>JAWZSL010000014.1:27895776-29095776 GCA_034769285.1 Lutjanus argentimaculatus
TCTTTGTATGCATGTGTTTTACTCACAGTTTGTTTGTCAGAAGACCGCAATGGAAAGAGGCTCCTAGTCTTTATTGTGATAGCTTTATTAGCTATTTCAGTTTTGCACACAACATCTTTCATAATCTAAAGGACAAATCGTCCTGAAATGTGCTCAGTACATTCCTGTTACACAGAGGATAAAACCTATAGAGTTTTAGTTTTAATAACCACCCAAAATAGTTTTTCTTCTAATTGCCTAATATAAGTATAATAATGTTTTCCCCAAATAATTTCTCCTAATATCCCTTCCCTTCTCTGACTTTTTCTGTTTGTTGCTTTAATTGTAAATGTATTTTTTGTCTTTCTTTTTTTATCTTTATGTGTGTCATGACCTGAGCTGAATGAGGGTATGGGATGGGAGGGCGAGGGGATGAGGATTTGGTGAAAATGCCCTGTTTCACCTCGTACTGTCTGTATTTCTTGAAAGGCTTTACAACTAAATAAAAACAAGAAACAAAGGATATGTGGACAAGGTGTAATCAATTCAGGAGAAAGATAAGTTTGTTGGGTCTCCCAAATTCTTTTTAGTATTGAGACTCAACAATCAACAATCATACTGAGCGTCATAGGTTAGATTTTCTGAAGACCTGAACACAGATAAAGAGGAGCAGAAGTCTACTTCTCTCTTCTTTCTACAGCTGATTTCTTTTCTTCTTTTTTGCCAAAAGATGCCAAAAATAAAACATGCCAAAAAAAAAATAAACCTTCCTCAGCTTTAAGCTCAAAACACTGCTGCTCCCCTGACAGATCTGTATTTACTAGCAGAACATCTGTCAGCAGCTGTTATAAACAAACTGTTTTCCTTGAAGAGACGCTGAATCCCCCTGGAGGATTTCACCCAACAGCCAGCTGATACACACACACAGCCTGAAAAAGGTGTGTGTGGCCTAGAGACGTCCTGCCAACCTGATTAGAAACACTGATTCTGACTGTGGCAGCAGTGACGACATCAAATTAGCAGCAGCCTATGAACACACAGATGTGCTGAGTCAGTGCGGCAGTGCCACACTGCTGCAGCAAACTGACTCTGCCCACTGCAGAGTGCCCTGCCTGCTACACCACACACACACGCAGCACCACCACCACACACACCACACACCACACACACACACAACACACACACACACACACACACACACACACACACAGCACACAAAATCACAGGATGGGACAGGATACAACAAAATAAAAGTCTGTGGTGAATGAATATTATGGGTGGTGTAAACTGGATCCACAGTGAGAAGAGCTGACTCAGCAGGTGTAACTGGAGCCTGAGGTGTGGTGGGACAGACCATCAGGAGGTTTTTACGGAGGTCACAGGCCTGCTGTCAATCATGCTGACAGACCAGCTGACTCCAGGGCTGCAAACACACAAATATCCTGGGAGGTCCTGCACTCCGGCTCAGCTAATATGGCTGAAAGCAGTGCAGTGTGTGCAGCGATGTGCTGAAGATTATTATCAACCATTGTGCAGCAGCGAGGAGCCCGGGCCTCCGCTGAGTCCCGCAGCACAAACAGCCCTTTGTCGGATGCGACCTGTAGCCCCATGTGAGGGGGACTGGTGTGTTTTGAGATGTGCAGCCGCTTGGCTTGTCAGATACAGTTTGTGCCATCATACAGTACCCTGTTACATAACTGAATTAAAGAGCTTCAGACAGGGATTTAAAGAGCTTCATCCTGCAGCCCTCAGAGGCAACATGTTTTAAAGGCTGTGCTGACTGTCAGTTTTATGCAGCGTGAAATTTGGCTGACAGATTCAGATGCTCCTGATTCAAAACTACAATGATTTATAGCACTCAACAATTAAGTTTGCCCTGGGCAAGTAAAAACGCCACGTCAGGCAGCTAAATCTAGCAACTCACCTGCCAAATCCGGCAAGTGGGCCTCATGCGGGAACATTTTCATATTCTTGTCTTTTTTTTCGTACAAACACGCCACGTCAGATTCAGCAAATGCTCTTAACTTCAGATAACTGTGTCAATGATCTGCCTGTGTGTCACCAGCCTCCTTCTCTTCTCTGTGAGAGTCGAGGAAACATTGAGTACTTGCAAGAAAAAAACTTTTAAGACAAAGTTTATGAGCAGCAGCACAAGCAAGCGAGTTTAGTTTGGTGGCATTAGAAAATGTGGGCAAAACTCCAACTACATATTACACAGTTTGCTGAAAATTAGAGACATTGCAACAACATTGTACTTACAAACCTTGTACTCCAGTGCGACTGCTCTTCAACAGAAGAACAGGACTGACCTGGCTGTGCAGCAGTTAATATGATAAGATTATTGCTGGATTCACAGTGTTTTTGTCGGTTAAGATGGTCACTGTGTCAGATCAGGTGATTATAGAGTCATTAATTGTTGCCCTGACTTGACCGAGAGACATGACAGGCTACACATTGGGTTCTTTGACCAATCATATCTTGCGACTTGAATCTGCTTGATCCTTTGTAATCCCTCAGTTCTACTTAGGTTTACCTTTTGACACTTGTAAGGAACTACAGTTACACAAAACCATTTGTAAACCTCTGTAATCTTTTGTTGACTCAGAGGGCAGAAACACTTCACCACCCAGCTGGTCTTCCTGAACTGCAAGAACACAATCTACTCGTCAATCTCAAGTGTTCCAGAGTGGTGTTTTTTACTTTAACAGACATCATTTGGCCCAGTAGTAGATCATTTACCATGTTACTCACTGAATTAACATAAAGCTAAAACTGATTAATCTGCTGCAAGTGATGTTTTTAGGGCTGCAACTAACAATTACCTTCATTGTTGATTAATCTGTTGATTATTTTCTCGATTAACTGATTAGTTGTTTGATTTCTAAA
The DNA here is from genome assembly GCA_034769285.1 of Lutjanus argentimaculatus. Lineage (NCBI taxonomy): Eukaryota > Metazoa > Chordata > Actinopteri > Lutjaniformes > Lutjanidae > Lutjanus > Lutjanus argentimaculatus. The sequence continues at coordinate 27,898,642 of JAWZSL010000014.1, forward strand.
ATGTCAGAAAATGGCTTAAAAAAAACAGAGGAGGAAACAAAAATACTCAAATGGATGAATCAATTATCCAGATAGTTGGTGATGATTTAATAGTTGAAAAGTGATCGATTAATCACTGCAGCTCTAGATGTTTGTCATTTCAACTGGTGAAAGTGATGGTCACAGTAACTAAAACTGAAAAGTCTGCTAAATGTAAAGAGCGTAAAGAAGCAACAGGTTCAATGAGAGGTTTGTCAATGTTGTAGTTTAACATCATAGCTTAGGATTATTAATAGAGGTGTAAATCACAGGAGTTTCATCACAATAAGATAATAGATCTGTTCTTTTAGGGCTGAACGATTTTGAAAAATTATCTAATTGCAATTATTTTGACTGATAATGCAATTATAATATTAGATATAATGATCATTTTTATATCATTAATCCTATTTTGATTGAAAAACATGTTAAAATGACTGTGGTGTGATTTTTTTGCAGGAATCTGTACCAAATGAAGATGTTTTCTTAAATCTGTAGAATCTGATGTGTAGGACAGGACGTCTCGGCCTCACCACATTCATTACTTTACTTTAAAAGTTTTCTGACACACTTTTGCCTTTAACAAATATTGCAGCTCCAGCGACTTGAAAATTTCAGAAAGCCACAATGCGATTTTGATAAAATTTTGATTAACTGTGCAGCCCTAGTAAGCGCATACAATTTGCAACCCTAGTTATAACAAACTTGGGTGAGTGGACGTCTACACAGAGCCTACAAGTTACATCCTCTGAGGACGAAATTTACATCACATGGACCATCAAAGTATGATTTAAGCTTAAGGCTCGTTTACATCAGTAAGGTTCATAAACACAGCACTGCCTATGTTGCCAATTATGATTGTAATTCAATTCAAACTAAACTACAAACAAATATGTACCATGTGACTGTGTGACTATTTAAGGTCACTGAGGTCAGTAACACACTTACAGGACAAATATCTAGTTGAGTGTTGGGGGGATGGAGGACAGGATGAATGAGGGGGTGTGGGGGGGGTCAGGCTTAACACACTGACAGGCAGGCGGTAGGTCAGGAAAGAAGGTCAGCGAGGATGTTTGCAGCTCCCACCTCACCCTGCTCACATAATGTGCGCTCCTCCCCATCCCCCCACCTCAGCCAGGCACATAATGTAAGAGCACACAAAGGCAAAGGTTTGGTGTTTCACTAATAAAACACACTGATTGTGGTTCCATCAGATGTAATAACATGAAGTCTCAGAACAGGAGGAGTCGGGGCACGCTCACTCTGTCTTTTAAAAACACGGTCTGTGTGCTGATGGATCCGTGGCCCGGGGCCAGGGAGAGGAGGTGGAGGGGGGGCTAGGGCTTTGGTTGCATAAGTGGTGTCCTGGTTAAAGCCAGTGCAACAAACACCACACACTTATCCAGGCAAGATGTCAGTCGGTACAAGAACACACTGAGGGCAGTCACTGCAGTTACTGACTATTTGCCCTCAGTAAGACACAAACAGCAACCCCACCCTCCCTTCAACCATTCACTTACACATACAAGTCAGCTCCACAGAACATGTCACAACAGCACACACACTGCTAATGTCATTTACTGCAAATACAGGCCTGAACACACCTGAGGACAAAGAGCCTGATATGAACCCAAGCCCATTATTAACCTCAAGTTAGTCCCTGAGAACTGCAGGAAACACCATGACACACAACATCAACCAACAACAAAGACACACTAAAAGACAATTCCTGAAGATGTGTTTCATGTCCTGAATGTATTTGTCTTCTTTACAACAGAACAGTGGGAACATTTAACGTAGGAGTGCAACTAACGGTTACTTTCATACTCCATTAATGGGTTGATTATATTCTCAATTGATCGATTAATAGTTGTTTGTTTTACAATGTCAGAAAATGGTGAAAAATGTCAGTTTCCCAAAGTGCAGGATGATGTCCTCAAGTGTCTTGTTTTACTCACAACTCAAAGATATTCAGTTTACTTTTTTCTTAGAAAATTACTAAAACTAATTATTGATTATCAAAATAGTTGGCAATTTATTCAATAATCGATTAATCATTGCAGCCCTAATTAAAGCTGACTTCATCTTTTTACAGGCAAAGAATGTCTTAGAGTAAGTGTTTTTAAAAGTGGCAATTTGCATGGTTTCAGTCTCCATACCTGCATGAAATTAACTTTTTTTTTCTGAATTTGAAATTCTTTGATTTTGACCTGCATTTCATCATGGTTTCAGTAGGCTGCAGTGATTAAGTGCATATTACACATTACACAAATTACCACTCCCACTAAAAGTTTGACTCATATCACAATCACACTATGTGTCAAAAACACTATGATTTTTTTTTTTTTTTGCATATCGTTCAGCCTTGACATAAAAAGTGAAATAGTTGTGTGGAGAGTGAAAAGAGGATCTGCAGAGACCCTTCAGATGGTTAAGCACGTTCTGTAAATCCCAACTTAAGCAAAGTTTGTTTTTTTTGGGGGGGGGGGGGGGCATTTCAAGCAATTTGATCATATAATTAGCACTTCTGATTAAGGCTGTGAGTAGCGATTTACTTTACTGTCTAATCAATTAATCTGTTGCTTATTTTCTCCATTAATCTATATTAATCTATTGTTGTTGGACATACTCAAATCTCCCATTTTACCCACAACACAAATATATTCTGTTTACTGTTATAAGAAACCAGGAAATACTCACATTTAAGAAATCAGAGACTTTTTAAAAAAAATACTCAAAATGATTAATTGGTTAACAAAACAATTTGCACAGGGGCAAGTAAAAATTTACTTTGGGCATGTAGATTTCTGACCCACTTGCCCGACTGAGCCAGTGAGAAAAAAACATTACTGTTGAACCATGTTGTGTGAGTATTTGATTGTTTTCTCTCACCTGCTCAAGGAATATAGATGAAGCTAGTAAGCTAAGCTACGCTAAATCTTGTTCAAAGCATCTTTTCTGTTTTGTATGATCAATGTAGAGCTGCAACCATTCATTGATTATAAAATGGATTGCCAACTATCTCGATAATCAATTTTGAGTCGTCGACTCTCTGACAATAAACTGAATGTGTTTGAGTTGTGGACAAAATAAGACGTTTGAGGATGTCATCTTGGGACACAGTGATCAACATTTTCCGACATTTTATGGACCAAACAACTAATCGATTAGTGGAGAAATGAATGACAGATTAATTGATAATTGAAAATTGTTGCAGGAAAGCAAAATAGGTCCAAACATGTGGAACAACACTGGAAAACAATCAACAATGAAAGTTAGTTAGTTGCATAGATAAATTTAATAAACTATAAAAGCCTACAAACTATATGAAGATGGAGGCATAAGTACCTGTAAAACTGTCTGGTTGAGGGTCACGCGGCACACATAACCTGGTCCATTCTGGCCTGCAGCTCGAAAGCACTGGGCCGGTCCTGAGGGTTGACGGCGAGCATGTCCTGCAGCAGCTTCCTCACTCCGTCAGACATGCACGACCTGCGTTTCTGTGGGATGTTCAGTACCATCTTTGGATTCTCTAGGAGTGCCTCGCCCACCGGCACAATGTCCGCTCCTTGTCTCACGTACGTACCCAGCAGCTCCCGCTTGGACTCGGCGTCAATGAAAGTAATTCTCTCCAGCATGGCCCAGATGATGATGCCCAGGGCGAATATGTCAGCCTTGGCCGTGTAGTGACCCTCCCACACCTCAGGCGCCATGTAGAAGTCTGAGCCGCACGCCGACGACAACCAGAACTTGTTCACGTTGACGTTTTTGTTCTTGTCTTCCCTTCTTTGCCCTCGTTGGCGTTGCCCAAACCTGCGCACACTTTGCTCAGGCCAAAGTCGGCAACTTTGAGAACAGGAGTACCCGACTTCTCAGAGATAAGGATGTTGTCGGGTTTGAGGTCTCTGTGGACGATGTTGTTTTCGTGCAGGAACGCGACGGCGCTGGTCAACTGGAGCATGAAGCTGTTGTTGGTCCGCGAGTCAGGCCGCCGAGACAGGATGAACTGGTTGAGGTCGCCGCCTTCGCAGAACTCCATGACGAACCAGAGGTAACACGGCTCCTCTGGAGGACCGAGGACTCTCTCACCTGCAGCAGACACACACCAGTCATTGACACAGTGATTCAATGCTGCATACTTGTGCAAGTAGTTATATATGCAGAGAAAATAATATATTTTGCTAAAACCAAAACATATCTCAAAGAATAACTTTGGTATTTTTCAACCTAGGGCCCTAAATTCCCATGTTTTTGGGTCCAAGTGATAATAATTTTGGAAATTATTCCAGCACTGAGGAAGACGGGGGCAGACAGCAAAACAACTGCACACATCAGACAACTGTGATCCGTTACACCCCTATTCATCATCATCATCATAATTCAAACTTGACAGAAACAAAATAAAACTCACCAAAAAGATATTGGTTCATCTTTCCACTGTTCCAACAATCATCAGCTCTGGTTTGGCTGAAATAAACCTTTTATTCACAGAGGGAGGTGTGAAAATATTCTGGCTGTACACACTGTGTCTCCTCTCCTGCTTCTCTGATGTCTGACCTCCCTCTCGCTCCTCTGCTGATATTCTCACATCTAATTCAGTGAATTAAGGGTTTATTTCAACAAAACCAGTGTGAGTGTTTGATTGAACAGTGGAAGGACAAACCAAGGTGCTTTAGGTGAGTTTTATTTTGTTTCTGTCAAGTTTGAATGAAGACAATATTAAAATTTCAGTTTTGCAAAGGGAGTCTGGTAATTTTCTGGTTAATCAAAATATATCTTACTCTTTAAAGCTACCACAAGTAACTTTCAATTTTTTTTTTTATTTCGGAGGTGACTGTGGACAAAAATGTTTGTGTTTCCACTATAAAAGCCACAAAAGTAACATCAAAAATAAATTAAATAAAAATCTTTCCCTGTTTCTTGTGAACTGGCTAACACGCGACCACCTGGAAAAATGTAAACAGCTCATTTCATATGATTTCAATGAGAATCTGACCCAGTGGCCAACATTAAGAATAACTATACAGAAATCACCAATCTTCTCGCTAATGGGCTTGTTAACTTATGTAGATCATACAGAGGCATCAGTAATAAATTGAGACTGTAGTTGAAAACTCCTTATAGTATCTTTAAACAGGTCTATCTCTGCAGGGATCCTTTCCATAATGTTGTCAGACACTTAGAATAACAATGTGAGCCTGTCAGTGGCAAAACAAGGATGTTTTATGTATTTGATGGATGTAGTTGCCTGAAGGGATTATGTTGTAGCTTAGTTTTGGTTTTGAGAGCTGCAGCCTTCTCCCTCAAAACTGGACAAGTTCCAAAAATGACTGTCCCTGTTAGTCACTGAGACGCAAAAATATGCAAAATTCTGTCCAGGTTGAAAAATATCAAAGTTACCCTTTAATAATTGTGAATGATGTGGACATCTCACTAAGCTATGGATAAGATTTGATTATTTATTTATTTATTTATTTTTGTGAATAGGCCTGAGTGTTACCATTCCATACTTGGGCTGCAATACTAGGACTGTAAAATGACAGTAAATTGAAAAAAAATGCTGATCACAGTTTTCAAAGCCCAAGCTGACATCCTCAAATATCTTGTTATGTCTAAAGCACAAAGATATTCCGTCTACTGTCATAAGAGGACTTACAAAACCAGAGAATGTTCACATTTCGTAAGGTGAAATCAGAGAATTTGGACATTTTTTTTTTATTAAAAAAAAAGAGACTCAAAACAATTAATCGATTACCAAAATAGTTGACAACTCATTTAATAACCGATTAATCATTGCAGCTTCGTTCAGTACCTGAATTTGTGATCACTAAGTATCTGTCTAACTCTAATCTCACTGGATGTGTCCTGCCTCTCTTTATCAGGGTGTTTCTTTAAAAAGGTTATCTGTGGGTGGAATTTATTGGAATTTGAACAAACAGACTTTGTGGAACCGGTTCAGGGCATCTCAAATATGCCTTGGCACACATTTTAGATTTACAGTAAAAACAATGTGTCAGGCTGAAGGTTTGAGGTAGGAATGCATCAACAATGATTCACTGTAAGACAAAACAATCGAGAGCTGCTGTATTATTCATAGACTGCCTACTTACTGTATGTTTCTAGGACCAAACAAACAGCTTTGAACAGATCAAGTACTATGAAGGAAGTATAACTGGACACAACTGGACATTCACTGGTGGTTTGGAATGATAGTTGAAACAAAAATTACAGGCTATAAATCACAAAGACAACAAAACATGCACAGATAAGCACAGGGAAACCAGCACAGCACATGGGGACAGGAAGTATTATAAAAGGCAAAAGACTGAAGTGGTAGATTTGGCACAGAGTGCACTGATTGTCAAAGGAATGTGCAGAATACCTCTGTGACTGCAGCCAACACAGCAGACTGACTCCATTTTAGTGAGTCTGAGCCTCAGGAGCTCCTGAACAAAATCTACCCATCCCCCCAGCCAGGCTGTGTCATGGCGACAACAACAATTCTACTTAGAAGGAAATTTCGTAAGACAAAGCCAGCCCGGCAAACTAAACCTCGTAAGAGTTCATTTTTTCCTCGGAGCCACTGTAATCCAGATACATGTCAACACGATGAATGACAAAACAAAAGGGCAAAACCAGAGATTAACATCCTCCCTCCTCTGGGTTAGATAACAATGACCAGTGAGTGTGATGTAACTGTTTATAGACAGTCTCTTTTAACTGATCTTCATCACTGATCATCTGAAACAGACCCCAGCATCGCTATACACAGTAAACCAGTGCTTAAATCTAAGCAACTATCACCGTTTTGGATAACAAATCAAAACTACATTTAAAAATCTAGCAATTTAAAATTAGAGTAGCTATATGAGGTGACCTCCAAAACTGATTTTAACAATATACCAGTTTCTTAATTGTCAGTGTTTGAATTTCACTTCGGCAGTAATCTAAACCAAAAAGCACCACTTACTTCACTGAAACCGCTAAATTTGCAAAGTGACTCAGCTCAAGCAGCTCAAGAGCCTCACCTTTGAGTGAAGTCTCCACCAGACGCAGGTACTGTTTGGACCGTTTGTTGCCATGGCTCATCTTCTGGGCCATCCCGTTCCTCTGCAGCACACACTCCTCCAGCTGCACCACGTTTTGGTGCCGTTTCTCCAGACTGGCCAGCGCCCAGAACTCCTGCAGGGCGAGCTCCACGTTCTCCGGAGCGTCGCAGCGCAGTTTCTTCACGGCCACCCTCGCGCCAGACCTCCGGGCCACAGCTTCGTACACCACGCCGTACGTGCCCCTTCCCACCTCCCGCAGCAGGCTGTAGCGGGGCGCCATGACCCTCTGCTCCAGGCTGTCCTGCTTGAAGAGGCCGGTGTTCCCCTTCATGTCATGCTCTTCTTCCGTGTTTCCCACGCTCAGACACCGCAGCACGTTGGACTCGTCAGCTCGCGCTCCGGTTTGTTGTCTGCAGCACGCTCGGCCGCTCCTCGTGCGTCGCCGCCAGTTGTCACCACCACCGACGGTATCCATCCGTGCCCCACAATCCTTCACGGGTCAAACATTAAAGAGAAAAATGTCCACATGTTGTCAGCTCGGTACCGGCCTCGCTCTGCTTTATTTGAATGGAGAAAACAGGAAAGGAACTGGCTTTGCAATGTAGGTTAAAAAGGGGAGGAGGGTCAGCGGAGGGAAAGATTAATAAAGTCACTACAATATGTATGAGTATTTCCGGTAATGGCCTTCAAAATAAAAACCTGTACCGTTGAATGCGTTTCTAAATAAATATCTGGACTTTTTGTGCAATATTTTGATTACGGGTAAATTTAATAAATTTTTAAGTCATTCCAAGATTTTTCAGTTCATAAAAATGGAAAGGTGGAATGCCTTCAGAGTCTTTGTGTATTATATATTGAAGTTAATTTAAATTACTTTTTCCTTTTTTATATTCATTATTTGTTTTTTGTTTGTTTTGTCTGACTCCCTAATTTTTTCTTTCTGCACAAACGAAAGAGTGAAAATGTCTTACTGTCATTATGTAAAGTAACTTAATACCTGTGCAATTCTATTGATATTATACCTGTGATTTACTGTCTGTTAAAAATATTACTGATTACTTACTAATGCTATACATCATACCATCAAAATCAGAATCAGCTTTATTTGGCAAAATATGTGTACACATAGAAGGACTTAAAAATGTCTATAGGTTATACAACTCAAGTGTTGTGTATGTAAATTGTAGGATTGCTCTTAATGGATATTTTCTTTAGCAGTTAATCTGTCTTTTCTTTCTCTTTTTTTTTTTTTTGGCTTAATCAATTAGTTTGCTTGATCCATAAACCAGAAAACATTCACATTTGAGAGGCTTAAATCAGAGAATTTCAACATTTTCACTTAAAAAATGACTAGAAACAATAAATCAATTATTAGTAGTTGGCCATTAATATAATAGTTGATAACTAATCAATTAATCGACTAGTTGCAGCTCTAATTGTAATATAATATGCAAATAATAGCTCAAAGAAAGAACCCACATTACTTATTAAGATCATACTTATACTTAATTATCCATATTATTTTACTAATCCCACTCTCTATTGTGTCTTATTTTAAATATGATATTCCTGTCTTATCAGCATCAACACATATTTCTTTTATCCATATTAGTCAAATGCAGTGCTTTTATTTTTTTAAGGCAAAAATATCGACACTTCCTGCCTACGTCAGCCTCCATAGTGGGAAATTGACGCGCCTCGCGGGACCAGGGTTGCTGAGTTCAGATGTACCACTGAGAAAAGAACACGGGGTACTAACACACGTTTGAATAAAAACATTTGGGTGTTTATGTGTCGGTGAACATATGATGATTTGTAACATTTTCTCCACCAACTAAATGTAACTTTAACATTATTTGCCACTTACAAAAATGTTTTTTACTTCATCTTCGTCCGACATAAATCACGACTTGAGTCATACAGAACTGTCAGTCAATTCAGACGTGGAATAAATGTAAGCAGCAAATGTACGTATATTTAATATGAAGTGGTTTACACGATAAATGTGACATAAAATGACAGAGGAGCTGAATTCACCATTTGCGACCATTTCTCAGCGCTTTGTTTACAGCTGTCCTCCCCCCGCCAGTGTCCCACAGATGGTTTCGTCCCTCCAGCTCCTGTCCAGCATGGTGGTTCACGTGCGCGCGTCCTTCCCCCCCAAAGCGAGGGTGGGCACGTGTTGGAGCACGCTGCCTGGAGAGGTCATGGAGGATAGATGACGTCACACACATTATAGGGCACATTCATCACTACTTCGATCACAAACGAAAATAAAAAAAAAATATATATTTCTAAAATAAAATATAATTTTATTTGTTGATAAAAATCAAACAAACAAAATAATCTTTACGTACTTGCTAAGATTGTGAGTGCTGACCATAAAAAGTAGCCTAATGATAAAGTATTTGTTGACAAATATACTATAAGGGAGCAGATCAACACATTTTGGGAGATTTAACTTCACTGCTCACTTTACTTTATCAGGACAACTTTATCAGGAGAACTTTGTTGAATTAAAAAATACAACACTGCTGGTACACTGGTACCTGACTTTTCTTTAAAGTGTCTGTATTTTCATTTAAAATGTTTTTTTTTAAATACACAAAAGGCAAAGAAAATATTATCATTCTGCGCCTATTTTGGCCATATGCGGTCATACTGACTGCATGCAAATTGCCACTGTTATTTTGTTACTTTTTGCATAGGTTCATCTTGGTTGCTTAGCAACTATCAGTGTCTCTGTCAATAAAACTTAACAAGTGGTTCCAATTTGCAATTTTCCGACATTAAAATACAAAGAATCAATTAATTAGACTCAATTAAAAATAAAGTAGGGGAGACCAGGGATGGTTGTAACACTTTTTGTCTCAGCACCTATAACTCACTGAACAAAGTACCCTTACTTATTACAAATAGCAATGTCTCCAACTTTTTTTTTTTTTTTTTTTTGGTTTTATTTTTGTACTTGTTTCCAGCCTTTTACCATATTGTTATTTTTTGTGATGGTTCTTGGTGGAAACTTTAACTGTTTCTCACTCTGAGTAATTTTAGATTGATCTAAAATTTGAATCTGATTACTGATGGTTTGTATCCTACAGAAAAACACTGCTGTGAATATTTGCAGTCAGTATGGTTTATTACACATGGCTGCATGCATATTGATAAATATAGACATAAATTTGTAAAAAAAAATTACATTTTGGTGTTATTTCATTTTAAAAAGAAAAACTAACAGAATAAATGTCTGGTATTTATCATGAGAGATAATAAAGTTTGGAAGTCAAAGGTCAAAATGACACTTATGGCCAGTGTCATTTTGGTGTTTCATGAAAGGCTGACACAAACTGTGTAGAGCTCCAAACTGGACGGTTCCAGTCCATCAGCAGGGCAGGGTGGAGCAGGTCTTTGAAAAGCCAGCAGTTCCAGCATGTCAGTAATTAATCTTGGACTATTTTTGTGCTATGATGCTAAAAAAAAACCTTATATTTTGTTTGTCAAGTCCAAACCCCCGTCCCAATCAGAGCTGTAGCAGATATACTCAGCTGGATTTCAGAGGTCCAGCTTTTGTTTGCGTCTTTCTGAGTGAAAGAATACAGTCTTTTCTTTATTCTGTAATGACATCATCCCTTATGAAACAAAATTTACGATGTCCACAGATGACTTCATCCGTCTGCTGTGTGACTGGTGAGAGAATGTCTGGGATGTGATGTTTATTCGTCCATCTCCTCTGAAGCACCAACTGCTTTCAGACTTTCACACAGCACTGCAGATAATACGTCTTTTATGAAGTTTTATGTCTTATTCTGTTATTTCCCGGCAAATCCCTTTAATTAAATACTGATATTATTTTGGTCAGTGCTTATTTTCTAATGTGGCTTTTTTTTTTAACAACTTTTACAAGGTTTAATGCCAAGAGTTTGATGTTTTAAAATATATTTTCCAGCATAACTGAAGAGTAAACCCTCCTAAAAATTGGGTTTGTCCCAGTTCTTAAGAATGAGTGATATATTAATTCAGTAATCTGGAGAAAAATTACAGAAATATGCATATATAGTATTTATGTGATGTAAATACTGCATACTGTAATGCTGCTCATTCACTCACAGGTACCACAGGCCCCCTTGTGTTTGTTAGCAGAACTACATTTTCTGTGCAGGCATTACAGTCTGAAACTGAATTGTACTTTGTCCAGAACAGAGATGTTTTTCACCTTTGTGAGGTCTCTGGGGATACATTCATAATCAAATCTAAAGGAAAAAAATAATCATAATACAAAAGAGTGCTATAGTCACATTCACATCAAAGGGCTACTCCTACAATTTAGTACTGCACTTCAATGAAGTTGGGGGAATAAACTAGACAGATTAAGGAAGAGTTGTCTAAATTGGTGCAGCAGAGGCCAAAATACTCTGACTTTCAGTCACTGTTATTGCAGGTCAGGCTCTCAAACACCACTTCCTACACCTCCCATAATGCATGTTGATAATGTCCCTCTTAAAGCATTTGGCTTGTTTGAGATGAAGCAGACACGCACATGTATCACGATGTATTCTGGTTAGATTTGAGTCCAACTTCATCCCGACTCGCTCTGACGTCATGAACACGTGGGCAGCGATAATCTCATGAGATTGAGACCTGATCGATGAAGCTGACAGGCTCCGATTGGCTCTTAGTGTTGACACCACATATTGTAGAAAATCCTAATTTTCTGTGTAATTGTAATATTTACCGCTGGATATATTAGCTTTATGTTGTGCAATGAAGTTTTAATCCGTTGACAGGCATATAGTTTATGGCTGATAACAATAATAAAGGTATATGACATATCAAACAAACAGTTACAAAGTGCTTTACAAGGAAGATAAAAGAGCAGAGGATCATGGGACAGTAGGAGGATGTCTCCTATTTCAACTTCAATCAGCGATCAAGAACTCACTTTATTTCTTAGCTATGAACGTGGTCTGCAGACTACAGGTATCCTACAGGTGATCTAACAGGGTGTTAGGGCCTGTTCCTGAATATCTCTGAAGTCTGCTAGAAAGTATCTGATGTGACTGCAGCTTTTTGTCTCCATCTCCTGCTGCAGCCGCCTGATCTCGTCTACTTTCCAGGCAAGCCGCAGTTCATTTCGAATGGGTCTAGTAATATACGCTGCCTGGCCAAAAAAACACTCACCACCTGGATTTAACACAGCAAATATGTAAAAGTCTTCCATTGGATAATTACTGCAGTGATTACTATGTTTCAGCTGGTAACAAGTTATTTAACCCTAACTGATGCAGTGAGCATCTTCTCATTTCTTAAACCAACCATCAGAGGACATATCCTGTGGTCGTGGAAAAGATATTACTCTGTTTCAGAAGAGTCAAATTATTGGCCTGCATCAAGCAAAGAAAACAACTAAGGAGACTGATGAAACTACTAAAACTGAACCATCATCTTCCAGGAAGAAATGTGGTCGGAAAAAAATCTTAAATGATCGTGATCAGAGATCACAGAGTTAGGTGAAATCAAATTGTAAAAAAGTCAACAGTAGAACTCACGGCTATGTTTAATAGTGAAAGTAAGAGCATTTCCACACACACAATGTGAAGAGAACTCATTGGGACTAAACAGCTGTGTAGCCTTCAGAAAAACACTTATCAGTGAGGATAATCAGAAAAAAGGGTTTCAGTTTACTAGTGAGCATAAAGATTGGACTCTGGATCAATGGAAAAGGTCATGTGGTCTGATGAGTTCAGATTGAGCCTGTTCCAGAGTGATGGGGGCATCAGGGTAAGAAGAGAGGCAGATGAAGTGATGTACCCGTCATGCCTAGTGCCTACTGTACAAGCCTGTGGGGGCAGTGTTATGATCTGGGGTTGCTTCAGTTGCTCAGATCGAGGTTCAGCAACGTTATGTGACCAAAAAATTAGGTCAGCTGACTACCTGAATATACTGAATGAGCAGGTTTTTCATCAATGGATTTTTTCTTCTCTGATGACATGGGCATATTCCAAGATGACAATGGCAGGTATCATGTTGCTCAAATAGTGAAAGAGTGGTTCAGGGAGCATGAGACATCATTTTCATACATGGATTGTCCACCACAGAGTCCAGACCTTAACCCCACTGAGAATCTCTGGGATGTGCTGGAGAAGACTTTACGCAGCGGTCGACTCTCCCATCATCAATACAAGATCTTGGTGAAAAATTAATGCAACTCTGGACAGAAATAAAAGTCGTGACATTGCATAAGCTTATTGAAATGATGCCTTGGTGAATGCGCACTGTCATCAAAGCTAAAGGCGGTCAAACAAAATATTAAAGTGTGTGACTTTTTTTTTTTTTTTGGCCAGGCAGTGTACATCGAACCAGCAATACATCATCAACCTCAGTTCCTTCTGAGGAAAGGATCTTGGTTTTGGGAGAGACAGTAAAAGTTAGAAAAGTTGCTGTGTAGCAGATTATAAAACAAATAAACATAAAAATCCGTCACAATGTCTGGTTCCCCATCCTCCTGGAGCAGTCCTCATTCCTTTTTGAAGACAATAATAATAAATCAGATAATTTATGCTCAAGAAGAAAGTAGAAAAGACACAGATACAAGCACATCAGATACATCAATATTAAATGTCAGTGTGATAAACAGCTGAATGATGCTGGTGACAGTTAAAGCTGTAACAGGTTGTGTTATTTAAGACAACACCAAGCCTAACAATACCTGCTAATTCAATATTAACTTGGTTCATGAGTATTTCAGGATCTTGGACTAGAATCCAGCGTCTGAAAAGGTTTGACAGTCGCACATATAGGATTTATGTTAAAGGGAGATTTTACGGGAAAGTAATGGTTGAAAAATGGGGGCAAAAGTTGTTCAGGTATTCTTTTGAGAGACTCCAATTGCAGGGAATAAGTATTTTCAGAGCAATGGTATGACACCTATATTACTTGGTTGTAATCTAAGCAGAAAACTGGTGGTTTCTGGTGTCAGTAAGAATGAAAATGAGATTCTGTTTCATTAGACATGCTAGTGGCTAACAGTACCCTAATGCTGTGGCATCATTTTCAAGGAAGAATATTACAATAGTTCATTGATCATAATCTACCTACCAGGACACGGCCATGATCTTGAAAATCCTGTTTGTTTGTTTTTTACTGAGAAAACTTACTCCCACCAATCAAATATTATAATTAAACTACTACAATCAGTTTGCCATGACTACAGCTGTAATTTGACTCCACATTTTCCTCAGATAAAAAAAATAACTTACCCCCTTCTCTGCAGGCTTGTGGGTGATGATCAGGGTTGAGCAGGTGGCATCTGAATAGCACTGTTTTGTTCTGTAGGGGAGGGCTTGAACTCTCTGTGTTGCCTCTTTTTATGGTTTCTGTCCAAAATCCACTTTTCAGTGTTCTCATTTGTACAAATTTAGTTTTCTTCTAAAACCAATTTAAAATAAATACGTCCCCCAGAGAAGTTCTCATGTAATTATTTAATTATTATTTAAATTATTTAACTATTTTGCTTGGAAAGTTAGCAGTAGACACATTGAGACAATATTCATATTATATTATACTATTAATCTTTTACCATGTTGATTTAAATTATTATTATTATTTTTTTTGCCTCAACCATTTAGTAACTTTACTGACCGTGACTCAGTGATAAATTACTGACCTTGGCCATCCAGCATATTGCTAACTAGCTCCTCAGAAACTGTTTGGAAAAGGGCACGGACTTTCAAAAAACACTTGTACTGTACAAGTACAAATAGACTTTGTCCCACATTTGCTTTGGTGGGATCTGGTCACTCTACGCATTTCCCAAAAATATATATCATTTGTGCACCTGCCACACAGCAAATGAGAGGAGATGCACAGCCAGGACGCTTTCAGAAATGTGTTTGTAGCATGGAAATAAACATTGTACCTACACATGGTCCATAAGATTGCAACATTACAGTACAGTGCAGCTCTGCTCGCCATCAGCCAAACTGCTTTCTGCATCTAAAGACTCCAGGTCTAATTTGAGGAAGCTCTTTGATTATTAGGTAATGTTTAGGACAGAGGGTGTTGCTGGGTTATCAGATTGGACTTGACTTGACTAGTTTGGCTAACCAGCTGGCTAATTAGCTCTGGGCAATTGCTGATATGTATCACTAATTAGCCACAAATATGATGTGTTTATTCAACATATGTTTATTCAAGATTCACATATATATATCTTTGGAAGTGTGTTGAAAGTGTGTTCCTCTATGTGACCTGTTGAGAACTGTAAGGTTGGAGATATACTTCCCTTTTTTCTCCTCAGGAATGAACCCTATGCATACCTGAGCACAACTGCGTGGTTAAACAGCAGGTATATCTCTGGCACAAAGGGATCTCCACAGTGAAATGATTCTCAAAAGCAAGTGGTAATACACTCAGAGTGACTCAGACAAATGGACTCAGTAACACAAATTTCAAGTATTCCAAAAGTAATACAAAGTATTTAGAATATTTTAATTAACTGAATAATCCAATAAAATATGTTACAAGGTACATTTCAGTACATTCAGTAATCCGTAGCAGAATACGTTTCAAAAGTAACCCCCAACATCACCTACACTCTGTCAAAATCAAACGTGATGAAAATCCCATGAATTCCACTTAAAAACAAATAACACAAACCAAAACATGATAAACATGAATGAATCAATTACAATATTTTGTATACTGAATAAGGCTTAACAATGAAAAGTTCACACAATGTCAAATTTCTTATTCACATTTCTGTAGACAAAGCTAATTCCTGAACAAAGAACATTTACAGGTACAAATACAATATTATGATGTTAAAGATAAAAAAAAAAAAAAAACTACAGTTCAAGTGTTAGGACCAGCTGCCCTACATTTCAAAATAAATGCTGACTCATTCATCAGTAAAGAAGAACAATGCCTCACTGGAGGTGATTTCATGAAGTTCAAATAAACTTAAAAAATGAATTAAAAGATCCAAACAGCAGGAGCTGAACTATGTCTTTGTCAGCCGTGCACACTTAACACTAATATTTATCACAGCTGAAAACTTTTCTTTAATACAATATTTGAATATCTAGTAACAAAAATGAAAAATACAAAAAAATACAAAAAAAAAAAACAAATCAGACGATTCAGCCTTTGAACCTGAAGGTTTAGACTGATTTTGGTTTAAATGAGCACATCCAAAAAATAAAATTGGACATACAGTTGATGTACAAGTTGTTGATATTTACAGATGCATACATATTAAAGAGAAAGTATGTCAATCAAAGCACAGCAAAAACAGCTGTGTCAAAGACAATATCAAAAACCCCAAATCTGCTATAAAACTGTAAAAGGAACACATAAAACATGACTGCAGCATCATAGAAAACACTAAAAATATATACATATTTCATGTATCATGCTGCTCCAGTGTAGGGTCTCTGATCTGCTGCATGTAGAAATCAAGTCTCTTAAAACAGTACAGCTCAGCTATGTGGCAGAACATACTGAGATTTTGTCTGCCTCTGTCACTGCATTGTTCCTGCTGTAGTGCCTCAGGAGCTTTCTCCAAGTTCCACTGCAGTTCAGCAACTTCTGGTTTCCTTTGAGGGGACAGAAACATTCAGTTATGAAGCTACATATGAGCATTGTGCCTTAAAGTCTGTGTAAAGGACATTAAGATATTTTATTGTAGACACATTGTATACCGTTGTCATCGTCTAGATTTTTTTGGGCAAACTGAAATCAGAGCTTGATGACAGGCTGGAGCCGTATCCTACGTTAGAGCACATTGCATTTCCAAATCTGCACAGGTATAATTTAAATTGCTGCTGAATTTTTGCCAAATGAGTTAGTGTTATTAAATCAATAATAATCTTGTAGAAGATGTAGAGATTTATAACAGTTAAATTGAGCAAAATGTTAATGCAGTTTGGCAGCAGTGAGACAGGCAGCCACTTAACTCATCCTCCAGTGTTATTTCAGAGCAGTGGGCTTTTGTTTTCAAGGGCTTAACTTTACATTGAAAGGCAACTGACTGTTATAAACAGCTGATCAATTTACAAAGGAGGACTTGTCGTTGGTCAGTTGATACAGTATATATTAAACAGGATGACAACCTATTTAATATACAGTATATGGCTCCAGCTTGCTAATTGGACTACTGTTGTCATTTTTGCATGCGCAATGGCTACATATTGTCTCCTTTAAACATAGGCAGAAATAAGAGATGAGCTGTGGTATCTTACCAATGATGCACAGTCCCTCCTTGGCCCTGGTGATGCCCACATTTATCTGGTTGGGATCGCCTACAAAGCCCAGATGTTTGGACAGCCAAGCTCCGTCTGGTTCACTCTCAATCTTTTCACTTGGCAGAGAGCACACTGTCGATATGATGACGTAACGCCATTCACTTCCTAGAGGACAAAATGTTTTATATCACATGATGAGCCATTGCTGAACAACAGAACGACCTGTAGCTAAAGTACCAGATCGAGTCACTGTCAATTACATACCCAGAAAAAGAGTTTATATCAAAAAATCTGACAAGAGTTGGAGGAAAAAGTGGAAAGTGTTTCATTATTACATGCAGGATGGTGTGTGTTCTGTTGCTCTTATGTGTTACCAGCCGAACACACCAAGCACTTTAATTAATTAGACAACAAGCACAAAGCGCTATGAATTCAAACACCTCTGACCATTAATGCACTTAATACAGCAACTTGTGGCTCTACCATCTGAATTGGACACACAACAGGATGTCTGTCACAAGCTCTGTGTGGAAATACTTCAAAATATTAAAGGGGCTAAATGCGATCTCAATTTCACCGCTAGACGTTGCAGCTCTGGTCTGCATCAAACCAAAACAAAACTGGCTCAGGGGCACACACCCCCTTTCCGCTCGCCTTCCCCTTGCTCTCCATCTGCTCCACCCCCTCTACCTGTTGTTTTCAGCACTTCCCATCCAGTGATGAAACAGCTGACATGTTGCTGTCGCAAAGTGAGCAGACACACCTCCGTGACTGCGGTGCTTTTGAATATGGGGTGGGGGAAGGCAGAGCACGCGTGGCCGGACCGGCTTACCAAAACAGAGGCTCCAGAACAGCACACACAGAGGGCGTGTCACGTGACTCTCTACTCCAGAGGTCAATACACCACTAGTTGTGTACATAGCAAAAGTAAAATTCCTGACAGCTAATGAAGCTGTATTTCACATTTAGCCCCTTTAAACAATGAAGAAGCAAACTGTGCGCTGCACTGGAGGGATAAAATGCGCTGGACTGAAGTTTGCTGTGACATTTGAAATCTCAGACAAAATCTGAGACACAATTCAAAAGTGAAAGCCCAAATCTTCAAGAATACTGGATTCATACTTCATCCAAAACACTTTTGGGTGAAATACTGCAGCATATGATGGATTTACCTTCAGCAGTTGGCTGTGGCAAAAAGCACCACTCACTGAAGAAAGATGCCAAAATCTCCTGAAAAATCCATCTGAAGTCTCACACCAAGTGACTGAGAGCTTTTGTAGAGTTTTTCAACATTTTTTGGCTCCAAAGTTGGTGTCCATGTGTATAAAGTGTGTGTAACTGTCATAATTAGCATATGAATCCCTGAGTTATGTCTAAAACTGTGTTTTGTGAGGCCACCATGACATTTATTCATCAAAATTTAATCAGTTCATCCTTGAGTCTAGGTAGATGTTTATACCAAATTTGAAGCAAATGATAACCCTTCAGGTGTTGCTAAAATATCACACTCATGAGAGTGGGGCAGATATGAGATCACAGTGACCTTTGACCACCAAAATCTAATCAGGTCATCATTGAATCAAAGGGAACAAGAATGGGACATACAGACGGACAACCTGGAAACATAATGTCCAGCCACGACTGTTGTCAGCGCTGAGACATACTGGTTACATGTTAACACATTTAAAACTTTGAGTGGAGCTGTTCCTCAGAATGTGTAGCTATGCTCTGAAATATTGTTCAATTCTGGTTTGGCTACTTTAATTTTAGTAGAGGTTTTGGTGTTATGTAAGAGAGGTGGACTGTTACCTTGGCTTTTAGTGATTGTGGTAACGGTGATTCCTTTCATTTTCTTCTTTTGCAGCTCAGCTTTGATTTCTGATACTTGGGCATTATAGGGCGACAGAATCACAATACTTTGTTGTTCGATTTTGGCAGTCGTCACCAGCATTTCAGCAATTTCAATCTGCAAAAGAACCAAACCAAAATCAGTGATTTAAAACTATTTTAAATAATGTCTTAATTAGATGTTTTAAATAAACTAGGACTTCCTTGCAAGAGTGCCCAATACATTACCACTTTGTCTCTCTCTTTCTTGTTTGCTTTAGACTTCTCGTTGCCTTTGGCTGTGCTGACAACCAGACTGATGGTCTCTCCCTCGATGTCCCCAAAAACGATTGGCATTGTCCTCTTGTCAACACGTAGGACACTGCTCGGCTGCTTCACTCCAGTTTTCAGCTTTCCATCATAAAATGCATCTGACGGGAACTCGCATATGCTTTCATGCTATGAAGGTACATAATAGATAGTTGTTTATTACTATTTGAAACACTAAACACAGCCATGTGGTAATACAGTATTGCTGCAGTAAAAACATATATACAGAAATATACAATATAATATACATAATATACGCTATGTATATTTTATGTGCTCACCATTCTGTACTGGGTGTCCAGCATCACTGCCCTCTTTTCATGGATTGTATAGTAGCGTTCGAACAGAGACTTGGCCATCCCCAGCTTCCTCACACGTGAATTCTTCACAATGGGTCGTAACTGTTTGTGGTCTCCAATCAAAACAATCTGAACGTGACATGGTAAAACACAAGAGTGACTTACATCGTTGAGCGTGAGCGAGCAATGATGAACCAGTGCCCAGGACAATGTTCATGGAAAGCCTGTGCAGGATATGGATGGATGTTGAATCGCTCACCTTTTCTGGACTGTTGCAGACTAATGGAATCAGGGTCTGGGGTTCAGTGGCCATTGCACATTCATCAATGAGGATCTGACGTGCACTGACTGTCTTAGTCAAGCTTGGGGTAGAAGACTGCGTACATGTGCACAGTATGATGTCATGCCGTTCAAGCTCATATGTCCGAGCATCTCTGAGAAGGTTTTTGTAACTGGGAGGAAGAACAAACTTTACAGTTAGAGCTGTGGACAAAGTTATTCAAATTAAAACTTAGGTCTAAAAATCGCTTTAAATTATTTTTCTTTTCTGTGGGACTTTCCAGGATAGTCTCCCGTTCAGTGGATGAGACAGTCCTGAACGTGGAAAGGTTGGACACTATTAGAACATTTTTTTATTTTACTTTTATTTACATGTTTTGTAAATTTGTAAATTTGTATTTTTTTTATAAAAATGTTGTACTTCATTACATTTCAAGTTTCTGTTACAGAATAAAGAAAAAAGTTCAATTAAAAAAAAATCATAATAAACCATGTGAGGCTGCAAAATCTATTGACACAAATGGAATTTATTGTTGGTCCGGACATCAGGCCTTGGTAGCGTGATGTTGTTCCACCAGTGTTGTTGGATTGTCATTTAATGCAATTGTGGCTTAAAGTGTTCTTTAACAGCAACTTCATATATCACCAGCTGCCTCACTTGTGAGTAGTGGACCACTAAAACCACCAGTCAACTATCTTGTTGTACAATTTCAGCCACTGCACCAGATTTACAGTGGTGAATATGTAAAAATGTCCATAGTTCCTCCTTCAATCATTTATTGATGCCCTGTGCATAATATTGTCTTATTTATCAATATTTTCCAGCACATTCACGGCAGGAGCCCAGTCGTTTGCTGCTGTAAACTAATAATAATGCTTAAAGCGATATTCCACCCCATAACCATAATCCACTCAGTATGTACTCACCCCTATGCAGATGTGAGGATGGCTGAAGATCTTCACTTCACAAAACAATCCTGGAGTTTCAGCAGAAAACAGGGTTGCAGCCAAATCCAGTACAATGGCAGTGAATGGTGACCTCCCAGGTAGGATGTAAACATGGCGTCAATGTATCGCGAGACTTCGTATATCTCTTAATGGATGCACGTGTGAAAATATCGCGAGATCTCTTGTGCATCTGGCTCGAGTCTGAGAGGCTTCAGTTGACATTTCAGCTAAAAACATGGCGTAAATGGCGTCTTTTGTGGTTAAATTTTAATGTCGTGGCTCGCGGACACTTGGATTACACCACACGAGCAGGATGGAGACATTTTGTGTTTATTTTGTGTTCTTTTTTTTACATTTTATCCGTGGTCACCATTCACTACCATTATACTGGATTTAGCTGCAACCCTGTTTTCTGCTGAAACTCCAGGATTGTTTTGTGAACTGAAGATCTTCACCCATCCTCACATCGGCATAGGGGTGAGTACATATTGAGTGGATTATCGTTATGGGTTGGAATATTGCTTTAAACTTCTGTTGATGCTAGCAGAATATTTCTTCTTGGTGTTTAACAAAAGGGCCCTATCTTACACCCACTGCAAAGCAGCACACAGTGCAGCACAGTGCAACTGTGATTGCTAGTTTCCAACCAACGCAGAATGCAGAAAGAATAGAGAGATGGATCCAGCCATAGGTCAGTTTTAGGTAGAAGCTTTTTATAGTCTGGGCTGTTCTAGATTTGATCTTTTTGCCCATACATCAAAAGGAAAAAGTTCATGGGAGTCCAGTATGTCTTACACTGAAACTGGTTTGTTGGTGGAGAATGAAAGAATAATCAGTACATGCTTTGTCCTGATATTCCCTTCAATTCTGGCGTTATAGTCCTCTGGGACAGTCTTTATGCATTCACAGATAAGGTCATGATGAACCTATGCCCAAATAAGGTCAGACCCAACACATCTACAGCATATAGAGGTAGCCTATTGGTCTGCAAATCCAAACACAGGAGTTATGAATGAACAAGGTCTGAGGACACAGCTCGGCACCCTTTACCCCCGTTAGCTCAGGGTCAGTGATATCCAATCCCTGATTACAGTTACGTCTGCTCCATTCAGAGAGACAAGACAAACACATCTCCAACCTCAGCCGCCAGGTTGCTCCCTTGTTTATCTGAAAGAAGACAGCTGCATCTACTGTCTAGAAGTGTGTCTATTAAGAGTTAGTGCAGACCTCTTAATGACCTCAAGGCCTTATTATGATACCTAATATTGGAAAATTCCTCAACATGGGCAAACCACATACTTCAAGATTGATGCCTTGTTAGGTATCTATTATAGCATAAGAGACTACAGTAAAACAGGTTAAACAAATCAGACATGATAGTTGAACAAAAATATTAGATCTAAAATCAGAAATTAGATCAATAGTGCATCTGAACTTACTCTTTAACCTCTTGAGCAGTCAGTTCCTCTATTTTCTCAAGGTCACGTTGAATGCGTTGGAGCTCTTCTATTTCCTTTTGTTTATCCTCAAGAGCAAGTTGAACGCGTCGATACTCTTCTCTTTCCTCTTCTTTTTCCTCAAGGGCAAGTAGAATGCATTGGAGCTTTTCTTTTTGCTTCAGAGCAAGTTGAAGGCTTTGGTGCTTTTCTTTTTTCTCCAGTGCCATTTGAATGCGTCGGTCAAACTCTTTGATTTCATGTGAATACGGGTTTTGGTCCTGTCGCATGCGGTGATGCAGAGTGATGCTCCTGAAACCATGTAAAATATTATGGTGTTACTTTATTAAAGCAAATGTTCCAAACTGAGTCCCATCAGATAGTGTGATTATGCTACCTGAGCTCTGGTTTGGCATGTTCTTGGCGGAGAGATCTCTGTGAAAACTGAAGAGTGCAGTCTGGATAAGGGTAATCAAGCATTTCCACTTGTTGGCTGTAGACCCTGAGGGGTCCCAGGTGGTCACCAATCTTTAACAGGCACTCTGTGTTACAAAAGTACAAGACACACACAGCACATGAGTTATTATAACAGAAAGAAAAGCAACTGACATTTTAGCAGAGAAACAAAGTAACTTGCCTGCAACGACATCAACAGACTTGTTGGATGGGCCACAGTAGAGAATAACTTGTTTTTTTTTCTTATCTTTTGGGTCTTCAAATTTCTTTGGGTTCTTAGAGTTCCACTCAAAGAAACGGTGAACAATGTACACACCTACTATTGTTTTTCCAGTCCCTAAGAGACAGATGGGAAAAATGACTTAGACATTAAGTAGAAAATATGAAGCATCAGAGTGAAAGTTGCAGCCCTTACCAGGTGGTCCCTGTATAAGTGTGAAAGTGTTATCAAGAGCTTTATCCACAGCAAGATATTGAACTGGGTTGAGCTTTGGCAGCCCATTTGGTAGCTGTTTCCTCAGTCCTGGCTGCCACACATTCTTTACTGCAAAAACAAAATGACAAATTGGTTTTGTAAGCAAAAAACAAAACAAAACAACTTAATCAAATTTAAAAGACACTAAAAGATTGTTCAATGTGTGTTCTGTGTTTTAAATTGTATATGTGACTCACATTGACACAAATATTTACAACTGCTGACTAATACACATACCCTCTTTTGGAATGTGTTTTCCAAGTGCTATAGCCTTGACAAGATCACATGCAGATGTAATGCTAAGCACAGCATTTTCTTTCCGGCTACAAAAGGAATAAAAAAAAAAATTAAACCACATGTCATATGTATGTTTATTGTAGAGCTGAAAAAGAAAGTTTTCTCAGTATATAACCTCAATGTCACTCCAAGAAAAATGTGAGATGAAAAGTATGAAAAATCAGATTACATGGTATACATTGGTATGGTCAAAGCGAACAACACTTAAACTTACATGTCAGGCAGGAGCTTTGGGATTATTTCAACTGTAAAAGAGGCGCCTTCCTGAAAGACACAATCAGGAATGTTCTCCATCGGCAGGTGGTTGACATAGAACTCCACTTTACTTCCTTCATTTGGAGGGCTTGTCCTCTTTTCTACTTTTCTTGTGACACCATGGGCAACCCATGTGAACTCTCTTGGGTCAACCAGTGCAGAATGTTCCAGGATTGAAGTCAACACCAACCCTCTTTTCCGTATGCACAGGAAACACTTTGAAAGGTTACATTCAATTGCCCATTCATTGATCCATGCCAGAGGTAGGAAGAAGCTTCCTGATAGTGTGCCTTCCTGCTCTTGATTGAAGTTAACCCCCAGGTTCTCAATGATTATGCTGTCACTTTCATCCACTGCAGTGGAAGCAGATTCCATCTCACACATTGGTTTCCAGATGCGTTTATACTCCTCTGTGTCACTATAATGAATCCTTGATGGATCATCTGCAGATCTGGAGAAGCATGTGATTGGGCTGTGGACATGGTCCACACAAATCTCAAACTTTGGTTTAATGCGCACCAACTGAACAGCAGGCATTTGATAACCCCTTTTTACCTCTGATGTCATTTGGACCTGAATGGTGTCACCTGTTTGCAACTTGAGTGTCATGTCAACCTCATGTCCCCACTGTACCTTTGGTACCTCTTGCTCCTCAGAGGTACATGTTTTAGTCTTGGAATGAGGCATCTCAGATGACTGTGACGCAGTATTTTGTGTACTAACATCCATTATGAGAGATGTTGCATGACCCCAGTTTTCTTTGTCAACTGCTTCAACGATGGATCGCCATACTGTCACAGGAACCTCAATGCATGGACCAGAAGAGTCTGGCATTTTCAACTCTTGGTAGATTTGCATGTCAACTGCATAGATCCGCCTTTTCCATGTAAGAGTCATGCAGTGATTTGCTTCATCATATGATGGTTGGTCCCACAGTTGTAAATCATTGTACATAACTGACAAACTGTCTGCAAATACGTTCTTGTTAAAAGGAAATGACAGTGCAAAACTATCACTGTTGGGATCCGCACGCACAACAAAGGCTAACTTTGAAGCACTTTGTTTTTTCATGCTCACTGCATAGGAGATCTGTTCAGCCTTTTGTTCATATTCCTTGGCATTCTTGAAGTTTTGCTCAAATAGACTGCACAAAGCCGAAATTTGTGTTCGGGTGTATTGGACATCCCTGTTACATATGTTGGAGTGCAAAAGTCTCTGCAAGATGAGGTCCATATACCGCCGTATCGGTGAGGATGCTTGTGTGTAAGATCTTACCCTCAGAGAATAATGTCCAACCTCTGCTCTGGGAGAAGAGCTGAAACGGATGACATAAGCCCTACTACAGCACCTTCTGAACTCATCAACGAGTGGCTGGAGTGGAGGGTAGATGTCATCTGCAGCAATCAGATCCACCATTTGGTCTATATCATATGTGCTGGCAGCTGACTGGATATGTTTCCACACTTCAGTAAGTATGCAGAAATTTTCATTGTTTGTGGCTTGTTTGACATGGGCCACCTTGTGCCGCACATGAAAAGACAGTGGTATTAATTCTGCACATTTCTTCCCCCTTAATTCTTCTATCTTGTCAGGATCTGGTCTTGCCTGGCAGCGGAGGGGTGTGTAATACCTGGTTATTTCTGAATCAATCAAAGTCTTAGCTGCAAGTGTATTCAATAACACACTCAGTTCTTCAATCATGAGATTGGCTTTGCGCTTTCCAGGCAATCTGTGATCATCAGGTTGAGAATAAGCCCAATCTTCCTCAAGTCTAATCTTCCTTTGAGCTTTTGCAAAACAATAAGCCACTGTGACACAGTCTTCTACTGTATCAAATGTAGGACGCTCTCCATGTCTTTCAGAGATGATTCTCTCTGCGTCTTTATAAGACAGCTGTGCATCAGACTTGATCAGAGATAGCTGAAATTCAGGCTTTCCAATTACCTCATTTGTGGTCTTGTTTACTTTGAACATTAATGAAACCACCCTGCGAACTTTGTTTTTCAGAAGACTGAAGTGTTCAATGCTCAGGTTTTGGGGGAACATATGAATGGATTTTTCCCCACAACTGTTATACGTAGTACCTTGTTGTTTTGCCTCCTCATCCAATGTACCACCTGGACTCACATAGCTTGCCACATCTGCAATATGGACTCCCAGCTCATAGTGGTCTCCAATTTCCCTGACACTGATGGCGTCGTCCAAGATTTTTGCTCCTTCTGGATCAACAGTGAAAGTGATGACCTCACATAGGTCCTGTCTGTATGTCCTGTCTTCATCTGCCCAGGATAAACCCTCATCTGATGTATATGTTGTGGTTGCAACTTTAAATTCTTCATTCAGGATGCTTAGTCCATGATCCAGAGAGCTTCCGATTGGAAGAATATCTATGACATTCCCCAGTGGAAAAGAACAACCTTCTTTCCAGCCAATCACTTGCACCACAAATACATTGTTCTGTCTGAGTTTTTCATCAAGCCGTTCAGATGCTGTAATTTGCCACCCTCCATCAATCTGCTCCCATATTGGTAAGAAGTTACGTCTTTTCTTGTTGATGTGTATGCGTACTTTAGGCGCAGTTTTGTTAATGGGCATCATTGTCCTTTTGACAATTCTGTCGTCAGAATCCCGTCTTGATCTGCTGTAATCCTCATCCTCAAGCAGGCACAGAAGTACACGAGCTGATTCTGATTCCTTGGTGATGCTGACCACTCTGGCTGTTTCCACAGAACTGTTCTCTGGAAGGTTGCTGTCCTTGAGCTGAGTAGCACCTGATTCAGTTCCATTTTGCTGGATGTTGTGCAGAGAACTCTCTTTTACCCTTTCTGTTTGGAAGATTACTTCGTCTCCAGTGAAGACCCTACCAAGGCTTGCCTTTCCCTTAATGGTTATACATCTGGTGGGATTTTGAAATGGTATGACATAACCTCTGTTATATGACTCCCTGACCACCTTTCCTCGCTGGCATATCTTTGGTTGATTTTTATATAACTCTAGAAGGTCTGTGTCAGTTTTAGTGATTTTGTATGTTGATCTCTTGTGGTGATTTAAGTCTTCAAGTTCCAAATTGTCTTCATCTGAAGTATATTCTGTTTTCAGCTGTTCATAGTCATCTTTCAACTCTTGAAGAATTGCATCACTGAAAGTGTTGCTCTCATCCATACGTTCTGACTTTTGAAACCTTGAAGTTTCCATAACATCTCTTTCGAAGAAATCTTTGGTGAAATGCCTTGGTGCAAAACTGTTGTTGCTGATGCAATGGTCTGTGTAGCTCTTCCAGACTCGTGAGCATTTTCCAAAGCAACAGAGGGCAGCAGCATCTCCAACCACAACCACCCGGGACTGAGCTCTAGTCATTGCAGTGTTCAACACACGGGCATCATTAAACAGCTCCAGACCAGGCAAGTGAGACGTTTTTAGGCTGTCACGGGTTTGCACAGCTGTTATTATGACTGCCCTGAACTGTTGCCTGTTAA
Organism: Lutjanus argentimaculatus; assembly: GCA_034769285.1. Taxonomy (NCBI): domain Eukaryota; kingdom Metazoa; phylum Chordata; class Actinopteri; order Lutjaniformes; family Lutjanidae; genus Lutjanus; species Lutjanus argentimaculatus. Next base: position 27,926,028 of record JAWZSL010000014.1, read on the forward strand.
CACATGAAGACAACATTTATTATGTAAAATTACAATAACCTATATGAAAGGTGTAGAACTGTAAGTATAATGTTTGAATAGTCAGACGGATGTACAGTTTGAGTTGAACTATCCTTGGGGCAACCATGTAGGAGTTATTAAAACTAAATTAAACTTACCTTGTACATTTGCAAGATTTTCAACATGAACTTTAGCAAGTCCTGTTTTTGAAAGTGCTCTCCTAATGTGCCAAACCTACAAAGAAACAACTGAGTTAATTACGACTCTGATCATTTCTGACAATGATGGTGCTAATGCATTCATGCAGAAAACAGTACCATTGATGTGATTAATATTTATGATTCAGTCTCGTGACAACTGCAAGTTTTAACTTACCTGTGATCCCTCTGATAAAACACAGATTGCGCTTTGGTCCTTGGTCCCCCAGGTCAATGGCCAGTGTTCAAGAATCTCTTTAACTTCTTCAACCACTTTGGCAACTTCTTCTTTGTTATACCAGGACAAAGATACATTGTCCAAGAGACACTCTCCCCTAACATGGTGAAACTTTAGGGCATGGCCATTAGTGGGAGCTGGGATGTTTCCTGTGGCTTTGATGATATCATTCTTACCAACATAGAAATGAGTGGACACAAACTCCACAATTTCTTTGGTTGAGCGGTAGTTTTCACTGAATATGATTCTACTGCTCTGGGCAGCATCACAATTTTGGCCTTGATAGTAGTGGAACAAGCGATTAAGGAGTGTGTGATTTGAACGGTGATGATCATCAACTGAGAAAAGCTTGGGTCCCATTTGCATGTGATCTCCAGCCAAAACAACTCTGGTGTTTGGCCCAGCCAGACCGAGGGCCATCAAGCCTTCACATTCCAACATCTGAGAGGCTTCATCAATTAGTATGTGGGTGAAGTATCCCTCTGGGAGCTTTAGGTCATGAAAATGTCTTGCCATTGTTGTGGTGGTAATGACTATATTGTGGCGATCGAGAGCCGCTTTTGTAGGTGGTAGAAAATTCTGTCCATCTTCGGAACGCAAACAGTATTTCAAAGTGATATCATCTGTAGCAAACAAAGCGCTCCCCTGTTTGTTTGCTTTTATTCGAATTGGCCTCATTCTGTCATTTTTCTTGCTGATGAACTGATGGAAGTGCTCTCTGACGTACAGATCTGCAGAACTGAAAGGAAGCAAAAATGAAAAGAAAGTACAGTAAAAGTAAAGTTGATGTTATATTAAAATGTCTCAACAATAGTGCTGCTTAGTCCAAAAGCCTAGCATAGAATAACACTTGAAAGTAACACAAAAAACTGACAATATTTGATTAAATGCACTTAATTATTATGTATTACCTGTTGGTGTGGGTGCAGATTAGCACTTTGTTGTCAGGCTGCTTACAAAGCTCTCTGGCTGCTGTAGCAAGAGTGAAGGTTTTCCCAGTTCCAAATGGTCCATAAATGAGGAGTGGTGCCACAAATTTTTGGTCTTTGCAATTCCCTGTGATAAAGTCAACTGCTGACTTCTGCTTTGTATTCAGCTTCTCATAGTGGATGCTGTTCACAGGAACTCCGCAGTTTTTAAGGTCTGGCAGCACTCTTTTTGTATCAGGGAGGAGATCTACAGCCTTGTGCATGGCACAGAAGCTGTGTCGGTTCAGTTGAAACTGCACTTCCATTTGATAGGACTCATTGCTTTTAAGTGCAAGATCAGAGCAACATTTTTTGGACAGTTGCAAATACATTTTGTTCTCACTTGTTTCATCTTGCAGAATGGAGGCTTCATAGACCTTGGAATTTTGACCACTTGAAGATATAGGGGCTATCAGGGCAGACTGGATGCTTCGTTTTAGTACCTGTCCCTCAGGGGTGTCTGGTGTGAGATTATAAGGAATCGCAACAGCACAGAACATTTGTCCCCAAAGAGCCATCACCATGCCATTCTTTGCACTGTTCAGTGTATCCAGTGTTGTAATTTCTCCACAAACATTTAGTCAAAAATAAACAAGAAAAATACATAGGGATTATTTTGTAAATATCTGTATATCCCAAGCATCATAAAAGTAAAAGGATAGAGCAGCCCATTCTCAGCTCGTCAAACATGTCAACATTTTGTCACTATTCCTCAGCCGCTCATACAGGCTTGCACAGTAACTGTTAGTGGCTGAAAGAGATGCACTGAGCTTTCAAGTCATTTCAATGTAAACCCATTCGTGGCTATATGAGATGTACCAGGCTGCTGATGTAGTATGATGGCGAAGAAAGTCCACATCTGGAGGAGCTGGAGTGTATGGATGGTTCAAGCACACACAGGACTTTCACCCAGGGGACCGGGGTTCGTGTCCAATGTGAAACCAAAACGTTAAAAAAAGTTTGAAGGTTCATACCATTATGTACATCAGATGACTGATTTTCATCTTTCAAGTCACTTCAGTGATGAACATAATGTACTAATTGTAACCCTAAACATGATCTTATCCTAAACCTACCTGAGTAGTTTTGTTTCCTAAACCTACCCAAGAGGTTTTTGTGGCTAAACCCTACTGAAACTGATCATTTCACAGCCTTGCCCACATGTTAAAAAGGCTTTCTGGCAGAGTCTCATTCAGTTGCTAAAGGGTGCCTCGTGCATCAATATGAGATACAAAGGGGCAGTGACATAATGTCGGTATGTGGTGAGTTGGCATGAGAATGGGTTGGATAGAGATAAGCACGTTACCTTGAAACAACCTGGTCCTCTGCCCGCTCCTCATTGTACAGGAAGTGGTGCATTCTTTCTTTGTAGTTCTCAGTATTCAGAGTTGTTTGGTTGTTGTAGGCTGACTTATACAGAAAGCTAATCTGAGGGGGCTTGTACTCCTTCAACAGCTCCTCCTGTTCTTCTGTCCTGGAGGAACATGGGATGATAACCCTGTTCCCTCGATGCCAACGCTCTACACTTTGAAAGGAGGCTCCGTGGTTCACAGTTGGTTCTTCAGGGTCATCCAGTGACAGCTGGCCTACTCTTACTCTGAGTTTCTTCAAGAGCACCGGTCTCATGTCAAAATCTAGCACTAACCACTGTTCATACAGGCCTGGGTTGAAGGATGTGAAAGACACCCTGATGTCATAGGTAATGTCTTCACTGACAAAGTGTTCCCCTTTGGAGTAGATGCAGGGTTCAGAACTGATGTCACTGAGGGTGAATGATGCTCCTGGTTCTTGCTTCAGCAGCGCGACGTGCACAAGCTCTCTCTGTATATAGAGAAAAATGGCAATTAAAGATTGTGTAAAGGAAAAAGTTACTTTTTCTTCTGTCAGGAGTAGAAACTATTTGTATTGACCTATGTCCCACATGGACTGAAAAACAAGTATTAAACTTTTAAACTCTCTGAGGAAGCATTAATCTTGCAACACATAGATACATCCTTAGTGACAGACTTATGAACTAACTGATATCCGTGATGAACTCCAGATCATGCTTGTCCTTAGTGATGAACTTATGAACTAATGAAACTCCACAGATACTCGAGACGAACCCCAGATCACACTTCCCCCTTTTTTGCAAAATTCTAGAAGTAAATGGACTATTGGGCAATAGGCCAGTCAAATTTGGCATTAGACTGGGATATGAAACTCTACAGACAATCACGTACAGAGTATCAAATTTAGGCAAAACACTAGGCACCTAGCTGTTTTACATTTCAGGGCGCTGTCCTCCAGGATTGGCGGAGACGCGTGTCGGAAGGATGAGACCTGCCCGGTGAACCAACGAAGGGAGAGCTAAGTCTAAACCACGGCCCTCCCCACCACTATAGACCAATTAGATAGTTTGCACATTTCTAAATAAAATACCATGTATTTCTAAAATTCGTCACTCTTTGTTTGTGAGGTGGCTACAGCTAACTGCTAACGCAGACTGTTGGTTTCTGAACAAAGAAAGATCCATGTACATGTATTTCTATTCTGCCAATGTCAATTAAATACTTTGAATCAGAGAGAGATCGTCTCCTGGGTTCCTTGCAACAAAAGAACACGACTCAACACTTCTAAAACACAAGAGTTTAACCAATAAGCTGTTGTACACAATTTCTGTGTTAAAGATTTTTTTGGGCAGACCTGAAAAATGAACGACAACGCCTCCTCCTCTCCAACGGTCAGTTACGAACGTACCTTCAGCGACTCTCTCTCTCAAATCAGCCCAGCTCACTTAAGTTCCAACAACCCACACAGAAGAAAAATAAAAAAAAACATCCTGTCACCGTCCTCTGGCTCTGGTGGCTCAAACATGTCTGGACATGTCCAATAAAGCTGTCAGACGGACCACCCATGTTTCAGGTTGGTTTCAGGTTGTAGTGGTGTTTGACACTAAGATTTAATTTTATATACTTAGCAATTTTTTTAATCATTCAAATTTGGCTGGGTGGTTAATAACATGTTTCTGTGATGTGACAAACTCATTTATAATAAACATAAATTACATTTATGGCTACTTTACACGATCCTTAAGCATACTATGAAACAACAATAACATGTCTGGAACATGGAAGAAAAAATCATGTGAAGTAGACTGTGTGGCACCTAGAAGAGTAACAGAGCACAGAGTGGCTATAGTTACACACAGCATCTAACTTCATGTCTTTCAGTCTTTCTCAGTTACATTGCCCATCCCTGCACATTGCATGACCATTATATGACATGTTATGCTGTTAATATCAATAACCCTCTTCAGCTCTGCCCAGCATGACTGTATTTTCTGTTTGTATGTTACCAGCCTGACACCTGTTACCACTACTGTAACACTATCCACTATGTACAATCCACTTAGTAACCTGCCTTTGAAGATATCAGCTGTGTCTGAGTATTCGAATTACTGTCCTGCTTGCATCTACACCCAGATGAAACTTAGGCCACATTCATCTAAAACCTGACTTTCTAACTTGCTCTGAGGACTGACAAAGGTTTTGTCCAAGTCCACTCCAGGTTCTGTTCCTTAAACCTCCTAACTGCTCTCTGGTGCAGCCCAGTAGTTCTCATGGCTTCTGGGCACAGCTCTGTCACGACTGTACAGCAGCCATCACAGCTGATTGTGGCTATTCTATACAACCAGAAGCGCTGCAGCGCATCCCAGAAGCGGCTGTCCACTTTGCTTAGCTCCAAGTAAGTGCTGAATCTATTTCTGACGGATGCTGTGCACAGAGCAGATCGAGCAGGCAGGAGGTCAGACAAAGGAAGATGGAGAATCCAGTCAATTTTCAAAACAAAATACCATCTGCAGACTCGCAATCATATAAACTGACACAAAAGACACAATTTAACTTTGTGGCCTTCTTACCCATGGTAGAAGCACAATCAAGGAAAAATGACCAATTCAACCAGTCTGAACAAGTCAACATAGTCAGGCAGACAAAACACTCCTCTTCTGAAATGCTGCTGTTGGGGCATACAGCTGTGTGGAGGATCAAAACTGTGGCACAAACACCACGTGCCCAGTGGTATTAAGGAGTTAGTGAGCATGTACCTCCATTGGCTAGCCCTCTGCTTACATTAGCTAGCTATAGACAGCTAAAGTCATGAGGTCAAGTCTGGGATAGCCTCTGTCCCACTAGCTTCTCTAAGTTAGTGCAAAGTCTCATTCAGCATTTCTTTCATCAACAAATACTGTATGTCATGTAATCTGCTACTTTAATTCCTAACAGCTAAAATTTGTTTTTCTGTGTATGGCTGATGCAGAGATCCTAGCTGATGCCGCTGTTTAATCTGGACTTGATTATTGTAACATTTTATGGTCAGGCCTGCCGTGTGCTAGTATCAAGGAAATTATTAGGGCTGACTTTCAATAGTCGAATATTCGACGATTCGATTCGGAGAGGTCTGATTCGACTATGAACCTCGCAGTTGAATCGTCGGAAAATGTTGTTATGTAACTAGACCATACCATTCTGACTAGGCGGGGGTGCCCACAACTGCTGAGCAGAAATTGATACATAGAATGTCTTTTTTTCAATATATAAAAGCCTATTTTTGATACAAAATCATCTCCATGTCTCCCTCACTAGTCGTTTATACTATTAATCAATATTTCAATCACGCACGATGTCAGTTATCTGTCGCCGCATGCAGCCGCCCGCCACTAGTCGGGGCCGCGGCCCTCAGACGGCAGCCTCTCGCCCAGCGTGTACGCCCTGATCACCCAGGCAACCCTGGATGTTTATGTCAAAGTCGGACAGATGAAAACCAGCGCGGTTTGGCAGTGTTTTAATCTAGAAAATGGAAATAATGTTGAATGTAGACTGTGACAGAATAAGCTGATATATAATCACTCGACTGGAGAAACGTGCACACATTAAACACAGACACGGAAATCTGCAGGCGGAGCTGCTGCTGTCAGCTGCAAACGTCAGGTCTAGTTTACCTGCAGACTCCGTGATCCTCTTCGGTCTGAAAAGTTGAAGCATTTTGTGAGTTGCTCTAATGTTTTGTACGTTAATGTGTTTGGTTTGTATTGCATATTTAGGTGCATAGCGCACATTTCAGCGGCATTTAAAGTACGATTTGGCGATTGTTGACTGTGATTAACGGCTCCAAATGGCTCTTAATACGCACGTTTTTTTTTCCCACAGTGTTTAACATTATAAATTAATAAATTGTGCTCAATTTTAACTGCTTTCTGACTGTTTTCTTAGTGTTAGACTAGTCGACTAGGGGGGGGGGTCGACTATTCGTCGACTACGGCAAAATCTGACGAATCAGATTCGACTATGAAAATCCTTAGTCGAAAACAGCCCTAGAAATTATAAATGAAGAATGGGTCAATACCGAACTGTGTCGTGCATAAATGCACATTGATGCCACACTTGAAAGCTCTTGGCGCAGTTTGCATGCTTATGTTTTTGGTGAACACTTGCATGTGCATTGTAAGCTCCTGCGAGAGTCAACAACACTCACATTAAAAATATGAATCAACCACCTGAGGCTGACCCACAAACCCCCAACTTTATGCACTTACCTCTGTTTCAACTTGGAAGTTCCACTGCAGTGTTGCATTGATCTGTTCACACTCCACAGTTAACTCTTCATCACAGGAGATGCTGACATCGTCAACTTGTTCTGACATCTGTTCAGTGTTTGAAATAGAGAATCAAAATACTGTGATTTAGGATGATGAGAAACTAAAGAATAAATTCAAGATATCAAGGTTATTTATTTATCATTATGCAACAAAGAGCTGCACAATGAAAAGAACGTTTTAAAAGAAAATTTATTCAGTTGTCATTTAGTGTTATTAAAAAAAATATGTTGTTTTCAGTCAACTAACAACTGCTTCATATTCACATGTATAACCATTTATTATACTTGAAGGTCCAGTGTGTAAGATTTATCTGTCTATTTCTCTATTGTTAGAATGTGGCATGAATGGAATATAATGTTCATCAGTATGTTTCTTGGGCAGCACAGTGGTGTAGTGGTTAGCACTGTTGCCTCACACCTAGAGGGTTCTACATTCGAATCCCCCAGCCAGCTGGAGGGCTGGGGAGTTTGTAGCTGGGGCAGGAACATTCTGTGCGGAGTTTGCGTGTTCTCCCCGTGCCCGCATGGGTTCTCTCCATGTACTCCGGCTCCCTCCCACAGTCCAAAGACATGCAGCATAATAGATTAATTGGTAACTCTGAATTGCCGGTAGGTAGGTGTGAGCATCAGTGGTTTTGTGTCAGCCCAGAGATGAATTGGTAACTTGTCCACAGTGTACCCCGCCTCTCGCCCAGTGTCAGCTGGGATAGGCTCTAGTCCCCCAGCAGCCCATCAGGATAAGGACTTACAGACGATGCATGGAAGTATGCTTCCCTAAGTGTATAATCACCTGAAAATGAGAATGTTGTGTTTTCGTTACCTTAGAATGAGCCCTTTATATCTACAGAGGGCACAGTTCCTTTTCCATGGAGGCAGTCATGTTGCACCGCCGTGTTTCTACAGTAGCCAAGAGAGGACAAACCAAACAGTGGCTCTGTATATGGCCTTTCATGCTTTTTACAAGTTTCAAGGACACCGTAGGTTCCCCTGTATGCTTGGAAGGTGAGAGTGAGAAGAAGTGGTTGCAATCTGCAATCTCACTGCTAGATGCATCAACATTCTACACACTGGTCCTTTAAATGATATCTAAGGTTTGATACCTGTATGTGAAGAGGAGCCTATTTGGGCTCAAAATATACTGTTCCTTCTTGTTATTTTTCCATTTTATTTCTATGTTTTGTCTAATGTACAAGTATGTTTTGTCTTCTTTGTGTGTGTCTTTTCAGGTCTGACAGTTCAACAGTTGAAGTTGAAGGGTGTGTTTGTGATGAAGTCTGGATTCAAAGACTGTGAGAACCTGGAGGTGCCTTGACAACAGGCACATCCTGACAAATAACAGAACAGAATTAGAAAATAATAACACAAATGACTGTACTCACAATGTGCACTTCATTACTGCTGTTTCTGTATTCCTCCAAGAGCTTTTCATTTAGCACATGAGACCCTGGGCTTCAATGTTATGTCTGATCTCCTTCTCCTCTGCAGCCCGCATCATCCACTCCTGCAGTTCCTCCACAGAATGAGCTTTGGGGCACTTGTTGCCGTACTCACATGTTCGTGGTCTAGAGTGAAATGGCACTTTTAACAGTACAATACACAACTTCCACTTAAAAACAATAATGCAGTAAGAAGACACAAAATGTTTCACAGAAGATTTATAATCATTTATTTACTAGGCTATTTTTTTTGTTTGTGTGTGGAGGTTGCAATACTAAGTGTGTCTATTTGCATGCGGGATGGAATAGCCAATGTGGCTAGTTACACCTGGGTGTATATAGCCTATCATGGCAAGGACAAGCACCTAGTCGTTTATATCCACCAATGCTAGTTGCATGCGGGTGTACATAGCCACACCCCCATTACAGAGACAAATTATGATCTGTCCCTAAGCCTAACCAAGTAGTTTTGTTGCCTAAACCTACACAAGTAGGTTTTTTTTTATGATGGATGCTATTTGCACCTTGAATGGAATAGTCAGTGTGCCAATGTGGCTATATGCACCCAGGTGTATATGGCCTAGCATGGCAGAGACAAGCACCCAGGTGTTCATAGCCAACGATGCTTTTTGCACCCGGGGTGTAAATAGCCACACCCTCATTACAGAGACAACCCATGGTCTTTCCCTAAACCTACCCAAGTAGTTTTGTCACCTAAACCTAAACAAGTAGGTTTTTAATGGCAGATGCTATTTGAAAAAGCCAGTGTGGCTATTTGCACCAAGGGTAGAATAGCCAATGTGGCTATTTGCACCCAAGGTGGAATAGCCAATGTGCCTATTTGCACCCAGGTGTATAAAGCCTTTCATGGCAGAGACAAGCACCCACATGCCTGTAGCTAACAATGTTATTTGCACCTGGAGTGTAAATAGCCACACACTCATGACAGGGAGACACCATGATCTTTTTCCTAAACCTAACCAAGTACTTTTGTTGCCTAACCTAAACAAGTAGGTGTCGTATGGCAGATGCTATTTGCATCTGAGCTGGAAAAGCCAATGTGACTATTTAAACCCAGGTGGATATAGCATAGCATGGCAGAGTCAAGCACCCAGATGTCCATAGCCAACAGTGCTATTTGCACCTAGGGTGTAAATAACCACATACTCATGTGAGGGACAAAACATGATCTTTCCCTTAACCTTGCTAAGTAGGTGTTTTATGGAAAATGCTATTTGCACCTGGGCTGAAATAGCCCATGTGCCTATTTGCACCTTGGGTGGAATAGTCAAAGTGGCTATTTCCACCCAGCTGTATATAGTGTAGTATGGCAGAAATAAGCACCCAGGTGTCCATAACCAATGATGCTATTTGCACCCAGGATTCAAAACCTGAAACTTGTTATTGTGGTAAGATTTTTAGCTATATCACCCAACCCTATGGTGGCATTTTCATGGGATTTGTTGATGCCAACAAAAATACAGAGTATCACCAGCCTTTAAACAAGAACACCAGCCTTTAAACAGGAAAAAAAAATGTGAGAATCCCATAAAACTGTAAGCAACTCTGGATATGTAAGGCCATGTAAGGGTGTGTTAGGTGTGCCTTCCACACTGGGACAAAGCCATGAAGCAGAACCTGCATGAATCTACACTATAGTTGTAAAAGATGTGAAGGACAGTAGTGTTGTTTACCTATCACACAACCACAACTCATCTTGGAGGTTGTGTGGAGGCTGTCGTCCTCTCCACTTGGTGGTGGTGTCCTCAGAGAGTAACTGGGCATGCTCCAAGGAGGAGCAGTGCTTGTAGAAGCTCTCTGGGGAGGACAGGGCCAGGAGGCAGACTTTGCAGTACATGGTGACCTGTCTGGTCCCCGTCTGGTTCCGCTGGCTTGACTGAAGGAGATGAGGCCTGACGGAGAGGCCACTGTGCTCTGCCTTCCACACAGCCATCTCCACCTCACTCTGAGCAGACTGGCACTGACCAGCCTGGTGCCAACAGGGCTTGCCTTGCCTGACATGACTGCAGTACTCAAACTGACAGTTTGGGGGAAGAGGACGCACCTGGCTGTAGACACGTTTTCCACTATTCTCTGATAGGTGATGAAATAAGACTGGATCCCAGGTGTGTGTTGCATCTGCCGCGCACGTTTCATTCCATCTTTTGCCTGTCAGTCTTTGTGGACGATCATGAAAGCAGTCTTTACAGAACTCGATGAATTCGCCTGAAAACTGTTGGAGTATGCTCTCAGCTGAGCTTTCTGGTGTTATTGAAATAGGGTCAGACTTAATTACAAGTCTGATTAATTCATCTTTAGTAATTTTTTTGTCTCTAACATAGTTCCATACAGCAGCCTCTTCATCACTTCTGGCAAAAGTACATTCCTGCCCATGTTGTGTACACCCAGAGCCCTCAATGAAGAAATGACACTTTTGGTAACGAACATTTGGACTGAAACGTCTAGCTGTAGGACGCTCAGAGACAGGCCTCCATTGATTGGAGGTTTTGTCTTTGGCTAAAAGCAAATTTCTACTGCACTTGTGACTGACTGACTCAACTGTGTATGTTATTTCCTGTTCCTTTGTAGAACACAGATCGCACACAGCCTTCAAATCTAGAGTTGTCAAGATGTCACCCAGAGGTTTAGAGCGGTCAGGTGGGTCAGACCCTCTCTCAGACTGAGCTATGAGCTGACAGAGAACCACATGATCTAATCTGTGATGCTTCTGAAATGTCCATACGGCAGCTTCCTCAACACTTCTGGCAAAGGTGCACCTGTTCTTGTGCTGTGTGCAACCCAAGCCCTCCACAAAGAAGTGACACTTCTCATACCGGCTTGGGTTTGGAAAGGTGGGCCGCCTGGAAACAGGCCTCCATCTGCTGCCACCTTTGGCTTTGCAGAGCAGGACACTGCGCCCACACTGGTGGTGGACTGACTTTACCGTGTATGTAATTTCTTTCTCCTTGACAGAGCACTGGGCGCAAACAAGTTTGAGGTCATATGTTGATAAAAGAGGAGCCAGTTGGGTCCCACCAGCTGACATTGTTATGTATTCATAACGCCAAAGTCAGCACCTGGATGCAGGAAAACATGAAATGATCCTGCAGACTGAAGAAATGCGCATGAAGCTTTATGCAATTCACCTGAAAATTCACCTGGATAACTTTTTAAGTAGTGTTTTCAGGTTGCAGTCAGTCACAGTAGACCCAGACTTAGTTACAAGTCTGATTAATAAGGTACTAACAACGGAATGTCTGACAGAATGAGGATTAACTTGGATTAATTTATCATTATCTTTGGCAAGCTGAAGGTCAGAGTGTGAGAAATGCCCAACTTGGCTTGAATGTGTCTGAAAAAGAAACAATAGAGAAGACAGCATGATGAGAAATGTGCTCATTAAATTCAATTCAGAAAGTCATTAAGGGTCATGAATTTCATTGGCATGGGTGGGAATCATGAGAGGCCCCAGGATACCATATTATCACAATACTTACTTAAATATTGATATGAAATAATTAATTTGAACCATTTTGTCATATACTGAGTATTACAAAACATATATTGTGATTTATACCCTTTTTCTTCAATCACATTTGTTGCAGCAGTTGTTGTTGTTGTTGTTAATCAGTTGCTATTTTCGAATGTATCTAAGCTTGCTTATAGGTTCATGTTCCAACTTTTAAAACATTTTATAAACAATTAATTTGCTTCTTTCTTTTACATTTTGCATAAAAAGTTTTAAAACATTATTAACATTTGAAAACAAGACTTCCATCTCTTCCCTGTGGCAATATCCTACCAACAGTGGAAGAGGAGTTGGAGAATTTTGACCAGTGAGCATGCAAAAACATGTATACATTGGTGAATTAATCAATTATCTGGGCTGTATATCCTCCAAGATACAGACATTCAGTGCCTGATTATCAAAGTTGTGAAAAGGTAATTAATTATTTTTCATCATATTTAAAAAACTATTTTCTAAAACAAAATTCCACCAAAATAGACCAAATATGAAACACAAACACTGACATCACTGTTAGTGTCTTTGTCTATGTACATCCTCATTTTGGATTTTTGATACTCAAACACACAGTGCAGACATCTCAAGACTGATATCTGCAAGACTCTGCAACTCACACCACAAAAATCTAGATGGATAGACAGCACTACAGACCAGGGGAAAAATATGTATTTTTGATTTTGGGGTGAACTGTCCCTTTAAGACAGCATGGCCCCAGTCACACGCGGTATTAGCATTATTATCACTCTCAGTCACTCTGAGTAACTCAGTTAGAGGACATGTTGCTGAGCAGAGACAAGACAAAGGAAAAAAACTTGGCCACAATTTTCAACTGTCAAAGAGTAAAGGGTGGTGTTTGTGTTTAGGCTACTGGTTTCCTGAAGTTTCCTGATATGAGTGCAGTGTCTAAAAATACAAGATCTGCTGCATTTCATGAAAAGTGAAACAGGATCTGACATCAGGGACAGAGTGAGTCGAGGAGACATGTAGAAATAGAAAGTGGGTTTATTTTGACATCCAGTTTTGTGATGCATAGTACGTGATGAAGAGTTTTCTTTATTTAGGGTTGACTAAAGCTTTATACTAACCTCAGCTAAAACTTAAGTTGCATTAAATCAGGTCATTATATCAATTTTTGTTTCTACTTTTGTTAATCAATAGCAGCAGTATTGATATGAAACAGCAGGGTTAACACTAATGATACTAAATTAGCTCCTCTTCCATTTAGTGTAGCAGAGCCTTTCCAGTAAGCTGTCATGCATGGTAGCAGCACACTGACTCTGTTTGACCTGAATAGAACCTTAATCAGAATCTCTGGCATAATTGCCGACACTCCTGATTTCACCAGGACCCTCCAGCCTTCCATTGCCCTCTCCCCATGTCCTCCCGGGATTACAATTCTCCTGCACTTCTCATGATTAAATGCCAAATTTTCACACGTTTTTTTGTTTTACCCTTGTCATCATCACAACCTGTTTCTGACACTGTTCAGTGTGTATAAAGCCTATGACTCTATAAGTCTACGCATTTGATTTTGGCATGCATTTGATAAAACCTGCAAAGTAAATTTTCTTTTGGAAACAGGGGCAAAGAAAGAGAACTGATGAATAGTAGTTTATGTCAGAGACTTATGCAAGGTCAGAGGTGCAAATTATCCTGTATTCTTTCCTGAGAATTAAAAGTAAAATTTAAAGTATTTAACTTAAAAATCCTGTTGCAGTGTATAATTGTATTAGTTTCACCAATTTACCAGTTTTTGACTTATGATGGAGTATTTTTATCCATATCCATCCATCCGTATTTCTACTTTAAAGAATCTGAATACTACGTCTACCACTGAACATAAGTCTGTTGATATGAAAGATAATTAAATGTCACAGCTGAATTGATCCTATTAGTTTTGTTTTGTTTTTTTTAGGTTGGGATCACCTTTTGTCAATAATCCACTAGATGGTGCAGTTGTGCATTTTAAATACAGTGTCAGGAGTGACCACAGACAGCAACATACAATCACATAGTGGGTCAAATTGTTTTTTGGCCTGATTTATGCTCTCTCACACAGATTGGCAATACAAGCATTGAACTTTTAAACTTGATGTACATGCACTTAAATCTTGCAACATAGTTGGCAGATGTCTCAGACACTCAAGATAAAGAGACAGATGATAGGCAATCTGACACAACATACACAGGAAGACTCCTAAATACTTCCCCTACGATTCTACTAAAAATGGAACATTGGGCAATAGGCCAGACAAGTATCACATTAGGTTGCCATATCAACCCTAGATATCAACACGTACACACTAGCTGTCCAGAACATCAAATTTAGGTGAAAGGTACAAGGCATCTAGCTGTTTTACATTTTCAGGGTGCTGTCATCCTGGATTGGAGGAGACGTGTACCAAGAGACTGGGACCAGCCCGTGGACCAATGAAGGGAGAGCTAAGTCTAAACCGCGGCTCCTCCCCATCACTATAGACCAATTAGATAATTTGCACATTTCCAATAAAATACAATGTAATGTCAATTTCGCCACTCTTTCTTTGAAAGGCTACAGCTAACTGCATTGCAAATGTGGACTGTTGGTTTCCGATCAGAGAAAGATCCATGTACATGCAATTCTATTCTGCCAATGTCAATTAAATACTTTAATTAGAAATAGATCGTTTCCTGGATTTCTTGCAATAAACGAACACGAACTCCACATTGTACTGTAACATTTTTATAGTAACATACATGTCCTACAATTCAACTATTATCAAGACAACTAGTATTAAAATATTTATTGTTGCCTGATTCAAAAGAACATTCTGCACTAGAGATACTCAAATTGAAGGCCTCAGGCTCAATCTGGCCCTTGGCAGGGTGTCAGGTGGCCCTCTGATCATTTTCCAATATATAAGTTATAATATAAATGTTAAAAAAAGACTGATTGACACAGTTTTTCAGTATCTTAACTGTAAAAGACTCACTGCAATGTTCGGATCCACCTGCACACAAAAGTCAGGGTTTTTTAAGTATGCCTCCTCTTCCTCCTTATTTATGATACATTGAAAATAATCAATTTGGAATATGACTGAAAATGCATGTATATTTTATAACTCCAGTGTTTGTTATAGCAGTAATGAGATGTAGGATCAGTCAGTGAACTATGCATCGGAGACTATTAGCTGAGGAGGAGTAAAAGTTATGCAGAAATTAGTATAATTCTTATAATTCTGAAATCATAAATGCATATTTTATTTCATTAAAGGAGCTTAAATATGCTCGTCATTGTGTCCCTGGTGGGAGTAATTTATGTTTATGAATCATTCCAACATTTCAGTGATTGGATGATGAAAAAGTTTCCATCTGTTTAATGTTGTGTAAACTCTATAAAATACTACCAAAGCATTTACAACTAAAACGCAGCTGCAGTTTTTAACCCTCTAGAGGTATGGCGTTGCTTCATACCCGTTTTCGGCCCTTTACACTTGCACAACACATCCAAAATTATAGTGCAATACTAACCGCAGTGTTTTAATTTGTCACATGACTCTCCAGAGGTAACATTGGATCCCATTTTTGCAGCCTTCCTTGTTTAGCTCCATCATCTCCAGCCACAAAAATGGTCTGAAAACATCTTATTCTTTCATTTTACAATCTGGAAAAAATGGATTCACATTAATAAATTAGTTAAGTTTCTTTTTAATTGTTTAATGTACTTTATATGATAATTAAGTGTTAGATAACTGCTAAAATGTAAATGTTGCCAAGATTCCTACAATGACAGTGTTGTGCATTTAGGTTTATATTCTGTTCAACTAATATAAGCTTAGATACGATTTGATATTTGATTTTATCTTAACTGAGTCAAAGTTGGCAGCCACAGAACTAATGGTGTCAACATCCTGTCTGTCAGGAAAGACACCAACAGGAAACTGAGAACAAGCGTTTAAATGTAACACAAAGGATCAAGCACTGCAATGCTGACGCACTGTCTTGTTTTGAGGAGGTTCTGATGCTTTAATCAGAATCAGAAATATTAACAGAGTGCATTCGTTCCTACAGGCTGGTCAACAACAGTACAAACTTATGACAAGAGTTCATTTTGATGTAATGTTATTCACATGGCAACAATTTTCAACTGATGAGGCAATTTAATATTTTCCATCAGTACTATCATAAATTTTATTCAAATTTTAAACACTAACTCACTTTTTTCATTCCTTGCCATTATGGTTTGGTGTTTCTTTAAGGTAACACACCATAAAGTTTACCCTAAAAATACATATATTTTATAAAAAATCTTCTTCAAATTATGTTTACTTTTTAAACATTTATTTTACAAAAAACAAAACAAAACATTGCAAAAATGACCAACCAGCTGGCATCATAATGTGTACCATGAAGGGCTAAATGCAGTAAAATATCTGATATATCTGCAAATCCTTGTACCAATCTAATTCAGTTAATAATTTAAGTTAATAAGTCTGTTAATTTGATAAATAACGTAATTATTAATGTTCGTTTAGCTGGTCGCAGGCAAAGCAAGTTGAGTATCCCTGTCCTGAAGTCATGTCAACAAGTGTCACACAGGTTTACTGTTTCAGCAATGTTGCTACAACTACTGCTACTGCTACTGCTGTAACAATATAACAACAACAATAAGAATAATAATAATACATTTCAATAAACCAAATCTCTATAGATTGATAGATAGATTCACAATTTAAAAAAGGCAGTGTGTTGAGTCATTTTCAACCCATGAAATGCAGACTTTTAGAAATTTATAATTTTGTGAGAAATGTCAGTATTGTTCTTAATGAGTTACGGGTCTTTTAATGTTTATTGATTTTATCTGATAAATAACGTTATTATTGATGTTTGTTTGTTTATAACTGGCCCCTGGTGTCCTGTCGTTTTGCAAAGATGGCCCCCAGGCAAAGCAAGTTGCTTCATGTCAACAACTGTCACGCAGGTTTACTGTTTTGACTACATTGCTACAAAGTGCTACTGCTACTACTGCTGGTCCTGGTATAACAATACAACAACAACAAACAACAACAATAATTTCAATAAACCTAGTCTCTTTTTTTATATACATATACAACACACACACACACACAAAAAATGCATCATACCTCCAGCACTTTACATTTACTGTATTCATGAAACAGTTGGTGACGTGCTGAGACATTTTCAACCAATGAAATGCACATTTTTATAAATGTGGTGGGAAATGTCAGTGTGAACACTAGCGTTGAAGTGTTTCATTCATTTACAACTAAAATGCTGTTGCAGTTATTAAATATTATTAAATAAATAACGTTTTTATTAAGGTTTGTTTATTAACTGGCCCCTGGCGTCCTGCTATTCTGCAAAAATGGCCCCAAGGCAAAGTAATTCGAGTATCCCTGTCCTGCACTGCTACACCTGCTTCAACTACTACAACTACTGCTACTACTACTGCTCGCCCACAACTACTACTGCTAATTCCTGGGTGATAACAACAATAATAATGTTAATAATAATAATAATAATTACCTTCAGACAGGCTGCTCCTAAACAGGCTGTAATATGGCGGGGATTGCAGAGTTCCTCTGTGTTGTTTGA
This sequence comes from Lutjanus argentimaculatus, assembly GCA_034769285.1. Classification (NCBI taxonomy): domain Eukaryota; kingdom Metazoa; phylum Chordata; class Actinopteri; order Lutjaniformes; family Lutjanidae; genus Lutjanus; species Lutjanus argentimaculatus. The sequence goes on from JAWZSL010000014.1 coordinate 27,943,625, forward strand.
AGTTAATATGACACTTGTGTGATCAGCAGCAGCAGTCGGTGTGAGCGTGCAGATGCGGAGCACATCTGGAGCGGCTCGGGTCCCACTGACCTGCATTTATGTGCGGCGCCGATGACCGGAGATCGTCCGTCTGTCTGAGTTAAGTTTCGTTTCTTGTATTTTGCGTCAGCACCATGTTAATAAAGTGATGGGCATGCGCTGTGCACGGAATACCCCCCACTGCTCCGCCCGCTCAGCTTCCTCATTTTAACAACAGCGGTCTTATAAAGCTGCACGATGCTGCGCAGATGTCTAAAACACCTCCTCCTGAACAGGAGTCTAATATTCAGTCTGCTGTGGACTCATTCATAAAACTGAGGGGGAAAACTATTTGACACTGGATCAAGAGATGTCTCTGTGGGAGATGAGTTTCTTATTCATTCATTTGTTTGTTCTTATTCATGTATAGATAATAAAGTGTAATCATTTTAATAGCTATGAAATAAACAAACTTAGTTTTTTTTTTAAAAATTGCTTCACATGTCTCCAGAAAATAATGGGGTGTCTGACTCCCAGGAATGGGAGGAATGCATGTGTGCCCAGTCCCCATGAAGACTGCAGAAAATGTAACCATCAGTGAAAGAACAGTGGAAAGTACCAAGGACATGAGATAATGGTGTCTTATCTATCAAGGAAAAAGTCATGATGGGAGAGCGCTCACATTAAGGCCCACAGCAGGAGGAGTATGTGATGATACAAAAATGAATGTGCAGCTAAGTTTGCATGTGACTTTTCGTACTGAACTCTGTTTGACTTGTTTGGGTGGACAACAGGGGCATGTGCAGACTCTTTTGACTGGGGTGGCCCAAGTTTGGTGGTGACTCAATGCAGGGGTGGCATGAAGTACGTGTGTGCGTGCATATCTACTTTAATTACTAACATCAGTTTCTTACATTTTCTTACTTTACTGTGTTTATATTTTATTTAAAAGATAATTGGCCCTACCAAACACAACATATAAAGCTTCCACACTTTATTGTTTAAACCCTCTAAAAGAGATTGTACCTCCAGTCTACCTCTTTCTTCAGGCTGTGAGACTCCTAAATTCATCCTCAGCATTCCACCATGAAAATTTGTTTTTATTTTTCTGGGGAGTTTTTGTGTGTATGATTTTTGTTTTTTGTTTTTGAATGGCATAAAGAAAACATCTATTATACAATCCTGTGTTGTAAATATTCCACAAGTAAATTAACCATGTAAAAAATGTAAAAGTAGGTTACAAACAAAAACAAAACAAAACAATCCTACATTTAAAAATACTCAAACAGTCAACTCAAACTTAAGTCCCTCCTCTCACTGGACAGATAACCAACCATAGTAGAGTATAATGGGGGACACTGGGGGTGGCCAGTCACATTTCAGGTGTGGCCAGAGCTGCAGCAAATGCTGCCACTTTTCTTAGTGGAGTCCGACACATGTGCATAAAATTACACAAAACATAACAGATAATACAGTGTGTGTATGTACATACTTGTGTGTTTTTGTATGTGTGTGTGTGTGTGTGTAAATAAGAACATAATAATGAGATATGAAATAAGTAAGTGCATACTTCTTCCTACTCCTTTTCGAGCATGTAAACTCTGTTGCTTTTTGAGATTTTTTTTTATTGAATTAGTTGTATAGGAGCTTTTATTTTACTGTTTGTTATCTTTTTTACATATTTGAAATAAAACTTTATCAGTCATTCCAAAAACTGTCCTGCACTGGCTATTGATGAATTTCAATAAAGAATTGTTTGAAAGCTCCGAGGCAGGTAGAAGTTTGTTTGCTAGCAATAATGTTAAAAAGGCTGCAATATGCTGCCTTGATCATCTGTGCCATCCTCTGTGCAAACTTCTAAAACTTTAAAAACTTAGATAGGGGATGGCACAATGCCAACTGAAACCAAGCAACCAATGGCAGGCTTATACCCACAGTGTGCATAAGGTGGGTCAGACTAATAAGTCATGCAGATCAAAAATCAGGTCAAAAATTGTCTCAAATTGTACAGTGTATGCTCTGCATCAGTATTAAAAGTTAGTTTTCCACTGAGCTTGTTTTCTGCACTAATCCAAAATCTGATGGAAGAATCCCATTGGAAACAGAGTGATGCTAACTTCAAGGTTTGCACACAAAAATGTTATGACATCTGGTCGACTCTGTGCTGATTTAAAACTATGGATGATTTAAAATAATAGACAGCATGCTGAGCCATTTTCAACCCATGAATTGTGGATTTGTATAAATTTGGTATGAAATGTCAATATTAACGCCAGCATTGATGCGTTTCATCACACAGTCATATCAGTTAGTTTACAGCTCAAAAAAACATGTTTAAGTATGTAGAATATCTTTAAAATGTTGTATTAGCCCTTTATACTGCCTCATGGCTTCAAATATTTGGGCTGAAGAATCTTTAGTGAGCACACTAGGCCACATTTCAAAGTCAGCTCAGGTGCAGAGGGGGATCCTTAAAACAAAATCCACCCGGGGCCCTAAAAAGGCTTGGGGCGGCCCTGGTAGGTGTCCAGACAAACTCACAGTATACTGATGTGGAAAGAAATTTTTTCCAACTACTCACCTTTAGTTAGTGACACTGTTATTGCAGTTATTCCTCCTTACTAAAGCAGTTGTTTTTATATTTAGATAATGATACCCATGACCTCCTTCACTCTCAGATAAACCCAACACAGACCATGTTTGGCTCAGGATTGGACTTTATTTCAGCTGTCCTTGACTCTGCTGTCAGAATATGTTAAATGTGTGTGGCTGACCAAAATTGAAACAGATGAGTAACTTTATTTGGTGCTGATTAAGTACTAGTTTGAGTCCTGAAAGGTGCACTGTAGGATGATACTGGTGAATACTGAACAACAGGAAAACTTTGACACACAGGATTTTCAAAAGTAGCATCCACTGCCAGAGTGTAGAAAACGTGTTCAGCCAGAGAGGTCGGCGTGACGCTCCTTGTTCCTGCGTACTTCAGCGGCGTGGACTTCCTGCAAAATAAAGTCATTAAGTGTCAGATAAGCCTGAAGCAAAATGAAACTTAAGAAGTAAAAAAATGATCCAAGGTGGGGCTTCTGAGGAACATGAAACTTAAAAGCACAATCTTTAGTCATCTCTAAAGAGTGCAGCCGACCGCTGAGCCATGGCAACATTTCAGAAACATTATGCAAAGAGACAGACATTTTGTGCTTTGGGGAGGCCTAATGGTCTGTTTGCTCTGTTTCATTTTAGGGAAATGAAGCTACTTGTGTTCAAAGTGGAGACATTTAGAGTCACTCTGAGTGGTGCCTAAACATAACCAAGTAGTTTCAGTCCCTAAACCTAACCAAGTAGTTTTAGTGCTTAAACATAACCAATTAGTTTTGATGCCTATACCTAAACAAGTAGTTTTTGTGCCAAAACACAACTAAGTAGTTTTTGTGCCTAAACCTAGAAAAGTTGTTTTGGTTTCTAAATCAAACCAAGAAGTTTTGGTGCCTAAATCTAATCAAGTAGTTTTAATGCTGAAACATAACCAAATACTTTTGATGCCTATACCTAAACAAATATTTTTGGTGCCTAAACCTGAACAGGTCGTTCTGGTGCCTAAACCTGAGTAAGTAGTTTCGGTGCCAAAACCTGAACAAGTAGTTTTTGGTACCTAGAAAAGTTGTTTTGGTTCCTAAACCTAACCAAGTAGTTTTTTGTGCCAAAACACAACCAAGTATTTGTTGGTGCCTAAACCTGGAAAAGTTGTTTTGGTTCCTAAATCTAACCAAGAAGTTTTGGCACCTAAACCAAACCAAGTAGTTTTAATGCTGCAACATAACCAACTACTTTTGATGCCTATACCTGAACAATATTTTGGTGCCTAAACTTGAACAAGCAATTTTTGGTGCCTAAACCTAGAAAAGCTTTTTGGTTCCTAAACCTAACCAGGTAATTTTAGTGCCTAAACCTAACCAAGTTGTTTTGGTGCCTAAACCTAGAAAAGCTGTTTTAGTTCCTAAACCTAACCAGGTAGTTTTAGTGCGTAAACATAACCAATTATTTTTTGGTGCCTAAACCTAGAAAAGTTGTTTTGGTTCCTAAACCTAACCAGGTAGTTCTGGTGCCTAAACCTAACCGAGTAGTTTTTAGTGCTTACACCTAGAAAAGTTGTTTTGGTGCTTAAACCTAACCAAGTAGTTTTTGGTGCCTAAAACTAGAAAAGTTGTTTTGGTTCTTAAACCTAACCAAGTAATTTTGGTGCCTAAACCTAACTAAGCAGTTTTGGTGCCTAAACCTAACCGAGTAGTTTTTGGTGCCTAAACCTAGAAAAGTTGTTTTGGTTCTTAAACCTAACCAAGTAATTTTGGTGCCTAACCCTAACTAAGCAGTTTTGGTGCCTAAACCTAACCGAGTAGTTTTTGGTGCCTAAACCTAGAAAAGTTGTTTTGGTTCTTAAACCTAACCAAGTTATTTTGGTGCCTAAACCTAACTAAGCAGTTTTGGTGCCTAAACATAACCAAGTAGTTTCAGTCCCTAAACTTGACCAAGTAGTTTTAGTGCTTAAACATAACCAACTAGTGTTGATGCCTATACCTAAATAAGTAGTTCTGGGGCCTAAACATCATCAAGTAGTTTTGGTACCTATACCTAACCAAGTAGTTTACATGCCTAAACATAACATAGTAACCATAACATAGTAGTTTTGTAGTCACAGATGATCAGAGAACGGGAAGACTTGCTTTCTCACGCAGCCGCTGTTTGAGAGCATTGAGGTGGGCCTCTCGGTTCTCCTTGTTGGCCTCCATCTTTTGGATGAGCTTCTCCTCCGTCTTCTTGCTAAAGATGTTGTTCTCCTCGCGCGCCTTGTGGAGAACCTCCTGTACACGCTCCCTCTTCTCTGCCAGCTGCTTCAGCACCAGGGCCTCCTGGGACTGCAAACAAGGAGGTTGGAATCACCAGAATGATGGCAATGATTATGACAGTGGCAGTCAGAGTTGGCAGGGAATCATGAAAACTCAACACCAACTTCATCAAACAGAAACTCAGTTGTTCTGATGGCCTAAAGGTGCCATAAATAAGATATTTACTGCCCCGCAGCACTAAATAACCATCTGCAGGCTTGGACTTGCCAGGTTTGGACCATTTACAATTCAAACTCACTTTATGGCTCATGCTGTTTGGAATTAAAAAAACTGTCACCCACTGTAGTTTCAACACACTCCCTCAATCCATAAGTTATTATTTGTTCTAATGAGTCATTTTATTACCTTTTGGACTGGAGAGAAAGAAACAGGTTACACTTGCATTGCAAGTTTACAGAACAATCTGTTCAATGACATTTGTTTTTCACTTAGTGATTAAGTTTTAATGAGAAATGTGTCATAAGTTTATTTTGACTTTAATTCCATGTTGCATAACTGTCATCTTGCACACCCTATCATCTAATCATGCCACTCTTTTGAACATAATTTCCACATGACACGTCCTTGTGCCAGTGTTGCTGGCTACACTACATTTTTAGGGGCCGGGCAGCCTAAGCTGCCCGGACCCTATTGTAATCCTGCATGTTCTTCTTCTTTCTTTCTTTCTTTCTTTCTTTCTTCTTCTTCAGAGGAAATCCTACTTCCCATGCACGAAAAATGACCAAACTTTGCACAAAGGTCCAGTCCCATGTCAGATTGCCTCAGCTGCAAAAACAGGCCAATAGTCCTGATGGTGGCGCTACAGCAAGCCTCTAAAGTTCAAAATTTTGAAAATTCATAATAAATCACCCATATGTGCTACAGATTTACAACTTTCACCACAATGTAGCCCCGATACTGAAGAAACTTTTGTACATTTAAACCTATTGCAAATTATGAAGTCCATCACTCTGTTTTTTTCAAAAACTGTAAAACTTATTAAACCTATCTCCTCCCACAATTTTTGTTCAATTGACACCAAACTTGCTACAGAGCATCTTCAGACTGTCCTACACAAAACAATCCACACAGATTTTTGATTTATCGAAAATTGAGCCTACAGTGCATCAAAATGTTTGACTGTAAACGGTATTATAAACATATACTTGCAAATTCTTGCTAAATACATTTTCAATGTTCATGAAAAAAAATGACAAAATTTTGGAGTCATGGTAGATGATGTTTGGAAAATATCAGAATTTTATCTCAAAAACTGAATTTTTTACAGCATTTTGAATTTCACTCTCATGCGAACAATTGGAGTCAATGCAAAAATGGCATTTTTAAACACCAGTTTTTCACTTTTGGAGCCAATAAATCATTGTTAAAAACTAATGACCAACATCTCCATGCTGTCTAGATGCAATTTGTGTATTTTGGGATTTTTGTCTTAATAACTGAATTTTTGACAGCCATTTGAAATCTGCCTTTACACACTAACAGCTGCTGTCTTGCACACAGGTGACTGGCTTAGTCAATTTGTGAAGCTACAAGTGGTGTTTCCATTTGCCAATTAGCTCAGTGAGATAGAGGATGGTTCTTGGGTTGAAGGTTGTCAGTTCAAGCCTCAGCTTGTACAACATTTCCATATGAGAAATCTACCCAAACTTTTCACAAAGGTCCAGTCCCATGCCAGATGTCCTCAACTGGAAACACAAGACAATAGTCCTGATGGTGGCGCTACAGCAAGCCTCTAAATTTCAAAACTTTGAAAATTCACAACAAATCAACCATATGTGCTACAGCTTTGGAACTTTCACTTTGAAATGTGCTTTTCCATGGCATGGATGGCTGCTGCCTGGCACCCTGATCCTTGGCTTAGTCAATTTGTGAAGCCACACATAACTGTCACTTGCCAATTAGCTCAGTGAGATAAAAGACGGACTTCAGTGTCAGAAGTTGTGAGTTTCGAGCCTCAGCTAAGGCAGGATGGACTTTCAAATGTGAGGGCCTTATGTTCAGGTATCATGCTATGTGGATTAGAGCTGCTAAGATTTAAATAATTATGATTCAGGGAGTTTTGGGAAGAGACAAATACTCTTTATCAATACGTTTCCCTGTTATCCCTTGTCTCTTTTCCCTGTTTATTTGGCTTAGCTATCAGTCAATATGCAGAGTCTCTTGTGCCAGAAATTGTGAGTTCAAGCCTCAACTGATGTAAAATGCACATTAGAATGCCACCTTTTTTTCATCTTCCTACATCTGCTTGTTGCTCAGAATTGTCTAATTTTGTCTAAAATTGCCCGGCCCCGACCATTGCTGCGCAGCAGCTATAATCTATTCTTGTATTTGCAGTGGCCGCTGAAAAGTCTTAATTTCTGACATCCAATAATCAGTCTCAGGGGATATTACAGTAGAACAATGGGAATGCTCTGAGCTAAAAGGCAGCAGATCTTAGAATGACAAGCTGAAAGGATGAGAGCAGTCGATCCGGGTATTTACAATTTTTATTAGTTCTTCCTTTGTATTAGTTGTATTAGTTCATCCATTTTGTTTTCCTCTTTTGTGTTAGATGGTTTGGCCAAGCCACTATATATGTTCCCTTGTGTTTCACTTTGTTAGGTCAGTTTGTTCAGTTAACACCCTGTTTTGTTGCTGTTATTTTGAGTATAGTTCTATTTTGTTGACCTCTTTTATAGGCCTAGTTATTAAGTTCTTGGTTTATATTGTTTTGCATTTTTTGAGGTAAATTAAAACCCATATTTTTCCAACAAACTGCTTGGTCCCTGACACAGAAAGAATTAAAGAAATAGGGGTCCTCTCAGTGCAGCTCCATCAAACTACCTTATTGAATCTTCAGGTAATGGGTTTCAGATATTTCAGGTATATTGTTAAGACACTTTATTTTGCCGTTTTGGTGCTGTTGAACCAAATTCCAATCTAAAAGCAGCTGTTTTATGGTAGGACCATATTTTTTCACAGTAAAAACTTTAGTTCCACCATCACTAAGATTCTTTTCTGAGTCACTTTGATCTACAGACACAATCGGCACACGTCATTTACTCAGTAACATCATTAAGTAACCTGTGATGAAGAATTTGTCACAGATGCACTCCAATAGGAGTCTAATAGGAGAAAAAAGTTCCATGCAGCCAAACAGCTTTTTTTTGGGTAACCTGTTTTACTTAGGACCCTAATGGTGTCTAGTTGAGAATTTGTGATGTTGCCAAGGTCAGCAAATGAACCCACTTTTTCATACAATATTGACACCAAGAATCAAATGAAAAGCACACTGATATGGTGCAAACACTATTCATTGATGAAAAATAGGAAAATAACTCATTTTAGGCTCCTAACAATGTAAAGGCAATAGTTTCCTGCATTCGACAAATGAAACTAGTTTATTATATTGTATCATTCTCAAAGTTATTATATGGTTGTCAATGAAGAATATAGAATAAAAGTCTGAGAACAAGGCTTAAAAGTCTCAGAATATGCATGACTGCATGACTCTATAAAGGATACTACATGGGTTCAGGATCACTTTGGAAAACTGTTGTCAGTAAACACAGTTTATTGCTGCATCTACAAATGCAAGTTAAGACTCTACCATGCATCATCTCATCTGAGATGGACTGACGCAAAGTGGAAAAGTGTGCTGTGGTCTGACGAGTTCACATTTCAGATTGTTTTCACAAATCATGGACGTCGTGTCCTCCAGGCTAAAGAGAAAAAGGACCATCCAGATTGTTACCAGCACTAACTTCAACAGACAGCAGTCACAACTGTCACATCTGTGAAGGCCCCATTAATGCTGAAAGGTACATACAGGTTTTGGAGAACATATGCTGCCATCCAGACGACGTCTTGTTCAGAGACATCCCTGCTTATTTCAGCAAGACAATACCAAGACACATTGTACATGTGTTCCAACAGTGTGTCTTCGTAGTAAAAGAGTTCAGGTACTAGACTGACCTGCCTGCAGTCCTTACCTTCCTCCTCTCCTCAGCAGCCTCCAGCCTCTTCTGGAGCTCCTCCAGGGACACCTCCTTCTTTGGAGGGGAGGGCAGCGGCTGAATCGGGCTTTTGTCCCCAGGCTGATCCAGATCCTTCAGGATCACCTCAAACGCCTGGCCTGACCCTCGCTTGTTCAAGCCCTTCACCTCCAGGTCTGACCCAGCCACAATCCAAGAATACACAAGTTAGTTTCTTTCTCTCTTTCTTTTTCTTTCTTGCTTTCTTTCTTTCTTTCTTTCTTTCTCATACAGTATTAGAAGAATATGTAGATACATCTCATTAGTGCATGGGACTTGTTTTATGGTGCCGACCAGCTGGAGCCTTTACATTTCATTCCCCATCTACTCTCCCATCATCTCCTGTTATCTTTAATTTTCAACTATCAAATAAAGATATAATATAACTGACATAAATGACAGAATGTGATCACAGAGCTGTGATCATAAAGAAGCTGTGAGCATGGTTGGTAACCTGCTTAGTTGCTCGCAGCTTATAGATTGAGAACTTGCAGAACATGTAGTATAGTATCAAATCAGTAAGAGTGGTAATGACATGGCCAAGACTGCACATCCTGTATGAAGGGCAGTAGAGCAAAAACATGCTCACTTTAAATGACATAAAGAGCTGTGTTACTCACACACAAACTGGTAGAGTCTTTGGCCTTTGCAGCTTTTATGATTTTTTTTCTTTCTCTCTTTTCCTGAAAACGTCTCAAGTTCACATTCTTTTCACTCAGATTTAGCTGATTATGCACTTGTTTGCAGATTGAGAAACATATGTGAATGAAGAAATCTTGGACAGGGATCCCAAAGGAGACCAGTAAGAATGTTTGAACTGCCAGAAAACTGTTATTCTTTATTTTGGCAGCAGTGCAAATTCTTTTTGATGACAATATAGGTGAATTAGCTTCTGTCATTTGAATTATACTTAAAAAGGAACAACCACATTACAGTAATAACCAAGATTTTCAAACTGAGATTTGGGGCACATCAGGTAAATGAATATTCATTGTCTCTGTGTGTAAATAGTTAAATGATGCTGTGACAGATGGATAGCGAGCTTGAGGAGGTGCGGAGTTCAGTCATAGCAGCATAAATGCCTAAATATATACTGTGTATGTAAAAAAGAGAAAAAATATAATATAGATTAAATTAACTTTATCTTCAAGAGGGTTTAATAACTCAGAAAGTCTTAAGAAACTTCTTTTTTCCAGTTTTTTAAAAGTTTTTGGGTGTAGGCACGCAACACAACACATTTTCACCAAGATATAGTTCTCTACTTGCTGCAATGTGATTTTCATGGTTGTATTTAGGGTTAAATTCTGTATCTGTAGGCTAAGCATGGCCCACTTTGCAATGTCTTTTTTTGGGGCTAAATGTGGACCAAGTTGGATGGACTAAACACAAGCCAAACTTCACTATCTATTTTTGGGCAAATTTTGAACCAAATCATATGGACCCTAATCATTGGGCCCAAATATTTCAATATCTTTTTTTGGGGCTAAATTTGGACAAATGGAAGGACTAACACAGCCCAATTTTCAGTGCTTCTTTGGGGCTAAATTTTGACTTTAATCAGACAGGTTAACACAGCCCAATTTTTGCCTATTTTTGGGCAACATTTGAACTCAATCATCAGTCATCAATCTAAACTTTTTTGGGGCTAAATGTGGAACACATGAAGTGAACACAGCCCAGTTTTCAGTGTTTTGGGGCTAAATTTTGATTTAATCAGACAGGGTAGTCACAGCCCTGTTTTCGCTCATTTTTGGGCAACATTTGAGCCAAATCATATGGACCAAACATGGCCCAAATTTGAATATCTTTTCTTGGGCTAAATTTGGCCCAGATCAGATGGACTAAACATTGGCCCAATTTTCAACATCTATTTTGGGCTAAATAAAGATCACAATGGACCGACCAGATTTACCCCAAAATGCAACGTGGGAAAGTATCACTGTACATTACACCGTTGTTCATTGTGTAATGGAGACAATGGACATGTCTGTGTTGTATGAAGGTAAGCCCTGAAGGTAAGATACAGTATAAAACTGTGATGACAGACAGACTGACCTCCATACTGGTAGAGGCTGTTGGGATGTGGCTGCGTGTAGAAGCAGGAGCAGAGCAGAGACAGCATGGACATCTCCTTGATCTTGTCTGTGTAGGCTGTTAGAGAGAGATAAAATAAACAATGTTACATCTGAGAACATCTGAAATCTTCTAAAACCATCGAACACCCTCCCACCTTACTGGACAGGGTAAGACATGAGTTTCCTCTGTGGGGAATGTGGTTGTGCTAATAATACAACACAAAAAACACAGTGAAACAATTGAAACTGGTGCCTTCAAACAACATTAAAAAAAAAATTTCTAGCTTCCATTCAAGTTCATTCATTTCTATATCAGGACACCTTGGAAAGTCATTCACTTTGTTTGCCTACTGAACTCATAGATGGGCACATTTTACCTGTGAGAGTTAACAGCTGACACTGGTTGGTTAAACTCTTGACCAGAACTATGTTCTTTGTAACCAGAGATGGGCAACATATACCCATTAAAGGGACAGTTCACCCCAAAATACACATTTTTCCCGTAGCCTGTAGTGCTATTTATCCATTTAGAGTTTTTTGCTGTTAGTTGCAGAGTTCTGGAGAAATCAGCCATACAGATGTCTGCCTTCTCTCCACTATAATGGGTATTGTGGTGCTCAAAGCACCAAAAGATAACATTTGAAAAATTCAATATTAGTGTCTCTTTCCAGGTTGTGACCAGGTTACTCAAGATAATCCACAATTTTTTTTCATGTAGGAACTACTTTCTTTCTGCAGTACAATCTACTGGAACAACTTTTTTTTCTACTAGAAAGTAACTGAACAGTTAGGCTGCTGTGATGCAATTTAAGTGTTTTTCAAGAGTGATAATATAAGTGTAGTGGACTAAGTACATTTCTAGAGTCTCACAAACAGCTTGTATCTCCAAAAATGACAGATTACCAACATTGTTCTGTTAACCATGACAGGCTGATTGAATAGCTTAAAAAAGCCTGAAACAAAAAGCAGAATAAAATGTCTTAAATAAATATTTACTGCATATTGAAGTTAAGTGCTCGAGGTTTAGCCTTCAGGTGATCATCAGTGTCAACAGAGAACAGAGCAGCACAGTGTGTCACAAATAATCCACTCGCTGCTGGGGTGTTTCTAGAGAGAGGGTGAGGGGGGCACCTGCCAACCCTTGAAATCTAACAGGCCACTCCAAGTGCCACCTTATTGTCTTCAAGTGTGATTGGTTATCTGTCCAGTGAGAGGTGGGAGCTTAGTTTCAAGCAATTGTTTGATTAGTATTTCTAAATGTACATTGTTTTCTTTTGTATGTAGCCTACTTTTAATTTTTTACAAGGTTTATTTTGTCTACTTAATAAATTAATAAATGATTTAAATAATAAATCATGAAAGTATTTTTCATGATGGGGTGTAGAAGATGGATTTAGGAGTCTTACAGCCTGAGGAAAGATCTCTGTTGTGCTGATTAATAGGATCATTTAGCTTTGGAATTTAATTTTAAATACAAGAAAAGAAATTGTAAGATACAGTAATGTTAGGAATTAAAGTAGATATGTGAAATGGTACTTTAATGTGCACATGTGTGTGCATGCGTGCGTGCATGTGCACACCACATGCCTCCCCTGCATAATTCAGTGTCCCACTCGGGCCACTCCAGTCAAAACAGTCTGTAAAGGCCCCTGCATTAGAGCTTTCCACCAGGATGGATTGTTCAAAAATTAAATGGCTGAGGCTCAGTAACGCTGAGTCATGGACATTTCAATTGGTAATGAAGCTGCATCAATAGTAAAATGTAAGCAAATTCTGCAGGATCGCTTGGAGTTAACATGAGCAGCTGTCGGGCTAATTGTAGTTGAATTGAATGAATTGTGCAGTTTATGTTAAATACGCTGCACCAAGAAGAATTTATCAAACAACTGTAGGAAACTTGACTGTGGTTGTATCAAAATACAATCTGTCTTCACTGCTTGACTCAGTGGGTTTGAATTTTGGCCTGTGTGTGTGTGCGTGTGCGTGTGAGTGTGTATGCAAATACAGTGTGAGGCGATCAGAACGAGGAAATGATTAGTCTGGTGTCTCACGGCACACACAGACTATACAAGGAGCCAGGATGGCACCCAACCAACACCTCCTTCTCCTCCAAAATAACTACACTTGCCCCTTCATGTATCATGTATGTGTCATCTGTTAGATGTTCATGATGGCATTATCTGTTCGCAGTTTGGTTGTTGCGGGGGTGGGTGATGAGTGGCTGCCACTTTTAATAATCTTTGTCCTGTCTATTTATTGACTTATTTTTGTTTAGACTTATTCTGTTTGTTCTGTTGGATCGGCCCACCATGAAGTTATTCCAAAGTCCATCTTTTGTTTATCTACAGTTGTAAATAAACCCATTAGTGGTCATAATTTAGCAATCCGGGACTTGGGACTCAGGAACATGAGATATTAAAAAAACAATAAACAACTTTTCTTTGGTTAATTCATTGTATACATTTGGTTAAAAAAATGGCTCAAATGATGGAGAAGTGTTGAAAAAATTGTCAACAAACAAAAAAACAAAAAACAAAACAAATGCACAAAATGGGCATTGTTGTTGCTACCTAACAGCAGCTAACTGGCTAAATCTGGTAGCAGTTGTTGAGCTTGCTTGCTTAAGATGCTTAAGGGCATGTGATTGGCTAAAAGGTGAGAGGGTGGTGACAATAAAGGGACTAATTATGAACTTTATATGAAATAAAAATGTTATTGGGTAACATATAAAGCATATTGCTGCCACACCAGAAAAAGAAAAATGGCTCAGTATCACATTATAATCTGATACTGATCATTTTTACACTAACAAAATATTGTCACATTATTACAAAATACAAACTTGTCACATTATGACAAGAATCTTTTCCCATTTCAGCAATCAATCAAAACAATCAAACTGTATTTATGTAACACCTTTCATTAAAAATTGCAACACAAAGTGCTTAACAATACAATAAAATGCAACAATAAAAATATAATACAGTAAAAATAAATAATAACGCCATTAGGAAATAAAAGACTTGGTAAAGTAGGGAGACCAGTGTAGCACAGTAGAAGATGGTAGAGGAAAAAATAATAAAAGCTCGGCTAAAAAGACATATCTTAAGATTTCTTTTAAAGGTGTTTACAGATTGTGATGCCCTCAGCTCGTCTGGCAGGCTGTTCCTTCTTAAAGGAACAGAAAGGAGGGTGCTGCAGTAATCAAGCCCGGTAGTAATAAAAGAAGGGAAAACGGTTGCACTTCAGTAATATTTCTAAAGTGATAAAATGCTGTTTTTGTGAGATTACTAATGTGTGATTCAAAATTCAATTCCAGTTTTTTTTTTCTTTTTTCTAGGGGCTTGGCATTTTGTGCCAGTGATTTTAAGTCAGTGCACCTTATCTTTGTTCAGTTGCACAAGTTGATAAGATCGATGCGTTTAACTACATTATCAATAGGCCTAATGCCTGAGAAATGAAGAGTTGTGTATCGTCAGCATAGCTATGAGGTCGCAGCTGATAGAGATAACTTGTGTTTTTATAAAGTTACATTATAACAATATAAGTTATCACATTAAAACATGAAACTTTTAATGTTATAACAAGATCAGTAGTATTTTATAGTATAGTGTATGTTGAAGTTTGTATGTCATGATAAATTGGAAAACATCTTGTTATAAAAATTAACTTTTCGTGTTGTAACATGACACAGAAGCATTTTTCTTACAAAAATTATAAAAATCTGTGAATGAAGAATTGCAAGTGGGGGCATTCAGCTTCAATTCAGTCAAAACAACACACAGAACATTTATAAATGTCATTAACAATGATAAAAGAGTGGTCTTTTCAGTACCTGTGACAAAAAAATAAAAATAAAAAAATAAAAAAGAATAATAAGAATGAATAATAAAACAAAACATCGAGTTGGTTCATTGAGACGTACATGTATGAAGTGTGTGTGAGGGACAGCATGACGTCAGGCATCGTACCAGAGTGACAGGTTTGGTGCTGTGCTACTGCTATTGTTTCTTTATATGTCAGCTTCCTTGTACACTAAAATCATCAAAATCTCCATTGAGGAATAGACCACACGCTGCATTTTGAGCTGTTTAAGATTGTAAAATCATAATTTGTAAAGAGAGCAGTATCCACAGCTGTCAGATAATGTAAAATATTTCCCTCTGAAAAGTAATGACAGGGCTATAATGCTAGAAATAATAAAAAACACAACTTTGAGGACCTTATCATTGCAGATGACACTGTGATTTAGTGGTGCATGTTCCCAAACCACTTTGCACTAAAATTTACCACCAACCAGCTGACACACACTGAACATTTCACTGAACTCAGGAGGTCTCTGGCCCCAGAACAGTTACTGCGCCCAATCAATACTTCAGTCTTGGTGCTGCATAAAGTAAAGCAGTTGTCATTTTGAGCATGTTGCCACACCAAAGTTAACATTCAGCTCAAAACACTGCTGTCAGTACTCTGCTAGCATGGCTGTGACCCACATTGGATCTGAACGTCTGCCAAATAGATGTAATATAATATAATGCTCTGTCACACCAAACACCCCATGTCACATGACTGACAACCAGCAGGTCATGAGGTGCAGTCTGAGTGGGAGAACAGGATGTCAGATGGAAGACACCTGCCTGCTACACAGACCTGAGAGAATCATAAAGCACTCACTCACTCAGCGTTCTTGAGAACTCTGACAGATCATATCCTACCAAAAAAAACTTTTATGTTTTATAATTTATAAATATGAAATGTTTTTTTAATACTCTAGACTTGCTCTGTGTCAGAAAACACTCTTGTCCCAGACAAGAATTCACAACTTTAAACTATTTTTAAAATGTGTTAAAAGCCTTCAAAATCTAAAACTACTGATAACACAGGTTTAAAAAATGTGCTATTATCATCTTTGTTTTAAAATCAATGCTTTTATTAAAATGTTGACCCTTTAAAGTTGTGATTTCCTTCAACTCTGTCAGATTACAAAAACATAATTTAATCAGGCATAAAAATGGTTAGCTATACCCTAAGGACCCCTGTCTCACTTCCTGGTTTGAACTCTGAACAACGGTAAAAAATAAAATGGCTGCTCATTACGACTATGTGCTAAAAAAAATTTAAAAACTAAAATTTTGTCAACTCCATAAGTCTACATTTGATAAAAAAAATCTTCACTAGGAGGTTGGGCATTACAAGGTTTAATTGCCAAGAGTTTGATCTTTTAAAACATATTTTACTGCATAATTGAAGAGTTCAAATCAAAAAACCCTCAAAATATAGTTTTGTCCCAATTTACAAGAATGAGTGAAGGATGATCAAAACTGCACAGGTGAGTAAAAAAAATAAAATAAAGCAGAATAATGATTTGAACAAAAATGCTTTTCAATATGTTTACATGCTTGCAGGTCAGTAATTTGCTTTTGCTGTGGAGCAGTGTGCAGAGGAAATGATGAACGATCAAAGTACACTCACAATGGTTGTAAAGCACTTTGAAGAGAGTTTGCCCCGCCTTGAGTGTACATAGTTGTTGTCATGAAACTTTGTTTTTCAGAATGATGTAACAGCGCTTCAAATGATGGCAAGGTTTACTCAAAGAGACAAACAAAGAGGCAAATGTAGCCTTTGTTTACAGATCATGACCAGCTGACAACAAAAGCTGATTGATAACCTTAAGTGATAATTCAGTGACGGTAAACCTGCTGATCCTATAAATAGTGACTTCTAAAAGGCCGTGTTACGAGTCCTGACTCATCAAGAATTTCCAGTGGGGCAACAGCACAGCAAAAGTCGTGATGCACTTTATCACATTTTGACTACTGTAAGTGCACTCTAGAGGGCACTTTATCATGTTTTGCCATTGGAAGGCCACTCTAGAGGGCACTTTATCATGTTGTCTTGGACATTGAACCACATTAGAGGCCATTTTATTCTGGTTTTTCCACTGCTAGGACACTCTGGAGGGCATTCGATCATGTTCTGTCCACTAAAGGCCATGCTAGAGGGCATTTTATCACGTGTAAATTTTCACCATCAGCTGTCTCATAAAGGCACAAGCGACGAGCTGCATTCCAGAGATGGCAACACACAGTCAAGTAAGCAGGAAGTAAGACAGGTGGGGAAGATTTTTCAACTCCCAAACTTCCTACTTGCATTCATTTGACACCACAGTAATAACAAAAACTGGTCTGATCCTGTTTTTTCTACAAATTGAACACGTGATATATCAACCAACCATGCAGTTCCTCGTAGTTTTAGCTTTACAGCCCACATATTTACTACAGTGATTCAGTCTCACTGCTTTACTTGACCATCAAATGATATAGAAAGGGCACCAACTGTATGTGGTGGGGCAACAGCACACCAAAAGTCGTGTTGCACTTTGTTAAATTTTGACCACTGGATAGAGGGCACATTATCATGTTGTCTTGGACACTGGAGCACTCTAGAGGGCATTTTATCACGTGTAAATCTTCACTATCAACTGTCACATAAAGGCACAGGTGTCACTATAATGATGCAGGAAAAAAAAATGACGGTTTAACCTGTTCCCTGATTCCATCTTACAACACCCTGAAGCTGCGTTCCAGAGATGAGAAAATGTTTTCAACTCCAGAACTTCAATTGGTCGGATCCTGTCATCTTACAAATTGAACAAATGATATATCAACCAATCATGCAGTTCCTCATTGTTTTGGCTTTACAGCCCACATATTTACTACAGTGATTCAGTCTCACTGCTTTCCCTGACCTTGTCTCCAGCAACTGTTTCCAGTGAAAAAGCTCCCATAAACCCACAATTCACAGCCTGCCCAGCACCACACAGACACAGCTGCTGGTGCCAGATAATTTTCTCAAGAGCTGGTATAGAGCAGGTGTCCTCAACATTTTCAGGCCGAGGCCCCCTCTCCTGATACAGACTGCTCCATAAATCGCATTGAGTATTTTCTCTCGTTTGCACTTATCCATAGCTGTCCAGTGAGCAGCAGTTGTAGCATGGCTAATGTTAGCTATGTTAGCCTCACCCTATGGACTTTCACCAGTGGTTTCTGAGGTGGAGGGTTACTAAACAATCCACTGTGGCTCATAAGAGTGTCTGTGCACTTGGGATGATAATGCAGCTAGTTGGCCAGTATGTTTCATTAATACATAGCTAACTAGTTTGCCGTCATGGATAGTTGCCACACAGTTAATTAGTAGGTTAGCTAGCTCACATAGGGGATTCATGGGTAGCCTTTTTTTTTTCCAGTGTCGTGTAAATTAAATGTCTAGGATTATGTATGAATCGGCTGATTTATCTTTGCTAATAATATGTTGGATTTATTTTAATGTGTATTTTGAGACACATTTGAATGAATGTAGGGTAGACTGAGGACGGTTGTAAGAAGGGATGGTTGCAACAAGTCCTAATCCTCCAATCAGAATCGTACTAGAGTGATGATGCTCATACTGCCAGCTCTGTCTCATCCCCAACTCATCAAATACTGACGTTTTGTCACAGGACACAGGACCTGTTAGTGGCTGTGAGAGACAGACCGGGCTTTTGACATAGCATACAGAGGGAGAAAGTAACACATGGATTTTCACAGAGGACACCATGTTTTATAAGCTGTAAGATATAACATAACCTGTATCACATGACTTGTGTCATGTGACTTTCGTCTTGTGAGTCACCTCAGAATCAGATAACATAATCATGATCCCATAGGCATCAGTTGAGTGAAACTAAGTTCAAATCCAAATAGTCCCTGAATAACTGAGAGACATTCAAAAAAGTGTAGCAATCGTCCCCAGTCTCCCCTAAATATAGGTAAACAAAGCACATAACATAAGATCAGTACTGTAACATGGGTAATAATTGGTGCTTTGCTACATTCAAATGGGAAGTCAGGCTGGTCACCACACATCACACATGAATTCTGGGTACTGAAATAGCCTAAATTATAGCAGCTATTTTCCCCTTCTATGAGGGGTCATTGAGTGCATTTGCAAAGTTACAGAGCCAAAGTAGAAAGTAGTGGAAGCACCAGTTTGATGTCTGGAAGCTTTTGTTGCGTGACTGAAACTACAGCACACTACAGTGCATTTCAGGAGGAGCTGTTATTTTTAGAAAGATTCTGAATTATTAACAGGTACTTCAAAATCACTTTCTGCTCCCATGGCCTTCAGGGATATTTGTGTGCTGCATGCTGCTGTCTGAGGATGTGCTTGTGCCTCCTGAGTGAGTGAGTGAGTGAGTGAGTGAGTTGGAGTAACTACAGTGGTTTCCAAACTTAATACTGAGATCCTGAGACTTCACACACTGTTGAGAATTGGGACTAATCAAGTCCTACCTGAAAAAAAAGAAAGAAAATTAAAAGATTAATAATACCAACACTCCCATCCCATTTTTTGGTGTAAATTTAATCTTTACCCTTGCCCAAGACAAGAATTCACAACTTCAAACTATTTAAAAAACCTTCAAAATCTAAAACTAACAATACCTACTGATAACATAGGTATAAAATGTGCTGTTATAATTATTTTTGTTATAATTTTTTTTTAAATAAAAATGTTGGCCCTTTATATTTGTGTCCTAGATTTCTATCAACTCTGTCAGATTTTTACAAAAACATGATTTAATCAGGCATAAAAAGGTTTAGCTATATCCTAAGGACCCCTGTCTCACTTCCTGGTTTGAAAAGCGGGAATACTGCTCAAGCACTGGTGAACTTTCTATTTTTCTACAAATACATTCAATAATATTGCTATCAGATGTGTCTCAGACATAATATGTCAACTCCGTATCCCTTTTAAATCAAAGCTAAATAAGAAGTGCAAGTAAGAAGTAAGTTACAGTTTTTTTTACACTCTAAAATTAAAAATAACACACAGTTAGTAAAACCTGACACTCGTTCTCAGCCTCACACTTTTTGTGTTTTGAAAATTACTAAACTCATTTTCTACATTAGACACAGAAATCTTACATTATGTCACTTTTTTGCTCGTTAAGAGCGCTGCCTTTCAAAAATACCAAGTATATGACCAGTTTGTCAAACACAGCCACGGGGTGTACAGACACTCAGGTACTCAACTGTAAACTCACCTATCAGGCGTAAGCACAGTAAAAAGTTCAGACATTTTGACAAAAGCACTGATGAAAAGCAACTTTTCACTAAAATCAGTAAAATGTAGCTACTATATGCCCTACATCACTGCTTTTGTTGCGGGCTTTCCATGTTTGACACACTGCTGTGTACGCTGTCCTGTATTTTGATTGGTCTACATACCCTGTGTTATCCACAAAGTACTTTGGCCAGATCCAGCTGGGCGAAGAGATGACACTTAGGATTTTTGTAATTGCTTTCTTTTTTTTAAAATTCTCTTTAGAATATGTTCATCTTTTCAGTGCAAAGTGCAACCTTTGGAAATGCACAGATTTGTTGGCTGTTTTCATATTGTGGAGAGAAATAATTATTTGGATCATTGTGTGTTTGTTTGGTCCGTATATTCATGTACTTTCGTCTAACAACATCTCTGAAAAAATCAAACCCAGACAATAAGAAAAGTAGAAATGTAAAAGTGTTTTAGACTGAGTTCAGTCTTGTGTAACTGGTTCAGACAGAATCAGATCAGATGAACCACATGTGTGCCATATGGTGACAAAAGCTTTTACAAAATCATTGTATAGTTTTATTTTGCAAAACGTCGGAGGTGTTCTGCTGTCTGCTGTTCTGTGTAGTGTTCTGACAAAATGAGCCCGTGCTTAAGCAGTCGTATACAACCAGAGGAGAACTCTGAGCAGCTTTAAAAGATAAAATGGCTACTCAGACTCTGTCGGAGTTGACGTCTACATTTAATAAAAATGTAATCACTAATAACCAAGAGTTTGATCTTTTAAAATATATTTTCCAGCTTAGTTGCAGAGTAAAAATCAAACCCCCCTCAGAATTCGGTTTTGTGTACTATGAGTGACATATGAGGAGGCAGCTCTCCTGCTGTCAGGGCTGGAGCAGTGTTACTGTCCACAGAGACTGGGCTCATTTACATTTTATATCCATGGTGATCTGTCTGCTGCTGTAAATGCATACCTGTGCTTACAAGGTCATGTGCTACCAGTAATAAGTATGACCTTAACACTTTTGTTCTTTTGTCCTGAGCTGTTATAATCGTTTGTTTGTTTGTGTAATGAGGACCTAAATATATATATAACGTCAATTTGAAAAGATTCAAACTGTCTTCAGGTGTTGGCGGTCCAGCCAGGTAACACCATAAAGCACACTCAGCAATTATCTTGCTCTCTGAGGAATTCAGTCCATCCATCCATTTTCTGTAACCGCTTATCCGTGAGGGTGCGGGGGGCTGGAGCCTATCCCAGCTGACATTGGGCGAGAGGCGGGGTACACCCTGGACAAGTCGCCAGTTCATCACAGGGCTGACACATAGAGACAAACTCACTCTCACATTCACACCTACGGGCAATTTAGAGTCACCAATTAACCTGCTGCATGTCTTTGGACTGTGGGAGGAAGCCGGAGTACCCAGAGAGAACCCACGCGGACACGAGGAGAACCTGCAAACTCCACAAAAAAAGGCCCTGCGCTCGGGATTCGAGCCCAGGACCTTCTTGCTGTGCGGCGGCAGCGCTAACCACTGAGCCATCATGCCACCCAGGAATTCAGTCCTTTAATTAATTTAAAGTCAACATGTTCTTGTGGGCTGCAGGGCTGCGACACACCACACATAAAGACGTCACCAGAGGCAAAGCCCACAACCATAGTATCAGGTCCAACCTGTTAACTCTAAACAGAGAGGAGGAACAGGTTTCTGCGTACAGCACCAGCCATCTGTTTGTGTCTATGTTCATTTCCTCAGAGAGGTGTAAAGGGGAATTTCTGGATTTGGTGTCAGAGTGCAAAACACCTGAAGCAGAGGCAGTGAACTTCTCATACATCTTACTTCATTCATAACAGTTTCTTGCATGGTATGGCGCTGACACCATGTTACTGAAGAATTAGGCCAAAACCATATTATGCGGGAAAATATATTTTAAAAGATCAAACTCTTGGTTATTAAACCTTGTAACAGGCCAAGTGATGACATTTTATATTAAATGTAGACAATCAACTCCCTCAGATTTTCAGTCACTGAAAACTCCTACTGTTTGGTGCATAGAAGGAAGCTTGTTAAGAAAAATGTTGGCCTGTTATTCGGGTCTGGGCTGAAATATGCTAATGTGGGACGGATTCGGTCGGTTTTGGACAGAATTTTGTTGACATCGGGCCTCGATAGGTTCAACTTTTCAGACACAATTAAAGCGCTAGTCTGCACAGGCGGTGGAGGGAGCAGTCCATCTGTGTCCAGGGCTACGCTACGTGGATTCAGCAAAGTACAGGAAACTCCTGTTCATCCAGCATTATGAAGTTGTTGGTTGGAGCAGAGATCCTGAGCTGAAAGAAGACAAGGCGGAGATGTTTTCCCCAGTTTACCA
This sequence comes from Lutjanus argentimaculatus, assembly GCA_034769285.1. Lineage (NCBI taxonomy): Eukaryota > Metazoa > Chordata > Actinopteri > Lutjaniformes > Lutjanidae > Lutjanus > Lutjanus argentimaculatus. Next base: position 27,966,099 of record JAWZSL010000014.1, read on the forward strand.
CCATGTTTTCTGCGGCGGTGAACCACCGTCCATGGTGCCAACTGCCCCAGGATGGAACACAGCAGTCTTGGGTCTAGCTCCAAGCCCACTGGTCCTCAAATGGGGACTGAGCCGTGTTTGTCCACAGCACTGTGGCATCCAATTCACCTGCAGCCACAGTGGTGCTGGGACACTGCGCTAGCACGGTGTCGATGAACCGCTTGTCTTCGCCAATCTGTTGAAGGAGAGAGACTCTTTCCTCCAGTTTGGCGACTCTCTGGTTCAGCTGAAGGCAGATCTCGCAGGGAGCAGATGGAGAAGTGAGTGGTGCCATGTTTCATGCTAGCTCTCACTCTCTCTGTGCTGGTTTAGGCCTGCTAGCCACCAGGCTAAAACAAACGCACTTATGCTAGCAGTAGTGCTAGCAGCAGTGCTAGCAGCAGTCAGCTCCTCATGGTCTGATTAAAAGATCGTCAGTTGGCCACTACTTGGCTCAATCTTAACATAACATAACATAATAAATCCAACTTAAAACAGCATGAAACCAGATTTAAAACAGCGGGTTTAAAAGAAGAAAAAATGCTAAAATAACTCAGATGATCTCAGTCATGTGGATGCTGTCATCTTGCGCATGTTTATACTCAGATGAAAGGTAATTATGATTTTGCAGCCAAACAGGAGTTCTTGCTCTCAAGGCAACTGGTATATGATTCATACACTAGATACCAAAGAGAAAATTCTAAGTATCGTAATTTATAGTGAATTACGACAAATTAGATCACTTGTGTGCTGTATAACTTTTTTTTTTTTTTTTTTTTTTTTTACAAAAACTCTGAAGGGTGCCTTTAAGGTCAAACATGAGAATCAAAATTCACCTGTTTGTACTGATGTGTCCTCAAGTGACCCTGCACCATGGCTGCAAAACAAAGCAGTCCCACATGAAGGCTTGATCCTGTGTGTGTGTGTGTGTGTGTGTGTGTGTGTGTGTGGTGTGTGTGTGTGTGTGTGTGCGTGTATGCATGTGTGTGTGTTCGATGCAGTTGTTGTGTGCTGTGTGGTGTGTGTGTGTGTGTGTGTGGATAAGATGCACTATGCGTTGCGTGTGTGTTGATAAGCCTGAAATAAAAGACAGTCATGGCCCCAGAGGGCGTTGCCAAGGTGACATCATGAAAGTTGTGTTAGTGAATAGGCCGCCTCTCAACCACAAAACAGCAAACAGTGTGTCAGTGTTTCTCAATATATGGCCTAGGTCCAACCTTTCTGAGAGCCCTCAATAGATAATTAATTTAATAATTAAACCAAATGGAAATTAACTCGATGACAGAACAAATGAAACGACTGTTACTATCTTTATTACACACACTGTCACTGATAAGACAGTTTGACAGTTCTGCACCACAACAACATCAACAACCTTTTTTTTGTTGACATTTACAGCAGCTGTGTTCTCATTTTACAGCTCCTATGTTTACATTTACAGCATTTCTGTTTGTATTTCCAACTGTTTAGTTTGCATTTATAGCAGAGTTTATAACTATCACTTATTCTTGGGAAATAGGACAAAACTGTATTTTAGCATTTTTTTGATTTTTACTCAATTACAATTATGCTGGAAAATCTGTTTTAAAAGATCAAACTATTGGATATTAAACCTGCTAGTAATTAAAGTCTATATTAAATGTAGACGTCAACTCCATCAGATGGAAGTTGACGTCTTACAGAGTTGACCGAATGTTATTTCTTCATTTCACAGCATAGTCATAGTGAGCAGCCATTTTATTTTTTAAAGTGTCTCAGAGTTCTCTTAATGTTAATCAAAATACACATTTTTAAACCATAATTCCTATTTTGCTTTGATTTAGAAGATCTACAGAGTTGACAGACACATCTGCAGTGGTGGAAAAAGTACTGAAAATTTGTACTCAAGTACAAGTACTGTTACATTGCTAAAAAAATATTCAATTACAAGTAAAAGTACTGGTGTTAAAAATATACTTAAGTAAAAGTACAAAGTATTTGTCACAAAAACTAAACTAAATATCCATGAATACATTTTTAATTGGTTAAATTCTTAATGGCAATTAACCAGTTAATAACTAATAAATAACATCATTACTTGGAATGTGTGCTGCCGCAGCATTTTGTTTTGTGTTTCGTTCATACGTCCTGGTTTTCACTGGCCTGTTTATGATCAGATCACCTGATTGGCTACTAAAATGTAGATGAAAGGTTTGGATATTAATTCAAATTGTACTCAGTACTCAACTATGATTTTAAAAGTAACTAAGTAGATTACAGCTTGTAGTGGATACTTACTAGAAGTAAGTAAGTCAATAGACTTGAAAATCTACTCATAAAAGTACGAGTACCCAAAAAACGACTTAATCACAGTGACTTGAGTATTTGTAATTAGTTATTTCCACCCCTGCACATCTGATAATATTATTTCATGAATTTGTCAAAAAAGTTTAAAAAAGTTTACCAGTACTTGAGCAGTATTCCCACCTTTTTTAAACCAGGAAGTGAGACAGGGGTCCTCAGGGTATAGCTAACCCCTTTTATGCCCGATAAATCATGTTTTTGTAAAAATCTGACGGAGTTGACGGGATTCTGGGGCACTTTCAAGACCCAACATTTTCATTAAAAAAAATAGATTTTAAAACAAAGATGAATTAAAGAATTTGTCGAAAAATAGAAAGTTTACCAGTACTTGATCAGTATTCTCACCTTTTTTAAAAATCTTCATCTCTTTCCCCAGATGTTTATGTTTATGTCCCATTAATGCCTGTTACTGACTTGATTCCTTCCCCGGAGTCTTTCTGCTTTGTCATCCTGCAGATTCCTATGGACTGTGGCTGCGCATGGATCGCTGATCACAGCTGAACCTCCCACTGTGGATTATTATAACTCACCTAATCAATCAAACATTCATCACATTGTTGTTGTTACTATTATTATCATTATTTTATTATCATTATTGTAACATCTAGTATTAGTATTATTATTTACATATAGCTTACATATTTATATATGTACTACTTTTCCCTACACATACTGTAGTTTTACTATTGATGTTCTGTTACTACTGTTCTCTCTGTCTCTGTTCTTTTCTCTCTCTCTTCCACCCCTCCCACCTCCCCTCTTTCTTCCCCTTTTCCTCTTTCCCTCTCAACCCGACCGGTGCCGTCAGATCACCGCCCACCATGAGTCATGGATCTGTCCGAGGTTTCTGCCTGTTAAAAGGAAGTTTTTCCTCGCCGCTGTCGCCAAAGTGCTTGCTTATGGGGGAGTTGTTTCAACTGTCGGATGTAAACAAAATTATTGAGTGTGGTCTAGACCTACTCTATTTGTAAAGTGTCTTGAGACAACTTTGTTGTGAATTGGCGCTATATAAATAAAATTTGATTTGATTTGATTTGATTTAAACCAGAATGTGAGACAGGGGAGCTTTACTTACATAGAAAATAGATTTTTAAACAAAGATGATCATAATAGCACATTTTTATACCTTTGTCATCATCAGGTATTGTAAGTTTTGGATGTTGAAGGCTTTTAAGATATTTTTATATCGTTTTAAGTTGTGAATTCTTGTCTGAGACAAAGGTGTTTTCTGGCACAAAGTAAATTAAAAAAAATAAAGTAGACCAAAACATTTCATAAATTACATAATTTCATATATATAAATCCTTAAAGAATACATTAACACAGAAAAATCAAATTGGAGTGTTGCACAAACTGCCGCCTCCTAAATGACCACAGTTGAATCAGCACGTCTCTACAACAGTTTCAACACAAACTGAACACATTAACCTTCATGAAGGGAGGATTTACTGCAGGACTACTGTGTCAAACTGCGTTTAAGTTCATTTGTACTCCATCTGATGTTGAAACGCCCCCTGCTGTTCAAAGGGCAGACTCATGCACTCTCTCTCTATATGATGTATAACACACTGTATGGTGACAGAGGCACACGTCTCCACAGTACGGTTGGTTTGACTCAAAGTGCTGAGTACCCCTCAGTTATATACAACCAAGTCCAGAGGGATGAGTAAGAGATGAACTGACTCGCTAAGAAGGATGTTTTCCAGTGAGACATGTTTTCTTGAGTTGCAGGCCAAATTTAGAAAGTCTTCTTTAAAAGAGCCAAGTCACGATGTGCTGTTGTCAAGGTCTCTGTTCCTAAAAAACAGGATGCTGGTTTACTGCCCCTGGTTTTACTGACATGACAGGAAGAGTGAATTCACCAGCAGGTCATTTATTATTGAGAGGCTGGTCACGATGGACGCATTAGTCCCACTCAGCGTCCCAGCAGTGTATGTTATGCAATCTCACGGTCCCAGCAGCTGCACAGCATCATGACACAGAGGACTTTCTTCTTCAGAGAAAACTTACAAATCAAATACTGGACCTCATGCAAGAAACCATTTACAAATAAATTTTCTCTTATTTTTGTCTGTATCCACAATTTGTTCTTATTTTTTTAATTTCCCATTGTCTTATGGGATTCACCAATATTTTCTTATTTTTGCAGTCTATATATATAGTAATAATAGTAATTATTATTTGCATGTAATTATTTGTTATATTTAAAATATTGAAAGTTATATAATAATCCAAAAAATATTCAGCGTTTCACTCAGGGGGACGCCTTTGACTGTTAATGTCATATTTTACGAGCTTTCCCACATCTATTTCCTGCTTCCAAATCTGCTGCTTTTATATATTTTATATCATCTTATGTTCAATAATGTAGGGGTTTAGGCTGTTGGTTGGAGCCCATAAATTGACATAATGTGCTAAAAAGTCAGACAAGCACAATTATAACTTAAATTCATCATTATAAAAATAAAGTATTGTGTATAATAGTGTTTTAATATAAATAAAAGTATAAAAAGAAATATGTCTTTTCCTCTGTGCTGTATCAGTTGGTAAAAATTTAAAAAAAAAAAAAAACATTTAATTTGTGTTCCCATTTGTTTACTAAAAATAAAAAAAATGCATACTTTTTTAACTTTTTTTCAGTCCCTCCAGGATTTTGAAGGCTGTTTTTCAGATTGTTGCTGCCTAAAATGCCTGATTTCACAGCAGATTTTCTGCATGTTGCTAAATTTTTAGACATTTTTTGCAATGAAATTGCAGGAGCAAGTGAAAATTGCAAAAGAAAGTTGTAATTTCCTTTTTTATAATCCATTAAAATCAAGGGCAACTTATACCAAGGAGAACAAAGTCACACTCTGCACAGAAGTGCACCTGGAGTGTATTCCACAAAGAAGCAAAATCTGGAGCTCAAACAAAAACAAAACAGCACAAAATGATAAAGTATGAATGTGCGCAGCACATGTATAAATGGCAATAACACTGACAAATGTGTTCTTTTCAGTACCCGTGATAAAATACAAAATGTTAATTCAAAAAAAGTAATGAATAATAAACCAAAATATTGAGTCAGTTTATTTAGATGTACACGTATCATGTTTGCGGAGTTTGGACAAAATTGCGAGGTTGTGCAGAATTCACAGGGATTGGTTGAATTTGTGTGAATTGTTGCAATCGCAACTCTCTGTTTAGTACTGGCTGTTGTTACAACTGACTGTTTAGTACATACTGCAGCTGCCCTTTCAAAGTATTAAGTGCTGCAACCCGTATGCATACAACCGGGACATAAAACTTACTCAAAACATGGCACCTCACACCCATCAGAAAGGATTGTGGGTAAGAACAATCAGAAAAGCATGCTGGCTTGCATACTGCAAAATCTTACAGGAAGCAGTAGGGCATCCTGGTATTTCTGGCAAACTGCATTTGATGTACTATGCAATTTTTCTGGCATACTTAATAGTATGATAGTGGGTACTGGAATGTAGGGAAGGTTTCTCCAGTTCTTGGACATGCACAAACAGTTGGCCACGCCCCTTCAGTTTATGATCAAGTGGGATTCATCATTCAGCACATCTGGGGGGTTAAGAAGGTTTGGTGCATCTGGAGTCGAGACACTCCAGTGTCTCAGTGTGCTGCAGTCAGCAGCGTGTTCGTCCCTGCCCACAGAGTCACTGCACCGAGTCAGTGAAGCAGCCACAGAACGCCACTAAACACTTTTTATATTATCACAGTATACAAGTCATATACAGTAACTGCCCGTCTGCTCCATTAAAATCCAACTGAAGTCAGAGATACAGCCACTTAGTGGCTTCTTGTTTTTATTGCCAATTAGAAGAAGATGAGCAAACAGAGTGAGAGAGTTTATATGACCTGAGCTGAATAATGAGAGTTCATATTATACATCAACATACTGTACAATATTATACACACAGGCCTCCAAATGTGCCTAATTGTTGTTCTGCTAATTGCAAAGTTAATTTTAAATCAATTACATTATTTCTTTGGGGTAAAATAACTAATTGTTTACCCAGATTAAGAATTCACAACTTCACAACAACAAAAATATGTAAGTGTTGACCCTTTAAAGTTGTGTCTCATGCAGATTTCTGTCAAACACATGCTGTGAAATAAAAAATGTAACATTTTGTCAACTCCATAAGATCGTCAGCTCCGTCAAATTTAATTTAAAAAATGTCATCACTAGGAGGTTGGCCCATTACAAGGTTTAATAGCCAAGAGTTTGATCTTGTGAAATATATTTTCCAGCATAATTGAAAAATCAAAACCTCTTCAGTTCTCAAGAATGAGTATATTTATCTGACACCTTCAGTTACTAGTTAGTTACTATTCAGATTTTACATAGAAAACATGTAATAAACTCATTTAATCTCCATTTCACTTCATTGTAACAGGCCAAAACTTTTTATCTGAAAAACACATTTGGGAGTAAGCTAATTCTTTCAGCCCTGAGTAGTGTCTGCAGGTATTCTTTATTAGACTGTATACACCTCATCAACCTCCAGCCTGTAAGTAGCCTCAAAGGTGAAACCTGAGACAAAAAAAAAAAAAAAAAGCCACAAAGCACCATCAGTGCTGCTCATTAATCTCATGGCTCTGAGCGCACGGTAATAACTGAAGGTGACTCATATGGTGTTTTAACATTTTTATGAACTGAGATCTCATCTGGACTGTAGCAGCACAACAGTCAGACAATAATGTTCAGAGAGACTTTAATAAGAAAATCAAACTGAAACAATAAAAGCCTTTAATAATAAGGCTCTTTAAGGAGCTTTGTCACTTGAGGTAAAGGTATCACAACTGTTTATCAGGCAGTCAGACAAAAACATGATTTAATCAGGCATGAAAAAGGTTAGCTGTACCCTAAAGACCCCGTCTCACTTCCTGGTTCAAAAAGGCAGGAATACTGCGCAAGCACTGGTAGACTTTAAATTTTATGACAAATTCATTAAATAATATGGCTATGTGTCGATGTGTCTTCTTTTTCTAAATCAAAGCTAAATTTAAAAAAAGGTTAGAAATGCATATTTTGATTAGCATTAAGAGAACTCGGAGCAATTAAAAAAAAAAGATCACTATGCTGTGAAATGACAAAAATGTCACATTTTGTAAACTGTGTAACTCCACATTTAATAAGACATTTATTCACTAGGAGGTTGGCCTGTTACAAGGTTGAATAGCCAAGAGTTTGGTCTTTTAAAATGCATTTTCCAGCATAATTGAAGAGTAAAAATGAAAAACCCCTCAAAATACAGTTTTCAGTCCCCATTCTTTTTGAGGGATTGTTGTGGCCTAAACTGCCTGATTTCACGGCAGCTTCACGGTTCTAACTAACCTCAACAAAAATTCTAAACAAAAATATGCTTTAAATGTAAATGAAGAATTTCACTCGCAGGTATTCCACAAGGAAGCAAAGTCTTTTTGGAACTCAAACTCAGCACAAAAAAAAAAAAAAGTAAATAATTAAACACTGAGTTGATTCATGGAGACGTATATGTATGATTTTAGCTGATGATTACTGGAACCTGTGGGAAACAACAATAATTGTGGAAAAGTTGCACTTTGGACAAAATTGCAATAATTCACATGGACTAGCAGAATTTGCATTCATTGTTGCGATCGCAACATTGCATCTTGCCCCAATTCTCAAATCATGCGATAATTTGTATTTCTATCAAATTTGTTGTCTTCAATGTTTTTCTCAAGAAAGAGTGAACTATTATTTATTTATTCGGCCCAGGCAGGAACTTTGCCACAGTGGCTGCAACTGACTGGATAAATTCCTGCTCAGGTTCAGGCCCTGAAAGCACCACAGAAACAATGATGCATTACTCATTTATTCATCTCCTTCTAATTGTTCTCCTGGAGGGAACATATTAAAGAAAGCTATAGAATATACAGCTAATGGGAAGTGTTCACGCTTCTCCAGCGTCCTCTGCACGCTGAGTCACAGTGTGAGTTGGCAGCTCACATCAGTTCATCAGTTTCAGTCTGAAGTAGAGTAAGTAAAGTAACTACCAGACATTAACCAGCACAGTCACCTCTGTTACTCCACCGAATTCTCAAAATGGCTGACTCGTGCACTGTGAGGTAGTATTATGGATGTGATCAAGTCTCATTTCAGAGGAGGAAGGTGTTCATTATTCATGTTCAGGCTCCTCTCTGTGAGCTGCCGGCATAACACGACATCCACTGTGAATTCCTGTCTTTTCTCATTTCTTCTCCCAAGCTACCGACTCCCTGCTGTGCTTTTTTGTGGGGGCTAAACAGTGTGTGTGTGTGTGTGAGTGTGTGTGAGTGTTTGTGCATTAGAGAGACACATGAAGCGCGTACACAAAGAGAGACATCGGTGAGACAAGGAACAGGGCGTGGACCCAGTCACAGAGCCGGGGAGCGTGCAGCGTTTGATGCATTATTCACGAGTTTGGTGCACAAGAAAAGGCTCCAAATTCTGACAAAAACAACGCTGTGTCTGGTACAGGCTGCATCTGTGAGAGCACTTCAATACAGCAGATAAATAGGAAAATATGAGGGCTTTAAAAAAAAAATCTTTGGACTGGACATTGACTTGGCCCGCTTGGGTCTAAGATCATGAGAAAACTAAAAACAGATGAAAGAGAAGAGGAAGAGTGAGTCAGACGTGTGCTGCATGGACAACATGATGATAATGAGTATTCATCTGGCCCCTCTGGATGGGCACGACCCCCCATCGACCTCAGATATCAAATACCAGGAAGCACGTGGAGCATAATGATCTCTATTACGCAATGAACCAGAAACTATTGCTGTAAAACCACACCGCAGAATTTGTTAACATTATTTAAAAAGCTGACATTGATAATATCATTAGAGGTATTAAAGGGCCAGTGTAGACCATGTTTTTGACCTCAATCCAGCCTTTTGATCATTTATAAATGTAAAAAAAAAGTATATTATTGTGATTTTATTCAAATAAGCTGCTAATATTCTAATTTTATGGGTGTTTACAATCATTATTCTGTTCTGTCTGTTGTTGGTAACACTTTTTATTTCAGGCTGTGTCAGCAGAGGGAAGTTAGGAGAGACGGACTGAATGAGAAAAGATTTTAAATGCAAAATTGTATTTATTAAAACAACACAGTACTTCTAATCTAGGATTGCAAAGGTGCATGGTTTTATTCCAGTACTTTTGAGCATAATGTTTCTTTTCCACATGTGAAAACTAACGAAGTGGAGAAAAAAAAAAAGTGCACTGTTTTTAACACATTTAAATCCCTAAATTTACAGGCCAGACAGAGAGAATGTAAAAGTCTGGCCCCTTGGCACTTTACGTTTGTAAAATCAGACCCTTTCTAAAAAAGAAATTGAATAGACCCAGTGTAGGATTTAGTGGCATTGGAAGACAGAGTGGAAGGGAACCTGTGGTGGCTGTAAAACTCGTTTGTCCGTTCTGGGCTACTGTAGAAACATGGTGCAACATGGCAGCCTCAATGGAAGAGGACCTGTCCCCTCTGTACATATAAATGTCTCATTCTAAACTAACAGCAACACAACAGGTCTTATTTTCAGATCATTATACACAAATGAAATCACACTAATGAATATTATATTGCATTTCTGCTATATTCTGCCAGTAGAGCCCCTTAAATTTTACACACTGGACCTTTAAGTATTCCTCATGACAAATCTTGCCCTCCTATCCCGTATTTATGTTTCTGTTCTTAATGTTTTAATTTACCTTTATTTACCTCATGCCTCATTCATACGACAGAAAACAGCTAACATTATCATAATGAATGCAAACAACCAGCATGGTTATTGTTAACTACTCACAGCTGTTGAGGTAGCATGTTAGCACTGGGAAACTGTGGCTGCACTTTCTTTTGTGCGAGAAGCTCGCTACAGCGCTTGCAACATATCTGCAGAGCCTCCAGAAGACTGCGGTCATGTGCAATGAGCACATGGGCAGTGTGCACAGGTAGACAGGTACACAGGTAGACAGACAGGAGGGGATTAAATGATTGGATGGGTTTATTAGAGGCCTGCAACAGTCAGTGATACCAGATGTTTTTCTTTTCAGCTGATTTACTGATTGCTCTCCTGATCTAAAGAGAATTTCAACAAATAGCCCAATAAAAGAAAATATGATATGATATGATATGATATGATATGATATAATAACATGCATTATAATGTTTTTTAATTGTTTTAATTCCTTATGTAAAGCACTTTGAATGATCTTTACCCTTGCCTTGTTTACTACAAAGTGCACTGCACTTTATTATCTTATCTATGATTTGAGTATCTTTTTAGGTGGAAATGAACTGTCAATGAAAATATAGCCCAGATTAAATTGTTTTTGAAAACCATAAATCACACGGTAATAACTGAATGTGACTCACATGAGAGTATCAATATTTTTATCACCTCAGATTTTCTCCTGTCTGGATTTTGGTGGCTGAACAGTCAGACAATAACATTCTGAGACTTCAATAAGACAATCAAACTGGAAGCATAAAAGTAAAGAGGACAAAAATAGAATTTCTAAAAGTGATGGATGTACTTTGTTCTTTGACTTACCAAATGCATACACACTCCGTCAGCCTCAGCTTTGTCTTTAGTGCTGATTAGTAAATTATGCATGTTAAACTAAGATGATGACCACCGTAAAACTGCCTAACATCACTGTGATAGCATCGTCATTGTGAGAATGTTGCCATTATGGCATTATGGCACATGATGGGAACATGTCAAAGGATCCTATGTTCCCCAGTTCTACATACTGTATGTGCTCCCCCAAGATTCTATGTTCCTCAGCTCATATAGCACATGATGGGTTTGTGTAAAATATGGGATCCTGGGAACATAGGACACCAGAAACATTGGGCACAGGTAACATAGGAGCTTGGGAACATAAGACCCTGGGAACATAAGAGCCTGGAACATAAGTCCTCAGAACATTGGAACCTCGGAACATAGGACCCTGGGAACATGGGATTTTAGGAACATAAGACTTTGGGAACATAAGTCCTCAAAACATAGGACCCTGGGAATATAAGACCCTGGGAACATAAGACCCTGGAAACATAGGTCCTTGCAACATAGGAAGCTCGGAACATAGGACCCCGGGAACATGGGATCCTGGGAACATGCTGGCGTACATATACAGTATGATTAATCAAAGTATTACATAAGAATAAGTGCTTGACTCTGTAATGAGAAGGGCTTTACTCCTCTTCTTAGTTAGCTCTTCTTTGCTACAATACATGCCAGACTGTGTCTGTACAAGAAAGTACTAGAATCCACAGCGGAGAGAAAGATGGTACTGAAGTGATTTGTTAAACATTTGTTATGAATTCACTCAGATTTGCACCATCACAGGAGGAAAAGATTTTACTCTACTAATGTTGAGTATAGAAGGCTTCTCAGTTAGTTGATGCTCATGTATTATATCCTATTTTAAATATGCTGTGCATTTAAATGCCAGTGTATTACATTTGGTTATTAGTTGTCTACGCATTTTGTGTGAAATAGTAGAGTACACCAGGGGCAAAATGCATCTCCACTTTCCTTTGGATTTTATGTGAAATAAACAGCGCACTACATTGGCAAATGTCACAAACTGCTTAAAAGGACAGTTTGGATTATCTGAAGTGTGGTTGTATGAGGTACTTATCCACAGTCAGTGAATTACCCAGGGTGGATGTCAACAGTTTGGAGAAGCAGCAGGATACTGATGTAGGAAGCTAAACAGTGTACTGCTGTGGACAGAGTCAGCAGCAAAATGTGTTTGAGACACCTGAAAAAATCAACATCAGTTTAACCGTCCACTATATTTAGAATATTTTCACCACTTTACCTTTGTTTCAGACAGCCTTTCACAATGGGAAAGCCAGATATATACAGTTTCTGCTATTGTGTGACCTCTGAGATTTAAAGGTTAGTTCAAATGCACTGAAGTCACAATAACACAAGCAAACTAACAGATCAAGGCAGCGGTAGACCAATATTTGGAAAAAGTACTGATTTTGCCAATGGAGTCTGGTTGGTTTGGAAAATGAGAGCAATATTGTGCTTATATAATGTGATGATTGGCAAGGTACGTCTTGCTGCTGACCCTGTCCACAGCAGTACATTATTTAGCTTCCTACATCAGTACTCCTGCTGCTTCTCTGAACTGGGGGCGTGTCGACCTCCATCTACTGTAGGTAATACACTGACTATGGAGAAGAGCCTCATACAACCATACTCCAAATAATCCAAACTCTTCCCTTTAACATGTTTGTACAAGATTAACACAATGAGTAATGTGACAACATTTGACATGACATAATAACTAAAATTAACTTTTTAGGTGGTTTTGTGCACTGAATATCATAGCACTCAAGTCCGAGATGACACTGTGATAATTCATTTTGTGCATTTCATCCTCCTTTACTTGCAGTATAAAATAACCAAAATGATACAACAGATGTCATCACCAGTCTCAGTGTGCATCTGTGTTTAGTTTTTTGTTGTTGTTTTTTTTTGTTGTGTGTGTGTTTTTGATCTGCGTGCGTGTCACATTTACTGCACATGAATGACAATAAGCTGCTCTCTTTCTGGACGGGTCTCACCGTGTTGACATGTCTGTCTGGACTATGGGAGGGTCTCTTATCTACACCAGAGCTTAGATGAAAAGCCCAGTTGCCATGACAATTACGCAGATACACAGAGACCCTCTCCACCCTCAGCATTATCAAATAGACTTAAAACAATACAGCCCCTCCCCACCCTCTGCCACAGACACGCAGATATATACACACACACACTATATGGACTAAGCGGCGAGCTGGTGTGTAACATGTCGTCTTACCTGATATTGTGCTGGTCATTGTTGCTGACAGTGGAGGACGAGGAGAGAGGCGGAGGATGCTGCTGGATGGAGGAGAGGAGAGAATGTGAAGGAGTCGGAGAGAGAGGACGAAGAAGAAGAGGGAGGAGGAGGAGGGAGAGAGAGAGAGAAAGAGAGAGAGAGAGAGGGAGAGAGAGGGTGGGCTGGGCATGTGTCTGTGCCCTGAATGGTGCAATGCACAAGTCTGTGTGAACAATGGGCAGCCAGTGGGACTTGACGTGTGTGTGTGTATGCGTGTGTCTGTGTGTGTGTGTGTGTGCATTGGTTTTTTGGGGATTTAAGCGGACATTTGACAAGAATACACACCAACACTAGGTGGACATTTTGGATTAGCAGTCTCTCTAATGCAGAAAATAACTTGTTTGTGCAGCACTGTCCTTTTAGTAAACAAGAACCAGTGTGTGCATGTGTGTGTGGTGGAGATGAGGTTGTACTCTATTGCTGGCAAGGGAAAAGGTGGGTGGGGTGCAGCAGTGCTGGCAGAACATTCATATGAGGGATGTAACCGAATACCATGTATGTCGGTGTTTCCCAAACCCTTTTTTGGGGACCCACCCACTTTTTAAAAACAACAAACCATCGTGACCCAAATCAAAATACGTATGTCTGTGCGCTCCCCTGTTTTCACATGTTTGCACCTATTTTTCAATCTGGCAATATTCTTTCCACTGATCTATTAGTTGTTTGGTCCATTAAATGTCAGGAAAAAATAAAATTCAATTAATTAATCCTGTCACAATCTTGTCAATTTAAAAATAGGTTCAAACATGTGAAAACAGGTGCAGTGCACAGACACATGTTTGTTTGTGCACAAACCATCATGACCCAAATCAAAATCACGCATGTCTGTGCGCTCCACCTGTTTTCACAGTCTGGACCTATTTTTCAATTAGTGATCAGTCTAGCAATGACCTTTCCACTGATCAATCAGTTGTGAACTACACACATATATAATATACACATTTTAAATACTTTATTAAAGGTGAACTGCAGACATAAATCTTAAAATATAGCAGAATTTATTCCATGATCTTTTATTTATTTGGTGACCCAAATAAAATCCTCTGTGACCCACCTGTGGGTCATGACCCAGTGTTTGAGAATGACTGGTGTATGTGACATTGTTCAGATATGGACGGATGACTCAAAGTCATCTGTCATAAACTCAGTGCAGGTCCATTTGTTACTACTGACAATATAGAAGATACTGATCTTCAAAAATTGCTCACAAATCAGTATACTATTGTCAGGAGTAGAAACTATTCGTATTGACCTATGTCCCACATGGACTGAAAAACAAGTATTAAACTTTTAAACTCTCTGAGGAAGCATTAATCTTGCAACACATAGATACATCCTTAGTGACAGATTTATGAACCAACGAAACTGCCAAGGTGAACTCCAGATCATGCTTGTCCTTAGTGATGAACTTATGACCTAATGAAACTCGACAGATACTCGAGACGAACCCCAGATCACACTTCCCCCTTTTTTTGCAACATTCTAGAAGTAAATGGACTATTGGGCAATAGGCCAGTCAAATTTGGCATTAGACTGGGATATGAAACTCTACAGACAATCACGTACAGAATATCAAATTTAGGCAAAACATTAGGCACCTAGCTGTTTTACATTTCAGGGCGCTGTCCTCCAGGATTGGCGGAGACGCGTGTCGGAAGGATGAGACCTGCCCGGTGAACCAACGAAGGGAGAGCTAAGTCTAAACCACGGCCCTCCCCACCACTATAGACCAATTAGATAGTTTGCACATTTCTAAATAAAATACCATGTATTTCTAAAATTCGTCACTCTTTCTTTGTGAGGTGGCTACAGCTAACTGCTAACGCGGACTGTTGGTTTCTGAACAAAGAAAGATCCATGTACATGTATTTCTATTCTGCCAATGTCAATTAAATACTTTGAATCAGAAAGAGATCGTCTCCTGGGTTCCTTGCAACAAAAGAACACGACTCAACACTATGTAGTATTTTTTTAACTGATACAAAAACAGGAGGAACTAGTGCATTTTTGGGGACTACTTTCAGTGGCGGATTAATCCACATTTGGTGCCCTATAGTGATTATTGCACAGTGTATGTGTTTTTAAAGGGACAGTTCACCCAAAAATGAAAATTCAGTAATTACTGTATCTACTCATCCTCATGCCCATTGAAGGCTGGGTTTATTTTGCTAGTTATTTTTGTTAGTTCACAAAACACTGCTGTAAGAAAAAAACAAACATAAAATGCCTCCCTACTGTTTGTCTGGCATAATCCAAGTCTCCTAAAACCCTAACATGTGGTTCGGACACTGTCATACTGCACATTCCCAGTTCAGACAGTGTACATGTGCACATGAACGTGGCACCAAGCTAAGCATCTACAGTGAAGATTCAGGCTAAAAACATGGTGTAAATTACGTCTTTCAAGTCAACTTGGCGTACTGTTTAGGAGACTTGGATTACACCAGACGAGCAGTATGGAGGCATTTTATGTTTTTATTCTGATGTTTGAAAACTGGTCACCATTCACTTCCACTGTTTGGGAGATTCTGCAACACTGTTTTCCTGTGAAATTCCAGCAGTGTTTTGTGGAGTAAAAAACTAAACCCGACCTTCAATCAACATGAGGGTGAGTAGATAATGACTGAAGTTTCATTTTTGGGTGAACTATGCCTTTAATAGCTTTGGACAACAGTGGAGCTCTATGGTACAGAGGAAGAAGGCATATCAGGCTTTGGCTGAGGAGGACTGTTTAGGAAACCTGAGATGTGTGGTTAAGAGGGTTTACAGGGAAGGGCTCAGGGGTCAAAGGTCATGAAGAGAACAACTCAGGGATCACTTCTCGTAAGTGAATCAATGTTATAGATTGGAGTGATGCACACACTGTGGTTTTTAATGTCCTGTTGTGTATTTTAATGACAGCATTAACACCTTGTCAAAAATTCCTGCGACTCCATCCTGTACAAATATGTAAGAGCTGTTTTTCTCTCTTGGTAATCAGTTGAATTCAGCCTGCAGTTCCCTGCTTATGTTGAGTGAGAATAATGTTGATTAACCATATATCACAGCAGCAGACTCTGCATTGATTTAACACTGAGGAAATGAGGGCAGGTGCACAGATGTGTGACAGAGGAGCATTAGCATTTCAAATAGGCCATTGATTCCTGCTGCCTGCTGGCTTTTAAAGCAAACCACAGAAGCTGTCTGAAAGTACAAAACATGTTATATTGTATCTCTCAGTGAGAGGATGTTATGTAACTGAGCACAAATAATACTGTTGTCTGCATTATTTTTCAGTCTTACTTTGTAACTGTCTAATGCTATTTTTAAATCTCACTAAAGCTAGTGATGTATTTCTCTGTTCTTACAGTTTGTCATTTAAACCTCATGCTGACCGTCTGATGAAGACATTATGAAACCCATATATGAATAAATACAAAAAAAAATACATTTATGTGTATCTTTCTTCAGCTTCTATCATGTTTACCTGAAGTCACATTCAGGCAAGTTACAGCCTGCTGTCTCACCCTGCCCTCTGTCAGTGAAATAAAGGAGCTTTGATGTGGGCAGTTTCATTTTCTTGAAGGAAACTAATCTGAAACTTGTGAGTGCACGCATAGAGCTTAAGATCTGTGTTTGAACCCGATGGGTTTGGGTCAGGTTGGGACGTATTTCTCACATATTTCATGGGCTTTCATTGGGTTTGGCCTGTATTATTGTCATTCTTCTTCTTCTTCTTCTTCTTCTTATCAATAGTAGTGGTAGTAGTAGGTTTTTTTTGTTTGTTTGTTTTGTTTTTCCTTTTCCTCCCCAGTCTCTGCCAACTCTTGGTACAAAGAGGGAAGCTTGTTCAGAAAAATGTCAGGCTGTAATTGGGTTCGGGCTGAAATACACTAACGAGGGACGGGTTCAGGTTGTGTTCGGACAGAACTTTGTCAGGCTTGGGCCTTTTCGGGCTCAACTTTTCAGGCCCGATTAAAGTTCTAATACCTGTGTTCAGGGGCCAGTGTCACAAAGATATTTTAGACTAGTCTGCAGTGTTAGGATAGTCTTCATTTTGTTCATAGATTAATCTCTTACAAGTTAGACCATTTCACAAATATAAAGACTGACTAACTGTAAGCCAAAAAAATTAGACACCTTACCACCAGTCTGGTCATGGTAACAATCAGTGCACCCACCAATAAAAAAGAAGAAAACATAATTTGTGGTTTGTTAACACTGTTATGGAGAGAGTAATGATTTCTTCATTTTTATATTTTTTTCTGAAATCTTTGATGCTCCTCTGAATTAACTCTGTTTACTGTCACTTTTTCCATATCAAATTTTTGTGCATTGTTAAACTCTTTGCTAAACTTTCCAAGTAAAATGTCCTTGTTGTAACTGTTGAATTACTTCAAAAGACATTCTCTGCTGGGGTAAACAGGAGCTGAGCGGTTGGATGCGGCCACTCGGTTTGCCATCAATTAAACTTTGAAACAGGTCTTAATTTACCCAGAATTCATTCTGCTATAGTTCTACTTAAGTTAGTCAAGAGCTACACTGCTTTATTCATGGGTGAATTTAGATGTCTGTCTGAATTGTCATATCTAAGACACAGTCAAAGTCTATCTTTGTGAGACCATCCCCTGCCAGTGATTAAGTCTCTGGACAACCAACCCTCTCATACAGGGAGCTGTGGTGAATGTGGGCCTTGAGATTTGTAATGAACCTCGGTGCTCCATGGTAGACTGCATGAATGCATTGAGGAGATGCATGCCATGCATGTGTATAACATCATTATAGTCGATTTCACTTTCCTTTTTGTGACTTATTTCTAAACTAAAAACCTGCAGCCTCAGCTTCAACTTCTTCACAAGCTGCTGAATCTGAGGCTTAAAGAACAGATAATCATCAGTGAACAGTCCAGGGCTTCTGTATGATGAAGATTGCCCTATTGTTTCCAGCCGAGATTCTCTTTGTCTTTAACCCCATAATACCCTGAGGCATTAGCATTTTAATGGCCATCCTCAACGACTTAGTGGGCAATAGTGTACCTTTTATATACATTTGTTTTCAAACCTTGACCAGCCACATCTACTTTTTCCAGGCAATCTCCCCTCCCCCGTGAATGTAAATTATGTATTCAGCTCAACGACTGCAATGGCAGCCTGAATTGTTTGCACAAGTTTGCAGGGACTGGCAGAATACAGACAATATGAGGAAGCTGAACACACAACTCCAGCCTCAACAACAGACCTCAATAAAAAAATCTTATTTTTCACAACTGGTATCATGCCAGGTCTTTAATTTCTCTATTATAAGCTTCCTGGTACAGTCTATACTAGGTTACAAAAAAGAATGCATCGATGTGATCATTAAAAAAATAAATTAAACTAAATTACAGTACAACTCAGTAATGTTGAAAAGTGGGCAGCCGTCTGAAACCCTCTGATCTGTAAGAAGAGTTGACCTCCTAAAAGCTGAGATAAGCAGTGTTAAAATCAATCACGTGTTAAAAAAATGATGGGAATGTAAAAAGTGTGTTTATTTTACATTGTTTAGTCAAGTTGTTACTGTTTAATTTAGTATTAACATGTGATTGGGCACTGTTGCTTTTTGTCTCAGAATTTTGACTTTTTTTCCTCAGACTTTTGACTTTATTCTCAGAATTTGGACCTTTAACTCAGAATTTGGACTTTTTTTTGCAGAACTCTGACTTTGTTTTCTCAGACTTCTGACTATAAAGGGACAGTTCACCTCAAAATAAAATATACATACTTCTCTTCTGGCCTGTAGTGCTTTTATCCATCTGTACTATTTTGGTGTGAGCTGCCAAGTTTTAGAGATATCGACCAGAGGTTTCTGCTTTCTCTTCAATGTAATGGAACAATAGCTCTAGTCCTGTAGTGCTCAAAGTGCCAAAAAATACATTTACACACAAAACTCAACAACAGTGTCTTTTTTCACAAATCATGACCTGGTTGCTAAAGATAATCCACAGACCTTGTTGTGAGCAGTTTCATGTCGGAACTACTTTCTCCAGTAGGATCTTCCTATGAAACTGCTCACACCAAGGCACTGTCTGATCTGTGAATTATCTTGAGTAAGTGGGTCATGATTTTTGGAAAAAGACACTGGTTTTGAATTTTAAAAAAAGGTTTTGGTGTTTTGTGCACCACATACTGAGTGCCATTTAGTCATATTGACGAGAAGTCAGACATCTCTAAGGCTGATATCTCCAAACCTCTGCAGCTCACACCAAAAGTACAAAAGTATCTAGATGGATAAACAACACTAAGGACAGGGGAAAAATATGTCATTTTGATTTTTTTTTTTTTTTTTGGGGGGGGGGGGGGGGGGGTGAATAAATTTGTCCTGTGGCTCTAATTCTCTTGTGTATAACTCATATTTTCTCTCAGCAGAATGGATAAAAATTAGGTGCTGAGTGACTGGATGTCTTTGATTTACAGTAAGGAACACAATTCGTGAATATACGTTTTAATGCTTTGTAATTTTTTTAATATTTAAAAATTCACGGTAAACCGTCACAAAACCTGCCCACCCACCACCTTGCAATCCCGAAACTATGCCAGAGGGCGGAAGCTCGTCCAATCTGGCAAACTCACTGCAGCTGGCTTTAGCACCGCCCACGTCGATTATGATTGGCTTAAAGAAATACAAACAAGCCAGAGCGGTCGTTTCCCATTGGATTCAGCCTGACCAATGACACAGCACGACAGTGAACCGTGAGATAGCTGTGTACTGCAGAGTGCTGTGAACGTGATACTGCTGCTGTCGTCACACGCCGGAAGAGACGCCATCGTCACCTTGTGTCCGGTTTTCAGGTACGTTGTGGATCTTCAGCGGAGTTAATGTGGCTCTAATAACATATATAGGCATGAAAACAATGTCAGGACAGTGTTTTTGTGGAGAGAGCTTCGTGCAGAGTAACCGGTAGTATGTGTGTGTGTGTTGAGAAAGACGTACTCGGATCCATTACAGTATATGTACTAATACCACACTGTGAAAATCCTACGCTACAAGTACAAGTCCAGCATTCCATGTCTTGTTTTAGTTATATAAAGGTATTTCGACCTACAGTGTTCTACTATTATATCTGGTGCTTTTGGATCAATATTACTGCTGCATTAAATTCAATAGTATTCTATCGAAGTTTAGTTTATTATTAAGCACCCACAGAGATCTAAGTGAAACTAACCACACATAACTATAGAGAGGTGAAGACAGACCATTCCGGTGGACCACCATGGGACCTAACTTAGGAAATTGTGGCAAGAGACAGATCATTTTTTTGAACCTGTACGAGTGGGTAAAATATTTTAAATATAGAAAAAATAGCAAAGAAAGTTGCAATTTGTTGTATAAATCATTAAAAATCAAAGGCAACTTGTCCCAGGGAGAACAAAGCCACACTCTGTCCCGAGTGTTATCACTAACCTCACCAGAGAGGCTCAGAATTACAAAAATCTGCTTTCTTTGTAAATGAAGAAGTGCACCTGGGCATATTCCACAAAGAAGCAAAATCTTTTTGGAGTTCAGACAAAAAAAAAAAAAAAAATCAAATAAAAAGTAATAACAACAACAAATTTGTTGTTGTTATTGCGAAGTTTGGACAAAAGTGCAAGTTCGTACAGAATTCAGAGGGATCTGTTGAATTTGAGCGAATTTGCAGCAGCATCACTAGTTCCTGGAGGGACTGAGGGTTATAACACTGAGTTGCTCAGACTCAGAGAGCAGCTGCAGCAGCAGAGAAGAGAAGTTGCACCCACACAGCAACTAACATGGGTTTTTCATGATTGGTTTGCAGAATTAATTACCTAATGAATCTCTAAGCACAAATACGTCAATTTAAACCAATACAGAAATGTACAGAAACGTTAAGGACAATATTTCAAATTTGGATTAAATCTGATTTCTAATATTTTTTATGTTTACTATTATGTACACGAGACTCTAAATTAAATTAGAAGACTCATTCCTGTGAAGAAAACTAAATGAAATTGTTCTTTTAAAGTTTAGACTGTTATTTAATAACAGTCTATATTTCAGTCTCTGCTGAACAGCCTCTCCTGCATTAGATAAGTAGCAGTCAAAAAACAAAACAAAAAACAGAGCGAATAGAAGAATGGCCGACTGTTAGGGGGGAGACATCACTGAATTTGTTAATAAAAAAGAAGCCTGTGAGAGGACAGTTTTAAAAGTTCCTAAAATATCTGATATAATATTCACAAGAAAAATCCATCGAAATCACCTGTTTTACACAAACATTCTGCAGTTAGCGCGTTTGCCATTTGTGGTAATTGTGCATTTTTGACTGCAAAGGTATGAAGAATTGTAATCTGAAAAATAACTGGTGACCAAAGCTGTCAGATCAATGTAGTGGAGTAAAAAATAGAATATTTGCCTCTGAGACGTTGTGGAGCATAAGTAGGCCTACAGAGTTGTATAAATGCAAAGTAAAACACAAGTACCTTCAATCTGTACTTCAGTACAGTACTTGAGTAAATGTACTTTCCTAAGAATAACCAATAGCTGAGCCAAGTGTAGCACCCAACTGTGAATTTACATACACATTGTAATATATTTTGCACTGTTGTCTGTGTAGGTTTTACTCTTAAACAGAGAGGGTTGTGTGACGCATTTATCCATGCTGCTTCTGCAAACTGGGGGTGTGTCGACCACCATTTACTGCAGGTTAAAACACTGATTATAGATCAGTACCTCATACAACCTCACTTCAAATAATCCAAACTACCCAAACTATCCCTTAAGTGAGTTTTGTGACTTTACCGAGTTCAAGCTATAATTAGAGAAAGTGAGTGAGTTATCTCATGTAAATGCTGTGAAGGGTGTGTACTCTCTACTTTCCTGTAAATGTTTTTGTAAACTTGTATTTTTGTAAAAATGTACTAGATGATATTTCTCCCTGAGATCACGTCACCTTATTTCTTTTGTGATATTTCTCCCTGTTTTTGAAGGGGCTCCACTCAGCTTCACCTGGTCCATAACTTATATTTCCTTGTTCCCATCCCTTCAGGTCTGCGGTTTGAGGACGGCATAAACAAAATGTGGCCAAGTGACAGAACTGACAGAAAGTGAATCATTGCCACTGAGAGGTAAAATGGCATCAAAACAAGTTCAGCTGGACCGGCAAACAATTTCTTGTGTGATCTGTCTGGATGTACTGACAGATCCGGTGACTATTCCATGTGGACACAGCTACTGCATGGACTGTATTAAAACCCACTGGGATGAAGAGGGCAAATGGCAGATCCACAGCTGCCCTCAGTGTAGGCAGAACTTTACACAGAGGCCAGTCCTGGTGAAAAACAACACATTAGCCATTTTAGTCGAGGAACTGAAGAGGACTGGACTCCAAGCTGCTCCTGCTGAGCACTGCTATGCTGGACCTGAAGATGTGGCCTGTGATGTCTGCACTGGGAGAAAACGGAGAGCCTGCAAGTCCTGTCTGGTCTGTCTGGCCTCTTACTGTGGGACGCACCTCGAGCCTCACATTGAAGGCCCTGCCTTTAAAAAACACAAGCTGGCAGAGCCCTCCAAGGACCTCCTGGCGAACTACTGCTCTCATCACAATGAGGTGTTGAAGATGTTCTGCCGTACTGATCAGCAGTTGATCTGTTATATCTGTTCTGAGGATGAACATGCACACCATGACACAGTGACATCTGTAGAGGAATGGTCTTTGAGGAGCAGAGAGCTCGTGTTTACTCGACATAATATCATGAAGAGACTCCAGGACAGAATGAAAGACGGGGAGGTGCTTCAACAAGAGGTTGAGGCTATCAATCGCTCTGCTGATAAGGCAGTGGAGGACAGCAAGAAAATGATCACTGAGCTGATCAGTCTCATCCAGAAAAGAGGCTTTGATGTGGAGCAGCACATCCGATCAAAACAGAGAGCTGAAGTGAGTCGAGTCGAAGAGCTTCAGAAGAAGCTGGAGCAGGAGATCACTGAGCTGAAGAGTAGAGACGCTAAGCAGCAGCAGCTCTTAGGCATGGAGGATCACAACCGGTTTATACAAAACTACTACTCACTGTCACCACTTAGTGAATCCACAGACGCACCAAGCATCAATAACCGCCTTCTGAGGTACTTTGACGACACAACAGCGGCTGTGTCGGAGTTCAGAGACAAACTACAGGATGTTCTGCGTGAGGAATGGGAAAACATAACAGTGACTGAAGTGGATGTTTTACTGTCACAACCAAAGCCTAAGACCAGAGCAGAATTATTAGAATATGCATGTGAAATCACACTGAATCCAAACTCGGTATGCACAGATCTGTTATTATCTGAGGGAAACAGAAAAGCAACACTGACAAAACGACAGCCTTATCCTCCTCATCCTGAGAGATTCCTTCATTGGTCTCAGGCCCTGAGTATGGAGAGTCTGCCTGGACGTTGTTACTGGGAGGTGGAGTGGACGGGGGGAGTAGATTATGTAGGAGTTGCATACCATGACATCAGCAGAGATCATGATGCGGACGGAACTGGATTTGGATATAATGACAAATCTTGGGCATTATATGGCTACAATAACCAATATTCATTCATGCACAAAGGAGAAATCATTGATCTCTCAGGTCCTTGGTCCTACAGAATAGGAGTGTACCTGGATCACAGTGCAGGTATTCTGTACTTCTACAGTGTCTCTGAAACCATAACTCTCCTTCACAGAGTCCAGACCACATTCACTCAGCCTCTCTATGCTGGATTTGGTATTGATTACGCTGAAGCTGCTGAGTTCTGTCAACTCAAATAGACAGAAATAGAGCTGCAACAATTTGTCGATTAATGAATTGGTTATCAATTATTATATTAATCGCCATCTATTTTGATTAATCGTTTTGAACCAGTTTAAAGAAAAACTGATTTTAGCTTCTCAAATGTGAATATTATCAGGTTACAGTAAACTAAATATCTAGGTTGTGAACAAATCAAAATAAATTGAGGATGTCAATGTGGGCTTTGGGAAACCGTGGATAATGATTATTATCATTGTTTACTACTAACCCCTGTATGATGTGACATGTTTGCTGTCACTGGCTTAAGTTAAACCCTTTGTAAAACATGATTTTACAAAGATTCTGAAAGGGATACTGCTATCCCACAGGAATATGTTACAGCAGTCAGAAAAACCTGTACTGTCCAAAGCTCTATTCACCATCCTGGGGAAAAAAGTAGTGTACAGGACACTGCCTGGAAGCAGCAGTTTCCTCATTTTTGGCAGAATATGACAGAACTGTAATATAACGCTCATGAGTATGTTTTCATGAGTCTATAATAACTGAAAAAAGGATTATTGTGTTTTCGTTGCCATGTTTCTACAGTAGCCCAGGATGGACAGCTTCACCTTCACCTTTTCTTAAAATCATTTAACACTGTTGTGGTGTATTTTCTACTAATGCTAGTTTGTTCTACCAAGGTTGTGTGTCAGAAAGTTGTTCTCATATCGATGCCTTTATGTGAAGAGTTGATCAATAAAACATAAATCCTTTCCTGATGAAAACTTGACTTGAAGTGCAATTCTTGCTTGTTTGTTGAGCAAATATTAATGTTTCAGATTCATAAGAGAAACTCCTGCTAGATTTACACGAAAAGAGAAGCATATTGCTGCCAAACCAGAAAAAGAAAAGCAGATTATGACATTATTAGGTTTGTTATAATAAGATGTGTTTCATGTTATAACAAGATATTTTCACATATCACGCCTTGTTATTACAATATACTATTTATATTTGTCTTAAAATGGAAAGATTCATCTTATGTAAGGGACAATGTACAGCAAGCAGGTCATTATGGTGAAAGAAACCATGATGCAAAGTGAATGGATTTATTTAATGACCTGCTCGCTGTACATTATTGTGCAGTTACTTACAAAAAAAGTAATATGAACCACATTGATTTAAAAATGATTTTGTGGATTTGAAAATTATTTTATTGCTCCTCCAGTTTTTGATCAGAACTGCATCTATAGCAACGTTATAACTGTTGTAACAGCAGTGCTCTTCTGTAAAGAAATAACAGGCCATAGAATACAATTATTGACCAATCAGAATCAAGTATTTAACAAAGCCAAATAACAAAATGTGCTAAATTACAACAAAATGTTTCACATTATAACATGATAACTTATTGTACTTTTAGACTGCCACATTATAAAATGATAAATTATCGTGTTATAACATGAAACATTTATCATAAGATAAACATATTATTATCAAACTTTTCACATTATAACGTGATACTGATGTGTTGCAGCAATACACTGCTGTAAAAATCAAATTCTACATCACTTGCACAAATTAAAATCCTTTTTACTAAAATGTATTTATTGATGATCAATATACTAAATTATAATGTAATGAAAAGAGGTAGAATATAGTAATATCAGGGTGTGGCTCAGGAGGTGGAGCATGTCATCCACCAATCAGGGTTGTTGATTTCATCAGGACTGGTAATGCACAGTCATCAGTCAGTCGGTCCCTCCAGGAAGTTGTGATGTCACGATCTCAACTATTAATCCTTGTGAATTCTGCACGACCTTGCAGTTTTGTCCAATCACTGCGACTTTTCTGCAAATGTGACCAATGACTGTGGCTTCCTGGAGTTCCACCAGTCATGGCTGTTCCCCACGCAAATGTCATGAATGTACATCTCAATGTTTTGTTTACTTTTTTTTTTTAATTGTGTCACAGGTACTGAAAAGACCACAAAAGATTTTGCTTATTTGTGGAGTACCCCCCCACCCCTCCCCCAGGTGCACTTGTTCACAAATAAAGCAGATTTTGTTAGATTTTTTGTATATCCTGAGCCTTTTTGGTGAGGTTACTAAGAACACTCAGAACAGAGTGCTCTTTTATTCTCACCAGAAGAATTGCCTTGCAGTTTCATTGCAAAAAATGCATAAAAATACTGCAAGATGTATCAGTATTTTTTAGAAAAGCTGCCATGAAATCAGGCATTTCAGGCTACAATCACATAAAAAGCCTGTGAAATCCTGGAGGGACTGATCAGTAGTCACAAAGAGGTAGAATTTATACATTTAACTTTGTGGTAGTGAACTTTGAAAGTTTGTAAGATTACATTCAGGTCAAGTCTGTATCTATACCACCTCTGAATATGGATATCAGTTTGTTGTGGTTCCACTTGTGATCAGATCACCCAGGACGCATGTTAATACCAGGTGTAGTAGCACTGATAGCAGAACATCAAACTGACACATGACAGATTTTTTCTTTGAAATCAGAAATTATTATTATTATAATCTACCATATATGTGGCTGACAGAGGATGTCACCTTCAGTTTATTTAACCACTTCATACATCCCAAGTGAAGCTGCTGGTACACAGTGATTCAGCAGAGGTCAGCAAGGTTCCCCAGTGTGTTCAGCACACTTTGTGCATTTAGTTTGTACTGTCCAGTTACCCAGCCAGCGTAGTGTCTCAATTTGTCCCAACGGATCTTTTTCCACAGCAGCCACATTGATATGAAATAGCAGGGTAAACACAGGTGTTATCTGATACTAATTAAGGTCCTGTTCCATTAAGTGTAGCAGAGCCTTGCCAGTGAGCCATCATGCATAATAGCAGCACCGTGACTCTGAGCTGAATGGAACCTTCATTAGTATCATTGGTAACACCTGAAAATGGTCTGTTATGAACATCAATATTACCAAAGTCAATCCAAAAAAGACTCTGGTGCTGTGAATGAAACCCATCGAGTTGCCCTCTGCTATGAACAAAATTAGGCAAAGAAATGTAATCACAAAACACCTAAAAGTACAAAAACTGTTGACAGGGCCGTTCCTCTCCATGTCCTGTGAGAGAAAAAGCTCACAGTATGAACTTGCAGTACAAGGACTGAAACTGTCAACTAACTAAAACGATTAATTGATTATTAAATTAATCGCCAAGTATTTTGAAAATTTGATTTGAGTCATTTTTAAGAAAAAGAATCCTCTGATTTCAGCTGTTTAAAAGGTGAATATTTTCTGGGTTTTACTCTCTGACAGTAAACTGAATATCTTTTGGTTGTGGACAAAACAAGACAGTTGAGGACATCATATTAGGCTTTGGGAAACACTGATCAATATTTTTCACCATTATCTATTAATTGAGAAAATAATCGTCTGATTAACGGGACCATGAAAATAAACGGTGGTTGCAGCCCTTCTCTCCACACTACACAGCTGTCATAAGAAATTTCAGTGTAAAAGATATGAGAAATTCACTAAACCCTTTTTTGTTCTCATTTATCCATCATGAACGTATCTTCTGAGAGTTCTGTGAAGTCAAAAACACGATGAATGTGGAAGAGGTGTGCAGACTGAGTTCAAACCTGAAAGTTCTGCTTCCTTGATGACATCAAATTGATCTTTTTAATGTCACAGCGCCCCCGACATTAGCACTGTCCCGGGGGCATGAATTTTTGGTGTCTGAAGACGTTGGCTCTATAATTTGGACGAGCCATCTATCACTTCAAATATGGTCTAACTTCAGCCCATCAGATCTCAACTCCCCAAACCAAAGCCGGCCAGACGAAGAGTGAAAACATCTTTTCCACTGATAAAAGCCTTCAGCACTGATTGCTCTACTTTCAATTTAAAAAAAAAAAACTCTTCAGTTCTGATATAACTGATGCTATCACAGTATCTATGCTAACCTCTTCAGGAGCCACCGTTGTTTTTTGAGACAAGTCGCTTCCATGAACGTCTCTTGCTGTCAGAGCACCTGAAAACACGCCCATAGCTTCCAGTAGCCTCTCCGAGGACACGGACTGGCTCACAACATCTCTGGTAATCGGTGGCCAGCTGACAATTTTCTAATTCACAGTGAAAAACTGGTTGACACTGGGAATTTTATTATTTGTGTAAACAAATGAGTAAATTTTCAATAATGAGGCTTGGCTGTTGTTTGGGAGGATGTAGATCACCTACAGATACTAAAGGGGCCAAAATATGCCATTTGTCCCGCCCGGGGAGAAGCAGTTTCACTCAATCACCCGATATTTCAGTGACTGCATGATGGACATTTAACTTTTTATAAACTCTTTCAAATGTCACCAAAACATTTATAACTAAAGTGTTGCTATTGTCCAGTGGCCTCATTACAGAAAAATTTCCTAAGTTCTTGTCTTAACTTAAGTTTCCAAGATAGGAAGACTCCTCTCTTCCTATTACAGAAGCAGTTCCTAAACTCATGGCTGTGTCCTATCCTGTCTCACACATTATAATCTTATGTCATCATTTAGGGAATCCTAAACAGAGCTGCAAACTTGATTCTTCAATCGGTGCTCGTCCTGTCAGGCTTGTATCTGTTTTATAAAATGTACACAAGGCTGCCTGTATCCATGACAACAGATGTTTCTCTTCACTGGTCACTGGCTAGCTTGTGAATGGACAAGAAAAGACGGGCGTCCAAGTTTAGCTTTGATGAGTCAGAGGAACTGTGTCTTCGAGGAGAGGAAGCACCACCATTTGGGAAGTTTTCCTGACAGTGATCGAACCATGCTAAGGATCTGAATGGACAGAACTGGTCGATCAAATTCAAAATTGATCATCTTGGCAGTCAATGTATACCAATTAATACATGGTCCCAGATATTTAAAGTATCATCATAGAGTCTGAGGAGCCTTTCAGTCATAATATTTTGTGTTCATGTTGTTCTCCAGCTCCACTGACATTTCCATACAGACCTGTCAACAATGTTGCTGGCATTTCTGACAATTATTCTGAATTTAGGACAGAGTATGTGGCATCTAACATGGATTTAGGATTCCAAACTCAGGAAACTCTTCAATTTGGATGTTTCTGTAATAGCCAATTCCTATCATAAGATAAGATTTTTTTCCCCAATGCAGTTAGGAAACATGTTTTTCTAATCCTAGATATCATCCTAAATTGAGATAAGAGAGGATTCCAGATTTAGGGCGTTTCTGTAATGAGGTCTCTGGATTTTATTTGACAGGCTGCTGTCAAACTCAAATGTTAGTTCAACCTGAAAAATGTGGGCTATACATTTTTTAGTTGATGTGATACTGTGAACAAAGAGAGAACCAGCGTCTAACAGTTTTGTATATTCCATGTAAGAAGTGATGTTGATGTTTCTGTGCTGTTTTGATCACAGTGCACAGAGTCAGTCAGTGACCACGTTTACATGCACAAAATATTCTGTTTTTTGCTCTTATTCTGAAAAAGACAATACTCCTACAAAGCTGGTTTTACTTTTAATTAATATTCTAATATTCCCATTAACATGCAGCTGCATGTGCTCTGATTATGGAAAAGTGGAACAGCTGGAATCGCTTGAGACATTTTGCTTCTTTGCTTCAAAATTGTGGTGCGACATTTGTGCATCTCCAAAAACCTGTTGGTCTCCAAGTATTTCTTAATGTTTAAAAGGAGGCGTTTCTCCTTCCCACTGAAATGTGGGTTTTTCTTTTCTGCATGCATCTGTTGACTAGATGGTTTGTTTACAGCACAGAGCTGACTGTTAACAGGTTAGAGACAATTTGTCACAAACTGCAGAAAAAAACCCCCAATAAAAATACACATTCTGAATGTGATGTACACATGTCCAAAGAACGCTCCTAAAACCTGAATAATGTTGACAAATCCCACATGTCTAAAAAGTGATATTCAGAATAAGGCCTGATTCAGAATATCCAAACCGAATACTCTGTTTGCATTACCTGTTTCAAATTCTGAGCATGTAAATGTTGTCAGTGAAGCTCCATGCAAACATGGCCAGCAGCAGAGATCGGGGCTGCAGCTCACACAGGAAGCAGAAGAAATCATAACATGGCTTCAGAGAGTCGAACGAGTGGAACAGACAGACGTCCATCCAAAGCACATCTGAGGATTTGCTCAGTGATAAAAAACATGGTCACACTCTGTCTGTAATGAACTCCCAGAAGCAGAAATTCAAACTGTTCAAAGTCACAGCAAACACGAGGAGAGAGGAGAGTTTTCAGCTCCAGGGTTTACATGGAATGTCCTTGAGGAGGAACTCGCAGTCCAAGACAAGCATCAGGAAGTGCTGATGACTTCTTACGTGATGTCCTTCTGTCTGGGCGGCCTGTGGATGTTTCTGACCACACACTTCACCATCCACTCGATGCCCTCGTTCACTCCATCCCTGTATCAGAGCAAAGAATTAAGTCATTTAGTAGCATTTTTAATTTTCTGACCAGGTGCATAAAAGGGAACACCCTTTTGATTAAGATGGCAGAGCATTTTTAACAGTAAAGACAGCTAGTTTTACTGGGGTGTGGTGTGGTGGTATGTGCTGGTGAAAGAAAAGCAGCGGTGGAATTATGAGCTGTGTGGGTTGTCCATGACCAAAAGAACGAAATCGTGGATACAAGTGGCCGAAATGGGTTTTCTCAGGAGGGTGGCGGGACTCTCCCTTAAGGACAGGGTGAGAAGCTCAGTCATCCGTGAGGGACTCTGAGTAGAGCCGCTGCTCCTTGACATAGAAAGGAGCCAGTTCAGGTGGTTCAGGCATCTTGTAAGGATGCCACCTGGTAGCCTCCCTAGGGAGCAGTTCCAGGCACGTCCAGCTGGGAGGAGGCCACAGGGCAGACCAAGGACTAGGTGGAGGGATTATATCTCCACTCTGGCCTGGGAACACCTCGGGATCCCCCAGTCAGAGCTGGTTAATGTAGGCAGGAAAAGGGATGTCTGGGGTCCCCTGCTGGAACTGTTACCTCTGCGACCTAACTTCAGATAAGCGATGGATGGATGGATGGATGGATGGATGGATGGATGAATGGATATGGATGGATGGGTTGTCTTGCTGATATCAACAACTTCATCACAATTTAACTCAGCTGTATTTGTCAGATTTCAGTTCAACACTGAGATCCATCAGCTGCTACAAAATCTGAGGAGACACACTCGCGTGTGTTTTTTTTAAGTTATTGATTTTCTGGGCAGATCCACGGTCATAAGTCATGTCTGTATACCTAATGACTTCATCCATGTTTATATTAGTTTTAACTACCACTATCACATTTATCTACCACCATTTTAGTATAGCATATCACAGTGTGAGATCATCCTGAATGCAATATTACCACTGTGGCTTTTTAAAGGAGCTTTTGTATCACCACTACTGTGAAATTAATGCCCAAAAAAAAGGTTAGCATAAACTCAAACCAAAGCTACATGACAGCAACACAAAAAACTGAGGCTTCTACTTCAGAAACTGACGTCATCAGCTTCGCAGAGGAGGGATTATATCTGACAAGCTGCTGTTGTTTCACACATTCAGTGTGCTATTTACCACAGCAGCGCTCTTACCCTGTGAGGGCGGTACAAGGCTGGACTAAACAATCTCTCTTGCCGATCTTCGGGGCAGAGTCACTGAAGGCTGTTTTAATGTCCGGCACCGTCAGGCAGTTCTGAGAAGAGAGACAACACAAGACATGACTGGACGCTGCAACAGCAAAGACAAAACCGTCACACCAGCAGACCACATCAATCAGTATCCTGAGTATAGTTTTTATTTTACTGAGGGCAAGGCGCTGAGCTGACACTAGAGCAGTTCAACACCCAACATTTTCAATTCACGATGAAACCAAACAGCAAGAAGCAGCAAATCTTTGTCTTGAAGAGAAACTTGCAGTGTAAAATGTTTGTTTTATTTGTTTGATAAATCAGGGTTGCCCACTTGATGTGGGGCAAGTAAAAGCAATGTTGGGCAAGTAAATCTGGCAACTCACTAGCCTGTCAGTCTATTAAACTACTTTGATAATCATTTAATTGTTTAAGTTTTCATGCAAACTGGCAGAGGATCCTGTTTTTAGCCTCTCAAATATGGAAATCTCCCTCTTTCAATTGTTTTATAGGAGTTACAACTAGTCTGATTGTCACTGTCACTGACACTGTCAAACCAAGAGTTTAACAGTGTTTTACACTCTCGTGTGTGATCAAACCACCGATTGCAGCGAGTTTTACCATCGGGCGGTGGAGGTCTTCACCGGGCAGCGGGTGGGATGAAGTGCTTCAAGATGGAATCGAGACAAACCCGTGATTCAAGGGACGCGCTATTTAATCCTCAAATACGGGACAAATTCGTATTTCAGCAGGACGGGTGACAACTCCAGTGGAGACACAGACCACAGACTGTATACACAGACAGACTCTACCTGAGTCACGTGACGCCATTAATCGTGCGTTAAATTTTTTTTTAACCGTTATTGTTTCCAGATTAATCGCATGCGTTAACACGTTAATTTGACAGCCCTAGTTACAAATAAAACAATTTATACACGGGCAAATAAAAATTGACTCTGACCTACTTGACCAACTGGGAAAGTAAGAAAAAAAATTAACTTTGAAGCCTGTAAAATGCCTCAAACAAGTTTTCAATAAAACACTGGGTTAGTGTGGATGAAAGGTCAAAACATAGAGAATAATCTGTCATAAAGATGATACAGTACCGGTACATCCTGCTTGTTGGCCAGCACGAGGAGAGGGACGCCTTCTAATGCCTCACTGCTGATCATTTTCTCTGCAGGAGATGAGAATCACATTATTAATTCAGCAACTAGCAAACAAGTCTTTACCTCTGATGAAAGCTTTTTGTCAGTTCCTTGTTAGGTTACTAATATCTTCCTGCCTTTCATGTCATAAGGTTGATCATTTTAATACATTGAACAACTCATCTGCACTAAAACTGGAGCTACTGTTCTGTTTGAAAGTTTAAATGTCAAAGCAGACATAAATCTGTTGACCATGATGTCGTTACTGTGGTGGAATAAAGCCACAGGCCATTTCAGAAAATAACACAAAAAAGTCTGACTACATTTAAAGGATACGTTCATTTCAAGTCTGGCTTAAAGCTACAGTAGGTAACAATTATTCAGTCATATTTGCTGGAACTGTCACTATATTCTGATAGTCGGACATTAAATGGGTAATTTAGGACAAAATCCAACTCCTCTGGCTCCACCTACAGCCTGTAATCGTATTTGCCGAAATCCACCGCGACCGAAGATTCTCCACCAGTCAGGTAGAGGGAGCAGGAGGAGTAGCCAATCGCCGCTCCTACACGTCGTAGTAAACTGACAAAGTGAAAGTAAAATCCGCGACTTGGTCGGACATTTCAAGATGATACACACCGTCAGCTCCCTCTTTCACCTCTGTCAACCCCCCTCCTTCCCTCCACACACGCGACACACAGAAGAGTGGTGTTTTCATGGTTGAGGAGATGTGAGATCGTTTTGAAGTCATCCGGTTACTATGAAAGGTTACGTCGTCTGTGGGTTGCGTTTATGGCTACTTTGTGTGCATGCGCCTGCACTAGGTGTGTTTAGTGTGTCTGTGTGTGTGTGGGGTTCTTGCAGAGGTTTCAATAAAGAGACCTGATGGAGTATTGTCTTGAAATTTCCGACCAAGTCGCCAGGAGTTTACTTTCACTTTCATCAACTTACCAACTGGAGCTTTAAAGTCATATGAACACTGAAACAGGTTTTTGCTGTAATCATTCATCCTGCTTATACTAACCACATTATAGACATCCAACTTGATCTCAATGTAAGTGATGACAGATGAAATCCACAGTCTCCTTTTGTGCTAAGAATTTAAAAGTTCTGGTGTTTTGAGCTGTAAACTAACTGTATGCCGTACTGAGATAAAACACGTTTGTGTTAGTATTGAAATTTCTTACCAAATTTTAAAATCAGCATTTTATTGGTTGAGAATGGCTGAACAGGTGATCTGCTGTTTCAAATCAGCTCAGCCTTAAGGCCATTACTGAACAGCTGGATTAACTATGCCCTGAATGTATCTAAAAAAGAGAACAGTAATTCGTCTAATCAGAGTGGGTCCTACATCAGAGAATCTGCACATCACTCCCCTCCCTATCGTGTTGAAATAATAATCTACTCACAGCTCTGATGACAGGCGTCTTCATAGTGATCTATCACTGATACTCTGGGACTCAGATATACTAAATAACATAGGACAGACATCAACAGCAACTGTGTGACATACACACAGCATCACAGCAGCATCAAAACCACAATAAATTCAAGATAACTTCAGGTACACTGCTGAAGGAAAGTATGACTGTATTAGGGCCACAGTTAGGAAATAAATCCAAGATCTGATTCATAATAATATGAGAAAATTAAAATTAAGAAGTCATAATAATTTGGAGAATGAAGTTTGGCAATAATGCTTTGGTTTGATCTGGATGTGGGCAGAACTACAAGTAGAACAAGGTTTTTGAACATACATATAGGCTGACATATGTAAATTCCTTCTTAGAAATAGGTTCTTCTTCCACTCTGCTGTAGAGGCAGTCTTCAGGACAAACATGAAATGTGTGTGTCAGTCTGAGGCTGGTGAACAACTGTCCTCAGGACTGTGTTAGTGTTTGATTTTGAACTCACTTTGTCCCACAGAGACTGGAGCTCCTCCTGTCCGCCCAGATCCCAGAACATCAGACGAGCCTTGCCCACATCGATTGTACCAACTAGGAAGGAAAGAAAGAAATCAATGAGAAGTGTTAGAGAGAAGCAGGTGGAATGAAGCACCTTTACTAAATTATAAGACAGGCAGCATCAGATAGAGCTGCAATGATTTATCAATCATTAAATTCATGGCCACTATTCCCATCATCAATTAATTGGTTTGAGCAATTTTTAAGACAAAAAAGGTCAAAATTCTCTGATTTCAGCTTCTTAAATGTGAATATTTTCTGGTTTCTTTACTCCTCTCTGACAGTAAACTGAATATCTTTGGGTTGTGGACAAAACAAGAAATTTGAGGACGTCATCTTGGGCTTTACGAAACACTGAGGAACATTTTTCACAACTGACATTTCACAGACCCAATAACTCATCTATTAATCGAGAAAATAGTCGCCAGATTAATCACCTCCTGCAGTTTGAAAACAGGAAGAGAAATTTTGATCCACCCAGGTTTGAAGCAACAAGCTCATTACTCTTCATGTGGAGCACAACTGAAGACATACTGCAACATGTACTTACTGTTCAGGCCCACGGTGGTTGTGATCTTTGACAGATTCATTCCCTTGTAGTTCTTACTGAACTTTGTTTTGGTTTGTTCCAGGAAGGTCTGCAAAGAGAGACGACAGTGACAAGTCAAATCAGACACATTTATATTCAATGATTCACATGACACGGTAGAGGATGACAGGCATATATACACATACAGTAGTTGAGTCGAGTCAGAGCTTTTATTGTCATATGCACACTTAAAAACAAGCTTCCCTGCACAATAAAATTCTTCCTTTGACTTCACAAAAATGCAGTACAACACAAATACACAAGATCTTTAACAAATGTATTAAAAAAGGTGACACTTCCAAATTTATTTAACCTGTTAGAGAATCAGTGACAGCTCGATCCCTTAATTATTAAGTGTCTTTCAGTGGCAGGAAAAAAATAAAGTTCACTTGAGTTCTAAAAATACATTTACTCAACTAATACACAGAGTAGGCTACAATTTTAAGGTATTAACCTGAGTATTTCCATTTTATGACACTGTCTGCTGTGCCTCCACTTAATTCCTAAGGCTAATATTAGACTAACACTTACCTAATATTAAAGGGATAGTTTTCAATTATTAATCGATTTATTGATATACTGATTAATATTTTCACTGCTTCAAGTTGCTGTCAGCCTTTTTCAGACAGAAAACTGACTCTTTTCTATGACAGTGAGTTGTGAGTCCTGTCTCCTCTCACTTACTCACAATGCTCTCTGCTTCTTGTCACTTGTTGCATTTGCTGTAGTTGTCATTATATAACCTAGTTATATTTGTCTTTTAATGAAAATCTAAAATGCCATGTCCTTAATGTTGAGCCAATTGGTATCAAAATGGTATTGAATATTGATGTTTTTCAAGGTACTGTATCGAATTTAGAAATTCCAGTATCGTAGCTACACTAGTATCTCATACATCCCTACTTAAAATACTGAGAACTATCCCTTTAAAGCACTGCTTTTCATTTTTACTCCATCAACAATTTGTTTTTCTGAAATGTAGTCCGGCATCAGAACACACAAACAATATAAATACCATTTACAGCTATGTAAGCACATTCAAGTTGGAGTGAAATGTTAATTGCTGGAATACAACTTGTTTTCACAGTTGATTAATCTGTTGATTGTTTTCTCAATTACTCAATTAATAATTGTTTGCCTGTAAAATGTCAGAAAAGGTAAAAAATGTTGAAAAATGTTTCCCATGGCTCAAGATGACATCCTAAAATGTCTTGTTTTGGCCACAACCCAAAGATACTCAGTTTAAAGGGACAGTTTGCTAATAAATGAAAATTGTGCATGTGAATGTGGTTCCAAGTTAATCTACAGTGAAGATTCAGGCTAAAAACATGGTGTAAATAACATCTTTTAAATCAACTTGGCATGTTGGGGCTTTAGGAGACTTGGATTACACCAGACCAGCAGTATGGAGGCATTTTAGTTTGTTTGTTTGGAGATTCTACAACGCTGTTTTCCAATGAAAAGTGTTTTGTGGACTAAAAAACTAGAGAGTGAGTAGATAATGACTGAATGTTCATTTTCAAGAAGTTGCAATCACATAATTTAAAATTTTTCTTCTTAAAAAAAAACTCAAACCCATTAATCGATGATCAAAAGAGTCAGCAGTTCATTTAATAATCAATGAATAATGATTAACCATTGCAGCTCTGTTTGAAAGCAGCTACTAAACGTGAGAATCTCACAGCTGATGTTTTGAACATGAGTGAATGTGAGACAATACTTGTTTAGATAACTTATTAAATACTGTGAGACTTGATTGCAGTTAACTTCATACAAGAAGTTTGTCAAGATGTTTAGAACGTACACGTCCGTTAGGTCTCTTCAGGATCGGTAATGTTAGCGTAATGACAGGTTAGTCGGTACAGGACTGCTGACTAACACTAACACTAACACTGAAGTGGACCTGTTTTGGGAAAACGACACTGACGGACAACATAAAGTCAAACAGAGCTGACGTCAGCACAAGAAAACCAACTGTAGAATCCAGTTACACTTCATTCAGGTTGTTTTACCGTCTTTCCCGCGTTGTCCAGCCCCAGGATCAGAACGCAGTACTCGTCCTTCTGGAACATGTACTTATATAATCCAGATAATAAAGTGTACATCTTGAACAAACTGTAAACAACACCAGTACTCGCTAACTCGTCCTGTCAATATTAGCCTGATAGCACAGCTTAGCCGACATATGAGGCCGAACACAGCGCACGCGCCTCTGTAGCGTCATAATAATTACACTAAATTCAACACGCCTAAACACGAGTGAAGAATAATCGTAGAATCATGAGATAATTCCGTAAAAGTCGTCGTTTGTCGCCACCTTAGCTCTGCAGCAGCGACGCTACGTGTAATCTAACCAGGAAGTGCGACCAGCGGAATTGTGGGTAATGAGGTGCATAGACCGTTCTGATAACAGGCTGTACATCCAAATAAAACATCAATTCCCAGAAAGGATTTCGGCGTTTCGCTGCAATTCTTCTTCTTATAAAATATGCCGCAGAATAGAGGCAGCACAGAAGCGTTGCTGCCCTCCACAGGTCATTTGTAGAACTCCACTGAATGAATTCAATGCTTATGTGGAGTCCACTGCGATGAGGAGACTTAAGTACAGTCTTTATTGATCCACAGTGTTCCATGTTGGTATTTATTTCAAGAGTAATCCATAATAACTGCAATTTCTGACAGCCATGCTTGCCTGAGGCCAGAGATGGGAAATAAATAAGTACAAATAGACAAGCAGATTTTTTTATGACAACTTTTTACTTTTACTCCTTACATTTTAATACAAATATCTGCTCTTTTTTCTCTTTACTTTGGGAGAAATAAACAAAATTTCAGCCCAGTCATGTGAATCTGGAGTATCTAAGTAGAACCCAATGTCAGTTCAAACTCTGTAATGTGATGTATACCTGCTAAAACATAAAACTTCTAAAAATGTCACTACCATAATAGGATCGAAGCATGTGATGATGTTTTGGTTGCGACATGATTGTTCTGGTAGTGATGAAAGGGAACATTTAATCCTTTACTTGGAGGAAATAAACAATGTTTTAGCCAAGTTATGAAATTATAAGTGTCAAAAACAACATTTTTAACTCCATGTCATTGTTTGAATATTATGGTGTTTGGTTCAGTGTATATTAAAACTAATGAATCCTTTACTTTGAAATCAGTACAGTCAACTTTATGTTCTTAACAAGGAAAACTGGATTCAAAATTTAAGAAATCTCAAAAACTCTCCTTAAAAAATGTTAAAATTATAAATTAAATTATAAATCAAATTACAATAAATAATAATAAATAATAATGAAATTATATATTTTATTCTAATTTATAAAAAAATATTAATTAACCAGTGAAAATGTTTTTTAAAAATAAAAGGAAATATTTTAATTAAATAGCTTTTGTAGATCTAAACAAAATCTTAATTGGGGTAGTGACAAATTTTGTGAGAGGAAAAATATTTCAAAACTGTCAGAAAATACAAAATAAGAATTAACTGTACAATTACAAGAAATGTGTACCTTTGATATACAATAAACATTCATACAAAAATTGAGGAAAAACAACTCTTTTATTTTATGATGTTTATTTGTCTGACTTTGAACCACGTCTGTAAAATGACCCAGTAATTCCCCTTTTAACCTCCATTGTTAGAACATCACTTTTCTAGCTATATGATTCTGAAAAACCTCAGCCTCAGGTTCACACTTTAAATTAAAATTAACACAAAATTACAAAATTACAAA
The DNA here is from genome assembly GCA_034769285.1 of Lutjanus argentimaculatus. Lineage (NCBI taxonomy): Eukaryota > Metazoa > Chordata > Actinopteri > Lutjaniformes > Lutjanidae > Lutjanus > Lutjanus argentimaculatus. Next base: position 28,005,160 of record JAWZSL010000014.1, read on the forward strand.
ATTAAAGTTAACACAAACATAAACCACTGCATCCACCCGACAGCTTGTGTTTTTTTTTAAAAAGTTGCAATTAAGTGCTTTGTGTTGTGAATTAAGCCAGTCTCACTCCAAACTGTGTAATAGTTACACTGGTCCACCATGTAAAACATATTTGTTTTACAATTAGGGCTCTAAAATAGTATAATCAGTGTCTGTCTGTGACTGTCAAGTTTCTTTCTGTGAAAACAAACAAAATGGCCGACATTCATTCATTCATTCTCAGTGGAAAATGCGGTATTTTAAAGAAGTTCCTGCATTTGCATGCATGAATGCATTTTCATGACATTTTTAATGAGATATATGCCTTTTATTTTCATAATCCTCAAAATTACAGCAAGAAATTGAAAAGCAATATTGTGTAAAAAAAAAAAAAAAAAAAAAAAAAGTCAAATTTTCATCTTTTAAATATACAATGATAAAGTGACCAAAAAATATTTTCTGAGATGACAACATGGCTAGAACACATGTAAAGGTGTTCATCATAACTAACAAACAAACAAACAAAATGATCATATACGTCCACTGAATGAAGATTATGAAATTAAAAGGCACATTCTTTGCTTGTAATGTCATCAAAATTATTTTAATTCAGAAACTATCTTAATTCTCCCACTAGGAGTGAAGGGACACTGATGCAGGCCTATAGGACAGAAAAAAATGTAAACATCTCACTATTTTAGAGCCTTTATTGTAAAACTCATACATTTTGCACGGTGGACCAATGTACAGGATTCACTGAGTGGTAGACATATTTGACTTCAAAGCTGAACAACTCAGAGTTTGATACAGATTCTGACACAGTGTGTACACAGGTCTGAACTAGTGTTGTTCCCATACCGACACCAGTGTCATAAATGCCTCCAGTATGGTCTAAAATGCTGGATCAGGTATTGGTGAGTATGTGAGTCTATGATCTGATATCACATCATTTATTAACCCTGACACAGGACCGTGATACTTCCCAGCAGCGTCTCATACACTATTTTTTTCACCAGAGCCAGACCATACAGCAAAGATAGCAATCATATAAAATACATACAGGGTTAGTAGTATGCAACACTTAAAAGTATTAATTTTATATATAAAGTTCAGGTATCAGAATTGGTATCAGGAGGAAAAATGGTATCAGAACATCTCTAATCTAAATTCTGGGTTATACATGAAAATACTCACCTGGCTCACCTACATGTATGTTATTTGCCTCACTGGGCCTGATTCAGCTTTAAAAAATTCTAATACCTTTTTTCTCATAGTAAACCAGGAGCTTTACTCACTGTAAACTGAGTCCATACAAAGCAAAATCACCTGTCACTCCACACACTGAACAACTGGAATAAAGTAGCTATTACAAAGCTGATTGTAACTACATCCTTTGATGGTGTAAGTGTCCCTGTGCTGCCGTGTTCTGTTCCCACGGTATGACACTTTGTTACGTACGTCTTCCTCTGCTCACATCTGTAGAAAGTCTTTGGATGGTCTGATTTGACATACAGTCCATCAGCTCTGTGTGAGCAGAAGCTGCTGACAGGATACACCACAGTGATGTTCTGGAAGCAGCTGCTGTCTGGTCCTGCTGTGGTGGACGGATCCTGTGTGGGCTGTGAGCCTTCAGCGGGAGAGGAGGAGGCTGGTGGAGGAGGTACGGCGGGGGTTGTTTCCTGTGTTGACCAGTCTGGGGAAAAAATATTGAACAGCATTGAAATAAATCTCACAGTTATTCTGAACACTGAAGGGTGTATTTTAAAAGGGTAATCCCACAAATTTAACACATGAAGTTGAGCAGAGCCTATGAATATAGAGTAGCTGTTTAAAGTTGTGCTGTGCAGGAGTTTTGTTTGAGAAAAGAAGATGTGACAAAAAGCCCGACTGAGATAACCCTGATGACATCATCAGAGTTACTGTCTCTTAAAGCTTGAGCTTTAACAGAAAGCCTGCGTCACCAACTTGGCTTAGCATCTGGACTTTGAAAGAAAGGTACAATTTTCACGAGAAGTAAAGGTCTAATAAAAAAGATGCAATTTGTTGCATTATGGGAAATTAGTGTCCATAGCCAAACATCTCTCCACAGCACTCAGCGCTGGAGAAGAGTCTGGCTCCACACATTGATATTCTGCTGTAGGGGAAAAAAGGCCCTGCCTTGTTTGCATTTCTTTAAACCAATCACAAACATCTTGGGCGGAGCTAAACCCAGGATGCAGCCATGTTGCGGCTGCAAAATAGTGTCGAGGGGGAACTTGTTGTGGTGGAACATCTGCATGCTGGAAGGCGTGCTCTGGCAGTAAAATGACTACATCAGTGTAAAAGAAATGATGTAAGATGTAAGAAATTAGATTAGAGGCAGAGTCTGTAGGATTTGTACGAGCTGCTCGTGAAACGCATCAGGACGTCAAATAACAACATTTTGGTTTGGTGAAACATCCTGAAAACAGCAAAACAATGAGAAAAAGTAATAACATACAGGCAGAGGGCAGATTCTCTGCAGGTACGAACATCACACACTTATAGTGGGTCATAAGTGATGATTGAAGGGGATTATGTTTTATGAGTATATACTTTTCTTTTGGAAAATATTGCAGATTATACCTTTAAAGGCAAAAATGGTTTGCTTTATATTTTCTAAAATTTTAATTTCAAATTAAAATTTGAAACATGTTATTTGAAAGGGTGCGCATAAGACTGATATTGTCTGAGATGTCTTTGTTATGATGACCTGACACATGTCATAGCAGGTCTAATCATCTTTATATTAAATTATCATATGTGGTTAGTTTTGACAGTTTTGACCTGAAGTGTCATTGTTGTTTTGTCTTGCCCTGCCTATTTTTGTACCTTTATTTTTTATTCATTATTATCATTGTTTTTATTTGTGTATCTATTTAAAGTTACTTTTGTTACTTTGGTTGTTTCTTTCAGGGACTGTGTCTGGTGCTGTGCTCCCTCTTGTATGGATCTTTATTATCCTGTGGCCATTCTATTTTTATTTTTGTCTGTGCAGACGGAATGACTCATATGATGTGTGAAGCTGTCATGTACCAACCTGACCAAAATCAATAAAAAATCTGAATTATAAATAAACCAGACTGAAGAAAGTCTGTTAGATTAACATGAAAAAAAAACATGCACACTGGTTGTACATTTTAAAATCACGTCTACTGAAAAGGATTTATTCAAGTTAATTATACTGGATTCTAATTTATTAAATTTACATCACTTTGCAGTGTTTTCATGTTCGATCAATCTAATTTGCTCAAGTGACAAAGGGTCACAAACAGACACGGCTTTGTTCTAAGTTTAAATTGTGAATTTTATCAATAACTTCATAGACTGTTATTAAAGGCCACACTAATTAAAATTAACCACTGAATCACATGTAATTGGTGACACGCTGCAGAAAAGCGCAGCACATACATGGACCTTTTAAATTGGATTTTGATTTTGAATTGAAGCCGAGTGTCTCTGTGCCCTTGAGCTGAATGAAGGAGTGTCCCTGGAGTACAGACAGCGTGTTTTATTGCAGCCTCACCTTCACTGAGTTCCTGTTTCAGATGTGATATCAGTGGATATTTGCCCTGCTCACAGAACTGTCCAGAGAAGTCGTCCATATCCAGAGTCCACACAGCAGCTCCTCCCAGCTGTCTGCTCCTCACGTAGTCCACCTGTCAGACAGTCAGAGGGGACACTATACAGCCCACATGTAGAGACACAGGTTGAAATATCTGATCTTTTCCTCAACAAATCCACACACTGTACCTTAGCATCAAAGCTTCTCTGGTTATCGAAGCCGACCCACTGGCTGCTTTTGACAGCGTAGGGAACCTTCTGACCATTCATCCACTGAACTGAGGTGCCTTTCAGGAAGGAGCACGTCTGGTAAAGAAACATTAGAACCTCCGTCAGCATGATGAAGTTGGAGTAGAACCAGCAGCAGCAATAGTGGCTCTGCTGTAGCAGAGGTTGTAATAGTATCAGCAACACTAGTACAGCTGCAGTACTGCAGATCAGTAGTAGTAATGAAACCCCCAGAGACATGTTATAGCTGTGTGGACACATTAGACAGTCCCTCCAGGATATTGGGCATTGTTGTGGCTTAAATTGCCTGATTTCATGGCAGCTTTTCTAAAAAATTGCGACGCACATGGTTTTTAGGTGTTTTTTTACGAAACGAAGTTGCGTGAGCATATGAAAATTGCAAAAGAAAAGTTGAAAATTTTGTTCCAGTGAGAATAAAACTGCATTTTGTTCTGCGTCTCTTACCAAAAGCTTGAGATTCTGAAAACTGACAAAATCTGCTTTGATACAGCACACCATGAGGAGAAGAGTTATGATAAAAGTGGATCACATAACATAAGTATGAATAATCTGAATCCTCTGGTTTAAGAGAATAACCTCTCTATGGATGTCAGTTGTTGAGCCACAACAAAAGCCAAAATGTGGCCTGTAACTGACCAGATACACCTTGTTTTTAGCCTAGCAGTTGTTGATGACTTGCAGCCCCTACTGGCCGGTTAAGAGGACTGAGGAGTCAATACAAAACAGAGGAGTCAATAAAATACATTTCTAAAGGTTTTTCAAAAAAATCAAAAACCTGATACAAGATTTTTCTGATAATTATCACAATTTGAAACATTAGGTATAATATTTTGAATATATAATATATATGCTAATATTTGCAGAACAGTTACTAGTCTTAACTTGTTGGTGTGCATTTAGTCTCTTTTTTGTTTTTGTTTCTTCTTTCATGTCCCTTTTTGGGGAAAAATCCTCAAATAAATGCAAAGCAGTAGAGAAGTTGTCATGTAATTGTCATCTACTTGAATGACATCGCTGACAGGATTCTGAATTATGGGATGTAAGACTGGATTTGTGTTACTGTTGCTGTAAGTGCAGAAATAAAATCTGACTTTAAGGATTAAGTAGGAAGCCTGACTAGAGCTGAGCCAGACCAATCAGGCAGCACTCATTACTTTTCTTAATAAGAAGTGCAAAGTACAACTGAGACAGTCACACGTGTGAAAAGAATGAAGTCATTTGTATATCAAGTTCTATGTAAGCTTGTTTCACTACAGTCCTAGTCTGGGAAAAGAACGAGTGAGTTTGTGTGACTCAGACAGTATAAATGGTGGTGTGATTCTTTAAACTTCTCTGTAAATGGTAATGTGTCCTTGTTACCTCATAGTAGGACCAGATACCAATCTGCTGGGTGTAGGGCCCGGGGCGTGGCAGGGCCGCTGACCGGGGCTCCCAGGCCCGATGCTGTGGTGGAGAGTGTGAATGAACGCGCATGAGTGGGAAAACCCAGCAACAACTTCCTTGGTGGGGCCCCTCGCTGTATCCAGTCCTGCATCACATGATCCTGACAGGAGAGAAAGAGAAGACTGGAAATCAAGTGAAGAATTTCTATCAAACCAGTTTGTGTGTCTGAGTTGTAGCTGTTGTATTAGGGTTACATGATGTAATAAAATCTGGAACTGTTTTATGAGATACACCTGCAATACCTGACTCTTTTGGGCCACCTGAGGGCAGCAGAAACAAGACACTGACACATCATCAGCTGTTAAGTTGTTACGGTAACGCTAAAGCAAACCGTTGCTTATTTGCACATCCAGCAGTTACAAAGACACATTACCATCATTTGGAGTTCTGGTTCTGACCACTTAATGGATATAAGTTCAATATTCACTCTCTTTTAGCTCTGTTTTAGTCTCCACCAACTGCTGAGGGGAATATCTGGCTCTTTAGCAGCTAAATGCTCCACTATGTTCACCAGCCAGGTGGAATAATGTGCATGTATCAGAGCTGAAAACAATACTATTAGAACAGTGAGAGTGAACCAGAACAGTAAAGTTGTGTGATGGTAGCAGTGTAAATCACAACTTTCATCATGCTATGATATTATATTGATTCTTTGGACAACAATATGATATTTGCTGAACATTTCCTGAACACAGAAATTGTGAACAACAGTTCAGCAGTCTAATTCCACAATTCAGTACCACATAGTTCTCAGTCTTTTCACATTTTCACATTTTGTGTTTAGAATAAAAACTGTGAATTGACTTTTCATGGGTTTTAAAGGACCAGTGTGTAGGATTTAGTGAAATTTAACAGTGAACTTGCAAATTGCAAAAACTGTCTTGATCTCCCCTTCCAAGTGTGTAGGAGAACGCAAAAGGGCCTGTCTAGATCCAGTGTCTGGTTTGTCCATGGTTCTGCAACATGGCTCATTCTAATGTAACAAAAACACAATTCTTATTTTCAGGTGATAATACACTAATGTAAACATACAATGAATGCCAGTATATCTTACATATTGGACCTGTAAACATTTGACTGACTATATATGAAAGGAAGAACAAAAAAATGGATAATTACTATGTTAGCATTGTTTTGAGTGTAGAGCGAGCTGTGGTGGGCTGTCACTCCATCTTGACCAACATGGAGGTCAAAAGTCTTAACACTTATGAAGTCCAGGTACCTAAACACACACAAAATCACAACCAGAGACAGAAACCGGTGGCTTTTTTAGCATAATGTGATGATGTAATGAATGAATCATGTGATTCAGACTCTAGCCGACAGAAGTGTAAGTCTTACTTTGACATCGCAGAGACTTCATATCCTGCATCAATAACATCTGTTTGTGCTGCCACGGCTGCAGAGAGCATCAGCTGTGTGTTACTTCCTCCTTCACTCTCAGCTGCGTACGCCTCTGAAAGCTCCTGAAATCAATAGAAACCCATTTACACTTCAGCCAGTGGTCCAAAATGTAGCTCAGGACAACAAATCACATTAACTTTGTATTACTGCAAACCACCTTCAATTTTCTCCCATCTTCCAGGCAGCTTCTGATATTCAGTTCAGTCCAGTACTCAACTCGCAGCAGTCAGTGTAAATGATTTGTTATAAATGTACTCAAAAACTGCATAAACTAAAATTAGACTACATCGGTCCAATTACTCTGTAAATATAAAACAAATAAACAGAATTAAATTCTTTAAAAGAAGATTAGCACTGCCTCTTTCCCATCCAGAACAGGAGTCTCATTTCAGTAATTATGAGATTAAATGACAGAATAAAAAAGAATGATGCCAAACGTAACGTTTCATTATGAAACAGCCACAGTTGGCGGCTGTAACAGTCTAACTTTTCCACTGATACAAAGGAGGGAGGGTCTGAAAGTGTCTAAGGATACATTAAATTAGGAGAAGTGTGTTCCACTTTAGATTTAGTTACAGTGTCCCATAGTTTAGGATGTAAGACACAAACTTGCAGATTATGAACAGATTTCTGCTCTAACCTACATTTCAGGTGACCAGTATGTTTTAATCCCAAGAATGTGAGACATAATAGACGCATGAGTACACTGGTATTATAAGACAATCAGACGTTTACTGTATATCAGCCATTGTTTTGTGGAAACAAAAGAATCTGAAAAATGAAACAGGATAAAATGGAGAAAAAAAAACTAGACATAGAAAAAGGACTTAAACAATTTTTAGATCAATTTTAAAGAGTATAAAGTAGCCATACAGTCTCCAGCACTAGTGGAGGAGGCTGCACTACACGCTAGAAAGTTGGCCTCAACATGCCTCTAAATGGTTAAATACTTAACAGTTTCTTGTGTTGGTCATTATCTGCTCACCCTCATGCTGACTGAAGGTCCGGTTTGTTGTTTTGTTTCACAGGAAAACAGTGTAGCACAATCTCCCAAACAATGGAAGTGAATGGTGACCAGTTTTAAAATGTAAAAAAAGAACTGGAAAAAAAAGAAAGAAATGCCTCCATACTGCTCGTCTGGTGTAATCCAAGTCTCCTAAACTCCTGACATGCTGTTTGCACACCGTCACACCACACGCACACAGTTCAGACAGTTTGCATGTGCACATGAATGTGGCTCCAAGCTGAGGATCTACAGTGAAGATTCAGGATAAAAACATGGTGTAAATAACATTTTTTTAAGTCAGTTAGGGGTGTTGGGGCTTTAGGAGACTTGGATTACACCAGACGAGCAGATTGGATGCATTTTATGGTTTTATTCTGTCAACCTGTGACACTCCAGCAGTGTTTTGCGGACTAAAAAACTAAACTTCAATTAGCAGGGTGAGTAGATGATGACTGAATTTTCATGTTTGGGTGAACTATCCCTTTAACCTAAGTGTTTTTGTTGTATGAGTTTGAATATAAATCCCAGCCTGTAGTATCCTGCACTTTGTATCCCTGCCATCCACTCCAGCCACCTCCATGTGAGTCCAGTGTTATATAAATGTATTGTTTCAGAGAAACATTGTCTGTAAATGTTGTCCCAGTGTAATAATGAAAACAGTTCAGTAATACACAAACATCATTTCTAGGATGCAGGGTTTGGAACTGTTTCACCATAAATGCATCACGCTGGTGCCCCCCAGACAGCCCGAGTCCTCCACTGGTCTCCAGTCAGTGTACCTTGCAGAGCAGAGTGAACCTCTGCTTGTCCTCTGGAGGAGCACCAGGGTACTCCCAGTCCAGATCCAGACCATCAAATCCATGAGTCCTCAGGAATTTTATGGAAGACTGGATGAACGTCTGCCGGTTGGCTGGAGAGGACACCATGATGGAGAACCTGCAGAGGATGATCAGAAAGTTGCTTGTTGTCTACTTTGACAACTTAATGAACTTAAGTAATTTGAAAGCCCACTGAAACATTTGGAATCAACTGATATTTTATCCTTCAGCGTAGATTCCCAAACTGTGGTACGTGTACCACTGGTAGCATATCAGCTCCCTCTTGTGGTATGTGGAGTAATGTAAGAAATACATTTTAAAAAATGAAATTTTAAAAATGAAATTAGTTTAAAAATGTAATACTGCAAAAGAAAATGTAAAATGTAGTACTAGCAAAATTTCAAATTAAAATGCATAAAATATGAGATCACTGAAATGGAATTTGCAATAAATTTTGTCTTTCATGTATTTTTGTTTCAGTATCAGCCTGCTACGTAGTTGTGATGACGCATGTAGCACATGCATGTGTCAGCCGTGGTTCCGGTAATTACTGGCTAAACTGATGCCAAGATAGTAAGCAGAGGTAAAATGAAAAGACTGAAAATGAACGGTTCAAAAACACTGCAGTTTTGGCTCCAAAGGGGAACTCTTATGAAGAGGGGTGCAAATCAAGAGGAGAATATTTCAGCAGCCGTTTTGAAAATGAAGTGAGCAACAGTGACCTAAGTGCACATGCTAGTGGTTACTTAAGAAGCAGGAAGTGGTACTTGGAGAGCTCAATATTTTCTGAGGTGGTACCCACTGTAAAAAGTTTGAGAAACACTGGCCTACAGTATATATTTAAATATGACCATTGTAGGGCTGCAGCTAACAAAAATGAAAATGATTAATTATTCTTTTCAAATAACTGACTGGTGCAGTCTTTATTGCATCAAAACAAAAATAAATGCACATCAGAAGTTCCAAGAGCCAAAAGTAAGTTGCTTATTTTGATTGAGCAACACTGAAAAAACTAAAGATATTAAATTTAAAATTTAAGAATTAGTAAATCTGCACTTTGACAATTGAATTAAAGGTAAAATTCTGCACTTTTCCTGTGGCTGTCCAGTCAGTGTTGATAGTAAATGTAGTCAAATGATGCATTAAATTCTTCAGTGCTGCTATATTGACAGAGAGAGCTGAGTTCTCCCGCTTGCAGAGCTGTACCGGCAGTGCCTAAATGTACCAGGATGCATTGCACACAACCTTCTGATGTACACAACCATGTTGCTGTGTATCAACACCCTAGCCTGTAGCTATTACTTTGCTGGCCAAAACAAAGCATCAGGTGACAAAAATACTCATCCAACACGTCCCCTGGCTACCCAGAGGTGGAGACTAGAAATCCAAGCCAAAATAGCCTGTAGTTCTTCCTTAACAGTAACATCATCACTGTGACATCACTGGATGCAGGAAGAACAGCAGATTTTGCAGCAGAAGAAATCGGCTTTCTCTGTTAATACAGCAGCACTGAGGAATGTATTGCTTCAGCTGACTACATTTTACCACCAACACTGACTGGACATCAAAATTTCCCCTTAAGTATTCATTGATTTTTAAAATTAATGTATTATTTTGTTGATTTATTAAACTTACAATAACTGATTTAACAAGCTGTGAATACAACATTAACATATCATCACCTTTTAAGTTGATATGACATCCAGCAGTTATGCAGCACTTTAAGCTCTGTAAAGCTGAGGGAGGAGAACAGTCCAGAAATCCAAAATACACATTTTCCCTCTGGCCTGTAGTGCTGTTTATCCATCTAGATAGTTTTGGTATGAGTTGCAGAGTTTTGGAGATATCAGCTGTAGAGATCAGAATACTTTATTGATCCCTGAGGGGAAATTGCATTTCAGTTACATCCCGTCCAAGAAACATAAAAACAGACAGTGGTACATAACAGGGGGAGGACAGGAGCGGGAGGAACTGTGGGTCAGCCACCGAGCAGCGCCCCGTTTACTTAGAGAAAAATGAGAACAAGAGGGAGGAAGATGTCTGCCTTCCTTCCAGTATAATGGAACTAAATAACACTCAGCTTGTGGTGCTCAAAGCACCAAACAATAGATTTGAAAAACTCAACAGCAATGCTTCTTTCCAAAAATCACGACCGAGTTGCATGAGATAATCTGCAGACCTTGTTGTGAGCAGTTTCATGTAGGAACTACTTTCTTTTGAGTAAAAAAAGTAGTTCCGGTATATCTTATTGCATAGCATGCATTAGCATTAGGATCTAGAGTAACCAGGTCATGACTTTAGGAGAGAGACACAAATATTATAAAAAAAAAAAAAAAAAAAATAAGCTTGAGAAAACAGTCAAATAAAATAGTTCCTCTGCAGCTATTCCAGCTTTCTGTCAGCAGATGGAGGAGTTTCATAAGGAGCTACTCACTGTGATCCATCATTCTCCTCTCTGACAGACAGTAAAGTCCTCAGCCTGGGGTTTCTGTTCAGGTACATACAAAGAAAATCAGAGGCTGATTGAACAGACAACATTGTTGTACATTGCAGGTATACATGATTTAAACTGTTACCTGTTCTTGAGCCGAGTGAATGATTCATAGAGGCTTTTCTCATTCCACTCATACTCAGTGATCTCATTGGCATAGTTGATGATGGCGAAGGCGTAAACCAGGTGGGTGCAGAGGAAGGGGTCGATGTTTTCTGGCAGGAATTTCCCCACACCTGTTCTGTACCGGGACCAGTTGGTAAAATAACACACCAGTTTGGCTGTGGCTGCTGGATGAAGGGAAAAAAAAGACAACGTTAGCTTTGCACACAGCACCAAGGCTTCATTAAAACATGATCGCCTGTCTATTCTTAAAATGTGCTGCTCACCAATCTGAGTGAAGAACTGCAGAGCCACTGCAAGGAGCACAAGTCACATGTTACTACAGCTGAATTAACTGACACATTTAGCAAAACTAATAGAGTAGGATGAAAGAAATATAGGAACAAATGGGATTTCTCACCAATGATGCTTGCTATTCCTGCTTCATCTTAACTGTTTGTCCTCTCTTCCCGGTAGGAGTCTCCCATTGTGTGGCAGCTCACACTGAGGGACAGACACAGAGAAGTAGAAAGTGTGTAACGTCACTCCATCCCTACAGCTCATATTACTATTACTCACATGCAATGCTGGAAGACGTATTCAGCTTCTTTAACACTATCCTTGGAGTATCTCTTACTTAATCCCTGAAGAATCCTTCACTTAAGGTAGAAGTACCAATACCACACTACCAATACCTGCATTCAAAATCCTATCAAACTGACTGGCATAGTTTTAAATTATATTATTAGATTGTGAATACTGATACATCAGTGTGTAACAGCATTTTACTGTTGTAGCTGGTTGAGGTGGAGCAGGTTTTAAAAATCAACTTTAAAAAAGTTTTTAAAATCAGACAATCTGCAAAATTAGTACTGTCACATGTGGCACTTTAAATGCATTTTGATGCTGATACTTACTTTTACTTAAGTAACATTCTGACTGCAGGATTTTTACTTGTATTTTTACACTGTGGTAGTACTACTTTTACTTAAAGGTATAATATACAAAAATGTCTTAATGTCTGAATTTTTTTGGGACACTCAGGACCAACCCAAAATGTCAGTATTTGACGTTCTGGTGTCTTTCTGATGCATTTGCAAACAGTTCAGACAAATCCTACTCATTCTACCTTTAAGTGAAGGATTTGAGTACTTCTTCCAGCGCTGACAGTTGGGTAGTTTAGTGGTTCCCAAGCTGGACCACCACATAAATCTGAGAGGTCACGAGAGGATTACAGGAGAGGAAATAAACAAAGCTCTGGTACACAATTTGGATAAACGATGTGACAAACAACAACTCACAGGCATCTGAAATGTGACAACAGGCCCCAACTGGGACAGTTTTCTTTTATTTTTTTTGTAAAGAGTCGCAGGCCAAACATGTTGGGAACCACTGGTTTAATGTTTATCGGTGTGTTTTTTATTTCATAAACTTATCGTATCTGTTTTTATGTAAAATCTTCATCAGAAAAGTAACTGTGAACTCAAACTATCAAATAAATGTAGAGAATAAAAACTACAGTATTTCACTGAGATGTATTGGAGTATTACTGGATAAAAACCATGAAGTGGAAATACCTTACATCAAAAAGGCACTGAAGTACATTTCTAACATAAATGTACTTTGTTACATTCTGCCAAAGGTCATAACTATACCTAAAAGTATAATAGTGGGTTTAATGTCTGATGAGTTTAACAGCATCAGGGTGTGATGGCAGAAACATCTATATAAAAAGTAATAAAAAGTCATACAACTGTTGCGAGTGTAAGTGTCATGAACAACCATTAACTGTACCAGAGGAAAACAATAATTTAGCTTGAAAGATCATTTTTATACAGGAAACTCTGAGGTTTGAATATAAAATCTGTTTTTCTCCCTCAACAGGAAAGACTTGATCAGGACACTCGCTCTGTCTACAGTTAGACTGACCCACTTCCAGACTTTCACCTAAAGCATTTTTAACATGAAACCCACGTTTGAAACTCAACTCCAAACTGTCCCTGCATCTTTTAATATCCGTCAATGTAATGATGATATGTTGTTGCTGACAGGTCCTGACAGACACAGGCTGGCAGGACAAAGGACGTGTCACCATGCTGAAGTGTTATGCTGTTACCTGAGGGATAAAGGTGCTGGATGAGCTGCAGCGACAGTGACTGATGTGCAGACAGAGTTCCTCTTCCATCTGTTACTTTGTTGATTTCACTGTCTTTATTATAAAACAGAAAATTGTTGTTTGAATATCGACTGAAACTTCTGCTGTAGCAAACTGGCAAAATGGTTAAGTACATTTTAAATCTCCTGTAATGATGTCATCTGAGGTGACTGAGTGACACCGGAGCAGCTGCAGTCTGAGATTCAGCTTTCACTTAAAATGAATGGTTTCCACAGCCTCTGTTATGCAGAGAAGAGCTTTGTTAAATCTTCTCTGTGGCCTGTAGCACTGCTCACACTGCTGGATACAGAACTGTTAATTAAATCTACATTAATTTGGTGGAATATTCATATTTAAACCTTTGCACTCAGCTCTCAACACGCACATAATAAGGCAATTATTAAGTCAATTATTTTTGATATCACTGAAAGCTTAAATACCAGTTGTTCACAAATTTGAGCTCCTAAAAGGGACAGTTCACCCAAAAATAAACAATACATGTTGTTCCTCTAACCCAGGCGTCTGCAACCTTTACAATCAAAAGAGCCACTTTTGGCCAAAACAAGAAAAAAAATCTGTCTGGAGCCGCAACAATTAAATTCTCCCTGAACACTTTTTTTTTTCTTGATTTGGCTTCTATAGCGAGCTTATGGAGATTCTCCCAAGCAAAGGCACCTATGATACACATTTTAGTTGATAAAATATTATTATTATTTTTTTTTAATCTGGTGTATAGGCTACATATTTTTACAGTTGGCAAAGGTAAGAATCACTTTACACTATAAAAAACAATACTTGAGACAACTCAAAATTTCAAGGTAGCATGATATGGCAATAGATTTTTGAGTTTTGAGGCTGACTTAAACTTTTTTAACTTTTGAAATAAACTTTAAAAAGTTTTGCAGACCTATAATCTTTAGTCGAGATGATTTACTTTTCTTCTTTAGATAATATGAGTCTTAGAGTTAATGTATTTTAAAAACTAATGTCATATTAAATAGGTTTTAACTGAAAATATAAAAATTTAATTTCAACATCATTCACTTTCACTTCAATGCATTTATTCAGTCATTTTTAAATGCACCTTTTTAGAGTTTCTAAAACTCAAAGATATAAGTTTATCTGAAGAAGTATAATAATCTCAACAAAAGATTAGTATTTGGTAAAACTTTCAAAACTCAAAAGTCTATTGCAGTGCATTAACTTGAAATTTTGACTTTTCTCAACTTTTATGTTTTTACAATGATTCATTTTTGACAAAGCCACAGGGAGCCACTTGAGAGGGCCTAAAGAGCCACATGTGGCTCCAGAGCTGCAGGTTGCAGACCCCTGCTCTAACCTGCAGTGCTATTTATCCATCTAGGTGTGAGTTGCAGAGCTTTGGAGATATCACCTGCATGTCTGCCTTCTCTCTGATATGATGGAACTAGATGGCACTGTTTCACCGCGCTAGCTAGTTCAGTGTTGCTAATGTTACATCTCAGCCAAGGAGGAGGCCATCAATTTTTACATCCCACGCTGCCATGAGCGTGGACCTCTTGTTCACAAGTAGCTGCACGCTTCCTTCTACATGGTGAAATGGTTGACACTTTCATACTGCATGCAAAAGCTGCATGGTTTTTGCCCCAAACTGCATGGGATTAGCAAAAAGTAGACATGTGAGACTCTTCAGTACTCATAGAAACCATTTTCATTCAGATATCGCGAGGTGACAGGTCACGAGAGCCCTTTGAAAATTGGTCATGGCAGTTTTTACTTCACCAAAATTTACCTTTGGAGTGTTACTTAGCGCCCTTCCCATCAAGCTGGCATGACATGGTTGGTACCTTAGGTCTTCTGTTTTAATATGATTCAAGGACCTTTAAATCAGAGCCCGGTGTAGCCTATGAAAGAGAGTAATGTCAGCTGAGAACAAGGTCATCCAGTAGAGTTTATTAATGCCGTAGACAGAGCTCTGAGAGGCTGTTTTGGTGCCTACACCACCACTTGGTGCCCTACGCTAGGCATATACAAGGATAAATAGCACTACAAGTAAGAGGAAAAATACATATTCTTTTTACTTTGGGGTGAACTGTATCTTCAATACAAATCTTATATGTAACATTTTTTAATCCATGCTTTCAAGTTGAATCTTTCCTGATGTATCTATTATTTCCACCAGCCATTGGTTTCCTTTCATTTATGTATGGTGTGAAAATCAATTTGCTGACACCTGAAACTTTCTTGTCTTTTGTCCCTCATCTCAGTGTACATGAGATCTGCATGTATTATTATTGTTGTGAGGCAATGCAGTTTAAGTGTAGACTGGCTTGAAAACTTGCAAATGAATGGAAACCCATGGATGCTTTTAACCAATAAAACGGCATTCAAATTTCTAAAACTAAACTGGGATTGGTAACAAATGCGCTAAAACCTGTGAAACCCCTCCTTGTGTTGCTTTAAAGCTACTACTAGTTGCTGAAAACATGTGACAAGACAGAGAACAATGCAGTACTGAATTGTGTTCAGGATCTTTTGGGTAGACCGTCAAGTCACTGAGCCATGGTCCCCAAACGCTATATAACAACAATATAACACAATCTCCCCTCACCCTCTCTAACGGTCCATTATGAACATACCTTCAGTGACTCTCTCAGTCCAAATCAGCCCAGCAGTTCACTTCAGCTCACTTCAGTTCCAACAACCCAACACAGAAGAAAAAAAATACCATCTTGTCACTGTCCTCTGACTCTGGTGGCTCAAACATGTCTGAACATGTCCAATAAAGCTGCTAGATGGAGCGTCCACGTTTCAGTTGGTTTTCAGGTCATAGTGGGGTTTGACGCTGAGATGGCAGAGTGGACACACCCCCAGCGTTTCAGAGCACAGAAAACTGCTCATCTTGTTTTTTTTTATTCATTCAAATTTGGCAGGGTGGTTAATAACATGTTTCCATGGCGTGACAAACTCAGAACACACAATTATTGTTGCTTTACACAAACTTTAAGTAAGCATGGGCATCTTGATTTCGAAGGAACTAAGACAAAATGATGAAACCTGCAGCTTTGTACCTTCAGTAGATGAAAAAGAACAGATACAAAAAAAGCAACGTGCAGCATTCCTTCATACTGTTGGCACTGCAGGACGGAGCAGTGAGGGGGTGGAGATAACTACTGCAAGGTCATCATGACCTGCCGATGTAACTAAAGTCAGAAGTATCCACTGATTTATGGCTGCAGAGCTTTCTGTGTGTTACATCAGGAAGGCCGGGTCTCAGGTCATTCACTGTTAATTTATTGCACCTTTTATCAGTTCCGTTAATGTTATGCAACCACTTTTTATGTTCTGAGAAGGATACTGTTGTCATCTCAAGATCCAAGAGTCTCAATTGATCTTTGCCACATCAATTAATCATAAAAATGCTTCAACAGCAGCAATTTCTGATGCAAAGTGTTAGCCTCTCATGCTACTGTACACTGTGCTTTTTCCCAGTACTAACAGTACATTTGAGATACTGTGCTGTATTTCACAGTAGAGCTGGGCTTCATAATATTGTGATCATATTGTCTCCTCCTGGTCTTAAAGGCCAAGAAAGTGATACCATTTTCTAAACTTAAAGGGGAAATTTACCCCTTTTTAGTTGGATGTCAGTTTTAATGGTAAATGTAATGAATTGTAAACTGAATATAAACTGGATATCTAGCCTCTGCTTTCAGGTAACCAGGAGAATGTCACCAAACACCATGTTTTGAAGTAATAGCTATGGATGCGTGCATCACAAGCTTGGGTGCAGTGCATCCTGGTACATGTAGGCACTGCTAGCACGTCTTTGCAAGCAGGAGAATTGAGCTTTCTTGGTCAATATAACAGCACTGAGGAATTTATGGTTTTAACTGACTACATTTACCATCAACACTGACCGGACATCCTCCTAAAGGGCTGAATTTTCCCTTTAAGACCATTTGTGAGTGTTACCATAGGAGACTTACTGTCTTAATGAGAGAAAATAAGAGAAATGAGAGGAATAAGTAATCCTTAGTTGCATTTTATTACCAATAGGAGTGACTCAGACAAAAGCTGTATTTCTGTCATTATAATTGAAGTGTTGTCCACTCCCCATGACCCAACTTCAAACCTGGAAGCTGTAAGTTGTGCCATGGCATATGTTGTTTTACTGTTTATTTCGCAGGCTACCCTGTAACTTGATGTTAGTATGTTGTGTAGCTAATGTGGCTAATGTAACTGAAGTAACAGTAACTGCTTTCATGTTGCTTTTTGTGGAACTTTATACTGAATACCTAGCCCACTTAGCCCGTTCTGCTCCTGTGTGTTGCTGTTAGTGGCAGCTAATGAGGGTAATGACAAAGCTTGTTAATATTGTTTAACCATTCTAGCACCAAGAAGCTAGCTTGCAGAAGATAAATTTACCCAATGGGCAGTGAAGTGAGATCCAATGATAACATTACACAATGAGGACATTTGCAAAAACAAACAATCAAAAAATGGCAAATAATACCACATACGCACAGTTGAGCAAACCTAAATCCCGACAGGGGAAACTACCACGACAGTCCTGGCGGTAGCACATCTCTTGTATCACACAGTTACTTTGGGGAATATAATTACAGCACAATATGTCCTGACCATGTATGATACCTCTCTGTAGTGTTTCGGTGGTGCTATCCAATGGTGAAATCAAATACTGCACTACAAATCAAATCCCACACTTTAGGCATCTATGATAAGACTTCAGTAAACCTGTGCATCAAAACCCATGGAGCCAAGGATTTGTTACTGCCATCTAAAATAGGTCCGGATGTCATTGGTAGGTCTTACTGTTTCTTTATAAATTTCTTAAAAACTTAAAGGAACAATCGCTGAAAGATCTAAAATATCAAATACTGACGCCCCATTGTCTTGAATGGTGGATTAGCTCCAGTACAAACCCAGAGTCTCAAACTACTTCTACTCTCCCCTGTTGCTCCATATGTTCAGTATCAGAGGTGACAAAAGTACACATTTTTTTTACCAAGTAGAAATACAGATACTTGTATAAAAATAGAATTACTAAGTTAAGTTTGTTACTCAAATAAAAGTGAAAAAGTACAGCTTCTGAAATGTATTCAATGTATAATAGTAAAAACTTGTACTCTGAGGGACATTTCTACTGACTGTTTCTGAGCAAAGCTAACTGAACCACACCTTTCTGTCTGCTTTGTCTTGTTAGGTCTTTCACATCTTTTTTGTCTTGTTACATCATTTTAGGCTCTTTACGTCTTGCTACATTATTTTCATTTTGTTATATTTTGTTGGGTCATTTTTCATGTTATGGTTATTTTTGTCTCATTACAGCTCTTGTCTTGTCTTTTTCATCTTGTTTCGTCTTTTCTGTTGTTTTCGTCTTGTTATGTCTCTCACGTATTTTTCATCATTATGTTTTACTGTTTTTTCATCTTGAATCTTTATGTTGTTTTTTGTCTATTATGTTTTTTCATTTTTGTCTTGTTAACAATCTTTTGTCATGTTCGTTTTTTGTTTGTTACCTGTTTATTTTTTCATTAATATGGTATTGTCCTGATGCTTCTCTCCTTTTAAGGTTTTCATCATGTAAGTTAATTTCTGGTTGTTTCACCTTTGCCTCATTTGCATAAGCAATTCATTGGGGCGCGGGCAAGCCTAAGTGCAAATGGACTTCATATAAATCTAGCATTGTGCTTCTTTCCTTTCCTTCTCTTCTGAGAAATTACTTACCATTGCACAATAAATCACCCAAAACTGTAAACTAAAAGGTCCCTCCCAGCAGTTTTTGCCTATGCAAAAACTGCTAATAGCATCTCGACTGTGGCCTACAGAAACGACCCCAACAGTTTTAATTTTGGAAAATTATAACAGATCAAAATGTTTACTGTTACAACTTTTCACAATAATTGCAAATACTTGAAATAATTTTTGTTCATTAAAAAAATGCAAAATTTTGAAGTCATCATGTTTGTTATTTTTCTCAAAAACTGAAGACACATTTGATTTACCTCATCTCAAGTCAATGCAAAAATGGCATTTTTAAACATCAGTTTTTCACTTTTGGAGCCAATAAATCATTGTTAAAAACTAATGACCAACATCTCCATGCTGTCTAGATGCAATTTGTGTATTTTGGGATTTTTGTCTCAATAACTGAATTTTTGACAGCCATTTGAAATCTGCCTTTACATGCTAACAGCTGCTGTCTTGCACACAGGTGACTGACTTTGTCAATTTGTGAAGCTACAAGTGGTGTTTCCATTTGCCAATTAGCTCAGTGAGATAGAGGATGGTTCTTGGTGGTGAAGGTTGTGATTCAAGCCTCAGCTTGTACAAGATTTCCATATGAGAAATCTACCCAAACTTTTCACAAAGGTCCAGTCCCATGCCAGATGTCCTCAACTGGAACACAAGACAATAGTCCTGATGGTGGCGCTACAGCAACCTCTAAATTTCAAAACTTTGAAAATTCACAACAAATCAACCATATGTGCTACAGCTTTGGAACTTTCACTTTGAAATGTGCTTTTCCATGGCATGGATGGCTGCTGCCTGGCACCCTGATCCTTGGCTTAGTCAATTTGTGAAGCCACACATGAACTGTCACTTGCCAATTAGCTCAGTAGATAAAAGACGACTTCAGTGTCAGAAGTCGTGAGTTGAGCCTCAGCTAAGGCAGGATGGACTTTCAAATGTGAAGCCTTATGTTCAGGTATCATGCTATGTTGGTAAATTTAGATGGAGTTGTAAGATATTTCAATTTTACATATATTGCAGAGTCTCTTGTGCCAGAAATTGTGAGTTCAAGCCTCAACTGATGTAAAATGCACATTAGAATGCCACCTTTTTTTTCATCTTCCTACGCTCTGCTTGTTGCTCAGAATTGCCTAATTTTGCCTAAAATTGCCCGGCCCCGACCATTGCTGCGCAGCAGCTATAATTTTCATCTTGTTACTTCTTTCACATTGTTTTTGTTTCATCACGTGTGTCATGTGTGACATGCACTGATGCTTACACAGAGGAACTGTCTTTTCTCTGCGTTATTGTGCCATCGCTTTGTAAATTGTTCTTGATACTGGGAATAGTTCCCCTCAAATGTATTGAAATTAAAGTAACAAGCTTGTTGTGAAAATGCAAGGAACAGAAAGTACAGATATCTGTGTTCAAATGTGGGCAGTAAAAGTAAAAAGTTGTCTGAAAAATAAATACTTAAGTAAATGTCATGGTTTGGTATTTTGTTGGTCATTTCCTGTTTTATTTTGTAGTCTTGGTTCTCCCTTATGTGTCTTGTCTTTACTTCCTGTCTTTGTCTTTTTCCCGCTCCTGTTGATTGTCATGTGTTTCACCTGTTGTTGTTTGCCCACCTGTGTCTGATTAGTTTCCTGTCTATTTAGTCTCTGTGTTTCTCTGTGTCAGTGTCAGTTTGTGTGTTGATTTTGGTGTTTGTGTGTGAAGTTCCTGAGCCTTCCCTGTGTTTCTCCCAGTATTTTTTTGACGTCTTCCCTTTTGGATTTTTGGATTTTGCCTGTTTTAGTTTTGTTTCTGGACTTCCACTTCTTCATTCATGTAGGCCTGTGTTTTAGTTACTTTTTGTTTATTATTAAATTAGCTGTTGAACACTGCCTGCATTTCAGTCTGCATTTTTGGGTCCACCCTCTTTTGTTTCTCTAGTTGACTTTACACTCCCTTAACAGTAAAGTACAAATACCAGAAATGAACTTAGTTACTTTCCACCACTGTTCAGTATTTCTGAAGTGTCTGGAACATATGATCATCAATGGTGTTTCTATCAACATTTTGATCCTTGTTTTCCATGAGTCCTGGTAACCACTGAACTCCATCATAACTGCTGTGAATTTAAGCTAACTACCAATGGTGTCCTCTGTGGAGGAGAGCAGACACAAATTGAGCATCCAGGGTTTGGCATTCAAGACATGTCTGGTGGTGGACTATTACTTTAAATGTTCTCTGCAAGGTTGCAGGAATTACTTGCAATAAAGTTCACTGTTAGATCCTGACCGTGCAGATAAACACGTTCCACACTCAAGCTGGCACTTAAGGCATCATGTGGTTAGTGATGCCTTGACCCTTGATTCACCAATAATTAATTCTGATAATAAAATAAAACACTTCTCAATAACAGTGCCCATCAGGGGAAACTACCACGACAGCCCTGGCGGGTAGCACCATAACCATAACCATAACCATAACTTTGTTATCTGGACAAAGTCTTCAATATCACTTTCCTGCTGTAAAGAAGCATATAAGCTTCCCTCCCTCCCTGTACTGCTCCATTTACCAAATTCTGGACTGAACTTAAAAGAAAGTTAATACTGAGCCCTGCCCCCTCTCACCTTTCATATCTCCCAGTTTTCTGAGGACAATCTTAAGCTCTTTGTTGTATTTGTTATGTCATATATCAAGTTGTGTCTTCATTGTGTGAAGTGATTCTTCCCCACAGGGCTGCGTCTAGTGATGCATCAGTTTGGCAATTTGTATTATTATGCTTTGAAGTGTAGCATCACAGTAGGGAGAAGAAATTCACATATTTTCAGAGAGATTTGAGATAGATCCTGTCATGAACTTTTAAAAACTGTTTTTTGCAGTGCAGAATCAGTATCAAGCTAATACTGATACTGTCTTGAATGCATGTTTGATACGGTGTGTTATCACCAGCATTCTAACAAAGAAAACAATTCACTCAATAGCTGAGTGATGAGCATTTTATATAAGACCCAGGAGAACCAATTCATTCATATAATTAATTTTATGATATGATATGCAGACTTTACATTTATTGTTTTCCGTCACTGAACCTCTGATATTGCACAGTTGCATTTACCTATTCTTCATTAATTTTACACTGTATTTGTACAAGTTTCCTGCACAGCTGTTTGACACTGACACTGACATTGTATTTGCAATGCAATACATAAATTTTGCAGTAGATTGCTAGGAGTTCAACTACATTCATATTTGCATAGCGATTCAAGTAGTAAAAGTACCTTTTGGCCAGTTTTTGTGTAATTAACTGCTGAAACTACAAGTTTGGGCCTTAAGCAGAAAGGAATGTTTTTTTTTAATTATAATTTTACCATTGTATAGAAACCAAATGAACATTCCTTGGACCTTCCAATGAATTTTATTTACTTATTTTAATTTGTTAATGTTTGTATAACCTGTTCAGTGGGCGCTTTCTGCAACAAATTCAGTTTAGCGGCATTTTTTGCTGGCATATGTTCATTGTCAATTTTATCTTTCTTTTTGTTACAGAGTAGTTTGAACCTTTTACTAAGCAGCTTTAGTTAACCAAAGTAAATGTCTCTCTTGGGTAGCTTTGCTGTAGTTCAACATCATCCAGTGTGAAGTAATTTGTAGCTTGCAAAGCCATGCTTTCAAGGTAGCTTTCCCAACACTAGAAATATGACTCAGCAAAGTTAGGGATTTAATATCATACTGACACCAGTGCTGAAAAAATTATACCCAGCTCTACAGTTAAAGTGTGTGATGACATGCAGATGTGTGAAAAAGTAGGAGACTTAAATCAATAAGTAGATTGAAATGACGAGCCAGCACTCAGTAATTTGTACCAAAGTACTTAAATGCTTTGTTTGCAATCTACAATCTATGTATGTTACATATTTAACATAAAAATACATTGTATTTATACAACAGTAATGACAGAATCATTTAGGTAAATGACAGTATACACAGTGGATACAAGTGCATTTTAACAGTCAGTTTAATTGCTGACATTTGCATCAGTTGGAATACACATTGTCTCAAGGCCACACGCAGCATTTGCAGCTGTCATCGAAGACAGATCCATTTCCGCAGTTCCTCACGTGGGTGATGCCACCAGCACACATGTAGAAGCTGGCCTTGTCATCAGGGTTGGCATACAGGCCGTCAGGTTTGCCGTTGCAGAAGCCGGATCCTGGGGCATGGGTGGTGGTGGTGGTTGGAGGGGAGGTGGTGGTAACACCGGGCTTAGGTGTGGTGGTAGGGGGCAGTGGGGGCAGCTCTGAATGGTTGGAAAAGAAGAATATGAAAATTGTTAGTGTTACAGTACCAGGGATAATAATAATAAATCACCAGGCTGCTATGGCAGGCATTATGCACAATCTGTTGAGACCATAGTCCAATACCTTTAAAGGAAAACATCTGCATGAAAATAACTTGGACTTACCAATATCAAGAAGTTTGCGGAGATGAGAGAGCAGAGGGTGAGCGCCCTCTCCGCAGAATCGTCCAGCAAAATCATCCAAATCGAGGGCCCACACAAAGGCACCACCAAACTTCTTCTCCTGCAGGTAGCGCACCTGTTGGTGCAAAAATAAATAGAAGCTGGTGTAAATACGTTGGATATACTGTGTATGTGTTAAAATATAGAGCTCATGTGCCACCTACCTTGATCTCATAGCTCTCCCTGGTGTCAAATCCCACCCACTCATTGTTCTTGGTGGCATAGGGGACTTTCTGGTCCTCAATCCACTGAATGGTGGTGCCCTTCACAAAGCCACAGATCTATACCATAGACAATATCATTAGGTTTGCAGCTTTACAATTTGTACTTTGTCTTTTCCCAAGGGCCATTAAATGGGAATGTAACTGCTAGACTGTACATCATATTGTAATGGGTTTATTCCAGCCTTATTTAAATTGCACCTCATAGTAGGACCAGAATCCAGCTTCACGTGTGAATGGTCCAGCTGATGCAGGGCCACTTGCTGGGGCTCCAACGCCAGTGTTGGATGATGTCAGTCGGAAGGTACGACCATAAGCAGCAAATCCCATATTCAGCTTCTCCACTGGGGTGCCATTGTCTCTCCAGTACCTCATGGCATAGTCCTACAAAAGTTGATGGAAGAGGTGACGTAAAATGCTTTAAAAATGTACACCTCAAGTTATTTTTTCTTCAGTCCCCACTACTGTCTGCTTACAGTGTTAAAGTAGATGAGGTCACCAAAGTCTTCGATCCTTGGAACAGTGGGCTGTTGTGTCCAGTGAACTGCTCCCAAGTTCCGTGGAAGTCGTAGGTCATCACGTTGATGAAGTCCAGTTCCCTGGAAAAACAGAGTCATTTCAAAAACTTTTGCAGAACTTCCATTTATTTCTCTTAAAGAGGCATTCATAGCAGCACACTAACTTGGCAATCTCAGCAATTTCATATCCACTATCGATGGTTCCCTTTCCAGCCGACACTGCAGCAGTCAGCATGAGCTGAGTATTGCCGGTGG
Source organism: Lutjanus argentimaculatus (assembly GCA_034769285.1). Classification (NCBI taxonomy): domain Eukaryota; kingdom Metazoa; phylum Chordata; class Actinopteri; order Lutjaniformes; family Lutjanidae; genus Lutjanus; species Lutjanus argentimaculatus. Next base: position 28,029,668 of record JAWZSL010000014.1, read on the forward strand.
ACTTGGCCTCAGCTGCATAGGCCTGAACAAGTTCCTGTAAATACAGACCAAAGAGAAAGTAAGACATAAGTTAACCATACAATAGTAGCTGCAAAACTCCAGTTATAAGCTCAAGCAAGTGAAACCTTCACCCACCCTGCAGAGCAGAGTGAACCTCTGCTTGTCCTCTGGAGGACTTCCACGAGCGCCAGGATACTCCCAGTCCAGATCCAGACCATCAAATCCATGAGTCCTCAGGAATTTGATGGAAGACTGGATGAACGTCTGACGGTTGGCTGGAGAGGACACCATGATGGAGAACCTGCAGGGGAAATTAAGGTCAGTTATCATACTTTCTAGGTAAAGTAGGCGAATAGCCTTTGGCCTTCAGCAGCCCCTAGTTTTAAGGAACCAATTGACCACTGTCTTAAAGACATGCATGATTAATACTTGGGATGGTTTTGATTAGAACCATATTTCATCATATTTAATTTTTAGCAAAGCAAGTGGGAGCAAGTATTGCAAATGTTATATTTTAAGATAATCTGCCATCTGGCCAGTTTGTTATCTACTGTAAAGAAAAAACTGCTATATAGCGTCCATTCTGTCAGATTTAAGACTTCAACTATACTATACTAGACTTTGACTTTCAGGACGTTTCAAGAATGAACCTTGATAACATAACTTTAAGCTCTCTGTGTTTGTGTTTAGTTACATGATACAGTGTGTTTATGGTTTAAGATGTTACTCACTGTCGAGAACCAAAGTTCCATCCACCAACAGCCAGGAGAGTCTTCAGATGAGGATTTCTAGAAACAGTACAGAGGATAGGTTAAGACTATAGCCTGTCACCAATCTTCGCTCAAGCTTGTAATTGCATGTAACAGGTTACTAGAACAATGTCTTGTTTATGCTTAAGTAGGGAACATCTGTGGGTTTTTGTTATTTTTTTCAGCAAGTCTCCATTTCACCGAGCATTACCCTGCTGAAAGCTGCTTGTGTAAGGCTTTCAACTTCTGCTAGCTCCAGGGGTGCTGTAGCTTAGCCTGATCTCTGACCTGTGTGTAATACAGGCGCATCTCAACTGAGGCCACTTACTTCTGCTTCAGGGCATTGAAAGACTTGTACAGGACGTCATCATTCCACTCATAAGTAACCAGCTCGTTGTTATGGTTGATGATGGAGAAGGCATAGATCAGGGTGGTACACAGGAAGGGGTCTACATCTTGTGGCAAGTATTTCCCCTCACCAGGTCTGTACTGGGACCAGTTGGTGAAGTAGCACACCATCTTGGTGGCAGATCCTGTGTTGGAGTAAAAATGACATTAAAGAAGAAATGATTCCAGTAGTTTTATACACATGCAAATCCAAATCAAATGATGCTGGCTGATCAAAAAGTATTACGACTTACCAAGCTGGCATATCACCAGGCATAAGCCTAAGGAAGACGGAAAAGAAAGTGTTAGACAAATAAGAAGACACACATCCTAAGTCTGTCAGTGAACAAACTTAGCACAAAGTGAAGATGAATACCTGCTAGAAGAGTGAGTCTGGTCATCTTCAGTGTACTTTCTCCAAATTCACTGGATTGCTGCAAGACAAAAAGTGAACCACTGAAGCAAATGGAAAAGCCTCAATCCTCAAGATAATATCAATTAAAATTAGATATTAGAGGGACTGTTCTCCCTTGTAAACTCACCTCGGGCTGGATGAGAGACCCAAATAACAGCAGCAAAGTTTGGCCTTTTATACAGTTGAGTACAAGGAGGAGGTGTAGCACCCTTTGATAAATTGGGGCAATAAATGCCATGATTATTAGAAGTTCTGATAAGACCATGCAAAGTCTGAACCATCTATCCATCCATTATCTATAACTTGCTTATCCTTTGCAGGGTTGCAGGGAGGCTAAAGCCAATCCCAGCTAATATTAGGTGAGGGGCAGGGTACATCCCAGACAGGTAGTCTGTTCATCATGGGGCTGACATATAGAAACAAAGGACCATTCATGCTCATATTCACATTGTGGATTGTGTCACCAATTAACCTACATGTCTTTGGTCTGTGGGAGGAAAGTCTGAAGCATGTGTAGACAATAATTTAAACAGTGCAGCACTTTGTACCAGCATGCACTCAACACATGAACCAGTTATAAATTAGGTCAGTGGACATATCATTCATTATCATATCATCAATCAGCCAAAATGACCATAGATATCATAGGATCATAAGCCTTGACAGTTTACCTATATTTTGATAAGTGTCTTGTTATGTTTTCATAGTAACTTGACTACAGGTTAAAATAACTCATATAATAATAACTCAGAAAACATGCAATGAGAGAGGGAGAAGAAATTCAAAGCCATGGATTCTGACAGGAGTCAAACCAGGGATATTGTGTTTTGCATTTTAGAAGCAGGCCATTTTCACTCCCAACACGTCAAACATGGCAGCTTGGTCAGTGTCCTTATGCTTCAAATATGACATATGATGTAGGTACCTCTGTAGCATCCTTTCTGGAGGTGTCCTTGCAGCATCACACTTTACTGCAATATGCCGTCAAAGTAAAGTGACGTATAAAGAGTGAGAAATTCTGTGTTTGGAAGAGGTAGGGTGGATAGATGGGTAAGACAAACACAAGACTTTCACCCAGGAAACTGAGGTTCATGTCCTGTGTGAAACCAAGAGTCTGCTGCTGTATGCTGACTTCTTTTTAAGATGTCATGTAAGTGACGTAGCATACGTATGTAAACTTACATACGTAATGGACATAAACTGATACAAATTAACCCCAAGTAAGACTGACATGATTGATGACAAGCGAGTTTTATTTCCTAAACCTACCCAAGTAGTTTTTGTGCCTTTATTTGGAAGATTACCTGGATGTTACATATTTGTTATGGCTAACTTGGCCACGGTGCCTTGCAAGTACAAAACTGATGAGAGAGGGGTGCCAACAGCAGCAACAGCGTGGTGGCGCAGAAGCTGCAGCCAGTAGCTTCTTCAAAGTTTTTTTTTTTTTTGACTTTTTCCCTTATGTTTGATAGTGACAGCTGAAGATATGACAGGAAAGGGAGCATTGAGAGGGGATGACACGCAGCAAATGGGCTGCAGGCAGGAGTCAAACCAGCAGCCACCGCAGAGGAAATACCCTCAGTACATGGGCCACATGCTCGACCAACTGAGCTCTAGGGACACCCCAATCTGTCATTTTTTTGGATTTATTACTGAAACGTGTATCACCTGTGTGGATGGGGGGTTGGATTGAAGAGCAGCAGACCTGGAAATGATCAACAATGCACACAGCATCTTTCAACACCCAGCCAAATCAGCCTGATGCACCGCCACGGACCACCCTAGGGGGGAGTGGAGGTGAGTGGGGATAGGAGCCATGCTAACCCAGCTTGGACTTAAGTCTGCTCCTGGCTAACGTGGAGTGATGGAATGAAACAGACAAAATGGGACTCAGGTTGGACAAGCAAGGGGAAATCACAGACTGTTGTGCCCACATTTTACGGAGACCTGCTCCAACACCTGCATCAAGCACTTGACCAGCTGGCCGTGTTCTAAGCTGACAGACTGCAAGATTCCGGCAGGCCATGGGGAGTGGACTGTGTTTTTGCATTGATGATGCTTCGTGCTCAAATGCAGTCAAGGTTGATAATATGTGTTTTCCACGGGTTGAACTTTTTATGTGAAGATGTCAACATCTTGTTGCAGCTGTTTACATTCAACCAGACATACTGTAAATCCAAAAATTACACTATAAAATTATTTCCTGGGTGTATATGTACATAAATAACTGTATATATTGTACTATATAAATTTTATTTTTTACCCTATTCTATTCTAGATAATTATCTGTTTATATGTTCTATGTGTGTGTATTATGAAAGGACTACAACTCACTTCGTTGTGCAACCCTGTGTTGTATAATGATAAATGAATTACCTTGATACCTTGAAGCAGTGATAAACTTGTCACATTCCAAATGAAACTGAACAAGAGAGATGAAGTAAGATCTAAAATATTCATTATCAGTATCCATGTGGCATGTTTTGACTGACGACATACAGTAATAATCAAAACAGATGCACATAAACTGAGATGCATTGTGAAATAACTTGGCTTGAGACGCTCCTGTTCTAGTTTCTAGATTAACAGCTTTGATTAGTTTATCTCTTTCCCTTGTTCAACACCGCCCCTGACCATTGACCATCAATGTTCTTCTACTGGCACTCAGCCTGTTTTTCCACTCCACAATAACCCTCACCTGACTCGGAGGTGTGTGTGGAACCTTGGTGTGATACAGTCAAAAACTAAACATTAAGGAGGTCAACACAACAATGGGATACCTGCACAGTCTACAAACCCCAGAGATATCACCAACGGTATGACATGGATAAAAGCAGCAGCTTGTGTCCAAATAGTAACATTTCAAATGAAAAGAAAATATTAAGCAAACAACAGGAACAATTCAATAATTGAATGATAATAATCAAAGCAGTTTTTTTTACTGATTAAAGGTTAATCTACAAATTTGACAATTCATTTGAACTATACCCAATTAATAATTTAGTTTATGAATTTATTAAATAAATTATTACAAGGTTATGACAAATTGCCATTATGACCTGCCCCTAACCCTGTTTTGTCTGACCAGCAGTCAAACCCACAACTCAAAGTCCCTGAGTAAGTCCCTGTTTTGTATATCACGTGGATGATGGGGCCCGCACTACTTATGGTGTCACACTTGTCCACTGATCAGCAGTTAATGGATGTAGCTAGGACTAAGACATCATGCTTCCTTCTCATCTTTGTTGAGAGTTCCACATGTGCAGTACTGATCGCTTGGCACTTGCATGTGGGCCCCACCATAAAGCAAGCAAGCTGACCCCAGCCTGACTGGGACACAACTCCCGAGACCGACTGTGGCCAGTTTGATAGTCTTGCATAGCCAGATGTCTCTACACAGTGCTCAGCGCTGGAGAGAGGTCTAGCTCTACACATACACACTATAAGGGAAAAAACGCCCTGCCTTGTTTGCATTTCTTTAAACCAATCACAAACGTCCTGGGTGTAGCTAAGCGCTGGATGCAGCGAGGGTGCTGCTGCAAAATAGTCTCGAGGGGAAACTTGTTTTGGTGGAACATTTGCACGTCAGGAGGTGAGCTCTGGTATTAAAATGACTACATCACTGCAAAAGAAAAGCTGATAGCTGTCAGCTTGTTTACATTTGTACCATTAGCGTCCAGGCACTAATTTGCAATTTTCAGCATGTAGGTTGCAACTAGGAGGTTTTTCTTGTTTCCTGGGGACTTTGAAAATGTAGATAGTGACAGGGAATACAGTACTGGTTTGTCTCAGCTAATTATGCTGCTAGCTCCATGGCTAAACAAGCTGACTCACTAATGCCACTACAGTTCAGCAAATAGAGGTTAGCCATCTTTAACAGCAAGTAAACTAGCTAACCTCTCTCTGTTCATCAGGTAACTCACCTTGGTACTGTACTCTGTCATCAAACTGGCCTTATTTATTTAATGACATCTTATTGACAAGTCCGAAATGTACCACTTTACTTGAGGTCAAGGGAATTATTCACAACACCATTATAAAAGCATATGGCAGAGTAATAAAGCTTAATTATATCTTTATGATAAGTCCAAAATGTACCACTTTACTTGAGGTCAAAGAAAAATATTCATGACACAATACTAATGGTCTCACAAAGGCTGGTGTCAAAAGCAACCACATACGACAGTAAAATGTACTCACGTTGAAACGTAAAGCATTAGCTTCATCCTGTCAAGTTATCACGACAAAGACATTTTTGTTTTGTTTCATGTTAAGTAGTCATAGCAAATACATTATTGGCTTGATCAGTGTCAAGCTGTCCTAACAAAGACATCTCAAACACCTCAAACATGATTGACTGAACAGTCATAAACATTCATAAAAACACCTTAATGGTTATGACAGTGTCATCAGAGTCTTATGTCCACCCTCTCTATTTGGGTATGTTTGAGGATGTGCTTTTTTTTTCTAGCCATCTATCCTGGCATTCTTCACATGGGGACTATTATTATCAAATTGTGACCCCCCACCCAAAGTGTCTTTGCATTCACCCTGAAAGGCTCAACTTAAACTTTGAAGTGAGGTGGTAAATCAGTCATCTGAAACAAAAATCTCTAAAACAGTAATATGATCTAAAGGTGTTTTTATTGCTCCCAATTCATAGTTCCACACTGTTATAAAGTGCTGAAGGGCAGTAGTGATATGGTGACGCTGGGGAATGCCAAATATCAGGTAACACATTCTGGTAGGCGATCATCAGAGATATTCTGCCTCCATCATCTTCAGCACAAATACCATACAGTGACACAGATACTGGGGTGTTGGTGCAAACACACCCCCTATCACTTGCCCCAATATAAATGCAAATGTCTTCAGGCAGAAAAAAAAGCAATGCTGAAAACCAAAGAGAAACAAATCCCACTGTGACTGATACTGTACTATTATACAACTCTGCCATGCTTTTGGCCTTAGCCTAATGGCACTATACAATTCCGCACAAACTATTTCACTGTGAATGAATTTCCCAGTTTTGCATCTTATCTATCATCTATCTATCATCTCCTCTCTGTAATGGTTTATAAAATGCAAAGTTCTGCAGTAATGGTGATGTATTGTGTAAACTGACTTTCATGGTATTAAGCCCTTTTTTCATTTGAGCTGTTTGCAGGGCTTATATAGTGTTGGGGGGACCATAGCTCTGGCACATCACTGAGCCATGTTTCAGGTCCACCCATATAAGATCATGAACACAGAAACTGTGAACAACAGTTTACCAGTCAAATTCACAAGTATGATGTAACTAAAAACGTGAGAACTATGTAGTACTTAGTACTACATAGTTCTCATGTTTTTAGCAACTATGTTCTAACATGTAGAATGTGGTTAGAAGAAAATTTCCCTTTTCTCCTTATACTGTTAGGTATGGTGAAAAGTCACTAAAAATACAAAGGTGTTGGACCCAAAAATGCAGACTGAGGCACTGGAGCAGACTTCAAAATATTTAATCAAAAAAACAGAAAGAAACATCAAACACAGGCATACTAGAAACCAAGGGATCCAAAAACTGAAAATGGCAAAATCCAGGTAAATCCAGGAACCAAAAAACACCAAAAAGGGAAAAATAATTCCAACAGGAAAATCAAGAAATCCAAACAGAAAGGGAACACACAGGGAGCACAGCAGGCAGACAGAAACACCAAAAACAACACGACGAACTGACAAGGACAAAGAGAAACACAGGGACTAAATAGGCAAGGGGGTAATCAGACACAGGTGGGAGAACAACAACAGGTGAAAGAAATCAGTAATCAAAAAGAGCGGGAAAAGAACAAAGACAGGAAGTAAAGATAACAAGACACACAAGGGAAGCTCAAAGCTACAAAATAAAACAGGAAGTAAAGACAAGACACACGGAGGACCAAGACTACAGAATAAAACACGAAGTGACTAAGAAAACACAAACCAAGACAGTAAAAGACAGGAACAACAAAGACACACAAGGGGATAATGCTACAAAATAACCAACAAAACTCCAAACTATAACATATACAGACTTTAATGAATATAATTTATGCTGCTGTTAGATTGCTGCTATGCCGCCCCTTTAATACAATATATAATTGCAGCTGGTCGATAGCAACAGTTTTGTGACCACAGTGCACATGTTGTTTTTTAAAAGGCTATATACCAATAAATACGGACTGAAGTAGAATATTTTGCTAGATACAAACCTGCTGTGAATTTTGGAAATCTATCTTTTATCAAAACATTTATACTCCTGGACTTCACAACATTCCAGAATTATTGGAAATGTCTGAATCACGTGAAAACTCTGTTCAGTATCCTCCCTAAACTGTGCTGGTGAGTCTGACACAGCGCTATTAACTTCAAAATACATGTTAAGTTTGTGGATGTAATAGTTGAAGCTGTCCATGGAAAAAAAAAATCAGCAGATATCTTAGTTCCAACAAGCCTGAGCCAACAAAATCAGTTTTGTGTTCTTGTGTGTGGTATTTATCAGTTTTTTAAAATTCCACAATCTCTTGAAAACATTTATGTTACCTCACGGACTTAAAATCGTGTCTATCGTTAGATCATTGCTAAGGGTCGGCTTGTTTGCTGGAGCAGTAAACAGGCTTCATTATGTAATTAGTCAGGACTCTGTGTTTCCAGGGAGACGGAGATAACACTATTACTATATACAGTATTTTTGTGTTTTTTAGATGTTTTTTTTCCCACAGCATAAATCTTTGAATCTCTGAATTTGATTCTAACTTTTATATTACTTTTATTTTGTTGATAATCATTGTACAATCACAATATTAGACTCAAGAGTGAGCTTTAAATTGTAACCGAACACCATAGAGGAGCTCAGTTTCTTGTTCTTTATAAGCATTTTGCCAGTTTCAGTGTAACTAATACAACATCTCCTTCCCCTCCAAAAAAAAAAAAAAAAAAAAAAAAAAGAAAAAGAAAAGAAAAAACTCCCAAAAACCCCACACTGATAGATGTTGATTACCATGGCAATGTTAGAAGCTTCAAAGCATTCAGGTCAGCCCTAGTGCAAGGGAAAGTACACAACTATGATACATGCAGAAGTGTACAAACAAAATAGGTAGGCAATTTACCAAAACAAGGGGTGTGATTCTGCTGTAGACCAGCTCAGTTGTTTCCTCAGTTTGCTTGTAAAGTAATTATGGAGAACAAAATGAGGTATCATCCACCAGGTAATTTAAAACATTTTCAGAACCAAATGATGTGAGGTAACTTTGCTGCAGTGGTTACATTTCTAATCTAAGAGAGGGTGTCTGACTCAAGGTTGAAACCCCAAAAAATTCTATCTGCATCACTGCCAACATTAATAATCTTGATAGAATTCTTCACATTAATGGTGTAGCCATGGGTGTGCCAGGGTGTGCCTGTGCCACCAAGAAGGGTAGTTGGCACATCCAAAAATCTAATACAGAATGAATTTTATAGTTATAGCCTTACTAATACATTTTGTTAGTAACTTTTGTGTTTCCAATCATTCATTCATTTCTGTAATAAAACTTGTGCAAGATTTCAATTATTACCAGGTTGGTTTTAATTAATAGGCAACATCATCAACAACAAGCCTCCTCTACACGCAGCTCTGCTGTGGAAACACGTGGGTGAAAAAAAACAAAAACGCAACTTGTGCTTGTTGGGTGACTTTATAAATCAACCTGCTGATGAAGAAAGTCAACAGATCAGACACATACAGTACACATACAGTACAGTACAGCAGCACCACAACAAAGCACTAGTTGTGGAGAAAATTCAATGTGGCACATCCAGCTGTTCTGAAGACACCTACAGTATGTTTTAGGCTATGCTTGCTCCATATACAACATATAGAAATGCGTGTGGTAAGGTACCAACATAGTTCTGCTTCTAAATATTTGTCAAACAAATTTTAAGGTCATAATTTTTATCCTGACTGAATATACACATTTTGAATTTCACTTTTCACTTCTAATTTACCAGCCGTCTTCAACACATTATGATGTTGCAGCTTCTTGTAGTCCAAAAGCACAAAAATCTTTCCCCAGAGGCATTCAGCTTGTAGAGTCAGTACTGAGATATCAGTCAGTGATAGTCCTCTGCTAATTAACCCCTAGGGCCACGCACAGCACTTGCAGCTGTCATTGAAGACGGTGCCAACTCCACAGTTCATCAGATACGTGCGTCCATCTGCACACATATAGAAGCTGTTTTTGTCATCTGGGCTGGCGTGCAAGCCGTCAGCCTTGTCTTTGCAGAAGCCTTGTCCTGGGACAGGGATGGTGGTCGTGGTGGACGGAGCATTGGTGGTAGTGCTGGGTTTGGGAGTTGTTGTGGTGGCTGGTACAGCAGTGGTAGAAGCAGGTTTAGGGGTTGTTGTGGTGGCTGGTGCAGCAGTGGTAGAAGCAGGTTTGGGGGTTGTTGTGGTGGCTGGTGCAGCAGTGGTAGAAGCAGGTTTGGGGGTTGTTGTAGTGGCTGGTGCAGCAGTAGTAGAAGCAGGTTTGGGGGTTGTTGTGGTGGCTGGTGCAGCAGTAGTAGAAGCAGGTTTGGGGGTTGTGGTTGGTGCTGTGGAAGTAACATCAGGTTTCTTGGTTGTGGTTGATGGAAGTGGAGGTATCTCTGTGAGAGGTGGAGCAGAAAGACAACATTACACCCAAAGGACAGTTTCAGAAGGCTTGTTTAAAGGGCACCACACTGGTTTCCCAAAACCTGCCAAGAATTTGACATTGCCCATGGTAACTTCATTATTCTCGTCTTACCCTGACAAACTGCGAACATATTGGCTCATAAAAAACATTAGAAGTAAGACTTGCCATCATTGATGAGTTTGCGCAGATGAGAAAGTAGAGGATGCCTTCCTTCTCCACAGAACTCTCCATTAAAATCATCCAGATCCAAGGACCATACAAAGGCGCCACCATACTTCATCTCCTTCATGTACTGGACCTGTGGATTGAACAAGATGAGTCAACAACAAAGTAACAAAGAGCTGAGCCTATCTCCTGAATTCCATGCAGACCAACAATCCTGTGCTACCTACCTTAATCTCATAGCTCTCCTTGGTGTCAAATCCCACCCACTCATTGTTTTTGCTGGCATAGGGAACTTTCTGGTCATCAATCCACTGAATGGTGGTGCCCTTCAGGAAGGTGCAGACCTGAAAGATTTAAGAAATGACAAAGAATAATTCCATGATCCATATCCTCTACTTGTGCTTGTAAGCATTTCATTTTGTTCAGACTTTACCTCATAGTAGGACAAGGATCCAGCTTCTCGTGTGTATGGACCAGCTGATGCAGCACCGCTAGCTGGAGCTCCAACACCAGTGTTTGATGATGTCAGGCGGAAGGTACGACCATAAGCAGCGAATCCCATCCTCAGCTTCTCCACTGGGGTGCCGTTGTCTCTCCAGTATTTCATGGCAAAGTCCTGAAATAGAAATGGTAGAATGAAAGATACAGATATGGGCCCTGGATGTCTTTATAATATACCTGGCCAATGACTCGGCCCACTTGCCCTCCTCCCGCTCGCTGGTTAGCAGTCTCAAACTAAACACAAAACTTGCAGTCTACAAATGCTCCTCATACTCTGAACATCCTGAAGTTTTAGTGGTTGGTGACTCCCTTGTCCGTTTTTTAACCCTTCCTGGTGCTGTCACTTACTGTCTTTCAGGTGGTAAAACTGTGGACTTTACCAAATTGATCCCTGCCCTGCTTGATATCCATCCATCCGTTCACACAGTTATATCACATTCAGAGTGCAATGATGTTATGGCAAGGCAATCGCTACAGCTGCAGTATGATCTTGAATCGCTAGTTTCCACTGTTGAAAGTCTGGGAAGAATGTGTGTCCTCTCTGGTCCCATCCCTGTCATTTCTAAAAACTCTGAGCGATTCAGCCGTCTTTTCAGCCTTCATAACTGGATGAAAAATTTCACCACAGCCATTGGTTCCGGTTTCATTAGCAATTTTGATTCTTTCTGGACCAGGCGTGACCTTTTCAAGCATGATGGTCTGCATCTGAATAGACATGGCTCAAAGATTCTGCAGCGAAATTATATTGATTTCATTGCCTTCAGCCATAATTGACATCTTTCACAGCAGGTCCCGACTCAGTATCCTGATTCTGACTCTGCACCTGCCAACATGGGCCCTGCTGTTACATGTCCTGTCTTACACATCCCTGTTATGATATCTAGGAGACAGTGTGTACAGTCGTCGCAGCTTAGTAGGATGAGGAGGAGACAGTGTCGGGAGCGCAGTGTGTGTGTGGCCAACCTGCGCACATTGGATTGCGCTGCGTCGCCAGCTGACGCTGAGATTAAAATCAAACTGGCTCTTCTAAATGCCCGTTCACTTTCTAATAAGACATTTATTCTCCGTGACCTGTACGTCTCCTGTGAACTGGACTTGATGTTTATAACTGAGACGTGGCTACGCAGGGTGATTCTGCGCCTCTGATTGAACTCTGCCCCTCTGATAGCAGCTTTTTCAGCTCCCCCAGACTGTGTGGGAGAGGAGGTGGGATTGCCTCACTTTTTAAAGACACTCTCAATTGCAAACAGACTTTTGACCACCCTTCTTGCTCTAGTTTTGAATTGCAACTTTTTACTATTAGCAAACCTTTCACTGTTTTACTTGCAGTTATCTATCGACCACCGAAATACAGTGAAAATTTTATTTCTGATTTTGCAGACTTTTTATCTAGATTCACCATTCACTATGAGAGGATACTGATCATTGGTGATTTTAATATTCACATTTGCTGTGACGACAAGCCATTAGTGAAAGATTTTATAAATGTCATTGAGTCCTTTAATCTTACACAATCAGTGTCTGAACCAACACATCAGCGTGGTCATGTGCTAGATCTGGTCTTAAGCTATGGCTTGTCCCTCTCAATAAACGAAATATGTGGCCTACCAGTTTTAGATCACTCTGTGATTTTATTTGATTTTCTGGCTCCACTTAGTGTGGGAAAAACAGCAGGTTGGCCGACTACAAGGAGATCCCGTTACATAGGTCCTAAAGTCTTAAATGAATTGAATGTGAAATTACCTAATGTGATGGAAGATGTTTTTGAGCATGCAACTACTGTAGATTCTCTAACTGAATCCTTTAATGATACTCTTGTCAGGATTTTACATTTTATGCCTACATTTTATGCTTTGTCTTTATGCTTACATTTAAGCTTACAACACATAGACACAACACAGCGCTGACCTTTTCATCTTCACATAGTTCATGACCATTAGCTGATGAGTCATGCACATAGAGCAAAAAGAATCGTTGACAGACTGTCTGTCACAAGGCAGACAGGAATGCGAGTCCAAGCGAGTAGAATAAGGACTGGTGAACTTCAATAAATGTAGTTCGTAAGTACGTACGTACGAAATAGAGTGCCCGGTCATATTGTGCCCGACCCCACTCCATTCAAAAGCTTGTGATACTCAAGGGTAATATTGACTATTACTTATTAGGACAAATTAGGCATAAAGTAGAATAAATTGAACATTGAACTGTGGAAGGTCGTTTCAGGTTCAAAAATAGAGAGCGGGACTCCAAGTAGTGTATGTGTTAGAAAAAAAAAAGGAAGTAAAAATAAAGAGATGAAGTGCACAGACAGAATAGAAGAGCGCTGAAAATTAGACATTGTTGCAACATTGTTTGTCTGTTTGTTTATCTGTTTGAATGTTTTGTCTAGATTCCCATTATTTTTAGCCAAAACAGTAGTTTAACATTTACATCACCAAGTAGTGTATTACACATACCTATACACATACACACACATAGTCTAACAATACATGCACATTACAGTACAACACTCCTGTACCAATTTGCATTAACTCCTTCTCAATAAGTGCACCAACCTGTTACAGTGATCTGATAACGTAGAAATGTTTATCTTGATACAGTAATGTAAAAAACTCTCCTAGATAATTTGTTCAAATCATTTTTATGTAAACAAAGTTACATAATTTAACAAACCTTGGTGACTGGTTTTTCACTGAATATTGGCTAAATGTGTTGTTGTATATACGTGTAGGCTTTCTGTGTGTTTCTGGTTTATGTGAGATTGAATACGTGTGTGTTTTCTGTTGTTCCTCTGGCTTGCGTGAGAATGATTATTGATTGATTGTGACAAGGCATAATTCTTGATTTTCTTAAAGTTCAACTTAAATGCAAGATTATTTTGAGTTTTTTGCTTAAACAGTAACGTTGTTAAGAACATACACGCCTTAGATATCTGAATGTAAGCGTCGCCGCACGCTGTGACAAAATTGGAGACTTTTTTTTTTTTGATATCAGATTACAATTGTGTCTTGTTCTGACGCAGATTCCTAAATGTTAAAGTGCTTGATTGTTGGCCTGTTTGAATGCCTAAGCTGAAAACTGCTGTTAGCCGCCGTGCTAATTTGTTTGTGTGTTGAGAGACATACTAATTGCTGCAACGTGTTGTTAACCCCTCTGTGTCTAAAACAAGAGTGACTGATTTCCGGTTAGACTGCAAAGGCCCCTCAGTGGGCGTTGCCAAATTGAGTAGAAATTGATTAGCTCACCCTAGTGGTTCTTCGGCCTAATTGCAATTGTCGACTGTTAAAATAATAGCACCCCCTGTTGACTGTCTTAACTAAGTACAATCATAAAAAAAAAAATAACACCCTTTCCTGGTTGTTTTGGTTGACTAAAGTTGATTCACAATTTGAAACTTGTGAGTGCGTATTTGATGAGAGTCATAATAATCTACCTTGACAATTGAGCTCTAACTTCATTAATTAAAGTTAATCAACTGTAGAAATGTCGTTTTAAAGAAGTAAATAAATAATGATAATAAAAAAATAACAATAATAAAATAATAATAACAAATGAATAAATGCATAGTTAATATATACAATAGTGAAACACTTAAGGAACTATTAATTGGTGAAATTTTCGTTAGGCAATAATCTCACAATCTTACTTTAAAAATCAGTCGAGTGATAATGAGGGAGTGAGTTCCATTCTTTTATTGCTTTGTATATTGAATTTCTGAAGGGACTGTTTTGATAATTTCGTGCATTCTTGACTGCTTAGATGATTTAATGTTTATTTTGATTGCCTTAACGATTTTGTGTGCTTTGATTCGTGGTTTTGTGGATAGGTGGTTTTGTGGATCTTTTGACTGTTTGAAGTGAGTGCGCCTGTGGAAGACAGCCAACCTTAAATCTTAGTTTTTTCAGCTAGACTTTTACACACACACATGCACCAAATTCTACTTCCCCATTTTGACCTAAATTTAGACATCCTGACTCAGTTTGTGACAATTTGATTAAACTCTCACTGCTTTACTTTAGTTCATGATACTACTAAATATAGACTTAATTTTTGATACTACTGCTTAATTCTTGGTATTTTGTTATTACGTGCAATTTTCTGTGTCAATTTTCTTCTTAAACTCTGTACATTACGCTTAATATTCTACACTTCCTTTACGTTTCAGACTTAATTCTTAGCATTACGAATTAAATTTTAGTATTTTGACTTTGTTTCTAAAATGTGATATAAGTTTCGAATACTTAGTTGTAGTAGTGATTTATGAACACACACACACACACGCACACACACAAACAGACTCTGACTACTTTTAATATAAGGTTACTATTTTGGATAGAACATATTAGAAAGGCTAAGGTCAGGGAGATTTAGTATCCATAAGTTCATGATAGTAAGGAACAATTGCCACAAGGATTATAATGACAGTAGTGTACATTGAAGTTATTCTTTGAGTTTACATCATTACCTTTGTGATTGGGCTGCCAGCGAATCTCCTGGCTTTCTACGCTTTCATTGCCAAGATTTATTCCAAGCCTCTTCCAACTGACATTCTGCTGCTCAATCTGACATTTCCGACCTGCTCTTTTTGACCACTCTTCCTTTAAAAATACACGAGGCACTGTCAGATATGGAATGGACTCTACCTGACTTCCTATGCCCTATTACCACTTTAATTTTCTTTTCAACTATCTACACTAGCTCTTTGCTGTTGACTGCAGTTAGTGTGGTACCTACTTGGGTGCAGCTCATCCTATCCTCTATCGTCGACTGCATGCACCTGTATACACGATAGTGATCAGTGTTATCATTTGGGTAATTTCAACAGCAAACAGCAGTGTTATTCTTATTGTCCACTACCACTCCGCTTTGACTGGCAACAGCTCTATCATGTGCCATGAGAACTTTACAGACAACCAGCTGGAGGTCCTCCTCCCAGTACGTTTTCACACCTTCTTCACACTGTGCCTTTTACCTCTTATAATCTGTGTTATTGCCACCTGCGTTGCATCCTGATTCTGAATAACCGCCCTAGAATATCCCACATTAAGAAGAAAAGAGCTATTGGCATGGCAGCAGGAACTTTAGCTGTATTCCTTAGTTGCATGTTACCTTATAACTTCTCCCATTTGGTAGTTTTTATCCAGAATGAAAACCCACAGTGGAGGTATTACACCTGGCTGCTTAGCACCTTTAACGCCTGCATCGATCCTATCATCTTTTACTTTTCCTCCCCTCTTTCCAATGCAAGAGAAGAGAGCACACACAGGCTACAGCACACACACCACCAACTGCTGTCAGTTCAAGGACCCAAACTAAAAAAAAAAAAAAAAAATGTGTGTATGTATATGTATATATATATATGTATGTATATATATATATATATATATATATATATATATATATATATATACATCATAATAGAAGGAAGTACAACTTATTTCAGACAGAAGTAAAATATCACACCAGCAGCATGTTCACTACCACAATAAAGCCACAAAATCATAGCTAAGTGATAAAGCAAAGTATGTTTTAGCAGCACATGACAGTAGCACCAATTCACCACATCACATTCGCATAATAGTAATACATCAACCTGTAAATATTCACATACCAAAATACAGTGGTGGAAAGAGTACTGAGGATCTGTACTCAAGTACAAGTACTGTTACATTGCTAAAATATTACTCAATTACAAGTAAAAGTACTGGTGTTGGAAAAATACTTAAGTAAAAGTACAAAGTATTTGTAAAAAAAAAAACTACTCAGAGTATTAGTTACTTTTAACCGATGATGTCACCATCACCTCACCAGACTAGGACATTGCGTGTTTTGCTTTACCAATAGTTAAAACACTACTGCCACGACTATTGATTACTGGTTAAATTCTTAATGCTAAATTAAAGATCAATATTAACATCCTTTATTTGTTTTGTTTTGTTTTTCGTCCATATGTCCTGGTTTTCATTGGCTTGTTTGCTGTCAAATCACCTTATTGGCTACAAAAATGCAGATAGAAGGTCTGGTTATTAATTAAAATTGTACTCAGTACTCAGCTATGATTTTAAAAGTAACTAAATAGATTACATGATATAGTAATTACTTAAGTACAAGTAAAAGTACAGACCTGAAAATCTATTCATAAAAGTACAAGTACCCCAAAAGACTACTTAATTACAGTAACTTGAGTATTTGTAATTAATTACTTCCACCCCTGCCAAAATAACCATCGCCATTTTTACTACATTCATAGCCACAGTAGGACATATAGATTATTTCACAGTAAAAGATAAATTAGCTTTAGAAATAGGATTTAGAGATATAATTTATTAAAATAGTAGAATGAAATACACAGCAAAACACATACGCGGTTGTAACACTTCAACTAGACACTGTGCCATTTTTTTTTTTTTTTTTACCAACAAAAGGAGAAGTCGTTTCTGGCTACATCATTCAACTCCACTCAAGAGGAATCAAAGGATACCACTCATCACCCAGAAGAGGAGCTTATGCTTATACAGGACCAATATTGAAATAACAGTCAGAGCCAGTCCAGGCTACAAAAGGGACCTTCAAATTGGCAAACCTGAAAAAAAACAAACTGAAAAGGGTTCTGACTGTATAGATTAAACCTGTAGAAAGCATACAGCCTTGGATTCAATCCCAACAGCCTGAACCTGCTGAAGACTACACACGTGTCTACTGGATGAAACTTCTCCAGTCAGGACAAGCAACTCCAAAAATCCAGTACGAATACATGCAGTGTAAACCCTGGCTACAAACTCTACACCCCTACAAGGCAGGAGTGGACGAACTACACTGCACACTCAACTACCTGACTGCTCCTGATGAACTCTATGAGGAGGCATGGGAGACCGAGATTGACGGAAGGAAGGATACTCTACGCATCACATCCATGTATGCAGGAAAGGAGGGAATTGCAGCCAGCTGTGAACTGAAACCTGAACAACAGGAGGGTATCTTTGACACCATCCATGGGCTCCGTGAAGCAATCATCTGGAACACACCGATCCTGCCAGTCTCAAAAGGAGAAGGAAAAGGCTGGAGGATGGTCCAGGACTTCAGACCTGTGAATGACGCCATGGTACCACAAGCTCTACCTGTACCTGATCCATATCTGGCCTTGCAAAACCTTGAGTCTCACCATCAGTTCTTCTCAGTGGTGGACTTAGCCAATGCTTTCTTCTGCATCCCCCTGGACGAAGAGTCACAAGAATATTTTGCTTTCACCTACATGGGGGTCCAGTACACCTATACCAGACTCCCGCAGGGTTACAGAGACAGCCCTGGCCTGTTCAACCACGTCCTGAAGCAACACCTGACACAACTGGAACTACCACTGGACGTTGTGGTCCTGCAATACGTGGATGACATACTCCTGGCTGCACCGACGGCTGAATCCTGCCTGAATGGCACCTACTCACTGCTCTGCCTGCTTGCTGACAAAGGCTACAAAGTAAAACATGACAAGGTACAGGTGTGCAGATGCATGGTTGTGTTCCTGGGACGAGAAGTTTCGCAACAAGGACACTCACTCACGGGCTCACAACGTACGTCAATCTCGTCTCACAGCAAACCGTCCACAGTCCAACAGATGTTGGCTTTTCTGGGCCTGACAGGCTACAGCTGAAATCATGTACCAGGCTACGTTGAACTCACCCAACCTCTGAGAGACATCGTAGCTGAAGTTGGTAACAGAAACCTGACTGCACAACTCCACTGGACCACTGAAGCCGAAGAAACCTTTACACTCACAAAACAAGCACTGGCCCAAGCCGCAGCTCTGGCTTCACCCGACTACACGAAGCCATTCTACCTGGATGTTTCAGAAAAAGCAGGCATTGTGAATGCCGTGCTTTTTCAGAAAAAGGAGGGAGAAAGAAGAGTCCTGATGTACCACAGCTCAAAACTCGACAATATGGAAGCTGGCCAAGCAGGCTGCACACGATATCTCGCAGCTCTAGCAAAAGCAATCAACAAATCTAGCCATATTGTGATGTGCCATGAACTCAAAATCAACACAGCCCATGGAGTGGTTGCCTTCCTCTCATCCAGTGCATTCACATTTTCAACGGCACGGAAAACTAAAATCTCAGAGACACTACTCCAGCCACACATTACCTACGGCACGGACGGAGTCAACATGGTAAGAGGACTGGACACTGATCCATCACAGCCACACAACTGCGCAGAAATAGCAGAAAAAGACATAAAACTCAGGACTGACCTTGAGACCAAACCACTGGAAAATCCAGAGCTCACCCTATTCACAGACGGATGCTGCTACAAAGGAGAACATGGAAATGTAGCATTCTATGCAGTAGTGGAGCAAGATCCACAGACCAAGACACATATCACCAGAGATCAAGGTGTCATTCCCCAGCCTGCCTCAGCTCAGCTGGCTGAGATAATAGCCCTGACCAAAGCGCTCAAACTAGCGGAAGGAAAAAGAGTGAACATTTACACTGACTCAGCCTATGGACATGGAGCTGTGCATGTAGATGGTCCACAATGGGTACGAAGAAACTTCTTGACCACAGCAAACACACCTGTCAAACATCGAAGTCAACTGGAAAAGTTGATACATGCCATCTCCCTGCCCACTGCAGTCGCAGTCATGAAGTGCAAAGGACATCAGAAACTGGATACCATTGTGGCAGAGGGCAACGATGCTGCAGACGCAGCCGCTAAAGCAGCTGGAGGCTACACACCAAAGCAAATGGTGGTAACAGACACGCAACTTCCAGAGCTGACAGAAGAAGACATTGTGAAAATGCAAGAACATGCAGGAGCATATGAACACAGCGAATGGAAAAGGAAAGGAGCCACCAAGGCGGAGAATGGACTATGGAGAGCACATGATGGAAGAGTAGTAGCCCCTACTAAGCTGTGTAACCTGCTTCTCAAACAAGCTCATGGACCAGCCCATGAGGGAAGGAAAAGAACTCAGTCCAACATTGAAGCTTTATGGTGGCATCCACATATGACAGCAATGGTGGATAACTATATCACAGACTGTGATACTTGTAATGGACACAACCCGAAACAGACCTACAGCTGCCCCATGGGTCGGTTCCCAGTTCCTGAAGCTCCCTTTCAAGACATCACGATCGACTTCACGGACATGGGAGCAGACAACAGAGTCAAAGGGTACAGATATCTACTGGTGATGGCAGATAGGTTCACCAAACGGGTTGAAGCAATTCCCTGCAAGAATGAATCCTCACAGACTGTCGTTAAATGGCTAAAAACCGAACTCTACCCCAGATATGGAGTTCCACGCAGCATCAGGTCTGACAATGGCACACACTTCAATAACAAACAATTAGCCGAAGCAGAAAAAGCACTAGGCATCAGACGGTTCGGTTCAGTCTATCACCCAGCATCACAAATGTTGGTTGAAAGAACAAATCAAACACTGAAAAGGAAGATTGCAAAAAATTTGCTATGACACAAAGCTAACATGGGTTGATGCTCTTGTTTGGATAGGGATACCCGAAAAAAAAACAAAAAAACCCCAAACAAATATTACTGCTAGCATTAATCATGTATCCAGCTTTAGCCATATTTACTCAGATAATTGATTTACACCTTAAAAGGTGTAAAAGGAGGGATTTGTCAGGATTTTACATTTTATGCCTACATTTTATGCTTTGTCTTTATGCTTACATTTAAGCTTACAACACATAGACACAACACAGCGCTGACCTTTTCAACTTAGTTCATGACCATTAGCTGATGAGTCATGCACATAGAGCAAAAAGAATCGTGGACAGACTGTCTGTCACAAGGCAGACAGGAAAGTACCCAACTTCCCCTATTTCCAAAGAAAAGTGAACGTTGGGCAACAGGTCATCATAGGTATCACATCAAAAGCTACCTTATCACATGGAAATTGACACGTACGCACTAACTGTCCTTCATACCAAGTTAGGTAAGCCATACGAGGCACCCAGCTGTTCTGTTCTCAGGGCGCTGTCACCCAGGATTGGAGGAGACGTGAACCAAGGGGCTGAGACCAGACTGTGCACCAATGAAGACAGAGCTAAGTCTAAACCACGGTTCCTCCCCATCACTATAGACCGATTAGATAATTGCACATTTCCATTTAAATACTATGTAATGTTAAATTAGGTAGTCTTTCTTTAGGAAGTGGCTACAGCTAACTACTTGCAGCGGGCTGCTCGTGGACTGTGGTTTCTGATCAAAGAAAGATCCATGTACATGCATTTCTATTCTGCCAATGTCAATTAAATTCTTTAACTAGAAATAGATCTTCTCCTGGATTTCTTGCAATAACGAACACGAACTCCACACTCTCAATGGCTTACTGGATCAGCTAGCTCCGGCAAGGACAAAAAAGTGTCCACAGAAAATCTGTAGGCCCTGGTTTAATGAAAGTTTAATATGCCTTAGAAAGGACACCAGAAAACTTGAACGGCAGTGGCGTCGCACTAAGCTTGAGGTACATTATCGAATGTGGCATGAAAGTCTCATCTTTTTCCAAGCTAGTATGTCTGACGCAAAAGCAGCATACTACTCAAACCTGATCACCAACAACAAGCACAATCCAAGATTTCTATTTGATGCAGTTGCTAGGCTCACACAGCGTCAACAGCCGATCAGCAGCACTGATCTTTTAGCAAGTGATTTTATGGAATATTTTAATGAGAAAGTTGGTGACATTAGAAATAAGATACTGCAGTCTTCTGTAATTGATTCTGGTGATGTCATTACCCCTCCTACCTTTACAGGACAGGTTTTTTCTGATTTTGAGCTCATCTCTTTGCCCGACTTGACTAAAATGGTTATGGCTGCAAGATGTACAACATGCTCTCTGGACCCTCTGCCAGCATGGGTGGTTAAAGAGCTATGGTCTACTTTGGGTTTCTATGTATTAACTATAATGAATGTTTCACTTTCTAATGGAATTTTTCCAGCTTGCTTTAAATCTGCGGTGGTTAAACCTCTACTCAAGAAACCAAATCTCGACCCTAACTCTGTGGCAAACTATAGACCTGTGTCCAACCTGTCTTTTCTATCAAAAATCCTCGAGAAAATTGTCTCAGTTCAACTTACGAAATATTTATCACTCAGCGGTTTATTTGAACCTTTGCAGTCTGCTTTTCGGGTTAATCATTCTACAGAAACAGCACTTACCAAGGTGGCAAATGATCTACTACTAGCTGCTGACTCTAATGTAACTACTGTTCTGGTCCTATTGGACCTGAGTTCGGCTTTTGACACAGTGGATCATGGTTTGCTTCTGGATAGGCTCAAAACTCACCTTGGTTTCTCGGGTCAGGTGCTCAAGTGATTGGCCTCCTACCTAACAGGTAGATCTCACTGTGTTGTCTACAATAATGAATTTTCAGAGTCTTTTCCTGTTAGGCATGGAGTCCCGCAGGGCTCTGTTTTAGGCCCTCTATTATTCTCATTGTATTTAACACCACTGGGTCAGATAATTCGCTCTTTTGGACTATCTTTTCATTTTTATGATGATGATGTACAAATTTTTCTGCCTGTGACAACTGCAAATGGAGCTGATCTAAACAAGCTAAACACGTGCTTGGCTGCCATGAGGGATTGGTTGTCATCTAACTTCCTACTACTAAATTCAGCTAAAACTGAAATGATTCTCATTGGACCAGCTACACCCAACCATCAGCTTCATCAGCTCTCTCTGTCTCTAGATGACTATGTTATTCACGGCAAGGACAGAGTAAAAAATCTTGGTGTCCTTTTTGATCGCTCTCTCTCATTTGATTTCCATGTAAAGGAAGTGGCACTCATTGCATTTTTTCACCTGAGAAGGATTGCAAAGATTCGCTCTATTCTTTCTTTTAAAGATGCGGAGGTCCTTATACACTCCTTTGTAACATCCAGGCTTGATTATTGTAACGTCCTTCTGTCAGGGCTGCCAAAGAAATGCTTTCGTAGCCTGCAGATGGTGCAGAACGCAGCAGCCCGTATTTCGACCGGCACATCTAGATATGAGCACTGGCTTCCAGTGCAGGTCAGAGCTGATTTTAAGGTGCTGTTACTGACTTATAAAATAGTAAATGGTCTTGCACCAGCCTACCTCACTGATATGGTTGATCTCTATGAGCCTGCATGTTCCTTACGCTCTCAAGGGACCGGTCTTCTTATTGTCCCAAAGGTGAATAAGAAAAGCTTTGGTGAACAGGCTTTCTCTTTTCGTGCACCAAAGCTGTGGAACAGCCTTCCACAGGACATTAGATTGGCATGTTCTGTTGATGTCTTCAAATCTAAACTGAAAACACACCTCTTCTCTGTTGTATATAATTCTTAACTTTGTATATAACTCTTAAAAATGTTTGTGTACTCTGCTTTATATATATATTTTCTTTTTTATTGTCATTGCTTTTATATTATTGTTTGCTTGTATTTCTTAGCTGTTTTTAACACCTGTAAAGCACTTTGACGAAAAGTGCTCTATAAATAAAGTTATTATTATTATTATTATTAAAAAAAAGCAGCATCTGGCAGTGCTTTTTGGAAATCAGAAGCTTGTGCTTTGGGATTTCTTATTGCACCTCCATACACTTGAGGAACTTGTGAGAGATGAAGGAGCAGAGGCTGATATATCTCGACTTACAGTCCCTTTTAAGTGTCAAGGTCCAAAAATGCTGGAACGCATATTTCCCATAATGCAACCAGTTGCATTTTCACCTAAGGCTGTGTTCAAGACAACTCAGAACTCCTCCTACTAGAAATAGTCAAATGGAACGCTACTCACAGTCCGAGTTCCTACTTATAAAATTGGGGCAAATCCATGCACCCTGACATCAGAGTAGTTGTCTGACATCACACAATGACGGCGGTCTAAAATAATTCATACTATCATACAGTAAAACCTGTTCTGGAAAAGGGAAGACTGTGGCATCATCCAGCAAGGTGCTCCACTTGCCAATCACACACAGGCAATTGCATATTCTGGATTACTTTGCAACATGAACATATTTCTACTGTTTATCAATCATTGGCAAAGGGGAATATACTTGTTGTAAAATCCACTGTACAATGTTTTGGTGTCTGTGAAGCAATCAAATTTAAAGATCTCAAATTGTAACTCTTGTCACAACAGTGCCTGAAGCAGCACACAAACGCAGCATTGAAGCAACACAGAGCTGATTTTCAGTCTCATGGTCTGATGACTTAACTATGACATCATCAGGGTGATTTTCTCACACTTAATTAAGTTTCTCTAAAGTAACAGAAGATTTAGTACCTAGTTACCAGATATTTTGTCAACTGGATCAACTGGATTTATTTATGCTATAATAAAGTCCTCCATCAATGTTTAAGGCTAGTAACACTACATCTCTTACAGTGTTGAAGTAGATGAGTTCACCACTGTCATGTGAGCCGCGGTACAGTGGGCTGTTGTGTCCAGTGGAGCGTTCCCAAGCTCCATGGAAGTCATAGGTCATAATGTTGATGAAGTCCAGATGTCTGGAAAAGAATATACAATAAATATTAAGACAAGCTACTGAGCCAACCCTTCATGAAAAACAAAGACTGAGTTGAGCTAGGGATGTTCCTGGTGACTAATTCCCCTGTCGATTAAACGCAAAATTTAATTCAGTCTAGTCGACTAGTCTAACAATAAGAAAACACTCAGAAAGCAGTTAAAATTGAGCATAATTTATTAATTTATAATGTTAAATGCTGTCCGAAAAATACTGTGCGTATTAAGAGCCATTAGAAGCCGTTAATCACAGTCAACAATCACCAAATCGTATTTTAAATGCCACTCCAATTGAGTGGTTATACACAAGTTTATTCTGTCATAGTCTACATTAAATGTTATCTCTTGAAACACTGCCAAAACCATGGTGGTTTTACGAGCTGTCATCTGTCTGACATAAACATCTGGGATTGCATGGGCCAATGGGGCACACGCCCTTACGGCATACGGCAGAAATGGGTGCCGTCTGGGACCAGCGGTGGCGGGCAGATACATAACATCTTAGAGGCAACAGTTAACTTGAATTGTGCATGAATAAAATAAATAAATAAATGAATAAATAGTTTAACTGACTAGTATTGCTGGTGCCGACTAGCGAGGGTGGCAACTTTTAATCATGTAGCCAACTAATCATGCACATCCCTAATATGAGCATTTCCAACAAACATTTGCAGTACCTGGCAATCTCCGCGATCTCATATCCAGCATCAATTGTTCCCTTTCCAGCAGACACTGCAGCAGTCAGCATGAGCTGAGGCTTGCCACTGGCCGCAGCTTCAGCCGCATAGGCGTCAACGAGCTCCTGCAAATGAAAAATATTGATAAGATAATGACAATTTACAATATAGTCTTATCAATACAATGTATATGTTTTCTATGGTTTAAGAGTCCTTGACCCACTTTGCAGAGCAGGCTGAATCTCCTCTTGTCCTCTGGAGGACTTCCACGAGATCCAGGATACTCCCAGTCCAGATCCAGACCATCAAATCCATGAGTCCTCAGGAATTTGATGGAAGACTGGATGAATGTCTGACGGTTAGCTGGAGTGGACACCATGATGGAGAACCTGAGGAGATTAATAGGACTTAGTAACATCATCCAGAAATGTAGGAGACCTTCTGATCACGAGTTTGACATGTCTCAGGCTTATACTTGTGTCTAAATCTATGCTGTGTCATCCATTTCTGAAGAACACTAAGCTTGCATTCCATGTTCAACATTTGGGGTGTTTTTAATGAAACATAAATTTGATCAACAAAGACAAAACACTCACTGAGTTGTGCCAAAGTTCCATCCACCAACAGCCAGTAAGGTCTTCAGACTCGGGTTCCTATTAAACATAAATGCGGTTTGATAAAACTTGACATGATGCACAATATTTGAGTTGACAAAGACTGTGTCAACTGCTGTGTCATTGACACACATAGCATTAAAAGTCCTTACTTGTTCTTCAGGCCATTGAACGTCTTGTACAGGGTCTCATCATTCCATTCATAGGTAACCAGCTCATTATTGTGGTTGATGACGGAGAAAGCATAAATCAGATGGGTGCACAGGAAGGGATCCACATTTTGGGGCATGTATTTCCCAGCCCCAGGTCTGTACTGGGACCAGTTGGTAAAGTAGCACACCATCTGGGAAGCAGTTGCTGGAGATCAGTGAAAGGAAATCTGTGGTCAGCACTGCATGTAATCTATAGTGGTCAATTAAGTGGTCTATAAGTTTTACTCTTCTTTCTTTTTTTTTTTAAGTTTAGGTGTAACTTACCCAGCTGACACATCACCAGGCACAGACCTAAAGAGAAATCAAATTTAGAGATAAATGCTTTACATTGGGGACTGGATAGCATCACTACATGAGGCTTAATGTGTCATATTACCATGATGTAAAGCACTGAGGCCTGATGACTGTTTACCTGCTAGAATAGTGAGCTTGGTCATCTTGATATCAAAGCTTGTAACTTCAACTTCCTTTTTCTAGAATAAAACAAATTTGTCATGAAAAAGCAAAGACAAACAAAATGAATATATTATGATTACATATTTATTGGAATTATTGAGATGGTTCTAATGTATAACCTGACTATAAAACCATGTTATTTGTACAAATGTTTAACTATTATAGTTTCTCTAGATGCTTGTTGTTCTAATTTGAACCAAACAATATTAGTCAGAGGTATATTAGTTACCTAATAGATTTCATACATGAATGTGACAGTTTCATGTTGTTTCAGTAAGTCCTAAAAGTGGTAATAACATGAATTACACCTGCACTATGTTCTTAAATCACCCATTCTTGAGAATTGGGACAAATTATGTTTAAATTATGTTACATTTTTAATGTGTTAAAAGCCTTCAGAATCTTTTTTTAATCATTTTTATTTTAAAATATAATTTTAATGAAAATGCTGGCCCTTTAAAGTTGTGTCCCAGATTGCTGTCAACTGTGTCTTTTTTTTTTTTTTTTTTTTTTTTTGAAGGTTTTTTTTGGGGGGTGGGCTTTTGCCTTTCTTCTGACGGTAACAGCTGAAAGAGGGTAGAGAGAGAGGGGATGAGCAAATGGGCCACAGGTGGAACTCGTAACTGACGGCTGCTGCAGAGGACTAATAGCCCCAGTACGCAGGGCGCACATGCTACCAACTGAGCTATAGGGGCACCCCCTGTCAAATTCTTTATAAAAAAACATGATTTAATCAGGCATAAAAAGGGCTAACTATAACCTACGGACCCCTGTCTCACTTCTTGGTTTAAAAAAGGTGGGAAATCTGCTCAGGTACTGGTAAACATTCTATCAATAAATTCATTAGATAATATTTCTATCAGATGTGTCTCAACCATAATGTCAACTCTGTAGCCCTTCTAAATCAAAGCTAAATAAAAATTATGGTTTTAAAATGTGTATTTTGATTAGCATTAGAGAGAACTCTGAGCTACTTTAAAAAATAAAATGGCTGCTCACTATGACAATGCAGTGAAATGAAAAAAATGTAACATTTTGTCAACTCTGTCAGATTTTCCATCTGAAAGTTAGCCGAGGTGACGAAACTCTCAGTTGTCTTTAGTGATGGAATAATGAGTTAGTATTCTCTTTCAAGTTAATAAAATAAATAAATAAATGATAAATAAATGAAAATAATTCAGTGTTCTCCTTGAGCCACCCAGACAAAAATCTGGACACACCCCTGTATGAGATGTCAACTCCGTCACATAGTTTTTTCTGTCATGTCCATTAAATATACATTTATAACGATTTATAAAATGGGTGTAAGTCAACAAAAAATGTTTTTGTTTGTTTAATAGCCAAGAGTTTGACCTTTTAAAATATATTTTGCAACATCGTTGAGGAATAAAAATCACTAAATACAATACATCAATAAAATACACAGTTACAAAAGAAATGTCTCAATGATTAACATCTTGGACCGAAATTTGGGCAAATCCCCCAAATTTCCCTGGAGGCACACAGCCTATAAGCCCCAGGTTGCAGGTGTAACCATGTCTAGAGGATGCGAGACTTAAACTTTCTCATTTTCAGTCCAGCCCTAAACACAGCTGCTGCTCTTTTCCCCAGCTTACAGGAAGCAAATATATACACATATATCTAATTTACACAGAAAGAATAAAAATACAGAGAAAAGTGAATCATACTAAACTGAGGTCTAGTAGCACTTGGAAACAGAACAGAAATGATACTGCTGAATTCCTAGTGCGCACTTACCTTGTGATCTCAAAAGGACCCAATCTGTATGAGTTTTCCAGCTTCTTATACACATCCAAAAGGAGATGAGCAATGATGATAAATGTTCAGTATATTGCAGGTACACAGAGGGATAAGATAAGTAATGTCAGACCCTAACTCACAAATGCTGATAAGCTAGTATATGGTATGTACAAGATATGGGACTCAGTTTAGGTCATGATGTGACTCAGGTAATCAGTACTTTTTACTCCAGGAGAAAATGTGCACCCTCTTGATCACTTTAAAAGTGAGATTTTACTGGGAAGATTCAATGGAGTGTGGAGCAAAAACAGAAAATAAATATATTTATTTGTAATGTCCTGATCATTGTTAGCAAACCACAAATCAAGCAGTGTTTTAGTCAGTTGTTATCAGTTCTCATTGATTGTTACCATGGAAACACAGCTAAACATTGTCCTTGAGCTGTCCAAGGACATTTTTGCCTCACATTGACTTGTTTCAAATGATCCAAAATCCAAGTCCTGCTGCACATTTCTGCTCTTAATGCTTTAATGTTCTGCTGTCATGTTCACAAAGAGCTGATGCACTAATACAGACTCATGTAAGACTTGACTGGTACATAGCATGAGTTGGAGAAGCATATGTGTGCTGAAAAGGAAATTAGCACATTTTGAAATGATTCTCAAGCACCTGGGCTATTCATGGAATTTCTGGTCTCTTGGAAGCAGTGAAATGAGCTGCAAACACAATCGCTTGGTCCTGAGCAGGCTGCTGTCTGCTGCGACTGGAAACCAAATGTGTGGATGAATCACACAACTTGGACTCGAGTCACAAACTTGATTAGTTTAGACTCAATAAAACCAAAAAAGACTGGCAACTTAACTGTACTGTAAAGTCTGTTATTTAATTCATTTTCATTTCATTTCCTCATATCCTGAATCAACTAATGTTAACACTATTCACCAGTTGACACTTTATTCACCAGATCCACTTTGTTTGAACCAATCAAACAGCATCCAATCAAGTAATGTCAGTGAGTGAAAGAAGTGAGAGCATGCAGCTTTAAAACAACCAACAACAGTGAAATGCACCACAGTGATACAGAGGAGGAGTCATCATAGCAAGGCCAAGATAGTGATAAACTAGTCTCCCTCACAAAACCTAGTGTTGGAGCATCATAACAGATTAAAGCATCATCGCTGTCAGAGCGACTTCTCACATATAAAAACTAACTGGTGCCAGCGCACCTTTACATGGATGAAAAACATATCAGTTAACAGGTGACAGCTCACCTTAACACGGATGAAAATACAGCATACTCAGTGATGGCACATCTTCACATTGATAACATTCTTCATGTTGGCATTAGTAAACAAAAACATAAGTGTGTTGGTTGATCATTTGTCAAATAAAATAATAAATAAGTTCTACTTAAATCATAGGTGCACTCTCCTTAATACATCCATGAGAGCTACTTGTGCTGCTCCTCTTTCTGAAACTTTCTGAAAGAAAACTATTTTGGAAGCTGCTTATTCTTTTTCGGCTGCTTCTTTCAATTCTGGCCTGTGTAGCTTTACTTTTTCACACTGGACAGAGGCAGGTTAGCCGTTTACCCCTGCTGCCTGTCTCTAAGTTAAGATAGGTCAACTACCTCATGTCTTCGTACTTTACCCACAGATATGAGAGTGAGGTCACTCCTTTTATCTCCCTTATATAAAAAAAGTGAAAAATCACATTTCCCAAAACGTGAGCTATTCCTCTGATGCAGCTGTCCACTTGCAACACTTCTCCTCTGGACATTAACAGATGCTGAGCTGTCAGAGGACATGTAGATAATTTATATCACGATCCCCTTATAAATGCTGCATTCATCAATCCATTATACATAAAGCTGCTGAGGTGTAAGGTTTGGAGATTACTTTATCTCTCTTTTCTAGCCTAAAGCTGAAGAACACTGAACATAACCAATAAGAAGCCTTGCTATTAGTAAATATTGCTGTGATAACACATTGGAGCACAAATTAATGATTAATTCTTCTACTGATAACAGTTACATAAACACACATGTTAAGTGTGACACTGTAGTATGTTTGACATTGTTTTGTATTTTGTATTTTGCACAGTTTCACAATGAGCTGCCACCAAAGTCCCACAGTCAGTCCATGAAGGAGAGATGAAAGATCTTGTTTTATCACTTCAGCATCATAAAGACTTATCTGTGCTGGATACTGTGTAAGATGACACAACTACTACCTGACTTATACTGTAACTGTACTACTACTTGTTGTTATTGTTAAATGCATATGGTCAACATGTCTTTATGCTTGAATTATATATCACTCATTCTTGAGAATGAGTGATATATGGTTGAATGGTTGAAACTTCCTGGGAAAATGTTAGATTTTTTTCATTTCACAGCACAGTCGTAGTGAGCAGCCATTTTCTTTTTTAAAGTGTCTCAGAGTCTCTTAATGTTAATCAAAATACACATTTTTAAACCATAATTCTTATTTAGAAGAATTATGGTTACAGAAGGGCTACAGAGTCGACATGTTATGGTTGAGACACATCTGATAGAAATATTATTGAATGAATTTGTCTAAAAATAGAAAGTTCACCAGTACTTTAACAGTATTCCTGTCTTTTTTTAAACCATGAAGTGAGACAGGGGTCCTTAGGGTATAGCTAACCCTTTTTATGCCTGATTAAATCATGTTTTTGTAAAAATCTGATGGAATTAATGTAAATCTGGACCAACATTTTCCTAAAAAAATCTATTTTGATTTTTACACCTATGTTATCAGTAGGAATTGTTAGCTTTAGATCTTAAAGACTTTTAACACATTTTTAAATTGTTTGAAATTGTGAATTCTTATCTGGGACAAAAATCCATGACATCCAAACCTGTTGAACTGCCAGAAAGCCTTTTACAACAACATAATGTTGTGAAACAGTTTGCTATAATTAATAATTAGGTTTAGGAAAAGATCATGGTTTGGCTTAAAATGAGTACTTTATGTCATGTGGCATTAAGTCAAGTAAGTCAAGTTTCACATGGGGCACAAACCCTGGTCTCCTGGGTGAAAGTCCTGTGTTTATTTGACCCTTCCATCCACCCCACCTCCTTCAGATGGGGTCTTTCTCGCTCTTCACATTACGTCAAAAGCCCGCCTCGACAAAATGCAGCTGATTCTGAGAATAATTAAGGCCATAAATCAACACACATGTCCAAGTCCAAGTACAAAGTCCATGCTGTGTTACTTGACTCATGCACTGCAAGCAGACTAGTAAAACACCTTCACATAGAGGTAATTATCAGAAAATAACTAAAGAGCTCGCAGAGGCCTCACCACAAGGCTGAGTTTGACCATCAATCATAAGCAGAAGCACACCTGCCATATCCCAATTACAGAGCGGACAAAAGTACTGACATTCTTTACTCAAGTATAAGTATAGTTACTGATTCAACTGATTCAACTTTATGAAAGTAAAAATTAAAAAGTTGTCCTCTGAAGTACATTTCTACTGACTTCTTCTATGCAAAGATAACTGAAGCTCACCTTTTCTGCACCCGTAGTATGTGTTTGGGAAGAGTTAAACGGAATAAAAAAGGCACAGATGTGAGGAGTGAGTGCTGATGGAGCTGCAGCTCCTCCTGAAACCAGGTAAAAGTAAAAAAGGCTGACCTGCAGCAGAGAGAGAGGGACGGAGAGGGAGAAAGTGTGTGAATACAGACAGATATGCTGACTTAATAGAAAAACTTTTTATGATCATGAATTATAATATTACTGTACACCCCTGTGGTGCATGGTTTCAAGTGTGTGAAGATAAATCTTGATGTTACTGTACAGTTCTGTGGTTTATACACTGCAGACTGGAGTCTTGATCTCAGTAACAAACAGACAGATGCTCGTCTCCTCCATTAAACACCTGTCACTGCACTGCTCTGCATGTAAATCATGATGAAGGGTCCAGACGTTGTATCTCCCTCTTCATCTCCTCAGTGTGCATCAGTTTCAGTTTGCTGTCTGCTGTTGTCTAAAACATCCTCACTGATGTAAACTGAGTGACACTGATGTAAATGATCCTGCTGCATTAATACAACAACATGAATATTGCGCACCATTTCGTCATTACATAAACTGAGCTGAAAAAAATGTGAGGATTTTTCTAGAGATGCACCGATTCCAATTTTCTTGGCCGATTCTGATTTCCAATTTTTTAAAGGATCTGACCTGCCGATTCTGATTTTGGCCGATTCCGATTTTCAGTTTTTCTAAGAACTATAATTGACAGCATTCACAAACATTTTTGCAACTTTTCTTGTAAAACTAAATTCATTGTTCATAATAAAACACTGATTATTAAATAACTTATATTTTTTTCTCAAAAAGTGCTCCAGATTACAGCCAAGCCTTATTATACGATTAAATTAATATTATGTACTAGAAGAAACACGATCTTTCACGTGATCTTGTGTAGAAGCTGTAAACAAACCGGAGACTGCAACAGTTCGCTGTAGTAAAACTTTGCAGTGAGAAAAACAGAAGAAGAAGTTAAACGAGTCTGGATGAGAACATGTTTGAGGAGACACATCAACACAAGTTGTTTATTCTTTAGAACAGGAGGTGAGATTTTAACTGTCAGTCTGTGAACAGCAGTCTGCTGCTGGCTAACATTAGCATGAAGAGCTACAAAGTTTACGGATGTTTGGCGACACCGTCAGCTGTTCTGTCTCGTTGTAGACTGTCTGTCTTCTCTTTATCCTGTTCTTGGAGTCTGTCGCTAACACTGACTTCATGCGAGCATGTGTCTGAGTGTGTGCTGCTATGATCAGCACTGTGGTGGGTGTGACATTACGGCCCGTGTGTGCTGCAGCCATGACACGACCATCGTGCAGAGTATGTGGTGAATATGACGGGCCAGAATTGGATATGTGGCGCTGACCGGCCGGTCACCGGTCAGGGCTGGTCATGCTGAAAACTGGCCGGTTCCGGTCTCTGGCCGGTCAATCGGTGTTTTATTATTATATATATACATATATATATATATATATATATGTGTGTGTGTGTGTATATATATGTGTGTATATATATATACACACATATATACATATATATATATACATAGGGACCTTTTCCTGAAATACTGCTGGATCTGTGGTGCTGGAAAGCCAGAAGCCTGCAATGTGCCATAGAAGCTTCAACTGTCACTTTGGTGATGTTACATCTTTTTCATCTTGGTATGTCTTTTTACATCACTTTTGGTCTTGTTGTGCCATTTTCATCTTGTTACATCTTTTACATAATTTCTTCTTTTGTTCATTATTTTTCCCTTTGTTACATATTTTGCATCCTCTACATTCATCATGTTATGTTTGCTGTGAATGATATGCACTGATGTATACACAAAGGAATTGTTTCTTACATGTGTTACTGTTCCATCCATTTAGGCTGAAATCAGTCTTGACGTTGGAAGGCGGTGCGGAATCATACAAAATAAAAATAATCAATAATTCCACACAAATGCTATAAAACTAATGCAACGAGCCTATTTTGAAAATGAAAGGCATAGAAAGTACAGACATTTGTGTTCAAATGTAGGGACAAAGAAATGTCAGAAAAATAAATACTCAGGTAAATATATTCTAAATATTTTTCAGGTACTTGAAAAATCTACAGTAAGAAAGTATTTGTTCTTCATTAATTGCCCCCTCTGCTCAATCACTAATCACATACATCATGTGGATCATGGTCAGTTATTATTAAAAGGTACTCAAAGACACTATACATGGCAGAAAAAAACATGGAAACAACAAGTCAGTATTAACATTAAAGCAAAAACAAGTAAATAACAACTAGAAAAAAGTAGAGAGTGAAATCAGTATGAAAACAAAATAACAAAGTAAAAAAAGGAGAAGGAGGGATAATAATCACACATTAAAAGCAGATTTAAACTGTAATATAATACAAAATAATAATCATTAGTCCACCAGAGCTTCAGTTCTGACACAATAACCTTTAAGAAGGTTTTGTGTCAGAACGGAGCTGTTCCTCCTACAACAGGCGACTCACAATGAAGCCTCACTCATGATTGTAGTGTGTATTGTAAATCTAACTGATTGTCTCTGGTGTTTCTGTATCTATACAGCCGGATGGGTTAATGTCCAGTCCAGCACTGGCACGGTTTCCTGCTCTAAATAGTGATAACGCTGATAACAGAGCACTTTGAACAAATGGAAAACAAATGTTAAAATTATTAAGGTCAGGCTGGTAGCCAGTGTGGTCTGTTGACACGCTACTTTTATTAAATACTGTAAATCTGAGGAGAATAAACACCAACAGTCTGAGGGAACATGAAAGACTCTTCGTGACTTGGCTGGATGACTCAGTTACTTTGACAAATCCCACAGCAGAGTTGGGTTTGGGGTGATATGATAAGTGTCACCCACGGCCACTGAATGATTTTCAAGATCAAAGTACAAAATACAAAATCAAATGGAAAAAAAGCTCAAGGTTAAATGTATTCATTCATAAAAGCTTATCAACTGTGCTTACACAGTACATCCTCATCCAAGACCATACATTTAAACAGGATAAAATATACTCAAATAAATACAAAAGAACTAAAGGTGCAGAGATCAGAGAGAGGACATTCCCATCATGCCATGGTTCCATCAACACTCGTATAAAATTGTTCACTGTTCTTCAGGCAGCCAAATATAAAAAGTGATAATACTAAGTTGTAATAATAAGAGTGAGTTGCAGTGTGATCAGAATGGTGATATCAAGTTAACTTTCCAAAGATCCACATTTTCAATCACATGATTACATGGCTTTGTTAAATACTTGATTCTGATTGGTCAGTCCACATCTTTCTAAGGTCTGTTATTTCTGTATAGCAGACTGTTTCTATGCAGAACAGACCGTTGTTAAGAAGAACAGACCGTTGCAATGGACACAGTTGTGATCACAGAATCTGGAAAAACAGTAAAGTCATTGCTAAATCACTAAAGTAATTTCAAAATTAATATTTTGAATCAAATGATTGATTTTCTGGCACTTAACCATGTGACAAGCAGGATAGTGCACAGTTAGCAGGTCACAATTGTAATATAAAGCCATAAAATCATTTTAGATTAAAATTTTGTGTCACATATTTGTGCGCAAATTCTGCTAACCATGTAATAGGCAGGATAATGTACAGGAAGCAGGTCATTATTGTGAAATAAACCCCTTCAGGATGAGGCAGGACTCCTCAGCTTCATGTCGGGGTTTATTTCACAATAATGACCTTCACTGTACATTATCCCTTACATAATAATATTGTGGTTGATTCTTTATCAAAATCTTTTAAAAAGAGAAGCTCTGGGAAATGTTATAGGAGAGAGGTGATGCAACATCTGCCAATTAATAAGAACCTGTCTGCCTGCTACTACAGATTTGTGCTGATTATGATTTGTGCTGTTAGCAGGTCAAAGGTCACACACCACATGATATGTCACAGTGTGGCAACGTGCTGCTTTTCAGTATAAATGAACTGTTGCAGTTACTGGTAACTGTTTTACACAAGATACAAATCCAATTCAGAGCCTCAAATGAAATTCTGTTCAACAAATTACTATGAACATGATCAAATAAGTTCATTGTAATGCAGCACACCCAGACAAGTATATAAGAGTATAACTGATTATTTATGAATCTGGATTGCTTTATCTATACCTGTGTCTGATTCTTCTTATAAAATGTGAGGCCAAAATGTTATACTTATTTCTAAGGTTGAACTAATTTATAGAAAATAGTTTTTCTTTTTACATTTTGCATGTCAATTTATGATAACTTATGTCAACTGATGGAATTTCTCATTTTATATAATTTATTTTATATTTTCTTTCAACACTTCCATCAACTGGAAGGCCCTACTGCAGGGTTTGCCAACCGTTTCTATCAAAAGAATCATTTTTGGCCAAAAAAGTAAATAACTGGAGACACAACTATTTAATTTTTAAAAATATTATTATAACAGAGTCTTTGGCATCCATAGCCAGACACTGGTAAAATTTTGAGGAAAAGGCGATAGGCCATAGATGTAGGTTAAGATGTACATTTTAGTTAACAAAAAATTCAAACATTTTTTTATTCACACATTTACATATTTTTAGAAATGGAGAATGTAAGAATCACTTTAAGCCTACAACAATGATTAATTAAATGTTTTCAGTTCCATATCATTTTTTTCAAAGCCACAGGGAGCCACAGGAGAGGGCAAAAGAGCCACATGCAGCTCCAGAGCTGCAGGGTTCAAACCCCCACCTGTGGTGCCTGGTGAATTTTTCTCCTGGGGAGCTATATTAAAATCAGGCAAGTGTCTTAAGGTATCGCACCAGTGTATTTTAATGTGCGATAAGGGCCTTTATTTGTATTTGCTGAACTAAATGACCATTTTTATAGCCTAATGGAACTTGCTTACTTAAGGTAAGTTTATGTACTTCAGTCCTTTACCATAATGGTATTTTATGTTACAATAAATGCTGAAAGACTAAAGTAAGCAAAAAGTACCTCAATAAGTATGAAGGAAATCTGATACCACAAACCCTCAGACAATGGAAGAATATTATGAACACACTAAAACCTATTAGAAAATAACAACATGTAAGAATAAATAAATAAAAATATGGCATTTGAAATTTAAAAATTGCCATCTTGTGGGTTAAAATTTACTTTCTGTATATAAATCCTCTCTGAGAGATGCAGATTTCTCAGTGACTCTGCAGTTAAATGTGTTTGTTGTAACCAGGGGGGTATTCCATCAAGGCTAATAAAGAGATCGACTCTTTATTGAAAAAGGCCTGCTTGAATAAACCTTGACTTCCATTTGAGGCTTAATCCGTTCTACTAACACAATTCAGCCGCGTCTGATCGGCGTTAACTCAAATCAGGCCTGAACAAGGAAGCACTGGGTGCACTCACGGGGTACATAAGCAACCTGCAGCAGTCAAGTGTCAGAAAGCTGATGTGATGTCGAAAAAAGAGATGAAGAGGCGAGCAGTGTACTTCACTCTGGCAGAGCAGACACTGATATTGGAGCTCTACGGAGAGTCAGATCACTAGATAAAGTAAGAACGGTTATATCAAAATGATGATCAAAATGATGGCATAGGCTTACTCAGGCCAAGTAAAAGTAATTCTAGTATAATAGTTGCACTGTAGTAATTTCAGTCCTAATTGAGGGAGTGTGTGTGTGTGTGTGTGTGTGTGTGGTGTGTGTGTGTGTGTGATGCCCTCTGACTTTGTAACCCTTGGACTGTATTCATTCCCCTGTTAACATCTCAACAGGAGCAATCTCAGCAGCCAAAAGAGAACTTGGCAGCAAGTCAGGATCAAATATAAAAACATTTTACAGAGCAGTAAGGAGCCTGTAATGAAATGCATAATGTATGTGTTTAAATAGTAGTTGAGAAGTGTGGACGTGTGTGTGGATGTGCCATTCAAGCCAAAAAAAAAAAAAAAAAAAGGTTGACTCCACAGCCACTGGAGGGGGACCTCTGCCAGATGACATTACACCTACAGAGGAGCTGGCACTCAGTGTAAATCAGGGGCGGCCACTACTTGAGGGAATAGAGGGGGGGACTGCATCATCCAACATTCCCAGTTGTGCTCGGGAGCAATAAATACAAGGTATTGTCTACTACTTCTGCTTAACAGCTATTTTTCTCTCAGTGGTCATAACTAATGATAGGCCTTTTAGATTTCAGTGAGTGGAGACTCCATTATTCTCCTTGATCCCCCATTTGAAGGTGCTCATGGTGAGCCTGAACCATGTGTGAGTAGGTCTTATTTTCCTAAAACATTGTTCATCTCATGCAGTTCTTTTTCTTTACTCAACTTCAGTGTTCTTCCATTTGCAGGATGAGGGTGCCAGCAGGACAAAGGCCACAGATGAGGAGACCATATCTGCAGTCACGGAAATGCAAGAGGTAAGATTAAGATCAAATGTGGAATATTTAAGTGTCTGCACTCGTCAAAATAAGTTTAACCATACACTTTGCTGGAGGACATGGTTGAATCAACAGGTGTGGCTGTAGGAAATGAAGTAACTAACTCTTCATGTTACTAATATAAACTCTGTTATCAGCTACTCTAACAAAACAATATATGCCACCTATAGCACCACCTGCTGATTGGGATTGAAAACCAAAAACTATTGAGTATAAGAAGCTCAAAATTCAGAAAATAAAGTAGGAGATCGAGAAACTGGAGAAAGATCTAAGTATAAACTTCAACACTTAAGAAGGTCATGAACTTGAACTAAATCATTGAAATAATAAACCACTGAACACTTTGTCTCTCTACTTTCTTAAATTATAAATGCAAAGCTCTGAAATGAAAAGTTCAGTGCAAAGCAAAGGTTACTGTGAATCTAAGCTAATTAACTAAAGTAGGTATTTTTGTAAAGGTCCCTCACAGTTCTACCATCCATGGGTTCTGGGCATGAAGGAGACGTGTGTGGAAAGTCACTTGTCGAAACTTGTTGGGATCGTTTGTTTCCCCATGTTGGACATTCTTTGACGCACAGCACTTTGACACACAAAGCTCAACAGTTAGCCTGCCACTGAGCAGGCTAGTTCAGTGGTGTAAGTTACCATGGTTACTGAACAAGGATTTCTTTAAGCCACAGTCATAGACTGGATCTCTCACTTTAATTAGCGAGACTTATGGAAGTAAGCCAGGCTTTTCCTTTATCCACTCTGATGGAATACCCCACAGTGCTTGTAATGAAACAGGTTAAGAGACCAATAAACAGTTATACCAATATCTTGCATATAGGCCCTTTAAGGAGGATGTTGAGTAAGCCACAGATTGGGCTTCGTGAAATTAGGTAGAATGAATTTATTCCACACACAAACATTGACCCTGCACGTTTCACTTAGACTTGGCCAAAAATGATTAAAAAAAAAGGCTCTTAAAAAATAAAACAACTTAAATGTATCCCTTCTCAAAGCTCTTCAAATATAAAACCAAAATAAATAATAAAAAAGAAATTAAACTGTCCATCCTTCAGTTCTTTTGTTCTTTTGGTAGTATCCCATTCAGTTCAATACATTTTTAGTTCTTGTTTATTTCCTCCTCAGATGCAAATTGTTTTTTTCCTGGATAAATTTTCCTTGAAAGTTCAGTTCAGTCAAAGTCAGTAAGTTTGGGTTTTTTTTCAATCAACTACGTAGTTTTAGTTCAGTTAGAGGCCTCTTTTTGCATATTTTGCTTAATCTTATCTGCAATCCAAGAGGAGATCCGGTCCATCCAGTCCAGCGGCATCTCGTCCCCGACTCCACACACCTGACAGCAGGGGTCACTGTTGCACCTCCCGCTCACTGAAGATCCCCGCCGTCCTCTCTCAGGAATCAACGGCAAGAGAACAAAAAAAGAAAAAAAAAGAATGAAACCTGCACACCATACAAATTAACATTAGTTAATATCCATTTTCTTTAGTGTGCAGATTTATATCAAAATCTTAAGGTTATCTTCTAATCTTTCGTCAGCTCACTGCTGGCTCAAACGTTCACAAACAAAACAAACAAAAATAAAATTCACAAGGCAATAGTTTCTGCTAGCAATAATATCTCACATCTCAGAAAATTCACACATCACAATTTTTTCACACAAAACAGTTCTTTCAACTATTTTTTCATTAAGTGAGCATGAGCTAACATCGTTTTTCAAGCTAGCACTGAAAGAAAAAACACAATCACGGGAGAATTGTCATCAAAAACACGTCTAAAAGTGACCCTCCTTCATCCTCTTGTGAACAACAGTATCCTGGAACAAGTTAAGTCTCTTCTGGACACTGAATTTCAACAGGTCTAAACAAGGTTCCCCTCACTCTATCACTCATGCTACCTTGTGTACGCTGGACTCCTTTCGGTTTCCCTCGCACTGTCTCCCCCCTCCTCCTTTCTCTTCCATATCGCTGCTCCCTACAGGCGCATTCTGCAGGCGCTTAGCGCCACCCTCTGGACTTTTAGTCAAACTGCAATAATAACTCTACAGTTCAATTTAATTGAATATTTGTTAATATTTGAGGGTCAGTGGTGGAAAGAGTACTGAAAATCTGTATTCAAGTACAAGTACGGTTACATTGCTAAAATATTACTCAATTACAAGTAAAAGTACTGGTGTTAGAGATATACTTAAGTAAAAGTACGAAGTATTTGGCATAAAAACTACTCAGAGCCTTAGTTAGCCTACTTTTAACCACTGATGTCACAGTCACCTCTCCAAACTAGGGTTGCAAATTTTGTGTGTTTTCCTCAACCAGTAGTTGAAAACCCTAATAATCGATTCATCACTAATAATTATTAAACAAATTTTTCCCTCATTTTGAGCTTTTTCCGGGTTTCTGTTCATTTTTTCTTATTTAAAGTCTAAGTTTCTGTCTTCAACAAATGGTTCCTATCTACCTGCAACACATTTCACTCTGCTGTGTTAATTGTCAGATGTCAATTGAGCCGCTTGCACACTGCTGCCACCCAGAGGTTGAAATCAGCAGCATTCAGATGAAAGCTCCATCTCTTGTATTGAGAGGATCAACCTGTGCATGTACAACTTAGAGTGAGAGTCAATGGGCAAAAAAAAATGCACCCCAAGCCAGAAATACGAGACCAGTCAGTAACTTTAGACAATGTAAATCATTTAACACCACATTTTATTGCAGATTATACATTTTATGCACTAACTACACAATATTATTCTGGCACACTTAATAAATATGCCATATGTATTTCAAAGTAATTAAGTCTTCTTCACTGAAGTTTTAGGACATGGGGAGAGGTGGGGCGGCGCCCTAGCACCCTCCATTGACCAACCACCACTGACCCCTACCCTAATGGAACTCTTCCTCATAAATCAGTTATACAGTCAAAATAAGCCACATGGAATCCTGAGGAATTACCAAGAAAACAGGCCTTCCTCACCAGAAAGCTAGCCGTATTGATCATCTGTGCAGGCAGCTTATTACAACTTATATATATGTTTATTGTTAGGCAGCGACCTCTAGTGGCCGTAACATTTATGTCAGGAGCAGTATAAAGAGTGAGAGTCCGACTTTCACACAGGAGACAGGGGTTTGTGTGGTGTGCATGAATGAAGCAGCTGATGCCAAGTCAGCCCAGTAGTGCGTCACTTTGTTAAATAGGCATGATATGTAATTCATAGCTTTGTGTACATGGACACAAATTGTCTACATTTTTCATGACGGTCAGTGCAACTTTGAAAATAGAAAGAGGGATGGATGTAGTATAAAGAGCGAGAAAGACCACACAGGGAGAATGGTGGGTCAAACAGGACTTTCACCCAGTAGGACCAGATATGGTTCCCATGTGTCAATTGTTTTACAGAAGTAATTTTAACCCAAACCACGATCTTTTGTCCAAACCTAACCAAGGAGTTTTGGTGCCTCAGGCAGAAGGTAACTTTTCGGACAACTACTGCTTAAAATCCAAAAAGTCAGGACTGTGAGGCCCTGCTTTCACGTTCTGTATTCACACTAAACATCAAGATTACGCAACCCTTCTGCTCCACTGGAGGTTTCTGTCCTCTCTAAGCTCACCTGTGTTACCATCTGACACCAGAGGCGGGAGCCCCCCCACCTCACTGGGTCAGGGATTTTGAAAGTGTAACCGAATGTTTCATGTTTGTTATCGCTACCCTGACCATGGAATGAGAACAAGACTGAATGATACATTAGTTTGATAGATGTGCTGAGTTTAGCAAAAAAATAGAAAATTCGTGTCCATGTACAGAAAACTAAACTTTGTGTCTATTTCACGAACCAATCAGCTGATACAAGTGCAGCTTCAATGCTTCCAGTCAAAATCTAGTCTGTCATAGAGGCTTAATACAGTGCAGTATTATCTTTTTTTTCTTACCTGTGGATACTCCATCCATCCATCCATCTTCTTCCGCTTATCCGGGACCGGGTCGCGGGGGCAGCAGTCTAAGCAGGGACGCCCAGACTTCCCTCTCCCCAGACACTTCCTCCAGCTCTTCCGGGGGAATCTGTTATACATATTTAGGGGGCCGGGCAGCCTAAGCTGCCAGGACCCTATTGTAATCCTGCATGTTCTTCTTTCTTTCTTTCTTTCTTTCTTTCTTTCTTTCTTCTTCCGAGGAAATCCTACTTCCCATGCATGAAAAATGACCAAACTTTGCACAAAGGTCCCATGTCAGATTGCCTCAGCTGCAAAAACAGGCCAATAGTCCTGATGGTGGTGCTACAGCAAGCCTCTAAAGTTCAAAATTTTGAAAATTCACAACAAATCAACCATATGTGCTACAGATTTGCAACTTTCACCAAAATGTAGCCCCAATACTGAAGAAACTTTTGTACATTTAAACCTATTGCAAATTATGAAGTCCATCACTCTGTTTTTTTCAAAAACTGTAAAACTTATTAAACCTATCTCCTCCCACAATTTTTGCTCAATTGACACCAAACTTGCTACAGAGCATCTTCAGACTGTCCTACACAAACGATCCACACAGATTTTTGATTTATCGAAAATTGAGCCTACAGTGCATCAAAATGTTTGACTGTAAACGGTATTATAAACATATACTTGCAAATTCTTGCTAAATACATTTTCAATGTTCATGAAAAAAAAGACAAAATTTTGGAGTCATGGTAGATGATGTTTGGAAAATATCCGAATTTTATCTCAAAAACTGAATTTTTTACAGCATTTTGAATTTCACTCTCATGTGAACAATTGGAGTCAATGCAAAAATGGCATTTTTAAACATCAGTTTTTCACTTTTGGAGCCAATAAATCATTGTTAAAAACTAATGACCAACATCTCCATGCTGTCTAGATGCAATTTGTGTATTTTGGGATTTTTGTCTT
Source organism: Lutjanus argentimaculatus (assembly GCA_034769285.1). Taxonomy (NCBI): domain Eukaryota; kingdom Metazoa; phylum Chordata; class Actinopteri; order Lutjaniformes; family Lutjanidae; genus Lutjanus; species Lutjanus argentimaculatus. The sequence continues at coordinate 28,072,665 of JAWZSL010000014.1, forward strand.
AATAACTGAATTTTTGACAGCCATTTGAAATCTGCCTTTACATGCTAACAGCTGCTGTCTTGCACACAGGTGACTGGCTTAGTCAATTTGTGAAGCTACAAGTGGTGTTTCCATTTGCCAATTAGCTCAGTGAGATAGAGGATGGTTCTTGGTGTTGAAGGTTGTCAATCAATCAATCAATCAAATTTTATTTATATAGCGCCAATTCACAACAAAGTTGTCTCAAGACACTTTACATATAGAGTAGGTCTAGACCACACTCAATAATTTTGTTTACATCCGACAGTTGAAACAACTCCCCCATAAGCAAGCACTTTGGCGACAGCGAGGAGGAAAAACTTCCTTTTAACAGGCAGAAACCTCGGACAGATCCATGACTCATGGTGGGCGGTGATCTGACGGCACCGGTCGGGTTGAGAGGGAAAGAGGAAAAGGGGAGGAAAGAGGGGAGGTGGGAGGGGTGGAAGAGAGAGAGAAAAGAACAGAGACAGAGAGAACAGTAGTAACAGAACATCAATAGTAAAACTATGTGTAGGGAAAAGTAGTACATATAAATATGTAAGCTGTATGTAAATAATAATACTAATACTAGATGTTACAATAATGATAATATAATAATAATAATAGTAACAACAACAATATGATGAATGTTTGATTGATTAGGTGAGTTATAATAATCCACAGTGGGAGGTTCAGCTGTGATCAGCGATCCATGCGCGGGCCACAGTCCATGGGAATCTGCAGGATGACAAAGCAGAAAGACTCCGGGGAAGGAATCAAGTCAGTAACAGGCATTAATGGAACATAAACATAAACATCTGGGGAGAGAGATGAAGAAAGAGAGGAGCTCAGTGTGCCTTGGAGTCCCCCAGCAGCCTAAACCTATAGCAGCATAACTAGGGGCTGGTCAGGGCAAACCTGAGCCAGCCCTAACTATAAGCTTTATCAAAAAGGAAGGTTTTAAGTCTACTCTTAAATGTGGAGATGGTGTCTGCCTCCCGAACAGAAATTGGAAGATGGTTCCACAGGAGAGGAGCTTGATAACTGAAAGCTCTGGCTCCCAATCTACTTTTGGAGATCTTTGGGACCACCAGTAAGTCTGCATATTGAGACCTAAGTGTTCTAGTGGGATGGTAAGGTACTATAAGCTCTTTAAGATAAGATGGTGCCTGATCATTAAGTGCTTTGTGAGTTCAAGCCTCAGCTTGTACAACATTTCCATATGAGAAATCTACCCAAACTTTTCACAAAGGTCCAGTCCCATGCCAGATGTCCTCAACTGGAAACACAAGACAATAGTCCTGATGGTGGCGCTACAGCAAGCCTCTAAATTTCAAAACTTTGAAAATTCACAACAAATCAACCATATGTGCTACAGCTTTGGAACTTTCACTTTGAAATGTGCTTTTCCATGGCATGGATGGCTGCTGCCTGGCACCCTGATCCTTGGCTTAGTCAATTTGTGAAGCCACACATGAACTGTCACTTGTCCATTAGCTCAGTGAGATAAAAGACGGACTTCAGTGTCAGAAGTCATGAGTTTGAGCCTCAGTTAAGGCAGGATGGACTTTCAAATGTGAAAGTCTTATGTTCAGGCATCACGCTATGTGGATTAGAGACTACTAAGGTTAAAATAATCATGATCCAGGCAGTTTCGCAGAGAAACAAATACTCTTTATCAACACTTTTCCCTGTTATCCCTTGTCTCTTTTCCCTGTTTATTTGGCTTAGCTATCAGTCAATATGCAGAGTCTCTTGTGTCAGAAATTGTGAGTTCAAGCCTCAACTGATGTAAAATGCACATTAGAATGCCACCTTTTTTTTCATCTTCCTACACTCTGCTTGTTGCTCAGAACTGCCTAATTTTGCCTAAAATTGCCCGGCCCCGACCATTGCTGTGCAGCAGCTATAATGTTATAGTTATTATTTTCAACTATTATTTTAAAATTATTTTAAAACTTAAAAATGTAATTTTAATTTTGTCCACTCAGAAATTTTTGGAGCGGGTGGTCTGATCTGTATTAATCGAGTTGAATCTTGGGAAAAATGAAAAACTCAAACATACTGTCGACAAAAAAAATGTATTTAATGGTGCAACGAGAAGTTCAGAATGTATATGAAATGTAGAGAAAATGTTCACTTTTAATATACAACACAAGAATAAAAAGTACAAGTAAATCAGACGTATCATTCATCAGGTAATGTGATGATAAGATTTTGTTTATTTTGTTTTTAAAAGCAGTGAGCCAGTGGTTTACTACCCCAGCACCATGAGCGTAATCAATGCCAGCTGACACTGTGAAATAATTCACTGTTGTATACATTCATGGAGTCAGTGTGTGTTTGTAGTTCATGTCTCTGTGGCTCAGGGCCAGTTGCAGCACTTGCAGGAGTCCCAGTAGATGAGGCCGGGCTGGCAGCGGTGCAGGTAGGTGTTTCCCTGGAAGCACTGGAAGTAGGTCGTCTTATCGGCAACGTTCTCATACAGGCCGTCGGGGCGGCCGCGGCAGAAATCTGCCACGGGGTCCCTGGTGGTGGTGGGGGCTGGGGTGGTGGTGGGTTTTGGGGGGAAGCCTGCACAATCAGACATGGAAAAATAAATTCTCCTGACTACAAACTGCAACAAAACTGACAGTCAAACCTCATTTTGAAAAACATATTAGATACAGATCAGCAGTTATCCTTGTTTCCAGGTTTCTGAAATCAATTTCGATTGGTTGATCAATGGAATAACAAGAAAATGAAAGCCATCACAGTGAGCAGAGATGGCTTTCTAAGGTATCTGAACTGCAATATTTACCCATTGACACCCTGAGGTGGTTGATGAGAGGATAATGTCCAGCTGAGCAGAAGGATCCACCAAAGTCGTCCATGTCCAGAGTCCACACGTGAGCACCTCCCAGGTTGTTGGCAGTCATCCACTGGACCTAAAGGACAAACACATCCGTAAGAAAGACGATTAAAAAGACCTAGAATTAAGTTAGATTGTAGAAACTTAAAATACTAGAAATACAGTCTCTAGTTCTGTTATTGTTTCTCCTCCAAAAACACTTCACAAATCACAATAACATTATTGAAACTTCAGGTAGTGATGGCACTCTTCAGCCCCTTTTACAATGGACAAAAAAACCACTAACAGCAACTAACATCTGGCTTTTTTTTTCATCAGAGGTAAGGGTACAATCTGCATTCACTCCCAGGATGACTCTGCAGTGGTCATGGGTATTTATCGGCTCCACCTCCGATCGGCAGTGACGGAAACGGAAAGTGGACACGGTGAGTTTTGCCCCTTTTTAACTTCTGCAACTCTTTGCCCGTTTCATACATGTGCTGGCTTGGCTTGACGGGGTTTGTGCGTCAACCCAGCACAGCAGGGATTTGCACCCACTTGGAGATGTGTATTTAAGTGACCCACTTGTCTTGAGTCAATCAGCTGTATAACATCTGGTTATCCTGTTCTAAAGGCTTTATTGTGAAGCAGCAAAATCAGGAAATGTTGGGTTTTCATCAGCAGTAACTTGACTCGTGACCAGCTGAAACATAAAACAGTAAACTAAAGCAGAATGTACAAACAGGAATGCAAGGGAGAAACTAAACTTCAAACCACAGAGATTCAGTTCGAAGCTACAAAAGTAATGCAAGCTGAATGCATGGACACTTTTAAAAACGTCTTTCTCTCTGCTGTCTTGCACAGACACAAGTTGATGTACACCATTTTTGGGAGGTTTAGCCGCATTTAAAACGGCTGCATATATGTGCTAATTTTCATGTGGAACAGTATTTGTTACCTTGGATGAAAAGCTTCTCATGTCATCATAGCCCAACCAGGCACTGCCATAGGTGGCATAAGGAACCTCCTGCTCAGAGATCCATTCAACAGTAGCACTGGAGACAAAGTCACAGATCTGGTAACACAGAAACATAAACAGAGTTAGATGGGACAGCACAGGGCTGGGGATTTGATTACAGACGTGCTGATGAGGCTCAAAAATTTACATGATCATTTTTAACATCAGAGGACACAGATGCAGAAGTCATTATTGAGGAAATATTGACTCTAAACACAAACTGAACTAAGCATTATATGAATGTGCTGCACCTCATAATAGGCCCAGAAGCCGGCAGTGCGAGTGTAGGGTCCAGCGTCTGCGGGGCCATTAGCTGGTGCTCCGAGGCCGGTGGCACCGGTGCTGAGGCGGTAGGTTCGTCCGTAGGTGGGGAAACCCAGCAGCAACTTATCAGCTGGTGCTCCCAGAGCCATCCAGTGAGTGATAGAAGAGTTCTGACAAAGAGGACAAAGGAGACTACAATATAAAACTAATATTTTTTTATATTAACACCAAATCAGATGCCTCCCTGTGATGGAAAAGGATTCTTGGTACTGTTGAGCCAACTGTGAATTAACAACTAATTCTGCTGCATTTAGTTCATTGTTTATATTTACAGGTAGACCAGCTGAAAAAGCCCAACATTTTTCTCAGCAGTTGGTGGAAACCAAACTGGAGCTAGCAGGGGAGTGAGAGCCTCTCTGAAACCCTCTGCCCCCTAGTGGTCAAAACTCACTCAATGCACCTTGAAGTGGAGACCACATTTAGTGTATCAGTAAGTGAGATAAACCCATCACCACTTTAAACAAGACAAATTTCCTGGTCAAACATTATGCTGATGACATAACTATATTTCACCACTTAACACACTGAAGTTTTACACTTATCATTGAACCCTAAAAGTTCTCATCAGTAAGCTGAAGCTTCTTAAACTGCATGTCTGACAATCTGACAATAATAATACAGTAAAAAAGTGTGTGTAGTTTGAAGAGGTGTATCTTTGCGTGCATCTTACGATATTGTGATGAATGTGTGAGCCAGTGTCCACAGAGCTGCGGTACAGTGGGCTGTTGTGTCCAGTAATTGCCTCCCAGTGTCCATGGTAGTCATAGGTCATGACGTTGATGAAGTCTAGGTGACTGTTGATTTTAAAAAGATTTTATTTTTAGATCAGCAGTAGAAGTTTTACCATTGATGAAGGACATAGTACACATTACATGCAAACAATTTGGTTTAACAGAAAATGTAAAATTCTCTCTAGCTTTGAACAATAAGAGTATCATTGGTTCAGTCCAGTAATCTCTCAGAAGTCCCATCAATGACACTGGTTTTGTGTTCATAGTTATTCCTAATTATACTATACTGAATACTATACCATACCAAAACTATACTTTTTTGAATACCTTACTTTTCTGAGCATAAACATACATTGAGTCAAGTGAAATCAAACTTACGGTGCGATCTTGTCAACCTCGTAGGCTCTGTTGATGGTGGGAAGGAAAGCAGCAACATTGGCTGACAGCAGCAGCTGAGTCCTCCTGTTGTCCTTGGCATCGTCTTCAAAGGCCTTGGACAGCTCCTGTAGGAGCAACGTGAAAGTGAAAAATCTTAAATCAAGCTGGCTGGCTCACGGATGGCATCATACCTCTGATAAAGCATAGTCACCTGATTTACACCTGGCATTAAAATGTGAAATGTATCCAGATGTGTTATCCAGACAAGGAAAAACACAAATACAAGGTGTAAATGCGACATGATCAGAATGTGATCAGATCTGCCCGACCACATCTGGAGGTAGTCTGGCTTGTATTGTGTTCAGATCTTAGGTGTAAACCCAACCCGTACAAGAATCTGGATGTAGATACAGATCACATTTTAATAGCAGGTGTAAATGGGCTGTGTGATGTATTTATTAGTAATGCCTATAGGAAGACTACACATGTATTTCATCATGTGGATCATGATTTTAGCCAATGCAAACACATGGATCTACTCTATGGTAATGTCGGTTGGTTGGTCAGGCTTTGGATGGATTAACATTCATGCTCCCCATCAGACGAAGCCTGACTTTGCTGATCCTCTGATCTCTAGCACCACTATGGGGTTGACATTTTTGTTTTTTAGTGAAATGTCTCAGCAACTATTGGATGGATTGCAATGCAGTTTGGTACTTTTGCAATCCTCTTACTTTTCATCTCGTGCTTCACTTATCTCGATAAATACAGCATCAGTATCAGTATCAGTGTCAGTATCAACTGCATGGATTGACAGACATTTCTCACGTGGATGCATCCTACTCACTTTGATGTTTCTAATGCTGTGGCCTCAGTGAGCTGCAGATTTTGAGATTTGCTGGTGGTCTTTAAAGCCGCTGTGTTGCAAACAGTAATGCACATGGCCACTTGGATCCAGCTTGAGGAGAACAGGCTAAAAGCTACATGGACTGAACCATTTCTTAGTAGGATTGCCTCATATTTTCATATTATGCCATCAGAATAATTCTTAAAATGCTACAGAAGGTTCTGACACTACTGGCTTTAGGCACCACACCTCCTGAATGCAGAGGAGACAGACACTGGCATACACCACTAGTTTACAACAACTGTTATTGAAAAATGAGGTCCATGCTAACCGCGACCAGCAGAGTGAACTTCTCCTTGTCCCCCTCTGGGCTGCCGTTGTGTCCAGGATATTCCCAGGCCAGGTTCAACCCGTCAAAGTTATGGGTACGCAGGTAGCTGATGGCTGACTTGATGAAGGTTGCACGGCTCTCAGGCTTTGAAACCATGGCGAATAAATCTGGTGGGATGTATATTAAAAAAAAAAAAAATGAGGCCTGGTAATACAGTGGCAGAAGAGGGTTCAGTGACTTCTGAGTTCAGTGTGTATCAAGGATACTGAAAATGTGTGTGGAAGACCTGAAGATAAGATTTGAACTTACGGGCTCAGTCCATTGACTGTCCCTCCAACAGACAGCAGAGTCTTCAATGCAGGATTGCTAATAACAAAGAGAGAGACAACATAACCATAAATGTAATCATCACATCAGTGATGGATAATAACTGTCTAAATGTGCAACACTCTGTAGCTGCTGGATTTGTAAGTGGACAACTATTTATTTTACCAGTCCTTATCAAGCAGGAGTCCCTGCAGCTAAATAAAATGTTTTGACATCAAATAACAACTAATGAGTAACATGGATATAAAAACTTCCAAGTATTTAATTTTTTGTCTGGGAGGAAATTATGATTAATCATTTGTCAACTAAATTAGACATTTTTAGATTTTACTGCCACTAATTTGAAAAGTAACTGTTTCTGCCTCACAGTAACTTTATTTGCACTAACCACTGGATGTACTGTTAGTTTTAAGTATCCTGATGAAGAGCTGCATGTTGACGGTGGACAAGGACAGACTGTGTTCACTCACACACTCCTGAGGTTGTGCAGTCGGCCGAACTGCTGCTCATCGTTCCACTCGATGGGACTGATCTGGTTGAAGCTGTTGATGGTGGCCAGAGCGTAGATGACGTGCGTGCACAGGAAGGGATCGATGTTGTCTGGGGTGAATCTGCCGACGCTGGGCCTGTACTGGGCCCAGTTGGTCATGTGGCACACCAGTCTGTTGGATGTGGCTGAGGGAGGACAGCAGGTTAGCAGCAATGAGACTCGAAGTGCACCTGTGTTTGTTCTGAAACTTCGATCATATTAGTGTGAAGAAGAGTGAATGTCTGTTGTCGTACAAAACTGATGCTTACCTACATGCAGCATAAGCAGAACACCCAGAGCTGCAAAACAGAGAAAACAGCAGAAGTCAGTATGACGTACATGCCATGTTTGGAGTAAATAGAATGGTGGAAAAGAACTAAATACATTTACACAAGTACTTTACTTATCAACAGTTTTTCTATTTAATGTTACTTTCATACATTTATTTGAGCTCTGCAGTTATTTTGCAGATTCAGCACTAATACAAAATATAACAAATGCATTCTGATGTATTATATATATATTATAGTTTAAGATCCCCAGCAGTATTTAAAGTAGTTAAAATGAGCCCCATACTTACCAGCTGCAACATTAAAGTGATATGTGCACATAAATGCATCAACAATTTTAACCCAATTACATAATAAATCATAATTCTGAAATGCCCCACTCAGCATAATGAGTACTTTTAGTACTTAAAGTATATTTTGATTCTATTCAAGTAAAAGTGCTTCCTCTAACATTGAGTAAATAAATATTCACCTGGTGATTTTAAAAAATACAAGATTTAGTACAGTATCTGTTTTACTGTGCAAATGTAAAAATTAATTATGTTATATTAACAATTTAGTCAATTCTATTCTCAATATTATGCGGTTCTCAAATTTTGACAACTGAGTGTCGGTTTAGGGAGTCAGCATATGATTGTAGACCAGACAGGAAATCCCAGGAGCATGGATTTGTCATCGGAGACCAATGACAAATCCAAATCCAAATGACGTTTGACATTTAATTCCTTGAAAACCAGAATGTAAATGGAATGATTAAAATATAATGCATATATTCCACGTCATGAGGGCTGCCATTGACCTGCAGGCTGCACAGTTTCTGAAAGTACAGAACGTGGGCAAGACGAGAGAAATAAATTGTACGGTTTGTGTTTCTGAAATATCATTACCGGTGGTGTACAAGGTAATTCATCATTATGGAGTCATAATAGTAATATAATGACTTTTTAGAAAATAAGAAAAAATATGTACACAAATAAATAAAATATTTAGAAATTAATCGTAATTTACATGCAGAAAATAAATATCCGTTTAATAATATATACAGAAAAATATACAGAAATAAACTAACAAATAAATGAACATGCTTGTAATTATTTTTATCATATTGTGCTAATTGTCTTTGTATCTCCACATTTATTTACTGTTTCATTTATTTCACTTCATATTTACACATCTGTATTTATTCTTTTGTTTATTTCTCTTTATATTTTTATTTTATTCCTTTACAGATTTATTCTTTTTTTAAATGTTACTCCCATGACTCCATACATCATAGCATACTAACTTACATAAGGCAAATCTATCAAGCTCCATTTATAATAAGCCTGATTTCTGCACTTATACTAGAGTTTTTCTCAAAGTGGAGTTGAGTTTGGAGTGAATGATTGGCTGAATGAATGACAAAATAATTCATTGTATGACTGCATGAGTGTACAAACCGATGAAAAAGGTCTTTGTATATACTCTTGGATTCCTACATCTCTCTCCTGGTATTTAAAAAAAAATTATTTATATAATATTTGTATATTTTCCTCTAATTTAAGAAGTTTAAAGAACAGCTTTGCTAAAGCAAAAATCACTTCCAGCCTGTTACAGACATTATTGACACTGTAAATCCGCACAGATTTTGATGCTAAGCTAACAGTTTCTTTTAGCAATGACTGGTGATTTCTTATATCCTCATTTAACTGTTGCTCAGAGGCATCTTTTTCCTTTTCTGTCTGGTTCTACATGCACAAAACATTACTCTTTTTTTGCAGACTCTTCATATACAATCACACGTACTTGTAAAGAGATCCATTCAAGTTGTCCTCTGAGGCATCTGACTGAACCACATCAAGCTCTGTGTCAGGTGATTCTAGACTTCTGAATGCCAGTATATGCTATGTCTTTCTAAAGTTTTTGGTGTTTTGGTATTGATGTACTGTCTTTGTGTAAACATAACTGGTACATGGAATATTAAAAAATGAATGAGTGAAAGATATTTACCTGTGAAGAGTCTTGCCATTGTGCTCTCTGGAGATCCAACCAGTTTGTGCTGCAGCAGTGAAAATATGATCATAAAACTTCATGAGATGAAATTTAAAAAATACATGAAAAACAAAAGCAGATGTTATGCAGCTCCTGCTGAAACAACAGTGTTAACTGATGAACTGTTAAATGATTTTCCTGTTCCCTTCACACTTCATATGACATACAATTAAATGGTTTTTTGTTTTTTTTTCAGACAGAATAAATAATTCGAAGACATCACTTTGTCTTTTGATGGACTAGTCTTTAACTTTTTATGATGATGCTAAAAAACGTATTAATTATTCAAAACAAAAACAATCATTAATGAAGATAATTCTTAGTTGTAGGCCTACACACAGCTACAAATACTTGCAGTCACTGTAACCACTATTCCCCCGTTTCAGTTATAATAATTGATGTTTGCACAGGAAGCGACTTGCAGCTAAACACTAGTTGTCTCCAACACAAACATGGTGATGGTCTCATTACCTTTCTTCTAGAGGAACAGGAGGAGAGTCCGCAGCTCAGTGGAGTTTGTTCTCATTTATATTTTCCGCATTAATGACTAATAGCTGGTGTCAAAGTGCAGCTGATAAGGGCTCCGGGTGGTGGGAGTTTGGCTGACGTGCCTAATAACCCCACTTCCAGCAAAGACTGGAGGAATTAGGCTTGCTGGGAAATGAGCTCAGTTCAATCTGCATGAATTAATGATTAGTAATAATACTATAGTGAAGGTGGTAAACAGATGATAGATAAAATGTCCCTGAAACATGAACTTAAACTTGTAGCTTTCTGCTGTGAGTCTGGTTTTCATCCATTTCAATGTGTTTATTTGCTATTTTACAAAGTCAGATGACTTTATAAAACTGATTTATATCAGTGTCATCTTTGTGCATCAAGAAACACATCCAGGATCTACTGAACCTAGAGGACTACAAAGAATGGAGACACACTGTCTGCCAACACTATAGATGTCTTATTCGTTGTATATGTTGCATCTTTTTAGCGCTGGAACTGGAGGTGACCCACCATGTAGACATGATTTCTGCAATAAAGTGTGAAACTGCTGCTGATGTCTCATTTTCTATTTTGACACATTTTAAAAACACTATTAGTGTATTCTGCAAACTGTGCAACCTTGAATGACAATGCTACTAAAGTGCTTCTTTTGTGCACAAGAAATGGGATACTGACATTCCTGCTCTGCAAAGGATGAGCCCTTTTCATTTTAAATGGCTAACTCATGACACATTTTACTGTGCCTTTGTGCGCAGCCACAAATGCAACACTTGTGCTCACACTGTACAGATGATTGACAGGTCATGATGTGGAGCAATTAGAGATAATTCCAATGAAGTTTACTCAAGAGGAAGGAGTGTTACTTTGTGCAATATTATGATGCAAGGATGGATATTTCATGCCACGGTTGGTGGGAGATGGAGAGATGCTGTACTGCTGCCAGAGGACTGCTGACTAAGATTACAGCACGGGAATAAATGACAAAATAATAGATATGTGTATATTTCTCATTTTCCCCATAACTTGCTAGATTTGTCACTAGTTGCTTAATTACATAAATTAAATATTTTGGCAGTAAAGAGAGACAGGTGGCTAAAGGTGGGTACTGGATCAAACCAATGTGAGGCAAAATGAGGTGGAGCAAGCAATCTTTCAAAACTTAAGAACTTGCTGTTTTGCATCTATAATTAGGACAGGTGCTTTGTCACAATACTGAATCTCATAGCTAACAATGACTAGACACTGACAGACAACAGTGGTTATATTTAATTTTTTGTTCAAAATATTTGCTATTGCAAATCTGGATCCCTGGGTGGTAGCTACATGCCCCTATCCAGTTCTACACCCTTGCTATTATGAGCAGAGAATGAGATGAAAAAAGGCAGAATATGGAGCTGCAGATGTCTGTTCTGCAGTCTCACTCAAAAATAAGTGTAATACTACTGTGATTATATAAAAACCAGCCTAGTACACTTTGTAATGGATCTTCTGGCAGCAGCAGTGAGAGAAATCAGACAGTAGAACTGCTCAAACAGCCGACCAAAACTTTTAAGACCCGACAGAAATCCATCAGATTATCCGAGAGCCAGATCGTTCAAGCTGCACGTCAAATGATTCTAAAATTTGTTCAGGACGACCAGCTTCAGGTGAAAATCAGTCTGAATCCTTAAAGTGTCTGCCAGACTTTAAGTGATAAGGGAGAACGGGATAAGTCGAGCCAGTGGGTTAAATGAGCCACCCCCCGGATCTAACCACGAGTAAAAGGAGTCATGTGACCACAAATAAAGGAAGTATTGTTCCCATTTCTAAATCTTGGAGTCAAACACAAGTTATCAGTGATGTATATTAATTAAAATAGATAAATTTGTGGTGTCATTGCTTGGTAATTTAAAGGAACAGTTCTCAAAATCAGAAATGGCCTGTAGTGCTGTTTATCCATCTAGTTTTGGTGTGAACTGCAGAGTTTTGGAGATGTCTGCCTTCTCTTTTCAAATGTATTTTTTCTGCTGCTTTAAACACAACCACGAGTGCCATTTAGTCCTGTTATATCGTTTTAAAGTTACACAAGTAAAGTAAAAGAGTGCACAATTACCTGGAGTGTATATAGTAAGTATTATTTGAAACAAATACACTTTTAATATGCAGTAAATTCATCAAATGTAAAAAGTGTCTTATGTTATTTATGTGAACTCCTGTGATCTTATTGGATAGATCATCAATAAACTGTGAATGCAGTAAGTGAAGACAAACAGTGAAATACAATCCCGAGGTGTTTATTTGAAATCATATTTACAAGTAGCACCCCTCCCCTCCCTCCCCTCCCTCACATTTCCATTCAATCACAAGTTTGAAAAGGCCCAAAGGCAACCTGATCCAGAGCATCCAGCCGACAGACCCTCTGTTACCACCTGATGAAAGCAGAACATTCATTGACTGGGCACCCGGGAACGACCGCTGAAATGACTTTATGGCTCTTCGATGAACACTAAAGGCATTGAGAAAACACTTTGTACAGAATAAAGCACAAAAACACAAAACCGGGACGTCATTCAACATCTCTCAACGTATCTCCATCTGGACTGTAGTGCAGAGATGAAGCAGCTGTAGTGAAACACTGACGGGGATTTAAAGTCAGGTTTGGACCAATTTGACTTTTGGACGGCCGACATCATAATTCAGCAAACCAACAATCAGCCAGAGTATTTAAACGATTGTAGGTCCAGAGGTACATTTTTATACTGGTCTAAACCAAAATTTAAATCTCAGTTTGTACTAATCAAAGAACACGTGAGCAATAATAATATCTGCCTACAGCTAAAAGCCTACAGAGTGAACTTCAGAGTGAACATGTTTGGACACTGTGATATTTTGCTTCCCCGTGTTGATAGAAAATGATCTTTTTGTCTAATACATTGTATTTTCTACAGCCAAACTCACATAATTTTAACAATAAAGTAACATTTGGTGTTGAGTATGAAACACATGATGAAAAGTTAGATCTTCCTGACAAAATAAAGCACATTATTGTACAATCAAGTGGTCTATCATTCAACCACCTGCAAAAGTATAAAATGTAATACTGAAATAACACAACAAGGTTTTGGTTGTCCAGACCGTTCAAATCATTAAATACAACAACAATAAAAAAACAACAACTTTAAAGTACAAACGATAAAAAAGTTCATTTGGTAACAGAGAAACTCACAATTTAAGTTACAAGCTTGTTCACATGTTGTTTCTCTGCAGAGCCAAACTCTGATTTTGGCATTTTTTGAAACATATTTAACTTCTTTTACTGTCACTTTCAGAGTGTATAAAACAAAAGATACATCCTGGAGTGATTCAGCAGCTCCTGATGCTTTTGGTTTTGACCGGTCTAAGAAGCAGGGGAACTGAAAAACATGGCTGCCATAACTTCATCAAAGTAGTCAGTTACGATCAGATATTTAAATATGAATATACCAATACTATATCAATACCAGCAGTCTTTTTTTCATTATTATTATTATTATTATTATTATTAGTAGTAGTAGTAATAAGTTAACATGATGCTATAATGGAATTTATTCTGAAAAGCTTGTGTAGTTTGTGTAATGTAATTTGTGTAATGGGCGTTCTACAACAATAGTGGGGCACTGTAGAATTCAGGCTTTTGACACTGACATGTGCAGCGTAAAGGCTGAGAGAGGAATGTCATTTGCAGAATTTCCCATGATGCATTGCTGAGAGTTTAAGTTTGCATGGTTCTAAATTCAGTGCTATTCTCACATTTATCCTATGGTTTGATTACCTGGTCTCAGGCCAACCAGGCTGTAATTAAATCTATTGAGTGTTTTTACCACTTGGCCTTGAAAATCTTAGGGAAAAAGCAAGTAAGTTACCACCACTGCCACATCTTAAGTAAATACAAGCTTTTCAGTTCTGCAAATTGAATTGATTTTCAATATGTAAAGCTTGTGATTCAATGTTTAAACGGAGTTGCTCTTCAGCTACTCTGTGAATATCTTTACAAACTGCAAACCAGAGTAGCTTCAAGTAGCAACAGTAAAGTTCCATTCCATAAAACATCTTTTGTTCAGGCAGCTTTTTCTGTGATTGGAGCAAAGTCTTGGAACTCACAACTTGATTACGTGAAATCTGCAGCAGATTTACGAGAGCTACAAAATCCTGGTTAATTCAGCAACAAACATTTACTCATGTGTAGTTTTAAAATGTAATGTCTTTAAAAGTGTGCTGTATTTGTGATCAGTTTTGACTTAGTTTTATGATATTTTGCTGTATTCAGTTGACCACATTTTTACTTCACTGTTTCAATCTCTTATTTTCATAAAAGCTCTTCTAGGGATGACTGTAGTAAATCAGCATTCACTGCAAACACTATGACACGTGCATCAGATGGCTGTTTACAGCTTTATGTATACTGTATCTGTCCCTATCAAACAAACCATAAATAAAGAAACAAATAAAACCATGTCTTCCACTTGCTGCTGACTCTTGGACCACAATCTAAACCCGAAGCATCAGTTAACCTTCTGGTCATTAATCTGCTGACAGCAAACAGTTTGACACTTCTGAGTAAATCAACCAAAAACTTAAGGCAACAACAACAAAAGACACAATATGAAGCACTTGATGTCTGTCTTTGACATGCTGACCAGACCTGACCCGGACAAAAGAACACTGGCGTGATGAGGTCACCTCCTTCCTGTGAGCTGCAGCGAGGCAGACGTGTTACATAAGAGCTGATAGATGCTGACAGGATTACAATGAGGACGATATACGACTCTGTTAACTGCACTCTGATAACTTTGGTGAGCAGCTCTTTCATCTCCAGCAGTGATTGATCCCCTGCTGCCCCGGGCGTCCCGTATCAGCCTACCAGCATAAAAACAGCTCACTAAATCCAACAAACACTAAACAGAAGCAATTTTACATTAAAGCAGGCACAACAAACATAAAAAAGAGTGAAATATCCTTCATCCATCCAATTTTCCTTCCCCCCGAACTGAGACATAAAAAATAGAAAATGTAAACATTCATTTGGACCTGTGACATGTTTCTGTAGTTTGCTATAAATACAGCTGAGACCAAAACACAAACGAGCATACAGACGTTAGCAGGAGCTTAAAATCAACAAGAGAAAGTTCTTCAGTGCTTCAATGAGTGACTTCTTATTCTGTGTTCACACTGTGAGCAACAAGACCAGCAAGTCAGAACCGCTTCAGGTGGGTAGACGCTCAAAATGTGTGTTTGTAGAGAACTCATTCAGCGAACATTCGTCATTAATTTGAACACTAATTAATGTGAAACAAGCAAACAGTAACACAAGTTAAAGGATGGAACAGAAATTTCAAAGGAGGACACTGTGGCTGTAGTGTTGCTGTTGGAAAAGCGAGTATTTCAGCTTAGCATGTTTCCTTAACTGCTGATGACACATCACGGTCATTTTATGATTTAATATGATAATTACATGGCACATTTCTCCTCTGAACATAAAGTAATTCAAGTGGTGAGAGAAAACTTGACTCATGTTCCTCCTCTCTGCTCTGTTGTCAGGCTTTAGAAAATCTGACGGGAGATTCTGGCCAAAGGAAGTTGATTGTTGAGTCTCATTTCTAAAACGTCAGTATTTGGCAACCAGGGAATGAGACTCAACAATCAACCATTTTTTGCTTACTACCCCTTTAATGTAGTAAAGAAACTGTAATTAGCCTTTAAAAGAGCTCCACTGCCTCTCTATAGGGAGAAGTCAAAATGATACAGAATCATCTTTCAAGTGTTTTCACTAAAGATGTCTTTTCAGTGTAAAACACACAGGCAGTGTCACATCCCATCATCTGAAGCCAGCTGATTGCACACACTGCCGTTTGTTGTGGAAGTCTGACTTTGGTTCGCCAGATGTGGCGAGTGCAGATTTCGTGATTTGAGAACAGCTGGTTTCAAATTTGGAAATTACAGCAAGATTGTGAAGCCTTCATTTTAAAACTTTTACAAGACATCATTAGCCGTGTTTCCATCCAAATGTGTCGCAAATTTGAATTTCAATAAATCTACAAATGAAAAAAATGAATAAATGCTTGTTTTAATTCACTATCGTAATGTGATTATTAGGAGTTGGTTCATTGAGATAAGCAGCAGGTGGCAACAATTCTCCCGTCAGAAAACTATTATACCATTGCAGAGGAAGAGGGCGCAACAAGATGACGTAATTAAAAGAGCGCCTGTCGAAGTCCTAACAGTGAAAGACAATGTAGAAAATTTCTGTTAGTTTCATGTATTAATGTGAGGAAGGTTTCATCAGATCTGTGTGGAGCATCATGGATGTACTATAGAGCCATGAGAGCCATGAGGAAACAACCAATCAGTCATGTGAGTTTAACGCTCGCTTAGTCAGAAGTTACTTGGAAAAAGTGTTTCCAGCTCATTAACTCTTTTTCGAAAAACTGGAAAAAATCACATCAAGCAAGTGTAAAAACTTTTTAGTGATCAAATTTTGCAGTTTCATTAGCCTTTTCTACACGATACTTCAAAATGCGCGTAAAGATACGTTGACAGTAACATGCTTTTTGTTCTCTGGGACAATGTGGTCACTTCTGTCTTTTCAACAGGCTTTTTCTCGACTGAAAAGCTGCATTATAAAACCTCCAGGCTTTTCAGGTTGTAGGGAACATTGATCATACCGTTATCAGCAACTATTTTGATAATTAATCATTTTTAGGAATTTTTTTTTTTGAAGAAAAATGTCCAAATTCTTTACTCCTCTCTTACAATAAACTGAATATCTTTGGGTTGAGAACAAAACAAGACATTCAAGAAACAACTAATCGGTAATCGAGAAAATAACTGACAGATTAATCGATAATCAAAATAATCATTAGTTGCTAGGGTGGGTATCAGTACTCAATACGTTTATTTATCGAAATAACCCAGTACCAAGTAGTATCAAGCTTCTCCAGTCAAACCATACCTGCATTCGACCATTTTCATACCCAGAACTAGAAAAAAAATTGAGTATTTGTATGGTTTTGCCACCGAAATGTTCAAAAGTTTGGCTGTATTACACTCCTGTAGTGTCTGATAAAAATAAAATGTGGAAGGGTTACTTCAAGAAAAAAACTATAAATATGACTGACATGATGAAGCACCTAATACAGCATGACGATCAGGGTGGACGGCTGCACTGAGTAAAAAAGGTATGGAGGAGAGTGTTTTTGGTACCAGCATCACTTTAACGGTACTGGTATCATCATTTTTTAAATAATACCCAGCCTCATTAGTTGTGACAGGAAAGTGAAAATGCATGAGGAGCTGATGCAGATCTTTACAGCTCTCACACCACCCACACAGAGTCAGAGTACACAGACTTATCAGTCAGGTTGCTCTCAGTGTGAACAGACAGCCATCACATGTCAGATGTACCGTATGTACACAGGTTACACACACCACTGATTCTATGAATAATTTACACCTGAAGTATGTGTGTGTCTCGCCAGCTACAGTTTGAAGGACGCGCTGCGTCAGCCACAGATGTGATGGTCCCCATAAGGCATGGTTCAACTGACCCCGGTACACAAATACAGCAGACAGGGCTGCCCTGCTCCCCCACTCCTCTCTACCCATCCACACTAAAAAAACACCCACTTTGTTTTTATCATTAAAAAAAAAAAGAAGAAAACAGAGACCCCCTCCTTCCTCCCCCACCCCTCCGATCCCTGCAGTGCTACAACCTCCCCCAACCGATGGAACCCACCCGACCCAAAACACAGGCTGAGACACAGGAGAGCTTTAGTTTCAAGCCTTTCAAAGTAAAAAGTCCACAGACAGGCTGAGATCACAGGCCTGACGACAACACCAGAGTGAGCAGGAGCAGGACGACTGAGGAGGTGGAGAGGCTGACAGGACAGGGTGGAGGAAGAATCATTCTGCACCATCATACCAGTACCTGTGAGACACAGACAGAGGGTCAGGGACAGTGTGACAGCTCAGTTTTACAAGGTGAACAGTTGCTGAATGGAACACAAATAGTTTTCTTCTCATACTGTGAATCACTTCTCACAGGTTCAAATTTGTAGCAGTTCATTCAAAACTGTGGCTCAGTATCCGCTGATCTGTATCTGTAGCACCTAATATCAAAAACTCCCAAGTAGCAAAAGGTTGCATCAAATATCTTGGCTGAATAGATGGTTGAATAGTTCCAGTTTTAAATACAAGTTTACCCAACTTTGGACTGTATGATCTAGTTCAGCTGCTTGTGTTTGGAAACAGGAAGTGTTTGTAGTAAACTTTGTCAGTATCTCTCAAATTTGAGACCTTTACACACCAAGTCTGTACTTTTCATCCTTTTTGCTTTACATTCAAAAATAAATATGACCTCATGTTGTGTCAGTCACATTTACACACTGAATCTGAAACTTTTGCCCGTCGTTCAAGTTTTGCAACAGGTTTGATTTTCTGCGTTTGTTCACATCAGGTGAATAATGATGACTGTATGAGGAGGATGAAACAGAGCAGTGTTTTCCAACCCTGGTCCTCAGGAACCCCTGTCCTGCATGTTTTAGATGTTTCCCTGCTCGAACACACCTGATTCAAATGATCAGCTCATCATCAAGCCTCTGAAGAAGCCTGATAACAACCTGATCATTTGAATCAGGTGTGTTGGAGCAGGGAAACACTAAAACATGCAGGACAGTGAGTCCTGAGGACCAGGGTTGGGAAACACTGAAACAGAGGATGAGGACAGCTCACAGTCTCTCCTTCTCTGTCAGTCTGCAGACAGACAGGGAGGACAGCTCAGTCCCTACAGGTGGCTGCGGTGTCAAATGCAGGACGTGGGCAGAGATTGGTGACTAGAGCTGCAATGATTAATTGATTAATCAATTGTTAACTATTTAGTAAATTAATTGCCATACATTTTAAAAATCGATTATAATTGATCGGTATGAGTCATTTTTAAAAAAGACAAAATTCTCTGATTCCAGCTTCTTAAATGTGAATATTTTCTGGTTTCTTTACTCCTCTCTGACAGTAAACTGAATCTCTTTGGGTTGTGAGTAACACAAGACATTTGAGGACATCATCTTGGACTTTGGGAAACACTAATCAACATTTTTCACAACTTTCTGACATTATATAGGCAAACAACTATTATCTGTTTTATCAGCTGAGAAAATAATTGTCAGTTTGGGGAGGTACCTCCAACGGAGAATGCAAGAGACAGACACATGAGGTGTCCACGTTGTCTCTCCAGCTCATCCCAGAGAAACCAGGCTAGGACCAAAAAATCACCCTCACTGCTTGACGACTCCATTTAGTCTCATATTGTGAATTTTCTTAATGAATAGAATAATAAAATTCATCAGACTCTGTGTGCAAGGTTTCTGTGTGTAACCATCAACCACCAGGATGAAAAATACAAACTTAGTGTGTAAAGGCTTTCAAGATAAACAAAAAAAAAAAAAACATTTTAGGTGCAGGTATCAAAACTCTCATCATAGCAGCACTCGTATAGAAAAAAATTCAAAAGATACCCGATACGTGACAATACTCTGTGATGTCTCAGTCTCTTGACTATACTACTCTTTTTCTGTTTTTTTTTAAAGACAAGATTACAAGATACAGAGCCGCTGATCCACATCAGTGGAAAGTGCCCTCTGCATTCCATGCTGTAACACAGTCTATGTTTGCTTTGTTCTTGCACCTTGAAGCTGATTTTCATAAGATAATCTACGAGTGCAGACAGTGAAGAGGTGTCCCTCACAAGTACCGTGGGAGCAAAGGTGTTGGAAAAGAGAAAATGTATCAGGAGGAACGAGGTCCTGCAAATCATCTGAGCAACATGTAGATCAGTGTTTCCTCTACCATTATTTTGAGCTGCCCGCACCCTTTTAGGAACCCCCCTCCCCACATTGAAAGAAACATTCAAACGTTTTTGTTCAGACTTTAATTTTGAAACTTTATTTTGAAAGTATGCTTTTGTTTCCTTCCTCCCTTTGCTTGCTCCTTTCATTCACTGTTAGGTTTCTTTGTACCTTCATCACAAAGCTGTAGTCACAGATGATGTGGTGTCAGGATCATGAAGCACAAGAACTGGATCCTCTCTCTCATTTTACACTCCTCAAATGCTTTTAGTTAAAGGGATAGTTCACCCAAACATGAAAATTCAGTCATTATCTACTCAGCCTCATGCTGATTGAAGGCCGAGTTTAGTTTTTCAGTCCACAAAACACTTCTGGAGTTTCACAGGAAAACAGTGTTGCAGAATCTCCCAAACAATGGAAGTGAATGGTGACCAGTTTTCAAACGTAAATAACACAGAATAAAAACATAAAATGCCTCCATACTGCTCGTCTGGTGTATCCAAGTCTCATAAAGCCCCAAAATGCCAAGCTGGCTTAAAATACGTCATTTGCACCATGTTTTAGCCTGAATCTGTAGACCCTTAGTTTGGGGCCACATTCACATGTGTGTGCACACTGCCCGAACTGTGTGTGGTGTGACGGTGTAATGTGAAATTCGAGCAACCAGAATGAGGGTGAGTAGATCATGACTGAATTTTCATTTTTGAGTGAGCTATCCCTTTAATGTTGCTGTCAGTAACAAGTCACAGATCTGCAGCAAAGAGCTGAAATTCAACAGATGACTCTGTCTTCTGATCAGAGCCATGTAGTGGTTGACTCCCACAAAACTCTGTCTAGAGTCAGTGTTTGGTTTGTCCGTTCTGGACGACTGTGGAAACATGGTGGTGCAACATGACGACCTTCATAGAAGAGGACACACACCCTACACTAATGAAAACAGTCATGTGAGTTAAGTGTTTGCTATGTTTGCTGAAAGATCAGCTCATTTAAGCTCTACCAGCTGCTGGAAACACCTTTTCCTATCATGAGTAACTATTTCACTCTGCTCGCTGCTCTAAAAGAAGCTCTGGTGTGTGTTCCTTAGTTTCCCACCTGAGTCCCGGGACACGATAATCTCGTGCGCTGGCCCGTCCCCGCCCTCTCCCCAGGACCGAATCTCCAATACAACGTAACCATTATCCTTCGGCAGCGGCAGGCTCACTGACGTCTTCGCCTTGTCCAGAATCTTCAGCGCCGTCTGGCCCTCATGTTTGTACAGAACCTGACACACACATCACACTCCAGCATTACTTCAACATTACAACATACAAGACATCTTTACAGGTACCAACTCACAATACTTAAAATGTGTTGTGATTTTGGTGCTTTGTATACTGCAATGTCACTGTTGTCATTGTTACAGTAGCTTATCTTTTGATGACCACGGTTTCCTCAAGCATAAACTGATACACAGCTATAAACATGATTTTGTAACAAAGTTTTTATTGTTCTCATATCTGACATGTAGAAGAGATTACAGGTAACATGTGCTAACACATCAAAAGCGAAACGTCAGTCAGCAGTATGTTCACTCCTGCCAAACTACATGAGGGTCATTATTACTGAGCCTCTGAACATGAGCATCACATCCTGACAGTTAAATTTGTGTCAACATTCTTAATGATATAACATCAGAGCTCTGACAAATGTTTTGACTGTTTAGAAGCCCATACGTGAAGGGAACTTCACTATTTTTCAACCTAGCCCATTTTCCTGTTTTAGGTCTAAGAGACTAATGAGGACAACAATCCTTGAAACTGGTCCAGTACTGAGGGAGAGTGCTGCAGCAGGCAGCTGCAAAGTCATCCTTAGGGGCAGCCGCACACCGTCAAAGTCTGTCCACTAAAGTGCTTGTTTTTGCTCCTGACAGGCTCAGATTGTTATTCGAATGGCTAAATTCCACCAGGCACGGCAGCTGGAGCTGATCGCTGCCATTCTACACAATACTTGTGATTCCACCTGCAGCACTTCGGCGTGTCCCAGAAGCGGCTCTCTGCTCCGCTTCAAATAGTTTATGTTTGACAGATGCCACGCACAGATCAGATCAAGCGGGCAGGAATCACAGACTCTAATTTGGTCGCAACAAACCCTTCATCAACCGCATTACATGTGAAAATATTCTGGCTCCAGATGCTGTTTTTCCCCTCCTGCTTCTCTCCTGATATTTTCACGTCTAACTTTATTTGCTTATTTTGACCACACCAGAGTTGGTGATTGTTGGAACAGTGAAAATATGAACCAAGACGGTTTTATTGTGTTTCTGTCGAGTTTGAATGAGGTGTTTTTATGATGTTTCTGTAAATGGAGTCAGGCAGCTTTGGCAAGAGTGATAAAACAGCTGTTTCTGATGAAACAAAATGTATCTTTCTCTTTAGGGATCCTTTCCACAATGCTGTCAGACAATTTTAGTGGTTGTACTGTGACCATACAGTCGTTCATAAGGATTACATTGCAACCTGTTTCATGGCAGCTGCAGAATTCTCCCTCAATATTGGACTTGTTTCAAAAATGTTGATCCTAATAACTTAGTCACAAAAAACATAAATAGGAGTCCAGGTTGATGAAAACCAAAGTTACCCTTTAACATACCACAGGTGTTGTCAAATTTTTGGGTCCAAGTCAAGTAAACAAGCCACAAGGACATAACAAGTCAAAATGTAAGTCATTCAAGTTTCTGAATGCTGGATACCAGAGTGACACAGCATGAGAACAGTTTCTCTTCTTGTGTAAACAGATTTTTATGACGCCATATAATCAAGTCCTAATAACAAACCTATAGTAATCATTAAATATTGAAGGTGTGTAGTTATATAAGACTTCCCTGGTACTGATTCGTCTATTATTTATTGTTTTATCAGCTCAAAACTGTAAGATCTGAATATTTTTGCACATAAGTCTCAAGTCACGTTTCAAGTCTCACAGCTGTTCAGGTGTGTTTGTCTGAAGTTGACTCTTCTGTAAACTACTGACTGACAGAAGCCTTCAAGAAAACGATGCAAACAAACACACACTTTCAGTCTGACTGTACTCACTTTGTAGCCCAGTACAGTGGACTCATTGTGCATGGCCGTCACGTGGTCCCACCTCACTGTTACCCAGGAGCCATCAGTCTTCCAGGACACGTTGCCTGGACGACGGTTAGGAGCTGTAATGAAAACACACAAATTTAAAAAAAATAAAGAAAACTGACAGAAAAAAAGATCTGATTGTGGGTGTGAGAGATTTAAGGTCATTGTTCCAATGAACTCTGCTTGGTCTGAAGAACTTTGACAGTTATTAATATTGAACACCACGACTATTCCTGACTGATCTGTAACTGGATTCATTTAAACATGGTTTGGTTCATCTGACATTATTTTGCATAGTTGGTCAATGGTGAAAAATACGAAAGCATTATGAGAAATTTTAAACTTTAAAATGACAATATGAGTCTTAGACAGAGCCTACATTTTCCAAATGGCATGAAAACCCCTTTGCTTGTATGATCGGTTTATTTTTAAAAACTCTGAATTGAAGTTTAGATTAAAGACAGATTAAATTGTCTGGAGACACAAATATTTTTCCACACTGTCTTTTCTTCTTCCCACACTTCCCAGCACCGTCTGTGCTGTGTGTTTTCTTTTACAATGTTTTTTATGTTGTAATGTATGTACTGTTATGTGTATCTATTGTATAATTTTACGCACATGTGTTGAACCCTTGTAAGAATAGCTGCAGCATTTGCTACAACTAATGGGGATCCTAATAAATTAAACTAAACAAAACTTATCCAGACCTGGAAACGACTAAAATCAAATTCCATACTTTTCCATATGATGTAGGAACCCTGTTTTTGTTTTTGAATATTTGTCTGTCAGAAATGGAGCAGCCCTTTAAGATTAAAACTACATGGCAGGATGGTTATGATTGTGTGAAGATTATAAATCAGAAGAAAAGATCATGAATTTTGCAGAGATTGCAAAGCACTGGAAAAATACTTCTCTACTACTTTTAAAGAAAAATATAAACAATTTAATATTAAGACCAGGCTTCATTTTTAAGGAGAAATCTGTAACACCTGACTATGATCCTACAAATCTCTGACTTTGTGCAAGTGTACCTAGAAGAACTGATGCTGCTTTGAAGGAAAACGGTGGTCACACCAAATATTGATTTGATTTAGATTTTTTCTTCTGTTCGCTCACTTTGCAATTTGTAAACTGATAAAAATAAACAATTACATTTTATATTTTTGAAAACATTCTTACTTTACAGCATTTCTTCACACCTGCCTCAAACCTTTGCACAGTACTGTATGTCCACTGTACAAGGTTTGAGTGAGCAGTTATAAATGGATACATTATGTGCTAATGTAGGTATATTATAGCATTTCTTTACCCATGTGGCAAAGTAGACCACAGGGTCATGGCTCTACTGATACATTTAATTCATTTAATTCTCTTTATTTAAAAGTACAAAATACCTCATAAAATCACACATATTACAAAAATGCAGTACAGAGAATATAGTGGAATATTTGCTGACTCCAGGCAGCAAATATTTGTGTACTTGTGCTTTGGCTGCTCTCTGTCAGCGGCTCAACACACAGATCATCTATCTGCACTGATTTCAGTCTCTCTGGCAAACGCCTCCACCAAACCACATGCTTGATTTAGGTTGGATGCTTTATAGGTCGGCTGCATCCTGACGTGACCCTCTACATTTATTTGGGCTTTACCCGGCAGCTGGGGAGCAACTCAGGATCCAGTAGGCGGCCCGCTCTACCTCCTGAGCCACAGCCTTCCCAGCAGAGGAGTGAGTGAATGAAACAGAGCTGGTGTGTAATCCTCCTGCTGAATACGTTTCCAGCCACAGGCACAGGAAGTGTTAAGTAACTTCTCTCCTTCCTGATGAGGGAGAAGAGCCACTGGCTGCTACAGCTGAGAGGGATAATCCATTTCTGCCCAGAGGAGGGGTGGAGAGGGGTCATTTAACCTCCCTGTATTATTTATAGGATCTTCCAGACAGGACATGCCTGAGGACATCACTCCTCTGTGTGTGTGTGTGTCTGGGTGTGTTTGTGTGTCTCTATCTCTGGGTATGGAGAGTAAATAATGACAAAACTGCAACGTCAAAGATTAATTCCCAAAAAAAATTTAAACAGCAGTGACTGACTGTAGATCACTGAATATTATGTGTTTATTTATTTTCTGTGGGTCACCAAGAAACAATTGTTGGACAATTATGAGTTGTGACTCAGCTGAACCTCACATGTCTTAATAAAGACAGACAGAGTAGTTATTACTATCGAGAGGGCATGGACAGGTTAGGAGACAAAAGCTTGTGGACACAGACATGTTAAAAGTCCGCCACCTCTCCTTATAGGAGCATATAAAGATTAAAATGGACACAGTATCTATTTGTAGTCGTTTTGTCTCTCCTTGTGATCTTTTTGTGCCCCCTAGTAGTTGTTTTATGCCTCTCTGCAGTACTTTTGTGTCTTTTTGTGGTATTTTCACGTCCTCTGTGGTATTTTTACGTCTCTTTGTAGTACATTTGTGTCTCTTTAACATATGTTTGTGTTTCTGTAGTCGTTAAGTGTCTCCTTGTAGTCGTTTTTTTTTGCTTCCTTGTGGTTAATTTATGCTTCCTTGTAGCACTTTTGTGTCTCCTTGTAGTTATTTTTTGTCTCTGTGGTAGTTTTATGCCTCTTTGGCATAACTTTGTTTCTCCTTGTGATATTTTTATGTCTCTTTGTGGTATTATTTGTCTTTTTGTGGTACATTTGTGTCTCTTTGGCATACTTTTGTGTCTCTGTAGTCATTTAGTGTCTCCTTGTAGGTGTTTTTTGTCTCCTTGTGGCAGTTTTTATGCCTCTTTGTAGCACTTAGTGGTCGTGTACGATTGACTTTCAGACAGACGTGTTAACAGCGACTCTGAACAGACACTGTGGTCCTGCCGTGTCCTCTTTCAGCCTTACTGACCTAATGTGAGTCTTGTTTCCTGTTGGCTTTTTCTATCATTCTCGACTTGCAGATGTGATTTGTTTTGCTCACTGATCAGGATTTTCCTGAATTAATCCCACATATACTATGTCTGCCTGTGTGAGTGCTGAAGTCATACGTGGCTTCCTGGTGGTGACAGTGGTGCGTGGCGATGGCGGCCCGGTGCCGGCGCTGTTGTACGCCAGAACAGCAACGTGGTATCGAGTGCTGGGTCGGAGTCCGGACACTCTGGCTGTCGTTTCAAGTCCTGCTGTCCTCACACGGTCTGCTGCTGCTTCCCGTTCATGCTGCCGCCAGTACCGGATCTGGACACACACACACAGACACACACATCATGTTAAGAAGGCTTTCACAAACCTAAATCAGTTCCAGTTTTAAGATCAAACACTGCTTCAGATTGATAAATCTCCTCACATTCACAGCAGCAGGTGCAGTAAATATGTCAGTATTTTTCAGTTTGGAGTCTGTGTGTGTGTGAACTTTATTATCTGAACTTTACCAACAGGCAGTGAGCGTGTTGAGCCTGCTGACATCAGCCATCTGTACTGATAAAGTGATATATTTGTTATGATCTTGGGGATTTTTAACATTGATTAAAACAATCAAAGATGATAAAGTGAGCTTGAACTTGGGACTATGAGCAGCTAATCAAGTGATTAGAAATTTAACAGCAGGTCAGTGCACTGTGTACAAATAAACCGCTCTTATATACCAGTTTCACCTGGTCTGTGAGAACAAAGACTGAGATTGTTTTTCATTTGGCAGCTGCAGAGAAACACTGTAGCTGCAGGACCAGAGACAGAAACATGGCCAGCTGAGGGACAGAGGGAGCAAAAATGTCCCTGATAAAGTGTAATCATTTGTGCCTTTCATCCGTCTCTTATTTTATTAGTTGAACATTAAATATTCACACGACAAGTTCTTTTCTTACCTGCTGTGTGGTGTAACCAGATGCTGTTGAGAACAAACTGTTTCTGGATCTGATTCAGCTGGACTGTACTTACAAAAGCACAGCCAGATTAAAATAGACACTGTGGCTATTTGTAGTCGTGTTGTCTCTCTTTGTGATATTTTTGTGTCTCCTTGTAGTTGTTTTATATCTGTGGTATTTTTGTGTCTCCTCCTTTTTGTGGCATCCTTGTGGTAGTTTCATGCCTCTTTGTACTACTTTTCTGTGTCTTTGTGGTGTTTTTTTTATGTCTCTGTGTGGTACTTCTATTTCTCTTTGTGGTACTTTTATGTCTCTGTGGTATTTTTGTTTCTCTGTGGTACAATTGTGTCTCTTTGTGGTACTTCTGAGCCTAATCCTAGTCATTTTTGTTTCCCTGTTCCCTGGTTTATGCCTCCTTGTCGTACTTTTGTGTCTTTAGGGTACTTTTGTGCCTCTTTGTAGTATTTTTTGTCTCTTTGTGGTGCTTTTATGTCTCTTTGTGGTCTTTTATGTGACACAAATGATCCCTCATTTGTGTCTCTTTGTGGTACTTTTACAGTAAGTATCCTTCTAGTCATTTTTCATCTCCTTGTGGTACTTTTATGCCTCTTTGTAGTGTTTTTGTGTCTTTGAGGTATTTTGTGTCTCTTTGTTGCTATTATGTTTCTTTGTGGTCATTTTATGTTTTTTGTGGACCTGCAAAAAAGTGAAAATCCATGTGGTATAAAATACAACATTCTTCAGCACTTATTCTTGTGACACTCCAGAGAGCCTCTCTATCATCCCAGTTATAATCAATAATAGATCACACAAACACACAAACTTTAATGCAGGCCTTTCTTTAATGTGGCTCGGCCCACATTTATAACTCTGCTCCTGAACATTCCTGACGAAGTGTCAAACAAATTTTGTCTGGTAGATGTTCTTCAATAAGACATTTGTTTTGAACGACTTCATTAGATTTCTTTTTCTCAACTAAAACCTGGCTGAAGGAAGGTGATTGTAGTACATTTTAGGAGCTGTGCCCCTGACATTTTTGCTAGTTTAGCTCCCCTTGGCTGAGCAGCCATGGTGGTGGACTAGTTGTAGTTTTTAAGAATCTTGAAACGCTCTCGTCTTACTGTGATTTATTTATTTCTTTGCCAGCTTTGAGGCGCTCGTGTTTCTTATCAGCTGCACTAATCCTGTCTGTTGTCATTTACCAAAACTGAACAGCAACTTTTTATCTGAGTTCTCTGATTTTATTGCTGCTGCAGTTGTCCAGTATGATAAAGTGATTATGGTTGATGATTTTAATCTACGAGTAGATGACGCAACTAATTATTATTATTGTTACTAAGGTTTTTAATTTTTACAACATGTAAAGTGTTCCACTCACAACCAAAGTCATAAAGCCTGACCTAGTTTTTACCTTGGGCCTGACTCTTAGCTCTCTAAAACTGGGTGATTTTTTTTATCACACCCACAATTATGAATCAGTCCCTCGACTGTTTGTGTGCTTCTGTCATGCACACTATCTTTGTTTTTGTTTTATTGTATTATGCTCTCCTGTTGTTATGCTTGTGTTGTACAGTTTACCTTTTATCTTTCTTTGTAAAACAGATTGGCCTGTACATGACTTCTACCACAAATAATAACGATAACAAACTTTATTTATATAGTACTTTTCTTAACAATGTTACAAAGTGCTTTACAAAAAGAAACAAAACCAGACAGGGCAGATAAAATGAGAATATAACAAATCATAGCACACTTTGAATTTTACTGCATCACTTTTTTTCCATCCTTTTTTTGTCAGTCAGTTCCAGTCTGCTGTGTGTTTGTGTATTCAGGCAGTGTCTCACCTCGTATCCTCTAAGGATACCGTTGGCGCTGAACTGTTGGACGGGCTCCCATGAAACCTGGATCTCAAAGGCGGTCAGCGCTGTGGCGTTGATGTTGGATGGTCCCACTGTGGGCTCTGTGAGGAGGTGGTGAGAGGTCGGAGGGTCAGAATGTGTAACGTGCTTCACAAGTACAGGTCCAAACTGACAGACATGTTCGGTTTAAGTGAGCTGACTGTCATCAGGCTACTCAGAGTTGTGGTGGCCCTCTTGTGGTAACAAAAAATACTGCAGTACTGCTTTAAACCTTTCTTAACAAGTTTTCCATAGTTGACCTCACTGTGAGATGGAACTTGTTCATGTACCCAATCCTTATCTGTGTTCTTAATGATGATTCTCATATTAGATTTTATACAATGGAAAATAATGTTTTCCAGATTTAAGGCTGCCAAGAAAACAGTTTTAAAATCCTGGATTAAATCATTCTGGATGAATAATCTACTGAGCACTGTAAAGATGGAATGAACGAAAGCATATAGAAAAATAGCGCTGGTTTCTCACTGATCACTACTGAAATATTGTTCCTGTACAAACAATACTGCCATCAGTATTCATGTAATGTTACATAAACAGCTGACAGGACAAAATGTGCCAATTATGCTCTCACTTTAGCAAATTTAACAAAAATGCAGCTAAATGCAAAAACTCAGGAAACAATTTTATTTGTTACTTCTAGAAAAAGTAAAAATAAAATAACTGGAATGTTTTCTTACACCAAATTATGGTGATCAATCAACAATCGTATCAATAAGTATCAGTATCAATATTGATAATATCAGTCAATAAAATCCTGACAATACTCATCCCTATTTCTTATGAAAATTTTCAGCTCCACATTACAGAGGAGCTGACATGGATTGCTGTCAAGGACAATATTACACTTTTTTTTTTCAACATTATCTTTATTGGATTTATAACCTGTTTCTCGTGCCAATAAAGGGATAGTTCACCCAAAAATTAAAATTCAGTCATTATCTACTCATCCTCATGCCCATTGAAGGTTGGATTTTTTTTAGACCACAGAACACTGCTGGAGTTTCACAGGAAAACAGTGCTGCAGAATCTCCCAAACAATCAAAGTGAATGATGACCAGTTTTCAACAACAAGAAAACAACATAAAATGCCTCAATACTGCTCATCTGGTGTAATCCAAGTCTCCTAAAGCCCCAACATGCCGTTTGCACACCGTCACACCACACACACCCAGTTCAGACAGTGTGCATGTGTATGTGAACGTGGCTTCAAGCTTAAGATCTACAGTGAAGATTTAGACTAAAAACATGGTGTAAATAACATTTTTTTAGTCAACTTGGAATGTTGGGACTTTAGGAGACCTGGATTATACCAGACGAGCAGATTGGTCACCATTCACTTTGATTGTTTGGGAGATTCTGCAACACTGTTTTCCATTGAAACTCCAGCAGTGTTTTGTGGACTGAAAAACTAAACCTGACCTTCAGTCGGCATGAGGGTGAACTATCCCTTAAGAGCCCTTTGAATTTGAATAAAAGGAACACTATGTGGTGGATTCTCTCTTCAGAAATGTTTTAAAAATGGCCCAAATCCTTTTAAATTCTCAAGCCTTTCTTTCCAGACTGTACAGTCTCTTTTTATTTGGTCCACATGACACTGATTCATTTGTCCCTCCAGCAGATGCAGTCGGTTGTTCATCTTTCATTCCATGGCTGTACATTTGTTTGCTGTGATAAGGGTAATAAATTGCTCTAATAAATTTGAGTTTCTTTTCATTGACTTCTATGATAAATGTGTTGCCCAGTGGGTTATTTTTGATTCTGTGTGGATGGTTATTCCTCCGATGTCATTAAGCACATTCGGTATAGAGGTCCAATAGGAATTTAGACACGGGCAGGACCAGAATGTGAAGTATGTATCAGTGTTTCTGTTCCAGTTTTATACAATAATGATCACTTATGATCTGCTGTATTACTACTCACTGTCCTAGTGTTTGTTGTTTTATGTTTTCTAGGGTTGCAAATTGTAAGCACTTTCCTTAATCAAACATCATTGCTAACATTAATGATCAATTAATTGATTTATTATTATTAAAAAAACATACAAATTTTCTTTATACCAAACAACACCAAATGTGTTGTTCCTTCACAATCAAAGCTTTGTTTCCACAGGAACATACTGCATGTTCTCTGACAGCATTACTTAGCCCCTTGGTTCTCAAACTGTGGTACGTGTACTACAGGTGCAACACAAGCTCCCTCTAGTGGTCTGCAGAGGAATGTGAGAAAGATTTTTTAAAAATAAAATTAATTTAGAAAAATACTATCAAAATACTTCGCTACTACCGCATATAATATCAAATCACTGAAATACAATTTAAAATAAGTTTCTGTTTCCTGTATTTTGTTTCAATATCAGCCAGATTACAGGTACTTACGAGCTAAACTGTAATGGGAAGATATTAAGTGGAGGTAAAATAAAGACACAATTATTACAGAGAGCAGTTCAGATCAGGGAGAGAATATTTTGAGCAATCCATATTGAAAATGAAGCAAACAGTAAACTGAGCATGAATGCTAGTGGCTACTTAAGAAGCACCAGTAACATGTCCACAGCTGCTGTTAGCACCAAACAGCACCAAACAGTAAGGTGGTACTCAGAGAACTCAATATTTTCTGAAGTGGTACAGTATAAAGTTTGAGAAACACTAACATGGCCAATGAAACACATAAGAAACACAAAGACGTAAAAGCCTACATCTTAAAGAAGGACACTTGAATGTAAGATATCGTGTGGAACACACTCATAAAAAGTGTATTATAGTTCAGATCTTTTAACTTAATCAAATCCTGATGTTTTCTTTCTTTTTAATAAAATATTTTTGATCACAAAAAAGGAAACCTGCTTTATTCTTTCTTTCACTGACAGCAGCTCACCTTCCTCAGCAGAGTGGACCACAGCGATCTGGCTGAAGGGACCCTCTCCTCTGCGGTTATAAGCTTTGATCTTCACCTCAAAGGGGCTGTACGGCGTCAGGCTGTCGTTGAAGTAAACGTAGCGGGACGAATCCACGTGGGGAATACGCACCACCATCCAAGATGATGTGTCTTTCTTCCTGAATGCCAGGATGTAGCCAAAGCTGTCACCGTTCTGGTACTCTCTGGCCATGGGCTGTAAGGTTCAGCAAAGACATTAACATGCAAACCTCTACAAAGACAAGGTTCTAACAGACGGAGCTGTCCCTCTGCAACATTAGCAAGAAACTGAAGGCTCTCTGACAGATACCTGGGCCTCTTCTGCTTCAAGTTTGATCATTTTTCTTTAAATCTGTCTCTTACAACCCCCACTTTTATAGAATAAAACGGTAATAAAACTATACTAAATCTCTAGAGTGCTGGTGAATTAGCAATAAATTACATCTTTGTAATATAATAGAAGGGAATGATGAGAGAAGCCTGGAAGCACCACAGCACAAAAGCCTTATAAATGTGAAGTTAGAACAAAACTGCAGGGAAATTAGATGAAGGAAATCAGATGATGCAATAGATTTTTATTATGCTGGAGCACTGTATGATATACATGTGTAATACTCTATGTACACACAGCACACACATAAAGACAAAGCACTCTGAGTCACCCACTCACCGTCCAGGTAACAATGAGTTCATTGCGATCTCCTCCTCCTCCTCCAAGTCCACTGGGGGCCACTGTGGGAGCTGAGGGCCAAATACAAGCACTACATGATATATTGTACATGATTATCATCCACACAAGTGGATCAGCATAAAGCAGCATGAGTGGGAACATGTTATAGTTTCAAAAGATGTTATGCTTTCAGCTCTCTTACCCACAGACACAATCAAGACTGTTGTGTTTGTTCAAGTCTGAGACTAAAAACGTTAAAATATGAAATACTGCAGAATGAGCAAGCATAAATACTTACATCTTACTGTCTATTGTTCTGTATCAGGGTACATTCAGGGTTCTCCCAGTTAAGTCTTTTTAAGACCTTTTTAATACCACTTAGAATGAAATTTAATGCCAACTTCACAACCATACCTGCAAAAGCATAACAGAAATAATGACAAATCCATTTGGATTTTAAGCCCTAGAAACAATTATTTAACTGAATTTCATGAATCATTATGATACTCAAATTGTCTGGAATAGACGTTTCGAATTTGGTTGCCACCTCAGCTTTTTTAGGTTCTTTTTCATTACTAAATAATTGTTTTGTAAAGAACACAAAAATAAATAAATTCAGAACAGGAATAGAATCGAATATTTTAAATAAAACTAAACGTTGTTTCTAGAGCAGCAATGGTGATGTTTACAACAGCAGAGTCACTGATAAACTAAAAACAAAAACAAAAATGTCCATAGAATAAGTCATAAGACATCAGATCAGATCACAGACATCAGTCGTGTCTTCATCCTGTCCTCTGTCCTCTTCTGATGTGATTCACTGTCTGCAGGCACCGCTGGCAGACAGGGGAGGAGCTGCTTTGTCTCATCCAGCAGCTCAGTTTACAAGAATTTGACAAATTTTATGATTCGTGGCAAAATAAGCCAAACAGTCAGACGACATTCAGACATCTTTTGTTTTAGCTCGTTTGGAACAACTGGCTGTTAGCTGAGCTAGCGCGCTGTGCTTGTGTGCAGCAAAGCAGATGAGAGAGACTGAGGACAGAGCTGATTGACACATGGCTGTCATCATGTTTATGCTTGTTGATCACATGTATTGATAAGGTATTGACTTTTTATTCCCAAAGTTTTATTGTACTTACCGACAGTAATAAGTGTTGTTGTCAACTCAGGTAGGCTAATCTACGACTTATTTTCACTTTACTGCCTTTTTACTGCATCGTCTCTGCTCTGCGGCTCACTGACTTCACTCCAGGTGTGTTTTTATTTGTGTGTGTGTATCATTGACATAACGGTGTGTGTGTTTGGAGGAGCTGCCCTGACACGGAGCGGGGGTGAAGCAGCAGCACAGTGATACATTACAACAAAACATATGCATCTGACAGTTATTTATGATGTTACATTATTTATATAACCCTATGTAATTCAAGACTTTTCAAATACTTTTAAGACCCTGCAGGTACTCTGTGTGGTATTTGGCAGACAGACACGTATTAACAGAATGGATGTAATAACATTCAAGTGACTGATGAACATCAGTTGGACATTTCCTGCTATCTGGAGGCTTAAAAGGAAACAGTGATTTTACACATTAAAGGTGCAGTAAGTGATTCAGGAGAAAGATGGTCGATTGTTGTGTCTAATTCACAGACCATCAAATATTTACGTTCTGGGAATGAGACTCAACAATCAACTATCTTACCAACCTGTTATCGTCCAAAGTCTACTGCCTGAAAACAGCAACGAGTTTGATTGGAGTGAAATGCCCTTTTCAGATAATTACATTCAAGAGTTACACCAAATTATATTAACATAATATTGTGTTAATATTGTGTCACATTTTTGTTGCAATTTCCTGCACTATGTTAGCTTAGTTTTTATGCTTTGTTTTGTTATTGTTTGTTTTTCTTCTAAATGGAGACGAGGTCTGTTGTATAAGCCTGACACGTCTCTTATTGTTTCATTATCTGGATTATTAATTTTCATATTTGTGTGTAAATAAAAAACAACTGAGTGTGAGTGTGTGCAGCCTTGTGGCTGTGACCTGTGGCCCCTCACCTGCTTGCTGTGTGCGGATGGTGTGTGAGGGCATGCTGGGCTCGCCGCTGCCCAGGATGTTGCTGGCGATGACCTGGAACTCATAATCCATCCAGGGCATCAGACCTATCACACGGGCCGACTCTGCGTTCCCCTCGATGTTAGCGGGCTCTGGTGAACAGGCAGGAGACGTGAGTTTATTTACATCAAAAATAATGAAATAAATAAAAAAATAATGACTAAGTGTCCATAACAACTTCCCACAGCCAAATCATTTTTGAGGTACTTATTTAATCTAACTAAGTCCTCACATTTGAAAAGCTGTATAACCAGTAAATATTTGATACTGAAAGTGCTGATTAATTTTCTATTGATCACAAGACTGTATCAGTTCTACAACACACACAACACACACACACACACACACACACACACACAACACGCACGTAGTGTTTCCATCACTTCTGGGGACATTGCATTGACTTACATTCATTTCCTGCAGACTTATCCTGACCCTACCCATCACAAGTCCCTGCCTAAACCTAACCCTAACCCTGACCTTATCCTAAACCTAACCTAACCCGAACCCTGACTCAAGTCTTCACCCTAAAATTTAATGATTTACCTCATGGGGACTTGCAATTTGTCCCCATAAAGTAGGCGAGACCCCATAATGTGAGTGTGTAAACAGATTTGTGTCCCCACAACAATAAGTAATACACGTCCACACATTACACACACACACACACACACACCTGTCCTCATCCTCTTCCACTCTGATGACAGCGGCAATCGGCCCATGATGACATATTTTCCGATGGGACTGTGGTTATCGTAGCCTCGACTCCACCTGAGCTCCACCGATGTCTCAGCCACATTCTTCACCAGTAAACCTCCGGGAGGTCCCGGGGGGCCTGGACACAAACCAGACATGTTACTGTCTTACGCAGTGAATGAAATGATTCATATCTCAGTGTCTATCTATGAACTAAAGTCCTGAGTGAGAGTTTGATCAGTACTCAGATGTGATCTATTGCTAATGTTGTCACATGGACCAACTACAGCATTAATACTGCTGACACTCCCAAAAGAAAAACATTTATCAGAATGACTTCTTTACTTTTGATTCTGAGCACACTTCACTGTCCTGCTGTGCTTCTTGTACTTGAGTAAACAATTTGTCTGGTCTTCTTTTCACAGCATGTTGTTCATCTACATTAGCTTTTTGTCTCACTCAGATGCTACACAGCCCTGTCACTTGCTACACTGGCTCCTTCTACAAACCACAGTTCTAGAAATGAACACACATTCTGATTGTCACATCATTTCTTGAAATGATGGTTGAAAAACAGAAGAATGCTCACAATTTCACTGCTGTCAGAACCAGTGTTTGCTCTCAGTCAAGCATCATATGAACATGTCTGTGATTTTCTTTCTCTTCTACCAGACAGAACTCACACCTACACTGTTTATGGCCCCACCACAAACTCTACCGCTTCAAAGTGAACCATGTCTGTCTCTGCTCTGACCTGATGTCTCTGACTTATGGAGGACTGAAACAGCTAAAAATCAAAAATAAATGAATAAATACATGACTCAAGACAAAATGAATATGACATTAAATACATTCATTTACTTATAACTATTTAATTTAATTTACATTTAATTTTATCACTTTCTTTTTTTAATTTGCTTCTATATCATTTACCTTTATAACAATTCCCCTTTTTATTTAAATTCCCATTTAATTTAGCAATTTATTTAATGATTTATTCCTGTTTAAATTAATTTATTAATGTATTTTTTTCTGTATTATTTCCTTTGCACCCCCCCTCCAAGTTTATTTCCCCGAAGGTATTTATTACTCTATTTTCTTTTCATATTTCTTTCTGCCTTTCTGCCTCATTATGCAAATGAGGGGACTGTCATTTAAAGCGGCTGATCAACATCAGAGTGCATAAAAACATAAATAAATACATAAATTCAAAGAATAAATAAATAATAAATGGGAAAATAAATAAAAAGGGAATTAATACAAAGGTAAATAAATAGAGAAGCAAATTAAAAACAGGAATATCAATTAATGTCACAACGTACAAATTAATTAATCACGACATTTATTTTTAACATTAGTGTTTGTGCATTTAATGGCATATTCATATATTTAGTTCAGTAAAATGTTTATTTATTTATCCATTTATTTAATTTTGCCAGTCTTTATTCTCCATTCAATCTAACCAAGAAGTGCTGGGAGTTCTACACAGCCTGGGAGGTTCTCAGGTAGAACCTGACAGGACAGTACAGTATAGTACCTGAATTCAGGACATAGTCATAAAACTTGCAGCTCAACATCATATTAACCCATCAAAATACTGTACTTTTGCAAAATGATAGAAAATAACAGGAAAATGGGATCCATATTAGAAAGAGATGGAATCAATGAGAGTGACTCCTGGATTTTTTATGATGTTCATTTCTTGTTTAAATGTTTTTTCTTCTCATGTTTCTCTAATAGGAAATGCTGCGATCTCTGTTGCATCTTACCTCGCACCACCAGTTTAGCTGAAGCTGAGGCGCTGTCCACCACAGTCTGAGCCGTGCACATGTACATCCCCGCTTGACTGAGCTGAGCATTCACTATAAACAGATCACCGATGTTTTCCTTCTGAAAGGGCAACAGAGACGACAAAGCAAATGAGTCAAACGCTGACAGAGTGCAGGAAACACACTGAACCAGAGCTGAACGCTGCAGCAGAACATCACAGTGCTGAGCAGAACTACAGAGGCTGAGGTGAAGATTACAGGAGCTCAATTTCAGCTGGACCCACAACCAGCTAATAGCAGCGTCTTATCACATCATTAAACACTGAGACATAACGGAGCAGGAATGGAGAGTTCATCTCATTTAGGAGCCTGTTTCTCCCTGGCGCCGTGCTCAGGCAGCGTGAAATGTTTAACTCTGTCCTGAAATGAACTAATTACAGTTGGAGAACCTTGCATACAGCGCCGTGGTCAACTCAGTGCTGCAGGTCAAGAAAATGCTGCGAGACCTCTTGTCTGTTTTGGTGACGTCCCTCCAAACACGGAATCAGTGGGACAGCAGCTACCTTTGACACCGGACCTCCAGCCAATAAACACAGGTTATTATTATCATATTAATGAAGCAGGTTGAGCAGTGATGATAAGAGCAGCCTGCAGACTCTGCACTGCGTTTTGTTTGGACTTGGAGGGAACTTTGGAGCAGTTTAGTACTGAACTGAATCAAAAGTGTTACAGAAAAAATCGTCGTTTGTCCTCAAATATGTTATTTTGTGATTAAAAGCCACAGAAACAATTATGATCCAATGACTTCTCCTCCTGCGATTTGAAAACTACAGAAAGCCATGTTGAGATTTTGATAAAATTTTGATTAATTGTGCAGGTCTATTGGAGTTTCAAAATTTCAAGGCAACACACTACAATAGATTTTTGAGTTTTGAGCCTAACTGAAACTCTTGAGTGTTGAAGTAAACTTTAAAAAGTTTTGCTGACCTGGAATCTTTAGTTGAGAAAATTTACTTTTCTTCTTTAAACAGACTTAAATCTTTGAGTTTTAGAAACAAAAAAAAAAAATTATATTTCAAAAATTGGTCAAATTTTTACTTTTTTACTGCCTGAAAAATTAAATAGTTTTAATTGAAAATATTAAAA
This sequence comes from Lutjanus argentimaculatus, assembly GCA_034769285.1. NCBI lineage: Eukaryota > Metazoa > Chordata > Actinopteri > Lutjaniformes > Lutjanidae > Lutjanus > Lutjanus argentimaculatus. Next base: position 28,110,842 of record JAWZSL010000014.1, read on the forward strand.
TTTTAACATTTACTTTCACTTCAACCAATTTACTCAGTATTTCTTTTTAAATACAATGTTTTGAGTTTCTAAAATTCAAAGCTTTAAGTTTATCTTATTAGTTTAATTAACTCAACAAAAGATCAGTAGTTTTCTCTACTTTTGCATTTTTACAGTGTAGTGTAGTTCAGTTCAATTCATTTTATCAATTATTACATTAAATATATTACAGATTTCTCCTTTAACTGAAGACAGTGAGAAGTGATGCCTTTAAGCATGAGCCTGCATTCACACTAAAGCACAGGGTTGTGTAGCAGTGTGTGTGTGTGTGTGTGTGTGTTTATTTGTGCTTCAGGACATAACGCCGTGAAATAATCATAAAATAAGACTTTATTTCTCTGATTCACTGCCTTTTCTTGCTACCACGACTTCCTCTCTTCATTCACACTCTAGCTCACTCGACCACAGCTGCACTCTCTCTCTCTCTCAAACACATGGACACACACCTGACAAAGCCTCTTGGTGTACTACAGTATTTTGGAGCACAGACTGCAGCCAGACATCGAAGCTGAGTACACAAAATAAACTGGGAGAGGGTCATCATTTGGTCCGATTTCAGCCAAACCTCAGGCTCACTGTAGAGCATCCTGATCACCGGCTTATAAGACGGGCCACTGCAGCGTGCAGGGCAGGATTTCATGGAGGCCATGGATGCTGTGCTCCCTCAGTTTGGCCTTGTGCCCCTCAAAAAATTATCTGCCCAGAGGCCACAGCGCCCTTGATGACCCACCCGCATTGTCCCAGTTGATTTCACCGTCTCTCCTCTGCCTCTTTCGTGTAAATACAGTTTTTAGACACCGGCGTCTTTTGCTGAGATTTTAATCTCCGCCTGGGCAACATCAAGTTAAACCCTGCACAAATAACCAGTAGCTGGTTTGAGTTCTATCCTGTAACAAACTGCTGGAAAACTGATTAATTAGAGAATGAATAAGACAAGAAACTCAGCATGCAATGTTACACATTGCTTGTGTATCGCTGCGTTGACTCAGCTGACCGACATAATAATCAGCTGACATAATGTTAGTCTTACTCCCCACCCCCGATCCCCAGATTAGTCCAGGGCTCAGCGTTTATGAGCTTCTGTCTCAGGAGTTTGTATAAATTTATTTGGTACTTTGGTGTGAAAATTAATTTCATTCATCCATTTCAAATAAAATCATCCTTTACCCTTATAAAATCATCCTTTACCCTTAATCATTGTTTTATTTGATGGCCTTGCTGCTGTGGCATTTGGCCTTCATGCCCTAAAGAAATTGACAAGACCAAAGGACAAGTGTGTTTGCCCCATAAAATAATGAAATTCCAGGCCTGGCAGTGTGACATCAAGTTATGCTTTGCCAAATGTTGATTCTGTTTCAACTTTTTGTTTCAGTTTTTTCGGCATGCCCTGTGGTCCCCACCACCACCAACCCTAAACACACTAACCCCATTGTTGTTGTTAATATGTTTGGTATACTGTTGTTATTGCATAGAATCAACTGAAGATAAAAGTAAAAGTAAGCAGAGAGAGGGGATGACCCTACCCCCATTTATTTGGATAAGCGGACTGGTGTGAATACAGTCTAATGATAATCTGTATTTTTCTGTCTGCCTTTTCTTTTTTTTTGACAACAAAACTTTCACCATTTTCTGACATTTTATAGACCGAACAACTAATCCATTAATCCTAAAAATAACCAACTGTCATCATCAGTAATGAAATAATTGTGAGCTGCAGTCGTATTAAAGACATCTCAGTGAACCATACAGTTGCACCGGCTGACATGTTCCTTCATTACCATGAACACACACAGTGTTGTCGATGTTGACTCAAATGTGGATTAATTCACTCCTGAAAATAGTCCCCAACAAATGAACAAACAAAAAAACTACAGTGACCAGCTCTTTTAGGCAATTACCTTTTTTAAACATGAACATATATATATATATATATATACATGTATGTATATTCGTGAGCTGTTTTAGAAGATTTATTTCTTTAGAAGGAACCAGAAGATTTGGGGCTAAGAGCCACATACACAGAGAGACGGGCTAACATGCTGGTATGTGTTATTTAATGACAAAATTAAGAAAAGTATAGAATACTGAAAAGTTTGGTGGGAAGAGTAACAGGAAACATAAACTCTCCCAAACTCCACAGTTTGTATCCCTCTCAGATAGAAAAGCTTTGATCAGAGGAGGTGTGATGTTTCTGCAGTCTTTTCTTCAGAAGTACTGAGTCTAACAGCAGCTCAAAGCTGAGGTGGATCCTGCTAATGGTCTAACCATGGAGTTATTTGTGGGCTGATGTTTTGTAGCCTGGATGGAACTAATGAGAGCGAGAAAACCACCACAGACTCAGACATCATCACTGATGTCTCTCCTTCACTAAACCATAAACCACCCAGACATTATTTTAACAAACTGCTCTGTTTCATCTCACTGCAGTCTCACAGTCCAACACACAAACTATCATCTCTCCAACATTCATCACAGGACTCACCCCCTCCACGCGGTGGTACGGCCCAGCAGAGTCCTCCAGGTCCAGCAGGACCCCGTTGAGGGCCCAGGTGAAGGTCAGTCCATGGTGGGGTCGTGGGAGGCGTGACACTGCAGTGTCACGTTCTCCCCCTGATTGATGTCAGCGTTGGAAGGAGCCAGCGTGATCTTAGTGGCATCTGCAGGGTCAGAGCACAAAATGAATGCTGAGCTGTGACCTGTGCTGGATCTGATTGGTTCTCACATTTTACAATACAGCAAGAAACAGGACAATCCTCTAAAATGAGAGAAAGCTGAAGGCTTCGATAGGTGAGTGTAAAAAAATATGAGGTGAATTTTCAACACCTCATCCTGAGGCCTTTTTCACAGCCGACATTTCAGTTAGTTCTAGGCCCCTGGTTTAGTGCACGCTCGCTTACTGGCATCACTCACCAGGACACTAGGGCTGCAAGATTTGGTAAAAAAAGTCATATTGCAATTATTTTGACTGAGATTGCGATTACTATGGGATACGATTAGTGGAAATGATCAGTTTTGCATTACAATTTTCATGTTCAATGAAAAAAGAACTATTAAAATTGTGATGATGTGATATTTATTGAGTTCTGTACTAAACAAACATGTTTTCGTTCACCTGGAGAACAAGATTTTTAGGTCAGGTCATCTGTGTAGCACTACAGTACCTCATTATAATACCGTTTTCTCACACATTTATCCTTTTTCAACAAATTGCGATTTGGTTCTGGTTCTGTGATTCAAATATTGCACTTGGCCATATTACTATTGTATAGCAATTGTTATTAATTGTGCAGCTCTACAGGACACTGAGCCATCATTAAAGGTAGAGGCAGTAGGATTTATCCACACTGTTCGTAAATGCACCAGAAGGATGCTAGAATGTCAAATACTAACATTGTGGGTTGGTGAAACTATAAATAAGGAAATACAGGCAGAGGACAGGGTCTCAGGTACAGACACCAACACACACTTCTAGTGGGTAATAAGTGATGACTGAAAGGGATTATGTTGTTGTTGAAGTGCTGATACCATGAATGATACAGAAGGATCATATCAGTTAGTAAGTGTGTTACACCTCCTTCCTCTTTAACGTTGTGATGTAAGCAGGTCTACTGAGAGACAAAACAATTTTCAGATGTAGCCTTGTTGATGCTGGTTTTGTGAGATCCCTATGTTTGTGATTTAATTTAAAAAATCATTTCTTTATATATTACATTCAGTCAGCTGGCATGACAGGATTCCTCAACTTTGGCACTGTCATTGGCCTCGTGCATGAATTGTTCTTATGCTCAGATTAAATTGATCGTGTGACCTGGTGGCACCACCGCCTCCATTTGACAGAGACAGCTCTCCAACGATGCTCTTCCACGTCTTTTCCTTCTCTTTTTTTCTGAGATTAAAATTACCTGTCTGTCAGTGGCTTGTTGCTGTGTGGTTTGTACACAGCACTTAGGTCTGCTGCCCTTATATGGATTTATTTGGTTGTTTCTATATGCTAATTGCAAGCTTCCTGGTACACGCATCCAATTTAAACTGGAATCCCATCCATCAACATATGGAGGTGGGTGAGAACTGACTTGGCTGTCAGTGCACGTTTCATGAATCCCACAAAAGATCTTTGTATTTTCCTCCTGCTGCTTTGTTTAAGAACACATATAAGAGAAAAATAAGAAAACATTCATGCATGAGGCCCACTGTTTCTAAATTACATTAAACATATCTCTGACATTTCTGTACTGCAATTTCTCAGTATTTATCGGCTGTATGCATCAATCTATCTGCAATATGCTTATAAGCAAATACTGTATTTCAACTCAGCTGATGTAACTGTCATTCATTTATGATATCAGTAGTTTAGTTTTAACAGGGCTGAACAATTAATTGAAACATTATTGAAAATATACAATACAGACAAGTCCAAGATCCAAATCCCAGGTGCTGTGATTTCTGATAAAGGTAAAATGTGTCACTACATACCATTACATGTGAAGCACTGAGGTGCTACAGAGGTGACCCAGCCCACAATTCATATTCTCCAGACATACAAACAGGAAGACTCACACAATCATTTTTATATTCTTCTCAATGAAAATGAAATGCAAAAATTACCATTCCCACTAAAACTGTGACTCATATTGTGATGCAAAGTGATCGCATGACGTCTTCTAGTGTGTTTTTAGCATTAGGACTTCAATTTAGGGTCAAAGACAGAAGTTTAGGCCACACATCACAAACAAATAATTGGTGTAGTATCTGTGATGTCACCCTTAGAAATCTGAAGGTATCTGCAAAGTCTAGATTGAAGTTTTCTTCTTGCCTCCTTTTTGAAGCCAGAAAGTTTTAGTTTGTTGCTTTGCTGTAGTTTTCAGATCCAACACTGCTGACACTGGTTGTTACGCTTCAGTGTGTGTAATACCTATGTTTGTGTGTGTGTGTGTGCATGTGTATGTACCTCTAACAGACAGGTGTCCGGTGCTGTTGGCTTTGCCCAGGTAGTTTTCAGCGAAGCAGGTGTATTTGCCCTCGTCGGCCCTGCTGATGTTGTAGATCCACAAGATTCCCTCTGGAGTTACTGTGACTCTGAGAGCACACAGAGGACAGCTGGATGACTACAGTGCTGTTAGCTACTCAGTGTGTGTATGAGGATGGACAAAATATTGGATATAACTCTCAGGTAGTCCAATGCAACATCGCTATCTTTGGCTTCAAAATCATCACATCATAACATCATAATATCATCATGAAACACCACACAACCTGGACATTACAGGCATCACAAAGATTTGTGGAGGTGTCACTGTATCTGATTGTGTTGTATTGCACAGGTGTTAGTGTTATTGTGTCCACCTCCGTTGTGTCAACTCTCACTTCACACAGTGTAGCAGTGATGCAATGTTATGAATTTCAAGGTGAATATCTCCTAACTTTAACCTTAATACATCCATTCCAGCTACATTCCCACTCATTCACCTTCACAGCCACATGTTCCTGCTCTGCTGCTTCCAGCCTCAAGACCTCAGCACAGCATTCATACTGCTGCTGCACAAGTCATCGCTTTAGATTTAACTATGCCTTGAAGGAAATAGTTTATTTCACTCATTCTTGAGAACTGGGATAAAACCATATTTGAAAGGGTTTTGATTTTTACTCTTCAGTTGTGCAGGAAAATATATTTTGCGATTAAATTTTTTATTAAATGTAGATGTCAACGCCAGCAGATGAAAAATCTGATGGAGCTGACGTCTTACAGACTGGACAAAACGTTACATTTCTTCATTTCACAGCAGAGTCGTAGTGAGCAGCCGTTTTCTACTGTATTCTGCTGGTATTCTATTAAACACTGCTTATACTTATTTTTATACTTCATTTATTTGATGCTCTATTGTTGTTATCTGTATATTGTTACTGTAATTTTGGAGCTATCTGGCACAAGAATTTCCTTCAGGATTAATAAAGTTCTATCTTATCTTATCTTATCTTATCTTATCTTATTTTTTTCAAGTGTCTCAGAGTTCTCTTGATGTCATCATTTAAATCATAATTCTTGTTTAGCTTTGATTTAGAAGGACTACAGAGTTGAGACACATCTGATAGCAATATTATTTAAAGAATTTATCAAAAATAGAATGTTTATCAGTGCTTGAACAGTGTTCCTGCCTTTTTTAAACCAGGAAGTGAGACAGGGGTCCTTAGGGTATAGCTAACCCTGTTTATGCCTGATTAAATTATGTTTTTGTGAAAATCTGACAGAGTTGACAGAAATTAGACACAACAGACCAACATTTTCATTAAAAATGGTTTTAAAACAAAGATGATTATAATACCACATTTATACATATATTTCATATATACAAATTTTTTGGTTTTGTTTTGTTTTTGTAAGACATGATTGTCTTAATTCTAAAGAATGGGTCACAACTCAGGTCATCATTGTACTCTCCATCATAACTGATTGGAAGCGATGTGAGACACCACAACTTATTAAATTTGATATGTTTCCAATATATTTTGCTACAATTTTACCAATACCAATCATTTCTTAAATGGGTATTTGTTCTTTCAAAATAATGGTAATTTTTTAAAAGATTGTTATATCATATACTGGCAATTAATGACAAATGTATTACAAAAGCAAATATGAGAACAATTCAATAAAAATGTTTGTGCTAGTAAGTGTAAAAAATATTGCATAATTAGTTATAGACATATGATCATAAAATTGCCCATAAAATAAATAATTTGCTCAGCCTCCTTATAACTAGAGCTGCAATGATTAATCAATTAATAAATAATGATTCAGTTATTACATTAATCACCAACTATTCTGATAATCGACTGGTTTGAGTCATTTTTTTTAAGAAAAAAAAAGTTACTCCTCTCTGACAGATCAACAGATTTTTTAAGAAGGAAAATAATTTGCAGTAGGTTGTCAGTAGGAGTAGAAGCAGAAGTCAGTTGCAGCTCTACTTATAACTTTGTTGTTTTAAATATTTGAAGACACTTTCTTGTCACAAACTGTATCTTGCTGTATTTTTACCTACAGGTTAAAGGTTGGACCACACCACACTATTTTTCCTTTCTGCCATTTTCTCACAAGTTTGATGTGGGAGTGTGCGACTTTCACCAGTCACGTGACACAGGCAAGATTAATATGTGTGGGCTGTTTATTTAACATTATACAAAAGTATGAAAATGTGTTTAAGTGATGCAGTGAAGTTTTGCATTTAAAAAAAGGAAAGAAAATCATCTCTTACGGTCTTAAAAGGCTGACGGGTTAAGTGACCTGGAGTGAAGCTGTTAATTTAAAAGCTTGAAGTTTAGAATTTAATTTTAAAAAAAAGTGTGCCAACGTTTTAAAGAAGTTATTTATTCATTTACTCATTTTGTTCATGCTGTGAAGACCCCCAGAATCTCACATCAATTTCACATTAACTTTGTCTCCTTTTTTTTGTCAGGATATCTCCTGTTTTGTTAATTGTGGTAATATTGGCCTTTATTCATGATGAAGCCTTTATATTCTTTATATAGTTTGATCTTCAGGTTTTGTTCTGCAGCTGAGAAGAGAACCGCTCTCATTTTCTCCTCTTTTTGTGACATTTTATCCTCTTTGTGACAATCAGCTGTTCTGGGCTGCCTCAGTTCTCTGTGCACACTCACAGTGCAAGCTTGCTTTAGCCTGGCTTGAGTTAGCGTTGACTAGACCAGGCTAACTTGTCTTAGAGGAACGGCTCAAGCCGAGAGTTAAAGTTAATTCACTTAAGCACGGACTTATTTACCTGCCTTGATGGGAATCCCCCCAGGTAAGAGTTAAAATACATATCTTTGACTTTGTTGTGTCTCTTTGTTGTGTCTCTTTAAGACAAGGAACACTGATGCTGTTCTGGAAGCTTTACTAACACACTTTATGGTTTTCCTTTAATTTGCCACAGCAGTACAACTCGTGTTGTCTACCTGAGCTAGCTTGCAGGCTTTGATGCGTCTGTACACACAGTGCAGTGATCAATTAGAATGAAGCTTTGTGTTCACTTTCATCCTCACTGCCAAATAAATGGGATATTTTGGCCACTGTGTGTTTTGCTGTAAAGCTGCGTCCTCACATCCCAGCAGTGACTTTGGTAAGTAAGTCATCAGAAGAGGCAGGAATGACACAGACTCTTGTACTTAGTGGCTATAGCTGATGATGACATCCAGAACTAAATTAGGCAAATGTTATTACACAGAGTTGATCCCAGACATATCTCATATTCGCTCATGACTTGACATAACAGAATTACACAAGCAGCTACTCATCTGTGCTCAGTGGTTTGTAGCTTTAAATAAGTGACAGTTAACACCCACCCACTCTGCTGCTGCTGCTGCACGGAAAGACTGAATGTGACTGATGTGTTTGGATGAAAGAGTGAGTGCGGCTACGCCACCCCATCAGACGCTGTCACTCACTGGCTAACTGAGGAAGAGCCTCTTAAGACCATCTGAAATTTTGAACAAGTAGGGTAATCCTCACTTTTTTGAGTGCTTTAACCATTAAAAGGCCAGCTCACCACAAAATACTGTACATATTTTTTTTTCTTTTGGTCTGTAGTGCTGTTTATCCAGCTAGATAGTACTGGTGTGAGTTGCAGAGTTTTGGAGATATCAGCTGTAGAGATGTCTGCCTTCTCTCCAGTATAATGGGACTAAATGGCACTTGGCTTGTGGTGCTCAAAGCACCAAAAAAATTGAAAAATTCAAAACCAGTGCCTCTTTCCAAAACTCAAGACCCGTTTACTCAAGAGAATCCACAGACCTTGTCAGCAGTAGAATCTGCTGGAACTACTTCAGAATCTACTGCAGCTACTTTCTTTTTGCAGTAGAACTCTACCAGAACTACTTAAGAATCTACTGGAACTACTTTCTTTCTGAAGTAGCATTTACCGGAACTATTTTAGAATCTACTGGAACTACCTTCTTCCAGCAGAAGAATCTACTGGAACTACTTGAGAATCTAATGAAGCTACTTTCTCTCTGTAGTAGAATGTACCAGAACTACTTTAGAATCTACTGGAACTACCTTCTTTCTGCAGAAGAATCTACTGGAACTACTTTAGAATCTAGTGCAGCTACTTTCTTTTTGCAGTAGAAATCTACCAGGACTACTTAAGAATCTACTGGAACTACTTTCTTTCTGCAGTAGCATGCACTGGAACTATTTTAGAATCTACTGGAACTACTTTCTTCCAGCAGAAGGATATACTGGAACTACTTTAGAATCTACTGGAACTACTTTTTTTCTGCAGAAGAATCTACTAGAACTACTTTAGAATCTAATGAAGCTACTTTCTTTCTGTAGTAGAATGTACTGGAACTACTTTAGAATCTACTGGAACTACTTTAGAATCTAATGAAGCTTCTTTCTGTCTGTAGTATAAAGTACCAGAACTATTTTAGAATCTACTGCAGCTACTTTCTTTTTGCAGTAGAACTCTACCAGAACTACTTAAGAATCTACTGGAACTACTTTCTTTCCGCAGTAGCATTTACCGGAACTATTTTAGAATCTACTGGAACTACTTTCTTTCTGCAGTAAAATCTACTGGAACTACTTAAGAATCTACTGGGACTACTTTCTTTCTCACAGATAGAAAATAGTTCCTACATGAAAGGTCTGTAGATTTTCTTGAGTAAGCAGATAGACATTTCTACAGCCAATATCTCTGCAACTCATTCCAAAATTATCTAGAGGGATAAATAGCGCTACAGGTCAGGGGAAAAATATTTATTTTGATTTTGGAGTGAACTGTCCCTTTAAGTTGATCTGGATTTTTTAACAATTAATGTAATCCTCACTTTTTTGAGTACTTTAACCCTTAAAAGGATTTCAAACAACTGACACTCAAAACGTGAGCCAAGCATACGACAACAGCCAGATATGTGGTGGACAAAGGACTGAAAAACATTTCCAATATGAGACTTTGACTTCCAACTCTTTTACTCAAACTCTCATATTTTTGCATTCTCTCCTTTCCAACGTGTCTAAACTTTGATGTTTTCCCTCTGAATCGATACGACACACACAGACACTCAGGTGGTTCCAGTCTCTCTGCAGCGGTGACAGACTCTGATGAAATCAACAGTAATAAGTCGTCCGACACATGCACACACAGCACTGTGGGATGTTGCTTTTGATCTCACCTCCAAGTAATAAGCATCTTGGATTTTTCGAAATCTTTTAACAGTTGTCACAAGTTAAAAGTTGCATTTTTAATGAGCTGCGTCTCCAGGGCTGAGCAGAAACTGAGGGTTCGCTCACCCTGCAAACAATATTTACTGGAGCTCTGCTTGTTTATCGCTTGAATCTGAAGTAGCAGCAGTGGACAGGTGTGACTTTTATTGTTTGCCTGGAACAGAATCTGAGTCTGAAGCTATGACTCCTACTGTAAAGAGAATGTAAAGTGCCTGCTGCTGTATGAGCAAATTAGAGACAGAGGTGTCACACAGTCATGTACAATTCAGTCAAATACATTCTCATCACAGTTTAATCACTGGTACCTGAAGCAGACAGTGTGAATGTTTTTCAGTAATAATGATGACTTCTGCCTTCAGGCTCCCTTCTGAGCGAGAGCAGGATTTGTGTAAAAAGAGGTGGTGAAAACAGTATGAACTGATTAAAGTCTGCGTAAAGGGAAAAGTTTTTGTTATACACATTATACATGTTAGAAAATAGTTTTTAAAACATGCGAAAAGACTGAGAACTATGTACTGTAGTACTGAATTGTGGAGTTAGACAGGTCATGATTTCTGTGTCCAGGATTAGATGTTGAGCTGCAATGTGCTGTAATGTTGCAACCTTCTTGACCATGCGTGTAGGTAAAATATTCTTCACATTTCCTGACAATGTCCTAGCTTTGTGTCACTTTGTGTGTGTCTCTTCATGGTGGCAGGTGCACAACACACACACAATTCCTTGCACTTTTAAAAAAAAACTGTTTATGGGAAATGCCTCATATGACTTTAAGAGCAAATAGAACAAAAGCATATAATCACTTCAAGTAATCTGTTTTTACAGACAGAAACTGCAGTCAAAATATCACCAATTAAAAACCAGGAAAACAGTTCTACAGTTTGTATTTTGAATAGTATTTAAATCCTTGTATTCTGAACACTCTCCAAACCTGTTTACAGTGTGTTATTTATTTGTTTTACCTGCCCACTGAAACCACAACTCCCTTTCATTTTATTATTGATGTATCGACTAATTGCAGGTCTTCCTCAGGGGAGGAAACTGGAAGGAAATGAGGTTAATAAATGTGGCAGAATCACCTGTATTTGTTTTTGTGTGTGTGTGTGTGTGTGTGTGTGTGTGTGTGTGTGTGTGTGAAAAATGAAGTTGACTCAGCACTACCTGCTGCTGTTGATGAGCAGCTCCGTCCCACGGCTCCAGAACAGGCTGGGCTTTGGGGCAGCTCGTGGGCGACACTCGATCATGACCTGCCCGCCTCTGGCTGCTGGGATCAGCTTCCTCACTGGATTCAACCTGAAGTCTGGAGCCTGAACTGGAAGGACAGGAGGCAGGACGGAGTCAGAATATCAGGACAGAGGGCAGAAGACTAGGGATGCTCGATAAAGATTTTTTTTAAGCCGATAAGATAACTGATAATTACCTGCTTCACGTGGTTGGTCATTACTTAACTTTCTTTAATTATTTAATTTTAAAAAGACATTGATATAACCTGTAGTTTATGCACACCTGAGGGTAAGAAAGACTGGATGATTTATTCCAGCTGAACTGAGCTGACATCACTATGACAACAAGAACAAAGAACAGCTCTGACTTTTCAAATGTTGGTTTACTTGTTCTGATGAAGTTCATCCAAAAAAAAATCACAAATATATTTTGGCTTTTATAGAGCATTTGCATTAGAATTTAGATTACATGCTTTGACATAATCTGTCAAATCAGATATTAGTACAACTGATATTTATCAAATAATACACGCCAATACCAATATAGACCGATATAGCTGAGTAGGATAATACTGGCCAATAATTCACAGGCCCTGATTGTTATTGTGCATCTGTGGCACACCTAACATGACTGTCTGTTCAGAGTTTACAGTGTTTTGTGTGATTTTGACATGTGTAAAGAACTGAAAGAAAGTAACTCTGTTCTGGCAGTTTTCTCCCTGTGACGTCATCACGTGTAATCATCATGCAAATTTGGCCTGATCAGTCAACTGACAGTGGACAGTATTGTGTTTCTACAGGCTTCTGTACACTGTAAATGTTTAAATACTAATCGTTTCATAAGGTTTATATGATTAACATTCGCTTTCTTCAAGTTAATAGCTGAAATTGTTCAAATTGGGGCAGGTATGAGCGTGGTGCCATGTGTGCAACAGTTTTGTTGGATGTTGGATGGATGAAGTTGGATGAACTGAGCTGTCAGGAAGACAAGAAGATTAAGTACACAAAGAGAAGTTGTAGCAGCTTATTACCAAGAGAAGAGGGTTACAGACTGGTGGCAGCTGTATTTTTTATTCTTCTCCGGATTAATTAGTTGAGGCATCAATTAGTTCACATCCACCGGGACTAATTGGACAGCGGCTGGCTGCAGTCTACAGGTGCACTCTGGGAGGTTGTTTCAGTTTTACATGCACTTACATGGAATTTTACAGACAGTTGCCAAAGTCTCTGCGGTCATTAGTGGATGATGTTGAGGACAGCGAGTCCCTCGCTGATAATGACGACACGACCAAAAAAAGAGGGAAAGCATCAGCAGACTCCTTGAACTCTGCATCATGTTGGTTCTTTAGACGTCTGCTTGTGCTGAGCAGCTACTTTTCGTGATGTGGTATCGGGTGTGGGGTATCGGACCAGTTTTATGAGTACGAGTACGTGAGGACAGTATCGGACCAATATCCGATGCTGGTATCAGTATCACTGCATCCCTAAAGGTGTTGATTGGACAAAAGAGTCAATGAAAATGTGTTTATTACAGAATTAACAACAGACTAGAGTGAATATGTGCTCTGTTGAAGTTGTGGGAATATGTGATTAAGTGATGGACTCTAGTGAACTGAGAAAAGGAACTGAATCAAATATAACATACTGGAATGTGTAGAACAGAAATATGATGAAATAGGATGTTTATATGTTGTGTTTATGAACTTGAGAAGTAATCTGGAATGAAATGAGATGCACTGTGTCCTCATTGTTTTATCTGCCTGATACAGGTTACATATTTGTTACCGTGGAACTGATTCCTGAGACCCGCAATCTCTACAGAAAACGAAGCGGATGATGGATGTGATGCAGACAGGAAGGCAGACAGGGAACAGGTGGAACAAGTCAGAATATGGGAGATGGAAGAACAGTGAAACGACGGTCAGAAAGGTGTTAACTTGAGATGAGAGACTGGTATAGTATGTTAAACTTCAGGTGGCATAAATACAAAGAAAGTTCACTTCATGTTCTTTAAAGACACAGGTCTGAATGGTTAATAGTTCTGTTAGGTATAATATTAGGCATAAATGAATAATACATCATGTTAAAGTGACAGCCTGTTAAATGTTTCATATAAGGTAATATAAAGACAGTCCTCATTGGACACCTACCCTGCACTCTGAGCTCAGCAGAGGAGTAAATGGTGCCATGTTTGTTTTCAGCCACACACTGGTACATCCCAGAATCCTCCAGGGCTAAGTTATTTATCTTCAGACGAGCGCCGTTCACCTCCAACCGGTCCTGTGGGGGTCAGAGGGAGAGAGAGAGAGGGGTAAGTGAGTGAAGGGAAATAAAAAGGATGAGTGAGCTGTGAAACAAAGCGTGCATGTATAGTGTGTACATGTGCAGTGGTGTATGGGAGATAAAAATGTCACAATAAATTATACTCCACCCAATAAACAGGAGAACTCTTTTCAGGTGCAATCCACTGAAACACAGCTGTAGAGGTTTGTAGCGAGCCTGCTAAAATGTCAAATGTTCCTTATCAAATATTATCCATGTCATTAAACAAATTACTCCTTGACATTCTTCTGTAGATTTGTCCCCTAAATTTGTTCTCACTCTTCAGAATGAGTCTCCATGCTGAGCCACATATGAAGCCCCTGATGCAATCACAGCTCTCATCAATATAATCATTTCCTCTCTCTGAGATGGGCCGAATAATAACAGATGACCTCTGTATTTCATTAAAAGTTTTACTTAACAGGCCACGTTTTACACAGGCTTCACAACACGCACGAATTCTGTAGTTAATAGAAATCACATGATGAGGTGATTCCAGGTGATTTCAGACCTGTGTGAACAGTCATGTTCAGAACATTATGGTGGAGTCAGAGTTAGTGCTGTACCAAATGTTTTTTACATTCAAAGCTTCTATTGAGGTTTTGTAAAATATGTAAAAAATGTAAAAATATTTAATTTGAATAAAGTAATTCATCTTTTTAAAGAAATTAGTTTTTATTTAAATATTAAATCAACTTAAATAACTTGTCGGTTTCTTCAACACGAATCTGACAAGTTAAGACTGCTCCATTAATGCCTGCCTTCCTTTGTGTGCAGCAAGTGAGAGAGACTGCAGTGAAAATGTTTTTTTGAAAGGCTAAAAGCCAACACATTTGGATTGAAGCTGAATATTTTCATGTTTTAAAGTTTGAAAATGATTGCATCTTTTTTGGACTTTACAAGGCTCTGATGTATTGGAAATACAATACCTCCCAGTTGATGTACGACACTGGTGAACTGTTTCCTGATGAGTTTATGGTCTGAATTATGTGTGGAAGGTATAAACGGTATAGAAAGTACACCTACAGTTTGGTAGAGCATTGCTTTGCTCGACCAAAAAGCAACATGATAATAAGTTATAACAAAATGTTAATAGCACAGACAAAAGAACCAATGGCTAAGCTAAATATACTAAACATTTTAACATAACATACTGCTTACAAACAGCTTTGATTTTAGCTTGTTTGTAACAATTCATGACAGTGAACACAACGAAGAGGAGGAGGAGGAGTTGAAAAAGAGACTGGTCCATTGCCATCATATGGACATGGTTCAGGTTTAAAAAGTCAGACGACAAGAAGAACACAATAATCTGCAAATCATGTCAGATGACAGCAGGTAATATTTGATATACTTGAGAAAAAGTTTTGTATTTTTTTTCTATGTATTATTCCAGTTTTGCACATTAAAGGTTCTTAAAATATGTGAAATATGTCCTAGTAATACAGTCAAGAGTACAGTAATAGCTGCCATACAGCTGTCATACCAGTGCTTTACCTCTACAGAAGAATTTAGATGGAAAAAAACAAATCCACAAGGGATAATCAATGAGTAGGTGTGTGTTAAACGGTTTAAAGGCTTGACGTGGAGAAGAACCACCCAACAGAAGGCCAAGTGACTTCAAACTGTTTAACGCCTACAAGTCGCTTACACCATTGTCAACAATATGACATAAAAGCATTTGCAGATTTTTTGGTGAAAGTTTTGCACTCAGAATCAAAAGCAATGAAGCACGAGCTTACTGTTGTCCTGACAACAAATAATTCAAGTGCCTTTTACAACCAAACTCAGCTGCTCGCTGCCGTTCATAATGAGTAACACCGCTTCCTAACTAGAAGCGATGCAAACAAACAACTGTCCATATATAACAGTGATGAGAGATGGGAGATTCCTCCTCCTGTAGATGAATAAATTAGGCGTCACAGTTATTTACTCATAACTGACCTAATTTTCTTAAATCAGCTTTGTTATAGTTGGAGGCCAGCGTACTTGTAACTCCCAAAAGTTCCCTTCTCTCTTTCCAAACCGCGTCCTTTTTGAGGATATTCCCATAAAAATGCTGCTGTGGATCGTATAAAAGGTGCCGCTTCTTCTCAACCTTGTTATTCAGTCCCTCATCCTCCCTTTGACTGCTTTGATGAGGGGAAACACAGACGTTAAAGGCATCACATCCATTTTAAACAGATACAATAGGTTGGAGGGCTTATGAAACTTGGCTGAAACAGAGCCAGGGTGAGCCATTTTTCAAGCAAGCGACATGTTGCTCAGCCTGTTGGCTGACACACGAAGCAGGTTAGAACGTCTTCAATTAGGAAATCCAAACCAATCAGCTGTTCGCTCACTCTCTTTGACAGGCTGTGCCCTTTGATGTTGTAATGGATTCAAGGTGGGCAGCAGATGAATTGCGAACGATGATTAAACTTGAGCTGACCTATGTTTGCATTAAATAGTTTTACACACACTGCTGTCCAGACAGAAAAGAGTATTCACCCAGGCCATGGTATAATGCATGAAATATACCACCACCATCCATGCTTTAATTGTATCGTAACATAAATTTTAGGCTGTACCACCCTGCCCTAGTCTGCATCACTAGTTTGAAATCTTCTACAATACAGTATGAAGCTAATTTAGTAAGTTATGGTTGTTTAGAGTAAAACAGATCATAAAGCAGGGTATGCAGATGAGTCTCAATGTCGGCCCAGGGCAACACACAGGGCTCCGTAAACTCACATCAAACTGTCAAAGTAGGCAGTGCTGATAAAATATGGATCAGCTCTGTTACTACATCGCCTGTTTCTTGCTTAAAGCAGTTGCAGTTGTATTTAATCATGTGTAATGAATTCTGCAAGTTCGGATTAGAGACTGTAGAAAAGTTCACTTCCTCTGAGTCTAATTATTCCCACTGTTACTGAGCAAAAGGACATCTACAATATTCAGTATTCACTGTTTGGTACCCAGTCATTCACAGCAGGGAAAGTTTTAATGAAAACTTGAGAAGAAGCTGATTTTCTGTGTGTAGATGTATCCCCACTAGTTTGATGAAGAAATAGCACAGAACATGACCTTCTCTGTATTTAATGTGTTCTCTAATTCAGAGGAAATGTTCTTTCTCTGGGTGTCCCAGTACAGAGATTTTTCAAGTAAAGGGCAACAGGAACATCATCACATATTAACACTGTTTGGTTTCCTGACCATCAGAATAAGAGCAAAGAAAATGTACATCTTTTTAAGTGTAAATGGTAAATTAACCCAGCAGCGCTGCTGTACAAGGTGCATATTAACATGCAGTCTTTTGTCTGTGGCTGTATAGTACAGTCCAGTGAGACAGTAAGCTGTGTGTTACCTGTGTGCTGAGTGGCTGTCCGTTGCGTAGCCAGCGTATGGAGGGTCGGGGTTTACCAGCAGCAACACAGCTCCAGTGTAGCTCTGAACTGATCTCCACCTCTGAGTCGCTCATCACCTGCAGCCACGCCGGCTGAGCTGCAGGGTGCAGAGACCAGAGATGAGGCACAAGCAGCAGACGATAAATCAATAATAAATATAAAAAGATCCACTGACAACAACAACACTTAAAGGCATAAAGGCACTGTTCACCCCCAAATCAAAAGTACATATTTTTCCCCTGGCCTGTAGTGTTACTTATCCATCTAGATCAGGGGTGTCAAACTCAATTTCATCTTGGGCCACATCAGCGTTAGGTTTGCCCTCAAAGGGCCAGTTGTAAATGTAAGACAATACAGTTGTATCTATATCACATAATTGCCTCTGCATTTGATTACTATTGATTTTTATAACAATTATAACAAGCTCTAATAGCAAAAATCTAGGAAAAAATAATGGCAAGTAGACATTCAATTGTGCAACAATTATGTATTAAAAATGAAACAGACAAAGTTGTGTCTGAACAAACTTTAAAACTGTTTAAAATATGAGTATTTTTGCAGTAAGATGATCAGCTGCTCTGTTTCATATGAAGAGTTCTGTGGTTCTGATCAGTGTGTTTGAACAGTGATGCTCCGTGATACCTGCTCTCACAGTCACATGACGTCTCTGTGGGTCAGACTCGTGTCTCTGTTCTCTGCTGTCAGACACGTTTTACATAAATGATTTGCAGCAGAGTTATGAAAGTTTGGTGGTGCGACGCGGTACAATGTCACTTCTGCCGCTGATTTCATCGCGGTCTGCTCTGATGAAATGAAGAGGAGACACAGCAGAGGGAGGAGGGAGCGCTTGTTTTGTGTGAGTGTGGCAGCAGGCGTCCAGTAAGAGTGGTGCAGACAAAGACAGGAGGAGAGAGAAAACGGAGGAAACTTACAGTGGCAGCTCCTTGATGCCAAAAATGAAACATACGCGCGTCCTATTGAGATGTATTGATACGCTAGTGGTGCATCGATTTGTTCTGATTCATGTTCAGCTTTTTACTGATACAGGCCGTCTGAACCGATGCACTTGTATCTTACATATTAAAGCCTGATGCATCAGATACACAACTAATGATGCATTTACGGCTACTAAATGACTTCAGTATGTGTGAAAATTGATTGCATTCTCGGACATGTAGTTATTGGACACCATACTTCTGTAATGCAGTTTAGGCTTGTATGATCCAAATTATATTTTTTGCAACTTCTCACGGGCCACATAAAATGAGATGGCAGGCCAGATTTGGCCCGTGGGCCTTGAGTTTGACACATGTGATCTAGATAGTTGTGGTGTGAGCTGCAGAGTTCTGGACGCATTATATTTGAAAAATAAATATTTGAAAAATCAAAAATCAGCGTCTCTTTCCAAAAATCATGACTCAGATAATCTGCACACCTTGTTGTGAACAGTTTCATTTAGGAACTATTTTCTTTCTGCTGCAGAATCTACTAGAAGTACATTACAAGCAGTGATGGGAATAACAGCGTTTAAATAAACGGCTTTACTAACGGCGTTATTTTTTTCAGTAACGGGTAATCTAACTAATTACTATTTCCATCGTTACAACGCCGTTACCATTACCGACAATTAAATGGGGCACGTTATAAACTGGCTTGTGAAACCTGCTTAGAAAAAAATCCAAATTCTTATGACATATTTAAACTTGAAAAAAAACAAGAGTAACGCAGTAGTTACTTTCCCTGGTAACTAGTTACATTTACAGTGGAGTAATTCAGTTACTAACTCAGTTACTTTCTGGGATAAGTAACTAGTAACTATAACTAATTACTTTTTAAAAGTAACGTGCCCAACACTGATTACAAGTAACAGTACAAGATGTGTATTTCATCTCTCTCTCTGTTTAGCCTTTACATTAATCTGACAGCAGTGAAACACTGAAATGTTTCAGGTCAGACAATGAGAATGCCATCATGACTTTTATTAACATACAGTACAACTACAATATATATTTAGCTGTAGTATAAACAGATGTTTGCACAGTATCTTTTGTGTACCTTGCACGTTGATGCGTCCCTGATATGTGTCACTTCCCTCTGAGTTGTAGGCTTCACACTCGTAAATGCCCTCGTCATCAAAGGAGAGATCGGGCAGGATGAGGGTGGGACCCTCACTGCTAGACTCCACCTTGGACGGCATCAAACCGTCCACCTTCCTCCAGCGCAGTTTTGGGACCGGACTATGAGACAAAAAACAAAAAGAGAGAGAGCTGGAGGTGAAGTAAAGGAACAAAACGAAATAGCAAAAGGTCCAGATGGGGCTTAAGTCTAAAAATCATTCAGATGTGTTACTGAAGCCAAACAGAACACAAGCTCTCAACCCAAAATCATTTGCAGACATTTGCAGATTTCAGAGTTGGAAACGTACTTTCCAAAGGCGAAGCACTCTAACTGAACGGTTTGTCCTGCCAGGGCGTAGGTCTCTGCTGGGAAGCGCACTTTGATGTTTTGGAGCTGACTTCCTGGGATTGGCTGAAATAAAATACAATTGTAAATATTCAGATTAAATCTCATTGAGATTGTGCATCTTTCTCTACACACACATTGGACAGACTTGTGTCTGTGACCTAAGTATAAACACAAAGTTTACAGCCTCTGGACCTGTGGCATTAAATAGTAAAATGCATATGATATCAAAGTTTATTTTCTGAAGAAGCATCCACAAAGATCTGAGTGAAAATCAATGTTCTTATGCAACAATCAGTTCCAACCAAATATTTTGATTGGACAAGAGGCATGCCATGAGTGCTGATATAGAGTATAACAGCACTTTAACTACATGTATCACTCTGCTTTATAGGTGTTCTAATAACCATTACAAATGTTACATTATAGAAATGTGACATAGAGTCTATTAAACTACCGGTATACAGGAAATAACTTGAGTTTATTCGCATAAGCTATTAGCTATTAGCTATTAGCTATTAGTATTCAGCCTGTTGTTTCCTGTCACCTGCTTACTTTGATAATAACTGATAAAATAAGAGACAGAATGACAGGGAAATGATCAAAGTAACACTAACTCCCTGGTGATCACCCTGTCGGTATTTATGTTGCCAGGACCAGCTGGCAGTTGCTTAACTTTATCCTTTACATGACTGCAGTATTGCACTCTAGGTCATGCTGTTGCACTGAATATCAGCATGGCTATGATAATTACAGCAGTGCAGATATTCAGTACAACAGCACTCCCTCTTGTGTGATATTGCTTAAATAACTAAATAAGTATGAAAACCTCAACAAAGCTCATTTTGCCGTTTGGACTATTTCTCAAGACTGTTGTAGATCATGTTTGAACACAGAGGCTAAACAATGTACTGCTGTAGACAGGGGCAGCAGCAAACTGTATTTCAGACACCTAAAAAAGGACCACTTAAAAACATCATTATCATTTTAAGTGCACACTATTTTTAGAACATTCTCACTGCTTTACTTTGCCATCAGACAGCCCTGAAGCCCTCAAGCTGCCATCTACACAATCTTCAACGCAACCAGACTCCTTGCATTTTACCTCACAGAACACAGAATCTGCTGGTCTACCACTGCCTCGATCAGTTAGTTTATTTGTGTTATTGTGTGACTTTGGTGTTTTAGGTCCAATCCAAACTAACGTTACTTGCCTTGGATCGAGGCAGAGGTAGAGCAGCAACATCTATGTCCTGCAAAGTAAAATTTCTCTTTTTGCCAAAGAAGTCTGGTTGCTTTGGAAAGAGTGATATGGAGCCATATATCCTCAGTTTCCCATCAGAAAAGACTGTCTCACAGCAATGCTTTGTCCATCTTGTCTTTGTCTTACCAATTTTGCCAAACAAGTCTGGTGGCGGCAGAGAGAGTGATATCTGGCTTATGTAATGGCAGTTTGCAGTGAAAATATTCCAAATATATCGTAAACTAATATAAATGTTTTTAGGTGTCCATAATATGGTCTTGCTGCTGACTATGTCCACAGCAGTACATTGCTCAGCTTCCTACACTGGTACTCCTGCTGTTTCTCCTGAGGTGTTTCGACTACCATCGACTATAGATAATACACTGACTATGGAGAAGTACCTCATACAACCACACTTCAAATAATCCAAACTATCCTTTAAGTTTTATATTTAACACGTCAACTCAATTAAGTTTAAGTTTTGAAACCAAACCTGAGGTGTAATACTGGAATCAGCATCAAAAATATTCAAACAGATAAAAGATAACCAGGCCTAATTAAAAACCAGTGAGTTGCTTTATTATTTGTACTCAGTTACTAACTTAAGACAAGTCATCACTTAGAACACCACAGCAGATCTTTTCAGACATGCTTCTGTCCTCTGTTTGGTCATATTTAGTGTCTGCAGACCTCCATGGTAAAGCTCCATGGGGCTGCTAGCAGATGACTCATGCAGCTGCAGAGCCTTCCTACCATCAGGCAGTACGGTGAGCTTGTTGGGCCTGCTGAAGGTGCTCTTGGAGCTGATGTCCAGGTTGACAGTGGAGAAGCAATAGTAGTTCCCCGTGTCATTTGGCTCTGCTCTGGCCACGTACAGGTTCCCTGTTACCTGCGACACGAACCAGCGGCCGTCCCCCTTCCGAAGGACGAAGTTGGGGAACTCGTTGATGAACCAGCGGTAGGAGAGAGCTGCAGAGAGGAGAGATTGGTGCAAAAAAAAAAATCAGTGATACAGTCAGAACGAACCAGCTTGTACTAAATGCCATGCCAGTGCTAAGATTTCAATATTAGAAACAGTCAATGAGCAGGGTCACTTATTCCAAACTCGGTGAATCATTCTGCTCTGACCTGTTAATCCCTTATCTCCTTATTTTCTGACAATTCTCAGTGAAAGAAATGAAGTGAAAATAATTTTACAGGTAACACAGCACATAATTTTCATAGATTGTCTCAGTTTGTTTGCACTTCCAGTTCTGAGTCACTGTGTCACAGGTGTTTTGAATTATCATGCCTCTCATTTTCCACTTTTTGACTGCATTTTTGGACAGAAGACAACCAATTTTGGATTTTGGACCTCTGACTATATACAACCGAGATTTCTGGCTTCGACCACTGCCTGGACTGCGACTGAACTCAGATCTCAAAGATTCGTAAACCAGCTAGCTAGCATGGCTACTTAGTTTAGCTAGGCTGTTTACAGCTGCTTACAGCTGTGGTGGCCACTGTGATCATAATAAATGTGCACTACAATGCTTGGTCTGTTGCTGACACAGTGCGCAAAAAAACAAAATGCCACCAAGGCAAACCAGACAAAACAGTGCAATTCTGGACAAGGAGGTAGACAAGATAAAGAAAGTGCTGGACTTTCTGTCTGTAGGAATTACAACTGTCTCTAAACACGATACATAACACATAATGGGCTTAATGGGGGATATTAAGGAGCTTAAGAGACAACATGCTGGGAAGGACGAGAGGATGGCCCTCTTAGAGAGCCGTGTGGCCGACCTGGAGCAGCACTCCTGCATAAACGTGATCATTAGCGGGTTAGAGATCAGGCCCCAGTCATGCGCCCGGGCAGTGACACCAGTGGACGGCGTGGACCCACCAAGCCCAACAAGGAGTCCCTCAAGCAACTCCCTCGCCCAAGAACGACAAACCAGCAATAATGATCTGGTTTACCAACAAAAGACACAAAAATGTGCTGCTCAGACAACGAAGGAAGCTACATCTATGTGAACATAGACATTACCAGAAAGGCACACTTTCTAAGTAGGCAGAGGAACATTCAATCAATGTGGACTGCAAACTGGGAGGTATTCATGAAACTGGACAGGTCAAATACCAGTCACACCAGAATGACACACCAAGGTAATCATAACTGTCTGACTGACTGTCTCATGACATTCACTGAACATATATACATGAACTTGAATGAGATATCGATGCTGATCCTGTTTGACCACATAAACAACACATGTTGCTACTGTACCAATGAGCAGTATAAAAGCAATGTGAAGTCTAATCAAGGAAGGTCAATTTTTCACTTTAACAGTATAAGATTATATGTACATTACCAAAACAAAGAATATTTAAGTCAAATAAAATACTCAATAACTAGTCTAGAGTAAAGGGGATACCTGGGTAATGTGGAGGGGGCTGGCAGGCCAGGAATGTCCCTACGCCTTCATACGCTGTCTGAGGACTCCTGCTGTCCGAAGGGAAGTCGTCAAGGTCTGGAGAAACAAGCAACGGAGTCAAAAGAGAGTAATGGACAGAAAGATGACCATCACGTGCAGATCATGAGAGAAGGAGCAATAACACACAGTTGATAGTGACCAAAGTATAAATGTGGAGAATTGATGTACAGTAAATCCTGTGTATGGTCATGTCATGTCTTCTATCTGCGCCACAGCGAGCCGTTCAGGCTTTTTCTCACTCACAGCCAAATTTGAGGTTAGCTGCTCGGCTGATGATGGTGCCGCAGCGGTTGATGGCCAGACACTGATAGGAGCCTGTGTCTCGAATGGACTCGGGGCTGCTGATCACCAGGTTGCCGGCCACCAGGGTGTAGCGCGGGTCCAAACCCAGCGGGACCTCCGTGCCATTCACAAGCCATCTGCATGACAAAGAGCAGAGCGAACTGATAAGAACACTGCAAACAGAAGATCATAAACACCATCGAGAACTGAGCCTTCCTAAATCCCGCCTCTTTTAACTCTGTGCTCCAATGACAGTTGAGTAAGCTTCAGTCAACTTTCTCTTTTCCTGTTTTCTGTACTTAGATATGCTACACGCTACACTTGCCTGTGTTAAAAAAAAAAAAAAAATGAAGATGGTTAAAAGACATTGCTATGTGACCTGTAAAAGTGACATATATTGACATTAAAATGGACAATTCACCCCTAAATCAAAAGTACATATTTTAACTCTGGCCTGTAGTGCTGTTTATCCATCTACACTGTTTTAGTGTGAGTTGCAGAGTTTTGGAGATAACAGCTGTAGAGATGTCTGCCTTCTCTCCAGTATAATGGAGCCAAATGGCACTAGTCTTGTGGTGCTCAAAGCACCAAAAAAACAAATTTGAAAAACTCAGCAGCAGTGTTTCTTTCCAAAAATCATGATCTGGTGGCTCAAGATAATCCACAGACTTGAGCAACTCACACCAAAAAAATCTGGATGGATAAATAGCACTACAGGCCAGGAGAAAAATATGTATTTCTGATTTTAGGGTGAACTATCCCTTTAAGTTTCCTGAACTCCAATTTTCCCAAAGTTCCTGAATTTTGGGGTTGAGGCTCAGTCCTCTGAAAAACACAACTTTGCTGACCAACTTCTTCTTCAGGTCCCTAAAATCCAACACATCCAGAGAGTTTTATGTGGACTGTGTTGTGTGTGTGTGTGTGTGTGTGTGTGTGTGTGTGTGTGTGTGTGTGTGTGTGTGTGAGTGTGCGTGTTACTCACCTGTAGGAAACAGCTGGGCTGGCTCTGGCCTGACAGCTGAAGGTCACCTTGCCTTCACTTAGGCCCTCTGGGTAAATTACGCTGCTTGGCTGTTGTTCAAACACTGGCCCACTGTCATGACCCGACACACACACATCTCCACCTGGAAACATTTTGAACAACACACTCATCACACACCAAAACCCACCAAACATTCCCAACAGTGAGGACCTACATGTGTGTCCTGGACCACTGTGCACTCAAATACAGTCAGCACTGAAAGTCTTGTCAATCACTTAAACTTTATTTGTATAGCACCGTTCAGACAGATGACTGTGATTCAAAGTGTTTAACAGATGACTGACCAGTGAAAACTGTAATAGAGTGAAAATAAAACTATATACTCTTTATTTCAAGCATAAACAAAGTGAAAACAAGAAATGTTGAAAAGAGATTTAAAAGCAAGATTAATAATATAGACTAAAATAAAGCCTAAACTAAGAACAAGCTAAAATAACTTAAAAAAACAAAAACATAAAACCAATAGAAATCATAAAAACTAAGCAATACAGATAATGTTGAATAAAATAAACCATGTTTTAATCATATTTAGCAGGTTTTTTACTCCATGACTTCTGACTTTGAAAAGCTTGCACCTAATATTTAACCAGTCAGGTCAATCAGGGTTTCTGCATGTTTCAACAAATTAAATTTGAGACTTTTTAAAACTATTATGAACATAATATGAGACTCTAGCAAAAAAAGAAAAAAGTACCAAGGTTTTAGCAATGTCATGGTTTGAAACCACTCATCTCCGTCTTTATAGCTCAGGAGTTGCAGGAGATAACGTTGTTAGTGCAGAGTGGCTCCATCTTGGTTTCATTTTGTAGTTCTTACTGTACAGTCTGGGTAATATAGTTTTTTTTCCCGAAAAACCCATTTTATGGACCCGTGGAACTCTATATATATATATCTATATAGTATAGTTTGTCTATATAGTATAGTTTGTACAAAAAAGTACCATTACAACAAACATTAATTCTTTCCATAATAATCCAATAAATGAGCTTTGAAAAAAAGGATAGCAAATAAATATTTTAAACATGTTACTTACGGGGAATGTAATAATAAAAGGAATACTGAGATATTGTGATAAGAACATTAGTCTTTATATAGACTATGACCTTCCGTGATATTACATGGTTAAATATATATATATATTTTTTTTATTGTATTTTATAACAGAACTGCTACTGACTGCTGCATTGTTATGTTTTGTTTTTCTGCAATTGAACTAGTTCAAATATTCATCGACAATTCATGCCAATTTATTGCACATGCTCTTTAAATGCTGCAGACATCTGGTTTATTATTTAATAATGGGCATTTTTTTCCAGTAGACATTTTTTTAATATTATATTAAATATTACATTATGTATCATGGACTTTTTTATCATTTTGGTAATAATACCACGTTACTATTGCTTATTAAAATTATTTATCTTAAACCTATTTTAATTGCAGGTCTAATGGAAGACAGGGAACTTTGAGAGTGAAGTCAGTAAAGACAAGGAGCCGCAGTCTCTCTTTGAAGACAGATACAAAGAGCCTTACTGTCTGCTGCCGTAAAAATGACCACACACACACACTGCGGGGACAGCTTCATCATTACACAGCATGAACACTGCACCAGCAGCAAATGGCATGAAATGTTTAATGCATAACACAGAATTTAAGTTCTCCTCGTTTGATCTAAAGTTGGGAAGCCGAGCGCTCGTCTGACATAAATGAGAGATATTTACATTGTTGGAAAGTCTAAAGTAATGACTGATACATTGTGTGCAGTGTTACTGTCACTGGGTTCATTTGTGAGCCTGACTACAAGCAGAAGGCAAAAATTGTGAATATAATGAATTTCATCTGAACTTCTGACATCCTCAAAAAATAAGAGCTGACAAAGACTTAAGTATGAGCGTGTGTGGTGAAAGAATAAACACTGCTGAGACTGTCCAAGGCCGAGTGACAAGGACTTGCTAACCTGAGTTATTTCTGTTGAAGGCTCAATGTCATTACACTCTGAAACTGAATCTTTATTTGTAAAATTCCCTCTGGCATGTAATTCAGCTTTCAAAGTGAGCACACTACAATAACACACTTCCATCCATGTGTAGCAGAAATTCTAAAACACATTTCCAAAAAGTGAGCGAAAGAAAATAAATGTGAATCACTTAACAACAACCAGTTCAATGCAAATATCTCATGTTGTTTTATTGTTTACTTGGTTTTCCTGTTGAACTTACCGCCAGCCAGTTGTTAATGTGGTTACACAGGCTGGGGCCATGTTGGACTGATGTTGTAATATTGAGGGACAGTTAAGAGAAACTGTGTGAACATTAAGCCTCATTTGAAACAACTACATAACATAACTTAAGTTGGATGCCAACAACTATTTTTTTCATGTAGCTTTATGTGAATGTTTACACTGCAGGTCGAGCTGCGTTAGGGCTGAACTTTGTTTACATATGGAAGCCAGTGTTACCCTCATCGTCTGTGCCTAATGCATAATGTGTGTATGCTGCTTCTTACATTTTTACATACATTTTTAAATGGCCAAGGATTTAGTATGCTATGATTCAGCTCTGTCACAATACAATTCGATATGATGCAATACAAGACAATGCAATAAGTGAATCTTTACATTTTAATTCAACGAACACTACATTTGTAGAGTGCTTTTAAATCCTGATAGTTTTACTAAATATAGTAACAGTAGAGACAGAGAGAAGGAGACATTACAGTGGTGTTAACATCTTATTATGAATCTCGTGTAAATGAGATACTGTAGCCTGAATGAGAAACAAACTTTAAAACTGTTTAAAATATGAGTATTTTTGCAGTAAGATGATCTGCTGCTCTGTTTCATA
This sequence comes from Lutjanus argentimaculatus, assembly GCA_034769285.1. Classification (NCBI taxonomy): domain Eukaryota; kingdom Metazoa; phylum Chordata; class Actinopteri; order Lutjaniformes; family Lutjanidae; genus Lutjanus; species Lutjanus argentimaculatus. The sequence continues at coordinate 28,138,378 of JAWZSL010000014.1, forward strand.
TGAAGAGTTCTGTGGTTCTGATCAGTGTGTTTGAACAGTGATGCTCCGTGGTACCTGCTCTCACAGTCACATGACGTCTCTGTGGGTCAGACTCGTGTCTCTGTACTCTGCTGTCAGACACGTTTTACATAAATGATTTGCAGCAGAGTTATGAAAGTTTGGTGGTGCGACGCGGTACAATGTCTCTTCTGTCGCTGTTTTCATCGCAGTCTGCTCTGATGAAATGAAGAGGAGACACAGGAGAGGGAGGAGGGAGTGCTTGTTTTGTGTGAGCGCGGCAGCAGGTGTCCAGCGAGAGTGGTGCAGGCAGAGGCAGGAGGAGTTAGAAAACAGAGGAAACTTACAGTGGCAGCTCCTTGATGCTAAAAATGAAACATATGCACGTCCTATTGAGATGTATCCATACGCTAGTGCTGCAACGATTTGTTTCAGAGTCATGTTCAGCTTTTAACCGATACAGGCCGTCTGAACCGATGCCCTTGTATCTTACATATTAAAGCACGATGTATCGGTAGCATGAGTGAACCGTTACACCCCTAATATAGATGCTATGTATGTAGGTAGAAGTGGAAACGAACCAGTCAAATTACATAAATTCATTTACTTTGTAACACTGTGTATCTTTGATTAGCTCCATTTCAGCTGCAGGTCATTCAGTGCACTGAGGCAATCTGGAGATAATGTGATTTTTTTTCCCCTCGACCTATTGATTACTTAAAGATTAGGGAGAATTTCAGTCGACTAAGATTTTCTTTGGTTGACTACAGCCCTATAACCCACCAAACAGTCTGTGAACAGTTCAAATTCACTCCATCTAAACCAGCTACGTTAAAATGCAGCTAAAACACAACTGCACCAGTATTAATAGTCCAATATAATATAATATAATATAATAATATAGCACAATGTTCTGCATAATGAGTGGTTTTACTCTTAATTATAGCAGTAAATACATTTTGCTGAATATAGCTATATATAGCTAATATAGTTACGTCAAATTTTGACTTTTTACTTCAACTCTAATGTTGCTCTGGATGTGAAAATAAGCAACTGCTTAATCTCAAATTCACCAAAACTTCATTAACACTTCACTTTACAGGTTGCTGCCCCTTAGTGGCCAAATAAATCTATGTAATGCAATTTTTTTACCAGGTAAAAGATCTGAATACTGAATAATCTGTGAGACTTTAGTGTACTTTATTTATTTTAATTCATTAATTTAAGCTTTTAAAGGTACGTATATATAAGCTTATATATTGGTGGAAAAATCACAATTCTTCTTTTTATATACATTTTTATTTTTTTATTTTGAACTTGATTTGGTGAACAGCTGTCGTGCCAATAAAGCCCCTTTGAATCTGAGTTGGAGAAGTTGAAGTTGAAGAACCATGTAACAGTGGGTGGCAGCATACCACAGCTGTAAGATCATTACTTATTATTGTTTCCATTAGCCGTTATAAGATCTTTTTCCATGCAACATCATCAACACTGATGTCCTTTTTAACTGTATTTTAGATATCAAGTCATGAATGACAGAAAACTTTCTGCAGCTCAACCAGGACAAAACTGAGGTCTTGATTACTGGTCCTGAAGCTCAGAAAGAAAGACTCAATGTAACTACACTGGCACTAAAACCTGACAACAAGTGAAGAACCTCAGAATTATCTTTGATCTCAATCTTAGTTTTGAACCACATATTAGAAACGGAACTAAAACTGCATATTATCATTACATGATTACTACCAGAGTCTGACTGTTTCTCTTTCAAGCCAACACAGAGACACTACTGCATTTATTACCTGCAGAACTGACTATAATGCTCTACTTTCTGGCCTCCCTGTAAAAAAAGTTGCTCAACTAGAATTACTACAAAACTCAGCTGCTGACAAGGACCAGAAGAAAAGCAAACATTACACCAATTTTAAAGGCTTCCTGTGTGTTTCAGATTTGATTTTCAGATCCTTTTATCAGTTCATAAAGCTCTTAAAGGTGTTAGTCCTACCTACTTATCAGATTTGATTTTAACCTATTAACCCTCTAGAACCCTCCGGTCTGCTGGTAGAGGCCTTTTAATTATCCCTAAAGTTAGAACAGATCCTTCTTTATATGGTCCACGTCTGTGGAACAGCCTTCCTGAAGACCTGAGGGCCATGGAAAGTCTTGATATTTTTAAAAGCAAATTCATGACCCATCTTTTTAGTCTGGCTTTTCATTCAACTTAATTTATTCAGACATTTATTTATTGCCTATTTATTCATATCTTTTAGTCTGTTTCTTGTTAGTTGATATATCGCTTGTATCTATTTATTACAATTAACTTATTTATCTTTCAGTTTCTGGAATGTTTTCCTTTAAATCCTTTTATCTACTGTACATCCTGCCCCCAGTGTTTCCTCACATATGACAGCGTCTCCTCTGTTCCTGTTTTTAATGAGCGCCGTTCTTATTTTAGTTCTTCATTTAATTACAGCGTCATTGCTTTGGGTGTGTGTGGGTGGACTGATTGATCGAACATCGACTTTTAAAGCCAGCCGATTGAACATTAAGGCTCGTTTTAAACAGTACTTTAATAAAAGAGCTGGATGGAAACCTTCAAACTTACTTCTGGTAAAAACCTTCAGTTTGTATATTCTGCATTATGTGGACGTTCTTTGAGCACACAGTGAATTAAACTAAGTACTCTCACAGAGACTCAGCCTGCATAGTGCTAGGTGTAAAGTGTATTGATTTTAACAGGCAGCCTCAATTTGAAAGAAACTTCGTCTTTTGTCCCTCAAATATTTCATCTTCCTTCCTTGCCAGGGGGCAGAAAAATAGTTTGCAAGACCTTGGACGTGTGCTGCGAGTGTGTGCAGAGCATCTTTTCTTTCTCAGTGCATGTATACCTTTGTGAGTGCACACACACATGCTAAAATATCTGTACATGAGAACTTACTCTTTTAGTTTGACACACCTCAACATGGCTGCAGCTGTATTCTTATATCAGCTCATGTTGTGTAGATAATCAACTGAAGAGTGTGGACACATGAGGACTTCATTATGTGCGTGTGGATGTGTGTGAGCATACACAGAGCATGTTATTCAGCTCGCACCGGTGATAATGAACAGTGTTTGTTCTGCAGAGTGCATGGTGAGCCCGGGGGGACGGGACACGCGTGACCGCACATTTCACCACACCGGCAGAGCTCGTTAATTCCAGCACGAGCTTCGCCCGATCGCCATCTATCATTCATCAGTGTGTTTCACCACTGAGGCCTGGTGGAGAGGGAGGGAAAAGGGACTTCTTGGGGAAAACTGAATCCCCTCCACCCGCTGCCTAAAAACAACAATCATGAAATTTTAATCAGGCCCTAAAGGCCCCCATATGAACCGCACCCACACATTTAACTCACTCTCTCACACGTCTGTGAGTAAACTACTGTTGTTTAACTTTTAAGGATGGTGCAGTAACTAAATTATGTTCTTGCCATGAATATTTTCCGGTACTTCTGTGAACTGTGCTGAGATTCAAAACATCAGTGAGCTTATTTAAAGAAAGACCAAAGAGGTTTTTGGGAATACATCAAAAAGGCTCCTTTCATGTGTGTGTGTGTGTGTGTTACACTGACAGCTGAGCTGGAAGATAACTTTTGTGCCACTGACTGTAGCATCAAAGCTCAGGACGGACAGCGTTTTGTTAGCAATGGCTGAAGAATACAAGAATAAGATCCATACTTTCTTCATACTTTCTGCAGTAGAATCTGTCCGAACTACTTTCTTTCTAGAAAAATAGTTAGCAAATAGTTAGTATAAAAATAGTAATAAATAATAGTATAAAATAGTGCAAAATAGTAGTAATAAAAAATAGTGTAACAATAGTTATAAATAGTGATTGAGACAACTTAAAATTTCAAGACAATAGATTTTTGAGTTCTAAGCCCAACTTAAACTCTTCAGTTTCTTTGAGTTTTATAAACTTAAAAAAATTCCAAATTTGGTCACAGTGAGCTGCGAACCTGATTTGTTTTTTTTTTTCATTAAATAATTGTAACAGAAAATATTACGATTTTAGGATTGACTTAAAGATTTAAGTTTATCCAACGAAGAAAAGTAAATTATCTCAACAAAAGATCAGTAGCTGGTAAAACTTTTTCAAAACTTAAGAATTTGAGTTGAGCTCAAAACTAAAAAAATCTACTGCCTTCAATTTTTTTAGTTTTCTCAATGTTTTTGTTTTTACAGTCTAGAAAGAAAGTAGTCCCTATCTAAAGCTCTAAATGTGGCTTGGATCTGATCTGCAAAAATCACATTTCATGTGGTTTTTTACTGTTCAAAGTTTCTAAAATCAATCTGTATACAATCTGGATGTGCTAAAAAAAAGGATTTGGACTGTTAGTCTGAACAAGGCCATAGGGACAGACAACCATTCAGACATTGACACCTACGAGCAACTCTAGAGTCACCATTCAACCTGTCCTGCATGTGTGTGGACTGTGGACGGAACACTGACAGACAGACAGACAGACATTTAACAGAACCAGATGATTTTGTTTTTTTATTTTTACAAAACAATAAGTGGGTGGAGCACATTCAGCAGATCATGTCCAAACTACACCCTAAACTCTTCCCTGGGCTAAAACTAAGCTTAGTTCTAATTTTAATCATCAACACCAACACTGAAGTCTGAACATCAACATGGACTTACATGTTTCTAGTGTGTGTGTGTGTGTGTGTGTGTGTGTGTGTGTGTGTGTGTGTGTGTGCGTCGTAATAAAGTGGAACGTACCGACAGCCTCCTTCAGGGCCACTGAGCTGAGGAGCAGCAGACACAGCAGGCGCTCCATCATCTGGATCCAGCTGGATTATAACAGGATCACAAACAGATCAGGAGCAGATGGGAACAAAACCTGTTCACCTTATCTCACAGGAGGAAGACGTGTCCAATCCGAGCCTGTGGAGAAAAACAAGGGCAAGATTACCTACATTAATAATACAGCTCGAGGAGGAGTAAGTATATGAATAATAAAACATTTACTGCTGAAAGAAATGTAATCACAGTCGACTTCCCAGTTCCCACCCATAACTGAAAAGCCCTCTCCACCTTTCCTTTTGATAAAATACTTCAAAAACTCACAATTCTGAGCATCTCTAATATTGCCTGGGGCAAGTAGAATGCCACATTAGGCTATCAAAAGACAAAGATTATAAGCTAAGCTGAAGCACAAGTCAACATTTCAATTATCCTGAAAACAGGAGTTTAGTTGGGTGGCATTAGAGGATGTGGCCGAAACTCCAATTATGTGTTGCGCAATTTGCTGCAAGTCTGAGAGTAAGGCAGATAAAACAGGCTTGTTTTCAAAGAACATCGCTGGAGCACCATAATAAGAGTGGAAAGAATCTCGTTTGCGAGGAGGGCTGCTGACAACCCGTCTTCCAGGGCCCTGCCAGTGCTTGTAGGAAACAAACACTGAGCAAAGTCAGGTAATCGCAAAACTGATTCCCACAGGATAGAGATGGGACCAGTCCGATCCAGTATCAGCTATTAGACTTGCAACACCGATCCGCATTTTGGTCTAAATTCCATTGCATGCAATACAAGGGAAACACATTCCAAATGACCTGCTGCAATACAGCTGGAGTGAAGACGTGCTAGTCACCTCACTCATGGTGTAACAATAAAGCAGCACAAAAACAACAATTACAAACATAAACCACCATAAATCATCATGTTCTTAACAAACGCACGACAAACACATTACAAACAAACATTTGCATTTTGGAACAATAAATAACAAACTTAGCCTATCAGCTGTACGTGTGAATGTCAAAAACCAGATTCCCACAGCAACCCACAAACGATAGACAATCATACAATCATACCATTGTTTGGCAGGGGAGGGGGGAGCTGTACAAGAAGAAGAAGAAGAAGAAGAAGAAGAAGAAGAAATAATCATAAACATCAAGAAAGAGAATGAGCTCTGGTATCTGCATGATATCAGTATTGACAGATATCCAAATTCAGTTATAGGAATCATATCGGAACTGAAAAAGTGGATTGGTAGCTCTCTAAATGTGCAGCTGTGTGACTGTTCTTCAACAGAAGACCTCGGTACACAGCACGACGTGGCTTGTCGAAGGCATTCTTTGGTAACCGTTGGTTAGCAAAGATGCCTTTAATAGCACCAAAACTGGTTCTGCTATTATCTGCAGTTACACATTATGAGGCTTTTATGTCAAAATTGTTTGTAACAAAAGATACATCTGTATTAGTAGAAAGCAAACATTACATTCTGTAAAAAGAGTAGCTCCCAGCCATCACATGTCATCCAGCTGAGTGGAAAAAACATTTTCCCATTTTCTTTCAAACCTCCCTCCTAACAGTCTCTCCATCCATCTGCGGTTCTCTATGAAAAAGGTAATACTGTATGTGGCACCAGGAAGCCTTTTCACTACAGCTGACCATTATCAGAGCTGTAAAGAACCCTTTTAGAAATGTTCATCTACCACAGACAATTGCATCAACACCTCTGTGACATTGCAAAGCATGAGTTTACGAATTTAGAACAACAATCCCAAAATAAACTGAACCACAGACTCCCTTCAAATGATTCCACCGCCCTGAAATCCAACGTGTGGGGACGTTTGTAACACTGAACCATGCTGCGGGTAAACTAGTTCTAACTGGGTGTAGATCCCCCTCCTCAAAGACCTTTGGTATTCTATTATCCTCAATATAGGACTGAAGTAAACAAACCTGAGATGTTTTTGAACGCCACGGTCGACAGGACAGAATCCTTTCTGAGTGTGCCAAAAAGAAAATCAGTACTGGACACTGGACGGAGAATTCAAGGTTTGAAAGGAAACAGCACGTCAACATTTATTACACTCAGGGCTGCAGCCAGAAATCAATTTGTTAGACTCTTTGGCTTGAGAAAATCTGACCATTTTTCTTTACAGGCCAATATTTCCAAGGTTCACTCTTAACACAAATGCTTGTTTACAGTGGATGGAAGTGGCTCCTCAGGTTTGCATTGTAACCTTTTACAGAGAATTCTTCTAGAAAGGTTCTGTAGGCTTCTCCACCATACAGTAAGGCTGAATGATTTTGAAAAAATATCTATTTGCAATTATTTTGACAATTATTTCACAACTGCAATATGATTTGCGAAATTAGAGGAAAGGTCATTATGCTCATTTTCTCATTTTCACTGAAAAAAACATTAAAATGATTATAGTGTGTTATTTTTCCAGGTATCTGTACTAAATATAGATGTTTTCTGAAGTCTAGAGAATGATGTGTTGGCCAGGACACCTCTGCAGCACCACAATATAAAAATTTTGACCCACATTTCACCTTTAGCAAATATTGTGCATCCTGCAATTTGAAAATTGCAGCAGACCATATTTCAATTAATTCTTCAGCCCTAGTTTAAGTTTCTGCAGATTCATGGAGGTCAGTCAAGATACAATATTATTGTAACTTGAAACATTTTGTGATATACTAATTATTGCTATAACATTGCGATTTATTATCTCTTTTTAACTGCAAATTATATCCCCAAAGGAAAACTTTGTCAACAATTCATCTCACTTCAATCATTTTTCTTGCAGCACAACGGGATTGTCAAGTTGACAGAGCGACCAACACTGTCATAAAACCCTACCAACCTCCTTCATTGGCAGGAGGGGAGCTCATAGTCTATTTTCAGTCCTGCTTCTCAACCCCTCTGCAGCAGCGATCCACAAAGAAATTGTGGACTGGCTGGACGAGAGCTCAGCAATTTTTTGGGGGTTTTTTTTGTTTGCTTTTTTAACTTTTGGGATTAAAAAGTGGATTTATCTTCACGTTTGCTTGTAAACCTGTGTTCAGCAGTGACCGCTGAGGAGCCGACTGTGCTGTGTGTGGTAAGATAATTAGTCTCTCTGTCCACGTTGACTGCAGATTGGAGGAGGAGGAATGGAAGAAGAAGAGACAGGAGGGATATAAAGGAAAGAATCTGATACAGCTGATAAAAGAACCAGGAGCAGTTAGATAAAACACTTCAGGTATAATAACGTTACAAGAGACGGCCATATTGGTGTGGGTGATGTATACTGTGCGAGAAGAGAGATGTAGTTCACAGAGCGGTTTCAAACTAAACTAAACTACAACCAGCATCTTTTACAATCATCATACATCATATTACATAATTCAAACAGGAATAAAAAAAACTTCTTGTCTCTTTCAACTGACTATCATTAATGTTTTTTCCAAAGTAACAGCACATGGGGCACATGGAAGAGGAGGGACTTTGCCTCTCTATTGTTTTGCTTGCACCTAAACTCCGCCCACAAAAAAAACATCCTTATGTTTTTACAGACAAAAAAGAGGTTGATGTCAGGACAGGATGTGTCTCAAGTATTAAAAATTGTCAATTGTCATGACATAATTGTTACACACAAACACACACACACACACATTAAGGCAGGTCTGGGCACCTCGGTTTGAATATCAGGATGTCTTTCAGAGACATGCACAGACACACACACACACACACACACACACACACACAGAGTTCTGTTGCTGCCAAGTTTGGACATGTTTTGGCCACTCAGTGAGATATAAAAATCTCAGAAGACAAAGCAGAGTTTGAGCTTGTTGTATTGTGAACCTGTGCTTGTGAAGCCTGTAATAAATCTCCCGAAGGCTGCAACCGAGCGTCTTCTCTCCAACAAAGATAACCTGAAGGAAACTCACGTGGGCAAATAATTCTGAATAACTAGGTTTATGTGAACTTCAGTCACCTTTTGTAAACAAAGAAAAAGGGTCCCTTCTTTATCTCTGTGTATCACCTGACCAAACCTGATGGTCTGTCTTATTGGCTTTGATTCACTCAATGTAAAGAAGAATTACAGTTCTCCCTGCTGAGACTGAAGGGAAGGCTGCAGCACTGGAAGAACCAAACAGGAAGGGGATGACAGAGAAATCAAAAATACAAGTGGAAAATCTAATATAAAACCATGGCAATGAAAAACGAGAGCACATAAGGAAAGTAAAAGCAGGCACAACAGACAGATAAAGAGAGAGAGAGGAAGCAGGGAGATTAAATAAAACAGAGAGGGAGGCAGACAGAAAGATAGGCCATGAAATAGGAAGGAGAGATATATGACAGAACTCCAAATGACCCCTCGCTGTCTGTGCATCACAGACCACATTCAGCTCAGTGCTTATCACAGACGCATATACAGAAATACACTGGATATTTTCCTGAAGTAAGTGTGACACTGAGCTGCTCACTGTATAAACCAAACACTTTGTCTAACATGAGAACTGCTGTCTGCATGTCCAAATCTTTGTAGGATGTCATGTTGGTCTATTAACATGAGCTGGCACTGATGCTGGAGAGATAAACACAGTATGGATGAGACAGTTATGACAATGATAAACCACAGTAAAACTGTTTGTATTACCGGTACAAATTTTAATTATTATTAAAGGCATATCTGAAAAAGTCACATAAAACTGTGAAAATGTCCAGAATCGGACAAAGTTATAGTAATCATGTTATTTGCCAAATGTGCAAAGTACACAGGAGTTTGACTCAGTGATGCAGCACAGTGAGACAAGAAGATAAAAAAGTTTAAAGAGACTAACTTTAAAGGTTAAAAAGTTCAATAAAAGAATTATGTACAAATAAGAATATTATATATAAATAAGAATACTACACAAATTGAAAATAAAAAGGTACAAGTAAGATAGGAATAGTAAAGTGCAGTATGATTTAGGAATAAGAAGTACTGAACAAGTTAAAAGAAACTAGCTACATTTTTTTAATGTTTTAATTTTCATTTATAATTATTGTAGGCCTAAAGTCATCCTTACATTCTCCAATAGTAAAAATGTGTAGCCTACATGCAGATTTTGTTTTTATTTTTTAAGTTTTATTATTTCATCTAAATTAAAATGTGTGTCATAGCCAGTTAAGCACCTTTTCCTATAAATGTTTCTTGGTGGCTCGTCTTACGTAGGGCTGCAACTAACGATTACTGTCACTGTCAATTAATCTGTTTATTTTCTCAATTAACTGATTAGTTGTTTGGTCTCTAAAAATGGTGATAAATGTCTATCAGTGTTTCTCAAAGCCCAAGATGACGTCCTCAAATGTCTTGATCTGTCCACAACCCAAAAACATTCAGTTTACTGTCAGAGAGGAGCAAAGAAAATAAAGAAAAAATACAGAAAATATGCACATTCAAGAAGCTGGAATCAGAGAATTTTAGGGGTTTTTATCTTTAAAAAAATACTCAAACTGGTCAATTCATTATTAAAATAGGTGATTTAATTTAGCAGTTGACAATTAAAAATGTGTTCTTTATTTTCTTTTTGGCCAAAAATGGCTGCAGACCCCTGCCCTAGATGCTGGCAGGCAAGCAGGCAGGCATGCACTGTGAGTTTGTTCTGCAATGAAATCACTGACTTTACAAAATAGGGATGCAACTAATGATCATTTTCACCATCGACTGATTTGTCGATTATTTTTACAGTTAATCAACTTATCATATAGTAGAGGTGGGGATCTCTTGGTGCCTCATGATTCGATTCCGATTCAGAGGGCTACGATTCAATGATAAAATGACCCTCGATGGATCTTGATGCATCAAAATTTGATGCTTTTAGGTAGGGCTGAACAATTTTGAAAAAATATCTAATTGCAATTATTTTGCAATTGTAATATATTAGATGTAATGATAATTTTTACATCATTATTCTTATTTTGAATGAAAAAACTATGGTGTAATTTTGCTGGAATCTGAACCAAATGAAGATATTTTTTAAGTCTGTAGAATCTGATGTGTAGGACAGGACGTCTCTGTCTCACTACATTCATTCATTTAGTTTTTTGACACATATTTTGCCTTTAACAAATATTGCACCTCCTGCGATTTGAAAATTGCACAAAGCCATATTGCAATTTCGATAAAATTTCAGTTGATTGCGCAACCCTACTTTAAAGTCAGAGTGCCAGTTGGATTGTATCCGTCCTCACCAGAACTCAAAAATTAGCCTGCACATGTTACAGCTTTTTGCCCAATTTGATTCAGAATTTATTCTTGACTGAATGAATATAAAAGGAAGGACAATCTTCAGTCTCTTGCTCCAGTTTCCCTGGAATACAATATGAAATCTGACTGACAATTAAATGATCTGCAGCCTTTCATTTAAAAAGTTAACTGCATTAATTGATAAATTAATCAATTTGAAAGCATCCTACAGTCTGCTGCCTGTATGAGAACAACAAAATGAGGCGGCATGCTCCGCTGTGTTGTGTTGTAATTAACGTTTTGTCTTCAATTGTGGAGAACAGCCTCTCTGCTCCACTGTCAGCTCCAGGGAAACACACCGCTGTCGCTGGCCAAGATGCAGAGCAGGCGCAGGGTTTCTGAGGGGAACAGACTGAGCAGAGTTGTTGAATGCTGCAGTTTGTGTCACTCAGCTGCACTCTCCATTTTTCACAGCACAGTAATCAGTAAGAAAGTATCACATAGTGAGATACACTATGTAAAAAAAAATATGCTATATGTGATGTAGCAAAACGTCAAAGTGTATGAATATTACATTTATTCTATAGTTTCAGGGAATAAGTTCCACTCAAGGACGGTTTTCAGCAGTGAAACCTCGAATCCAAAACAGAACCTTTTCCCTTTTGAATTCCTGTCAAACTGTCCTTTCTTTAGGCTCTGAACATTTCCCTCTGATAGCAGACTGAATCTCTGTGACTGTCCCTGTGGGGAAGTGTAAGCCTGGCTCAGACTCAGCCTGATTTGCTGTCCTCCTGCTGCCCACCTATCTGTTCTCTGTCTGTGTCTAATAGGAGCCTGGGACAACAGGAAGAGAAGAAGCAGCTTTTGCTTTTGATGAAAACTGACCTCAGGCCTTCATCCTGCTTTACTGCCTGCTAATAAACGTCTCAGGTTAGTGAAACCTGCTTTAGTGTGGAGAAAAACACAAAACCCTGGTACTTTCCCTTCATCAGGCTGGTTCAAACATCACTGAGAAACAGTCAGAAGGTGTCAGGTGGACCTTAAAGTGGCCTGACACTGACAGACTCTGCTGAATCTGGATGTAGGTTCCTAAAATCTAACGCTCAGTGTTGAGTCTGGGTTTTTCTACTCAGTACATTTTAAGATATCATGTGAAATATCCCACCACCAAGTAGAGTTGAAACGTCACCAGTCAAACATTACCTGCATTCAATCATTTTGGCACCCAGATCTAGAAAACATACTATTTATACGTTTGTCTCACAGCCAGTCACCACAATCTTTCTTCATAAAGACAAACCCCTAAAAAAATGCAGTTCTCCATTTGTGCCGGTATCACTTTAAGGGTACTGGTGTTGGTACTGGTATCAGAACTTTTTAAACGATACCACGTCCTAGTGTCGAGGCACTCTTTGGAAGTGATCCTGCGACACGATGGCTTCATGTAAGAAACAACTTATGAGCAAATTTTCTCTTATTTTTGTTCGTATCAACTATTTGTTCTTATTTTGTTAGTACCCACTGATTTCTGGGATTCAAGATAAAATATTGTGGGTTGAGAGCACATCGTGTTTTCACAGTCCACTAACTGTTTGTCAAACACAAGTAAACACAAGTTTAACAATATATAAGTACTTATTTATGCAGGTAATTATTTGTGTAGAATTATTTGTTATAATTATAATTTAAATATCTATACTGATATAATAATCAAAATAAATTCAGTGTTTCTGCCTTTAACTGTTCACAGTTAAACATCAAACTCCTGCTTCACAAATTTGCTGCTTTTAATCATTTTAACTCATCTTCAGTTCAATAATTTAGGAGTTTTAGACTGTTGGTTGGATAAAACAAGTCATTTGAAGACTTCAGTGGAGTGCATAAACTGACAATATAATAAAAAGTTATCAGACAAGTCAAACACATAACTGCATTAATAATCTAATAGATGTTAAATGTTTTAAATAAAAGTGTAAAAAGGGCTCCAATCAGTTGGTATAAATTAACAAAATGCTTGAATTTACAACCAATCATTTGATTAAAAAATCATAATAAAACTAAAATGATTTCATTCTAAGCCAAGCCTAACTCCCTTACTCTGTCTGTTTCAGCCGTTTCTTTGTGTCTCTCTGCCGATACTGCATTTCATCATGTGTTCTTCACCCCACTGAAGTTCTTTCAGCCTTTCATCATTTTTTTAATCATGGTGTCTCTCCAGTTCTTGGCCATGAGTCAGAGCGTTTGAACACAACACAACACCTGCCTTTGGAGGCGTTACACATAGTGACAATCAATTGATCACAAGTGGGACTGATCGTTCAGCACACCCGGGTAAGAGCAGATTTGGGTGGTTAAGAACGTTTGATGCATCTGAAGTTGACTTCTCTTATTTTTTCTCTGACCAGAAAATTACGAGAATTTTTCAAAAATGTTGCCGTGTGAGGCCCAATATGATACTGAACAAAAGATCATAATACTGCGTCAGCATCTAGTGCTGATGATAACTGTAAAGTTGAGCAGTGTGAGCTTCACTGCCGACATTGCTGCAACAACCCGCTCCCACAGATTCATGCTCCACAACATCAGGGGGACAGACCCGGGAGGCAGCTCAGGTTCTGGTCCAGGCTCTTATCGTCTCACGTTACTAGGACTCGCTCCTGGCTGGTGTGCCTGCACGTACGTGCCATCCCACCTCTGCAGCACAACCAGAATGCAGCAGCCTGGCCGGTCTTCAACCTACCCACGCTACACTGCTCCTTCACACACTGCACTGGCTACCAAATCCAGGTCAACACACTGGTATTTGCCTATCTTGACAAACCAAACACACACACAATATCCAGTAGCAACCGTAACTAAGCACTGCAGGCCTGTTCTGTATTTCTCTTCATGTTTTAATGGTACATATCTGGCTCTAAGACGAGCAGTTCTCTGTGTGTTATGTGCTTGGAGGGTGGCGTCTTTTCTGTAGCCTTTCAAACACACAAAACACAAGAGCACATGTGTGAGGAATGGATTCATCTTTTGTCTTTATCACCTCTAATGTTAGCACAAACATTAGCATGACTGGCTAACTAGCTTACTACCTGCTGTAATGTTATCTCCTGCCAAACTTGTGTTAGACACTGCTTTTGCCACGGCTTATTCACAGAGGTTAGATTGGGATTTATCATGTGGAGGGTTTGAGGAGGCTTTGTTAATATAGGCACCAGAATAAAAACCAAAAGGTTCTGTGACACTCATGTGCTGCTCAAGCAGCCAGCGTGGCCAGCCCATTATGAAATCTGCAAGCTAGAGTCAGCATTTTAACCAACAAAATCCATGGTTTTTTTTAGCTGAAAACGAGACGCCTTTGTTCACTTTTCTGTAGATTCAAAGACCTACTGTTTTAAAAATTGTTCTTCTCTGTGTATCATGTGATTCTTGAATTAATGTTTTAATTCCTGAATCTTTTTTTTAATATAAAAACAACTTGCGCTTGGTCTGTTAGCTTGATGAAAACATATAACGAGAGTTCCCATTCACGTGCTAGCAGAAATTAGCATTGCAACTGCAGTAATATTAGCTTAATAAACAGATCATTTTTGCTTCACATGCTGAACACTAAACAACATGTGTACTCAGACTTTAAGGCATATATCTCCTCTGATCTGTGGAAAAAAAATACTGTATAAGAGCAACTCCTTTACTAGAAGGGGGGCAGCTACAAAACTTTTTGCTGCCTGACTGGGATGGGATTTTAGCTTTCTTAAGTCTACCGGGGTGGAGATGTGTGACGTCCATGGCAGATTCTCTGAGATGTTGATTCCCAGGAACCTAAAACTGTTCACTTGCCCCACCTCAGCTCCACCTCAGCAGGCAAGGGTGTGTGTGGATGGGGCTGAGCACACAGCCCTGGGGGGCTCCGGTGTTGAGCACTAGAGTGGAGGAGGTGAGCCTGCCAGTCCAAACTGCAGAGGGTGGTACTCAAGGCCAGAGTGCTAAGTCAGTTTAATGGAGGAGATTATACTGAAGTAGGAAGGAAACAAGAGAATGTGGTCACACAAAACAAAAATATACAAAGTATGAATGTTCCACAAAAAACTACAGCCACGATGTATTGCTTCAGAGCCTTAAAGCCATTTTAGTCATCTGAAGCAGCTGCAATCTGTCATTGTCGCTCTGCTTTCAGCTCTGAAGTTGAGGCTGTTGAAGGGCACTTAAAGACATCAGCAGAAAAAAAAAATCAAAATAGCTCCTCACCTTCACAGTTAAACTGTGGGACACACTCTCTTCATCTGACCACAATGCATCTCTCTCTCTTTCACCTTCATGGTCCATAGAGAAGTAAGACGGCCCAAGGCCACGGGGCTTTTAGGGCTTTGTGGACATCTGCTGATGGAACACACATTCCCCCGAGGACCACACACATGCACTCGCACATTTTAGGCCAGCACAATATCATTTAAATTGAGGATTAAGAGACATAAAAGGGACTATGATTATTTATAGATGACGATAATCAGAATGTTAATCCTCAGAATTAAGCAGTGAGGATGACTGTGTAGGTTTCATGTGCACATGTAAATGTTCGTGCGTGTAGCAGGTTAACTGGAAAAATCAAGTTAGGCAGGAAATTACAGAGCTATTTTGGAACCATGGCTCACTGATTTGAAGTACATATTAGTGATACAATATGTTGCTCCCTGGTTATATTATTTTTCAAAGTTTAATGTTGCTGTGTAAACCTTATCAAGACTCATATAGAGGACGCTTTGTATCATTTTTAGTTGCACCACTGGCTCTGTGATCAGAGTGTCTCACTCATACCCTCTCTGTTCTGCTATATGTACATGCCTGGACCTCATTTCCACATAACCATTGATCTTAGACATTAAGAACATTTTCCAAGGGCATTTCTTTGAACACTCTTAGATTTCTAAATGGCTTTCCCCGAGCATTACTTACAAGAGAGTGCACAGACATGATGTTGAGAGCTTTTTAACACTTCCTCCGCCATCGAAGAGATTTTCCATCATTCATGATAGAATGCTTCCCCTCCATTGATGAGCCACACCAGGCAAAGCGTGTTTTCATTTGTTTACACATTTGAGGGTGCTGTTACGGGGCTTGTAAAAAGGTACAGCTGTTTCAGCTCCAAAAACAAGTGAAGAAGAATAGCTGCCAGAAACAGAAGGATAGAGTTTAACCACAAGAAACAGCAGCATGGGAGCAGCACAGTTATTTAAAAAATGCATATTTTGACCAACCTGATCTGGATGATGAGTGTGTTGAGTCGAGTCAGGATCACCATGAGAGTGAAAGTGAAACTGACTCTGACAGAGGTGATGAAGAGACAACGGGGCTCACGCCAAAACGTCTCATCAATATTGCAGACATGCCAGGGGGAGACGGATAACTTTTTTCATGAAAATGACCAACATTTCAATGTTGATAATAACCAAATTAAAGAAAGAGGCTAGAATAGAATATTTAGAATGTTTTTTTGTATATAAAAACTGATGCTGGCACTGATCGGCAACTTAAAAATAGGATAAAATAAGTATCTATATTGATGTGCGCAATTAGTCGACTATACGATTAAATGTCGCCACCCTCGCTAGTCGGCACCAGAAATACTAGTCAGTTAAACTATTTATCAATATTTTATTCATGAACAATGCCACTTAACTGTTGCCTCTAAGATGTTATGCAGCCGCCTGCCACTAGTCGGGGCTGCAGCACCATCAGACAGCAGCCCCTCTCGCCCAATGCAAATGCCCTGATGGCCCACTAAACCCCTGATGTTGTTATCAGCAAAGTTGGTCAGATGACAGCTCATAAAACCAGCGCTGTTTAGCAGTGTTTTACTCTAGAAAATTAAAATAAGGTTGAATGTAAGCTGTGCCAGAATAAACTGGTATATAATCACTCGAATGGAGTAATGTGTGACCACATTCAGCACAGACATGGACGTTAGCCTGCAGGGACAGCAGCTTAGTTAGTCAACAGGGAAATTAGTTGCCAAGAAAATAAACATAAAAATGAACAGAAATATATATTAACACGTTTCTCGTCTTATATGTGTATATATACAGTATATACATGTATATATGTATATAATATATATACACACACACATATATATATATACACACATATACATACACTTACTGACAAATAACAGGTGAATAAAGGAGTAAATAAAAATGAATACTAATACTAAAAAAGTATATAATTTTGTCCAAGAAATCAGGATCAAACAATACGTAATGAAAAGTCTGATTACATCTGAGAATTAAAACTGCTCTATAATAATAATCAGAAATAGCATGGACGAAAACACAAGAATTCAAACACTCAAACATCTATATCCTCCTTGATAAAATATACATGAGCCTATTTTTTCATCACGCTCTCACACACACATGCCCACACACACACACACACACAAACAAAAACATCCTTGTAGGTCAAATAGTATATCAGAGCAACAAGCAGAAAAAACAAGTCCCTGCTGATTCACAGATACAGCAGTTTGTAGACCGTTGGGTAAACACATTACACAGACACACAGACACACACACACACACACAGGGCCCCTCCCTGTTGATTCAGTGATTCAGAAATAGAGATGCTGAAAGTGAGAACCAGCTCATCATTGATATAACTTCATGAGTAAGATCTGATCGCTGTCGTGACTGGAATCTTAATGTGCAAATACACACACACACATTATCTCTGTCTCTTTCCATCCCACTGTGTTAAAGGCATCATTACCATGCTAGTTAGCAGAGCCAGAGACTCCAAAAACTACAATTTGTCAGATAAATGTGTAAAAAGTGCAGCACAGGGGTGCAGCATGCACCGTGTGTTATTATCACCTCTCTTTCTGTGATGAGATGCCTCCGATGGAAATGTGGTGAATGTGATTTTCTCGTAAACTTCTGCACACCATAAACATCAAGCTGAAAAGTGAAACTCTGGAAAAATGATAATTGCGCTGCTTCATGTCATGACCAAAACAGTGATCAGAGCCTGTGAGGTGTGAGGGAGTTTCCATCCAACAGGAACAACACAGCAGAATCAGTCAGAACCTGCTGACTGCAGCTCACTGCAGCTTCTTAAAACTGGATACATACAGGTTACACCACGTTACTGGTCAAGGTTTGTGCAGCAGATTATGCAGCCCAAAAGGAATACTTGCAGACAAAAAAAATGGTAATCAACTACATGTTTGGGGTAAAAAAGTAATTCATTTGATCTGTGTTTATTTACAGTTCATCTTGATCTGAAAAGACGCTAGAATTGCACTTTAGTCAAAAAGTTAACCACCACAGCGCTCTTCATAAAGCTTGCACCCCCAATACGAATGTTCAACGATTCCTGTTTTTTTCAGCTCAGTTGAGTTAAACTGATGGGGAGATGTTGTATTGTAGTGTGCACCTTACACCACCAGGGGTCAGTTTCTGTGCAGGCAGTAGAGCTCAGCAGACAACCACAACTTTATATGAAGACAAAACATGAAGTCCTGGGGTAAAGTTAGAGGACCAATTAGTTAAAAAGAAGAAAACTGCCTCTGCCCCTGTTCTGGACTGTGTTAGATTCAGTCCTTATAATTAAAGGTAACCTAACAAACTCTGCAGACTGCTGACTGGTCGGAGTAGCGTTTCACCCTAAGTGTGTAACTTCAGTGAGCATTACAGAGGGCGAGGGGCAGACTAATTACTGTCTCTGGTGACAGAGTTACGGTAGATTACGGTTACGGTGAATGTGCACTGAGGGGAGGGAAAGGTGAGCAGTGAAGTTGTCATTCCACACTGTAAATCTACAGTTCAGGTTTGAGTTTGTCAGTAAATAAAGCTCCTTTGTGTGCGTACATTGTTTCCAAGCTGTGAGAATAGTGCTGCTATGACGATGAGCTCCACCTCCATAAGTACAGTGAAGTAAAGTGTAGTTGAATTGTTTTACACAAGTTTTACACAAAGTTTTACACCGCTTAATGCAGTATATCCCGGTAAAATGCCAGGAGGGAATGAAGGTATGGAAAAATGGATACCGCCCAAGCCTGGTATTTATTTCAAACAAACCAGAGCTTATGATTGTTGTAACAGTGGAAACCAAGACGTTTTTGGTGAGTTTTACTTTGTTTTCAACGAGTCTGAATGAAGCTGATGATGATGATGATTATTAAAATTACAAAGGGAGTGCAAAGGGAGTCTGGTGAATTTGGCAAGAGTAATAAAACAGCTGTTTCTGGTTAGACAAAACATATCTTACTCTTTAAAAAAAGGTCTCTCACTGTAGCGATGGTGATTTAGAGAGTGTAAAGTTTACAGCCTGTAATGCTGTTCATTGCTCTGTGTACAATGGTGCATATTGCCACAAAGCAGCAGCTAATATAAAAGTATATTTACAGTTCCCCTTATTTGTAATTCCTCATTGAAATGTTCTCCTCTGTAAGCTTCTATCTGTTTTATCCTGTTCTTGTAATGCACACTGACAGAGAAAAAAGCACAACTGCCCAACTGGAAGAATCTCAGTCTCTGACTGATGAGTCCAATCTTCTACATTCACGGGGCAGACCAATATGTAATGTAATATTTTAAAGATATCGATTACAGCATCTTTAATGTACAACTTTTACACTGATTCCAATATTCTTTGAGGGGGACAAATGTGTTCATAGTCGGTAAAATGAGGTATCGAAGAACGTATTAAATGGGAGGTTATTGTGGTCTGTCCTCAGTAGCTGATTTCCTGGTCACAGTCCTGCAGTCCGTCTCAGTTAGTTCACTGCAGTCAAACAATGATGCTGATGGTTCTCAGCTCAGCCTGCAGATCTCATTAATTGGAATACCTCTGTGGTAGAAGGTGACTGTGTGGTAATGGCCACATGGTGGCTGGTGCCGGGCCCAGACTCCACATGACGGAGCAGCCTGTTGTCATAATCTTCCGTTTTCTCTGCTGTCTGTTTGTGCATCATGTTACACAAAGCCTAAAAATGTCTGGAAAGTGGTGAAGTCTAATAAAAGCAACTCGGCTGCCGCATTACCTTTAAATATCTTGTTTGATGATTGCTGAGTACATGATCATTTTGAGATGTGTTCGGCCTTTAATAACACTTTGTTGCAGCAGGTCATATTTTTGGACAGTGGAGCCCCTCCTCCTAACACTAGCCATCTCTTCAATAATCAGGATTATTTGTTGACTACTAATAATGCGTCTGTGTTTATTCTTGATCGTGCGGCTCTCAGTACAGTTACTGAAGCTCTGCAAACAACTGACCCCATGAAAGCTACAGGTGAAGATGGCTTGGACCATTTCTTTTTGCATCTTTAGGCTCTTTTAATTGCTGAACAAATAACTCATTTATAACCTTTCTATTTCTACTGGTGTTGTTCCCAGACTCTGGAAAACTGCCCATGTTGTCCCTCTGAATAAGGGTGGAGAAAGGAATGATCTAAATAATTATAGACCTATATCAAAATTATCGTGCTTGGCTGAAATTCTAGGATCACTCGTAAACTGTCAACTTAAGGAATTCCTTAGTATAAACTCTGTTCTGAGCCCTTATCTGGGTGCAGATCCATGCACAGCACTGTTTCAGCCATCACTGTAGCTGTGAATAACGTTAATGCCTTGGACATGAATAACAGACGAAAAATAGACAAAAAACTAACCTTTAAATATATCGACATCCTTGTTGTCAAACTCGGACAAAAAATCAGTTAACTTCCCAATGTTTTGTAGGAGGATATCTGAAGCTGTTTTTCACTTAGCATTGCATTTTATATAATAAAGTTAGGTGTCCTCTCTGTCTCAGAGGCAGGACAAGTGTACATACCTGTTTATTTACAAAGCCATCGTTTGGAAATTACCACCATAGTTTTCATCTGGTAGTTTGGTCTTCTGGATCATATCAAACTCGATCTATTGATCTCCACAAGTCTCCTGTGTTTTTACTGAATTGGGAAGATCTGCTTTTAGTTTCTGTGCCTCAACCATCTGGAGCTCTTACAAAACACCCTAAAAATCTGTATTCTGGTGTTCCACGGTGAATTAAAATCATGATCGATAACCCCACTGCCTCTGTTTGCACCTGGTTGACTTGAATTGTTTTAGTATTTCTAGCATGTATTTTTATGAACAATATTAATTTATTGTTTTAATTGTTTCTTTCACCTTATATCATTTTTTCTTTTGTTTTTATATTGTATCTTTTAAACCATTGTCTACTCATTGTCATTGTAAATGATGGCCAGCCCTCAATGATTTTAAAGTTTAAATAAAGTAGGGATGCACGATAACTATCGGTACCTGATAATTATTCGGCCCGATATTGGAAAAAATGACGTCACACAGATAAGTCTGATAATGAAATTTTTTTTGCCGATAACTACATCCAATTATAAATAGCCAACATTGCCTTGTTTTCGCTCATTTTCAGTCCGTTTGTTGTCGCGCATAACGTCATATTGATCCGCCACCTCAAACATAAACATGGCACCGCCATCACCAGTGTGGGCATTTTTCACTATTTCTGAAAAAGACAACGTGATTCAGTATGCAATAAATGTTCAGCCGAAGTGCCGAGAGGAGGTAAAAAGTCTACCAGTTTCAACACATCCAACCTTATTAGCCACTTAAAAGTTTCACCATCGAAACGACGGTATATGGAGAGAGTATGAGGATGAGAGGACTACGCTGCATCGCCAGCCAGCAAGGAGTCTGGAGTAGGGATGTTCCCAAAGACTAATTTCCCTGAAGATCAAACACAAAACTTAATTTAGACTAGTCGACTAGTCTGACACTAAGAAAACACACAGAAAGCAGTTAAAATTGAACAGAATTTATTAATTTATAATGTTAAAAATACTGTGGTATTAAGAGCCATTTGAAGCTGTTAATCACAGTCAACAATCGCCAAATCGTACTATCAATGCCGCTGAACTGTGCGCTACTGTGCAATACAAACATTACATATTAATATACAAAACATGACAACAACTCACTAAATGCTTCACCTTTTCAGACTGAAGAGGATGACAGTGTCTGCGGGTGAACAGCCTGGAGCTGACTGTCAGCTGTCAGCCTGCCACACAGTGTGACTAACGTTAGCAGTGCTAGCAGCAGCAGCAGCAGCTTCTCCAGGTTTAAGTCCGTGTCTGTACTTAATGTGGTCACATGTTACCCCAGTCGAGTGAATATATGTATCAGCTTATTCTGTCACAGTCTACATTCAACATTATTTCTATCATCTAGATTAAAACACTCCGAAACCACGCTGGTTTTTCGAGCTGACATCTGTCTGACTTTACTGATATAAACATCCGTGGTTGCCTAGGACGGGCGATTGGCGAGAGGGCTGAACAATTAATGTAACTCCAAACAACACATTTCAAACTATTCCCATACACTATTCAGAGTTTTCTTCTGTAAAATCTTTTTTATTGAGTGATGCAGCTGAGTGAAACAATAATAAATGTTTTTTTTGAGTCATAACTTTTCTTGTTTTTGTTGTGATTACAACACTAGTGATGTATGTTACATTATTTTGATAAGTCAGAGGCAGAGTTATAATGTTAAATTCATCTTTACTCACTACATCTTTGCCTTTCTTTACCTCAGGTATATATATAAACTATTAATAATGTTATCGGTTATCGGTATCGGTTATGAGAAGCAGGAAGTTATCGGTTATTGGTATCGGTGGGAAATCGTGCTCCCCAAAATAAAGGTTATAATTTCATGTTGCCTGCCTGACTTAAATTCTGTATTGTATTTGTCTGACAACTTTTGAAACTGGTAATAGCACCCTCACTTAAAAGAACTGCCAAACTGCCCATTACTTGTGATTGATTTACTTCCAATTTAGATGAATTCTTGGTCCTGTGGTCTGTTATTTTGCCCACCATGCCCAGTATCTACCAGTAGTGGCTCTCCTAAGGAGACTGGAAACACTGGTATGGCTTCATGGTGGAGCAGCTGCCCTGCTCTCCTTTGTCTGGCAGCCATGCATGAAATAGCGGAGCTGCCAGCAGACCTCAACCCCACAGTCCCTCCATCTCTCCCACCATGCAGATGGTCAGCAAGATGCTCAGTTCTGTTCATCTGAGCCATACTGACATGCTGGAGGGGTGTGTGGGGGTATGTGTGTGTGTTTGTGTGTGTTTAAGGAATAGTAAAATGAGGTACCAGAGTTAAATCTCTCCCTTTGAGCACTGTTGTGTGAAGTTGCCCTTTTGAAAAGCAGAAAAGAATTACCTGACCTTTTTAAAGTACATCTAGAGGGATTCCTCTGCATTCAGAACAAATGTCTATGAGGTTGGCTGTGTGTCTGACCCAACCTTGGGCTTTCCATCTTTGTGAGAATACTTAAATTCTCCATAAAGCAAGCAAGGACTCCTTTGCCTATTTCAAGAATCAAAATGTCAGCGTGCTCAATGATATGGAGTCTTTGTAAAGTCTGAGTGTGCATTTCAATTCTGTCTTCATAACTTTATTTATGCATTATATCTGTTTGTTCTGAGGCTGACCTTCTCAACAGGCCCCTCCGTGGATTTTCAGAAACAAGCTCTCTATACTTCTGCTGCAGTTCTGTTAAAAGCACAGTATTTGTACCCTTCAGCTCATGCAATAGCACAGCGTTATTGCTGGGAGAAAGTAGAGAGATTCCCTTTGTTTTGCTTTTTTCTTTCACTTATGTTCAGAAAATCCAAGGTCCTTTCTGTTTCGAAAGAGGTTTCATAAATATCAGATGGATGATACACTGCTTGCAGCATGGAGCTGATTTCACAATCAAGGATTAAAACCTTGCCCTGGATCAGGGCCTGGAGTTCTGTCCTTTACTGTCTCCTTAAAGTTAGACTCACCAGCCAGCCTCTATAGGCTTCACTCAGTGGAGACTGAAGGACAAAATCTCCCAGCCTTCATTGTTAAAACTGTGTGGAAACAATTAAGCGTTTAAAAAAAACACATTGCCAAGCTAATTCAAAGTGTTTAGGGCAGCCCTTCATATTAGGGAGGTGATATCATGGACTTACTTGTGAGGAAAATGGGGGCAGAGCATAGTTTCCAGCAAGGTGTGTCGCTGAAAAATGTCAGGGGTGTATGTTTGTTAGCAGCCACTCTCGCTGCCATCCAAGCAACTACCTTGCATTTTGAAATCCCCAGGCAAGCAGAGAGATCTCTGAGACTACCTTACGTATCCTTTAGGCCCTTTTATCTCCTGGACCAGAGATCAAGAGGGCTGCAACTGCAATTGTGCACTGCTCAGTGGCATACCAACATTCTGCATCAGACTTAATCAGCTGCCTGTGGGCTGCATAGGGTCCTTTTCAATTTTTCTATGGCCTGCTGACAGGCTGGTATGTACAGTATGTGATATGATAAACCGGGTTTAATGTTAATGTTACTTCTTAATGTAATGTACTTGCCTGACTGGGCAAGTTGTTCAGAATCACTGCCCAAAGTCAACGTGCAACTTAAAGTCAGAATATGAAATGCCCAAGACAGTTAATCAGTCCACATGTGTTTATGTTATTTGTTCGACCAAAACCAAAGATATTCAGTTTAATATATAATATATTAAGAAAAGTGAGAAAACAGCATTGTCTGCCATTTTTGTGTTAAAAATTACTTTAATGATTTAATCAATTATCAAAATATTTTCATAGTTTAGTTATAAAACTGTTGCTAGTTTTAGTTGCCCGACATGGAATTTTACTTGGGCAACCTGGCAACTCTTATTGTTGAACCCTGATAAATAAAACTACAGATACATATCTCTGAGCTGCTTTGAGACATCTAAACCATTGACTGTATGACTTGAACCACTATGGTATTGGTTACATAAAGCACCTATTTGCTGTGAATGGCTGCAATAAGATTACACCCGCTCCACAACTGCCATTGGCTCTGCAAAATCGACACAGTGTAATTTCTCTCCCTGACTCAAACAGGCTCAAAATGACAGCAGTAGAGGCTCTTAAATAAAGTAAATAAGAAATAAGAAATGTAAATAAGTAAGAAATAAGTAAATAAGAATTTGTTCTTAATGACTTGCCTGGTTAAATAAAGGATAAATAAAATAAAAAAAACAAAAAGTCTGACATGTATGGTGGTTCTATAGTAGTAAATCACCTGACTGAGGTCTATAATGTTATCTTAGTCAAAACACAAGCACAACAGATCTGTCTTATAATTCAAATAGGCCTACTTATTGTGTGGATACTGTTTAACTGTTTAACAACTGTTATGGATATGGACCTCTGCATGACCATTATGATGCATTGGCTGCTTTATTTTGTGCCTATTTTTTAATATTTCTACCCTATTTATTAATAAAAAATAATCATATCAGGGTTGTGGACTTATCTTGCTGTTGTTTTAACATGTCAGGTCATTTGAAGTAATTTCCTTGCTTGCTTTTACAGAGGCTGTTTTGTATTTAAGGCTTCCTAAAATCCCCTGACTGTGACCTCTCAGTCTGGTTTGTGCTGCTACATGGCACTAAGCCATCCTTCTTGGAGTATTACTGATGTATTATTGATGGGTGCTGAGTCAAGAGAGTGCTGTGTGTCAGTGCAGTGCTGCTTGACCTCGTCTGCCCTTTAGCACTATTGACCGTGCCTCTCTGATTAATGCATTTCAAACAGTCGGGGTGGTATTCTGGCCATGGAGCAGTTCTATTATTCTATTATCTGTCAAATGGGAAGATTTTTTTGCATCAATTGATGTGTTTATCTCATCAGTGTCAGTGACACTGCAGAATACTTCAAGCGACTCTTGAACTTGTTCTGGTCTGACTGCATATGATTATCCCTGGACAGTACAAATGAGACTGGGTTCAGTATGCTTCAGACAAACTAGGCAGAAGTGTTTTCTCCTGCTCCGGATGGCTACACTCGGCCATAAAGGGGGGCGGGATGCAGTGAATCATACAAGTAATAATATAATGATGGAGCACAATTTTAGTCTTTACTGTTACACTCATTCATCAAGAAAAATGAACTAAAAAGTTGTGTGAAGCAAGAAAAGAAGAGTTTCAGGGAGAGAAGTTCTGCTGCTGATGCTGCAGAGGCTGCTTGTAGGGCTGTGACTGCATAACCGTGGTCATGTGACACCTATGGTGGAAGTGAGCTCATTACCATCATCACCAGAAATGTTTTCGTTGCATCATCTCATGTTATTTTAATTGCCCAATGTATCTGAAATCAGAGCTGTCACACACATGCCCAGTCAGGAACATGGCCTTGATTAACAAGTCAGGGACACAGCCTCTGATAGGTTGACAAATTAGAAACACAGCCTCTGATTGGTTGACAAATGAGAAAATCCAGCCTTTTATCCATTGACCAGTCAGAAACACAGGCTCTGATTAAAAACAGACACAACAAGCACAACTTCACTTTTTTGTATGAAGCCTACTGACGTCTTTATAGCTATATTTCTGCACAACAGAAATCCTTCTGCGCCTTGAACACCTCTTGAATTCTGCTGTTGCTTGGTCTCCTAATGTCAAACTCCTCTTCCTAGCTGGGAGCAATGCAAAGCAAGCTAACGTCATTGCTTAAATTTTTCCCAATGAAGATGTCACATGTTCCACAGCACCCTTCTTGGAGGACTATCCTCAAAAAGGATGAGGTCTGGAAGGAAAATGAGGAATTACTAGAAATTACAAGTAAGAAAACTTTACCCCAACTTTATAGAGACATATATATGTACATTCTGCGTGTAACTGCTCTCAACAAGGTCTGTGAATTATCATGATTTTGGAAAGAGAGATTTTTTTAAATGTATGTTTTTGCTGCTTTGAGCACCACAAGTCGAGAGAAGTCAGACATCTCTATAGCTGATATCTCCAAAATTCTGCAGCTCTCACTAAAACTATCCCAGATGGATAAATAGCACTACAGGCCAGTGGGAAAATATGTATTTTTGAATCTGGGGTGAACTGTCCCTTTAAACTGGAATAGTATAAAAGAAACAGCCAGAAGAATGTGTCAGAATGACGCCCCTGCACGTTTAACCTCCTGTACTCAGTCTTAATCATCTAACTATTATGCTGTAATTAATTGATTGCAATCACTAATCACCACCACACAAGCATATGTTACAATTAGTCATTAAAAAATAATGAACAACTAAAGCCTTTAAAGCTGCACTGGGACTTAAGTTAATTAAAAAGAAGAAAATCTTGTCAACCTAAAACAAAATGCATCCTGTTCTGATCCATGAACAACAAGGTGGCAAGAATTGTGAAAAATTATAAATTTAGACCACCCAGCAGATCAAGCATCTAATTAGCACTCCAGGGTCAATCCTACACTTCAGCGTACAGCATGTACCTGCCACCACTTTCAGCAAGTTAGGCATTAATTGACTGACCACATGCAGGGAAAAACACAATTACTGCAACATCAATGGAAGGGAAAAATGAGCAATCATATTGGGACATGCTGAACTGTTCACTAAGTACTGAGATGAAACTGGAGGAGGCAGAGCATAATAAGGAGTCCTGAACCCAGGCAGCCATCCAGGGGGAGAGATATAAATCTACAGGCTGCTTGCTGCACCCTGAACCAGCTATCAGTTCCCTGCCCACTAACAAGGGGAGTGTGGCGCCTGAGAGCTGGATGACTTCATACACACTGTGACTGACTTCATCTGGACACAGAGAAACACATCTATTATCTGCGTGAGTGTGTGTGATCATTAGGGAACAATAGTGGGTCTCTGAGTCCCATTTGCCACTTGTGGCCCTGTTAAACAGAGAGCCGTTTACTGAAGTATCTACACTTACAACACTGATACACACACATGTGAAGGGCACTTGTACAGTCGCTGACCACTGTACTGCTGCAGCAGCACTCAGAACCCACTCAAATCACAGTCACTGGACATGACGTGAGTGCAGAACTCACAGAAAGGGACATGCCTCACTGATAAAGATTAGGCCCAGTCTGTATCAGAGTCCTGCACAGGTTTTGTAAACCTGTTAGTCGCAATTATTTTCAAGTGAAATTCGCACCTACCCAAAACTGTGAATAAAACCCCCACAAGTCAACCCAGACCCCTGATTAAACACACAAAGTCAAACACTTTTATTCTCTGGCGCAGCACCTGTGCTCCTCCAGCTGTGTTTCCATAGTGATGACAACGTGATGATGAAACTTTTAACAAGCAGAAAAGTCAATGACAGTGTTATTTTTAGCGCACCAGAGTCCTACCAAACATCCAACTCGGCCTTTTACAGTGTACAGTTTGGTAACCTCCACTAGCTTTCATAGCTGTCATAGCGGATACGGGCATCCCACTGTTTGGCAGGATGTGGTTCAAAGGTTGTGTCGTAGACTTTCACAATAAAATCCTCCCAGCTGATTAGGCTTGATGTTACTGTATTAGCAGATTTAAATGTTAAAAATACTGCACAATCTTTTTTCATCTCCAATTTCTCCAGGAAGAAAAAAAACTATTATTGTATTGTATGTGTTACATTATTGTTCTCTACTACTGCCTGTTCACAGTACCCATACCCACGGGTACCCGACCCAGTGCAGGACTGTAGTCTGTATCAGTTGTGGACATGAAAAAACATTTACAGCATCTGAGCAGCTACTCACATATATAGCTGCTTCAAACGAGGATTAATGTTCACACGGTGACTCTTAACTGTCGCCCAATATTACATAATTAGTACAACAGTGCCCAAGCCTCTGGGGACAGCCATATTAACAACACATTAGTGCCAAATTCAACAGGATAAGCTATAGAGTAAACACTAAAACAACTCACAGCAAACTTACAGCTTTCCAGTTTTGATGTGGTCATCCAAAAAAAAATTTTGGTCCACTTGACTCTTCTGTCCTCTGAGGCTGGAGGCTGATGTAATGATTTGTTCTGCTTCTCTGACATGGTGTCAGTTAGTTTGACGTCAGTAAATGTTCAGTAAACAGTCTGTCACTCTGAAATAAGACACATCAGGGTCTGCAGATGTCCCGTCGGCGATTCTATCTAGGTGTGTAATAACGCGAGATCCAGTAGTATCGCATTATTTCCAGGCGCCAGTACAATGCGGGAAACAAAAAGGGGAAAATAGATTTTAAAAGACAAAACAATAGTCACATGAACTATTTGTTTTTTTATAATTTAATAACTATTCGAATATTGAAAAAAATGACCCATCCCTATCATTAGACAGACTGACACACAGATCTGAGACCTGCAGAAATACAACTGGCCCCTCCCCTACCCAAGTAGACTGACAGGCATTTGAATTACATCTTTAAGCTGAAGTCAGGTCCAAATTATCAGAGAATAAATTTTGATAATAATTTTTTTTTTCATGCAAACATACACAAATATTCAATAGTTCCCACTTCTTCACTGTGATGATTTGTTGCTTTTCTCTGTTTTGCATAATTGCAAACTTAATATCTTTGGGTTTTTGAACAAACAAAACATTTGAAGTTGTCACGTTGTGCCCTGAGAAACTGCCATTTTCAATCTGTTTAAATTATGCATCAAACATGTAATCAAAAATATAATCAGTAGATTAATCAATAATGAAATAAACCTCAGCTGTCGCCCTAGATTAGTTGACTGACAGAAAATTAAACAACTAGCAATTGAAGCAACTATTTTTTGAAGATAATGTTTGCTTCAGTCATTTTTCAAGCAAACGGGCCACACAAACACAAACACACACACTACTCCACTTTCTCCTTTCTGCTTCACAATGTCGTTGTTCTACTTTCTTACTGGTTGAAGGACAAACTCAACAGCCTCAGTGTGTGTGTGCGTGCGTGCACGCTAACAGCTGTGAGGTGTTGTGGCCTATAAATGGCGGATGTGTGACTTCTGACCTCAGATTTAAGTGCTGCCTCTCAGTAATCATCATCATCTCCTCTGGCTTCCTGTCCTAACTGCAGACAGGACTGACTTATATCTGACCTCAGGCCAGAGAAGAGCTGCTGGGTGGAATAAGGTCAGCTGTGCACTCAGGGCGCCGGATGGACAGCTTGGCCATTGAAGTTCTTAAGAGACCACCATGTTCAGCCTCTCCTCTTGGGCCTTTATTTATTAAATGTCTCAGAAAAGGAAATGGGTCCAGTGACCCAGAATTCTCAGAGTGAAAAACATTTAGTCCTTCTTGCCTACTAATAGACATAAGAGTAAGATTATCTTTTCTTCACCTTCTTAAGTCATTCTTCAGGATTTAGCAGAGAAACAGGCTTTGACAGACAGTATACAATGTAGGATTAAATTTATCAATTAATCTTCAAAGATACTGATTGAATATAAATTATTTAGGACTGATTTGGTCCAGGATGTAGTTACATCCATTCAGTCAGAGACAAACTACAGCCAGTCTGCATAAAATGAGTTCTTACAGTATAGAGTTGGGCAATTTGTTAAAATTTTCCAAACTATCATTGTCAGCCAATCCATCGGCAGTTGGTGATACCTTTGCCAATGGTTCGGTCAAAATAAATCCTTCATTCACCGCGTGAAAAGAGTGTAAAGAGTCTGACTCTACAGGCTGATTTCCTCACTCGTCACCCAGCTTAGCTCACTCAACGCTAAATCTTAATGTTTTTGGATGTAATTGCTTTAATCGCTTTAATTGTTTTGTTTTGTTTCTTTTATGTTATATTTTTGCTTTTTAAAAATGAGGGTCCTTCCCTCAAAGTATTCCTGAGATGTTTGAAAGAATGACTGAATGAATGAAAGTAAAAAGACATTTTAAAGTTCAGCTTAAATGAATATGAGGCCAGTTGTCTTAGACAAATCAGGTGAGTATTCTGAAGTCTTTTTAGTGCAGAATTCCCTCTCTGTATAACTATTACTCCATCACAGCTCAGCAAGGAAACATTACCTGAGGAATCATAATTTCAAACTAAAGAGACCGTACATTTGGAGGGTATCCACTTGATTTGTCTAAATAAGACTACTACAGTAGAGTCTCAAATCCACTTCAGCTGATGAAAGGATTTCTTCAAGGCCAGTTTGGACAAAAGGAACAAATACCTCGTCTCTGACTCAGTATCATCTTTACACTTTGAGTGTATTGCTGCACCAAAATTCATGAAGAGTTTGCAGCATCATTTTAAAGCCCTACTAGTATTCCACTGATACTGTACAATATCGAGACACAAGTGCTATAATTCACAGTCCCAAAGTGGAAATTCTCCACTACTTAGCTGTAATAGTGCCAGTGATGATCCAGTTTATCACCCTGCAGGGAACCAGCCACCACTAAAATAAATAAGCTCCCCCGCCCAGTCTTTCCATCTAAAGGAACCAAGGCTCTCCTGAGACCCCAACCCAGACGCAGTGACCTCTGGAGTCAGGCATCGGCGCCGCAGGAGTCCCTGCGGAGAGTCATCCCCGGTATTGTTGTACCTGCTCATCTGTCACGCTGCGCACAACCAGCACCAAGAGAGACGGAGCGAGGAGAAGACAGACAGAGACAAAAAGGTGAGAGCTGGCTTACACTGATGTATGAGACACGTATTAGCCTTTCACAACAATTCTGAACTTAAATTCAAAAAGTTGAGCCAAGCATGATGTATCTGTCCGCACTCTTTGCTCTGGTTTTACCTTCTAGACTTCTAAAAGCAAATAGAAACACAAAAATAGACAAATAGATGGATAAGAGCATCTTGAGGGCATGTTAATCAAACATCAGCCTTAATCTAGATTTGAACAATCCACTAAGTCAGTTAATTTTGTTGCTGTAAAATTTGCCACTCAGCTTTGAGAACTGATAAAACTAGCACTCAGTGAACACCAGATATTTTTATCTTGCGTTCTGCAGAAGGGTTTTTCCACCTTCAAGCAATAATCAAGAGACAGTCACCCTAAAAAACAAACATTTGCAGCCATCACAGTTCTTTCTGAAGTGTAGGGTTTAGAGCTTTCACAGTTCACCTTGTGAACACCCCTTCATATGCTTCAACAAAATCTACCGACTGCTGTCAAACTGTAGAAAGGTAAGAAATAACTTTCAGTGTGCTTTCAAAAACTTTAAAAGTTGATCAGGATGACATCCCTTCACATTCCCTCTCAACTCAAACCCTCTTTACAGCTTCATGTTTATGGAACAAAAACAGTCCAGCAGCCAATAAAAAACTCAGCTGGGAGTTTCTGTCTGCGTCCGGTTTTTGATAGGATGTGGTACGTGGAACTTAAAGTGTAACTGTGCCTCAGCTCTGAGACGAATTTCACCCACTGTATAATTCTGAAAAATGCTAAACAGCTGAGGCGGGGAGACCAGCTGGGGGGGAACAGGACTACCACTGGAGGAAGCGTGGCCTTGTGGATACATAGTAGATACTGAAACACCAGAAGACAGAGACAGACTGAACACAGAGAGTAGCAGTCAACCATGGGCAGTGGTTTTCAGACTATCTGTTCCGCTTAGAAACACTGAGCTTTGACTGTCTCCAGAGATACATTTGTGCTCTTTTTTGTAGAGATGCACCGATTCCAATTTCCGATTTTTTTTAAGGATCTGACCTGCCGATTCCGATTTTCAGTCTTTCCAAGAAATATAATTGACAGCATTCACAAACATTTTTGCAACTTTTCTTGTAAAACTAAATTGGATGTTCATAATAAAACACTGACCATTAAATAACTTATATATTTTCTCCCAAAGTGCTCCAGATTACAGCCAGGTCTTATTATAAGATTAAATTAATATTATGTACTAGAGGAAACGCGATCTCGCGAGATTTCGCGGGACGTGATTTCACGTGATCTTGTGTAGAAGCCGATGTAAACAAACCGGAGACTGACGCGGTGCAACAGTTTGCTGTAGTACAACCTTGCTGTGAAAAACAGAAGAAGTTAAACGAGTCTGGATGAGAAAATGTTTGAGGAGACACATCAACACAGGTTGTTTATTCTTCAGAACAGGAGGTGAGATTTTAACTGTCAGTCTGTGAACAGCAGTCTGCTGCTGGCTAACATTAGCATGAAGAGCTACAAAGTTTACAGCTGTTTGGCGACACAGTCAGCTGTTCTGTCTCGCTGTAGACTGTCTGTCTTCTCTTTATCCTGTTCTTGGAGTCTGTTGCTAACACATGCGAGCATGTGTCTGAGTGTGTGCTGCTATGATCAGCACTGTGGTGGGTGTGACATTACGGCCAGTGTGTGTTACGCGCATGACGCGACCATCATGCAGAGTATGTGTGTGAATATGATGGGCACAGAATCAGATATGTGGCGCTGACCGGTCACCGGTCAGGGCCGGTCATGCTAAAAACCGGCCGGTTCCGGTCTCTGGCCGGTCAATCGGTGCATCCCTACTTTTTTGTAAAGGTGTCTGTGTTGTACCTGTGTTGAAGCTAGTCAAGCTAACACCTGCGGCCAAGAAGCCCTGCTGCTGCAGTCTGGTGGTGCTTCTACAGGTATCAAAGGCACCAAAATGTGAAAATACTAAGCAGTGGGCTAGCAAAAACAGATTAAACTGCTGTGAATGATGAATCTCATTCACCATGTATTTGGAAATAAGCACTGTTTCACAGACTCAAGAGTGGGGTCTGGGAGAGGTGAGCCAACCAACTCCAGTCAGAGGGCGTTAACCTCTTTTTTACATACAAATTTCACGACATAGAGTCCAAACGGTCAGCTCTGTCTCAGCATTAGCTCCACAAGTTTCAGGATGATAGGAGAGAGTAGGTGGCGTTTTGGGCCATGTTCAACCCATGAAATGCAGATTTTTATATATTTATTATGAAATGTCAATATTAACACCAGCATTGATGTGTTTCTTCACAGCACAGTAGTATAACTAGGTTTACAGCTCAAAAAACATGTTTAATGAAGGACCTCTTTAAAGACATGTCACCCAACACAAAGCGGCACACAGTGCAGCTGTCATTGTTAGCTTCTGATACGCTGAATTTATGTCATGCCTAAAACACACCTATGATTAATTAAGAAACTAAATACAACCCCTTTGCACCCAAATTATGCACAACTTAACTAGCAAAAATAGAGCTGGACATGCCCTAAATGCACTTGAACCATGTGCTGTAGATTATCTAAATGGGGCCCAAAGCCTTTTAAAACACCCAGTCACAGGCTTCAGGGGAATTTCAGAGATGACTGGCAGCACTAACTGTGGGTTAATGTTTATCTAAGTGTTGTGTGGATGTTTTGTGTCTTCAAACTGTGGAGGATGTCACTGTAAACTTGCACTCACTCATGTTGCGACTGTGCTGTTTTGCTTCAATCTAGCTCAGTGCCCGTGTGGCTCAGTGCCTAGATCCCAGAGTGTAGGCGGCTATATTTACATAAAGGGAGTTATTAAAGATATCAGGTCAGACAGTATTGGCTCAGTGAGACACTCACTTTGTGTGTGTGTGTGTGTGTGTGTTAGAAAACACCAAGTGATAAGAATCAGAATTCAAGTTTTCTTATTATGCCACAGATTACATCTTAAGACATGAAAATGCTGAAATGAAAGAGGCTCACCTTGTTTATAGGAAGACTCATGCAAAATGAGTCGTGTTCACATGATTTAACAGAAAAAAGTTGCCTATGGGAAAACAGTAACTAACCAGATCCGTTATGTAAATTCACTGCACCTTGTTGTAACTAGGACTAGGGTTAGGGTTGGGTTAGGGTTAGGGTTGGGGCCAGGTTTGAAAAACTACATTTAATTACCTCTCATCAACTTTCATCCAGCCTTCACACTGTTAAGTTCCCTGTTTGCAGTCTTTTGTTATGCATACTTAAAAAAAATCTGATTAGAACCCCAGCTATGCCTTTACATAGCAGAGAAGCTAATTAACATTAATTACTGAGTTGGCCAACCTGAACACGATGAAACTCTTGACTGTTTCGTGATTAATATTTATACTTGGCCAAAAATGGTTTCCAAGAGAAGGACACAGCACTCTGCATCATTCTGATGTTTAAACCTGGTTAGTGGAAAGTGTTTTTCACTTTTTAAAAACCAAAACAAAAAGTAAAGAGTGGTGACTACTCACAACCTTGATAGTGGGTAGTTGTTGAGTGCAAATGGCCCAAACCTACTAAATGTTTAAACACTTCATAACATTACTTTTATATATTATATTCAATATTATATAAAGCACCAATAAAAGTTAAAACTTAAATCGCAATTGCAATATTGGCCAAAATAATCGGAATTAGATACTTTTTCTCAAATAGTTCAGCCCACACAACAACCTTTTTGTAATTAAACACAATAAATTGTGTTGGACTTATTTATTGTTTTAATAAAACAGCTTACAAAAACTAAATAAATACAGAGGAAAATAGTGAGAATTATTATTTAAATCAGGAATAGTACAAGAAAAGGCTAAGAACCAGGCCGAGCATTTGGTGCCAGCTCTGAGCGCTGTATGTTTGATACAGGCACAGTTTTGTGGTTATGTGATCAAATGCGCCAATGAAGAAACTGAGCCAATGGCTCATCTCACACATCGAGTAACATTCTGCTCAAATTCTACTATGACTGAACGATTCTGAAGAAATATCTAATTACAATTATTTTGTCTGATATTGCAATTACGATATGATTTGCAATATTAGAGGAAAGGATCATTTTTACATTATTATTCTCATTTTCATTGAAAAACACATTAAAAAAAATACGGTGCGTTATTTTTTTCAGGGATCTGTGCTAAACAAAGATGTTTCCTTAAGTCTAGAGAATGATGTGTTGGTCAGGACACCTCTGCAGCACCACAGGATTTAACTTAAAATGGTATTTTGATGCACACTTGGCCTTTAAAAAATATTGCACATCCTGCGATTTGAAAATTGCAGTAAACCATATTGTGATTTCAATAAAATTACAATTAACTGTTCAGCCCTAAATGCTACTAAGTAACACAGGTTGGTGAACAAAATATTGCTTCACAGTGCAGATAATATGTTAATAGAATACATAAAAATAGTATGTAGTTCAGTTGGCTGATGTAAAGCCAAGGAAGAGTCAGAGGAGCATCAGTTTGATCAGCAGTGAGGGAATCAAAGATAAGCTGCACGATACTGAAGAGATATAAAGACCTAACAATAAAATCAATGAAAGACAAGGACAGTGAACCGCCTCTGAATGAGACATGCTGCTGGAAATAAATTTTCACCACCTGATCAAGCATCACGTTGTGTTTCTTGGAAGCGATCAGACTCTCTGTGCTGACAAGCTGCTGTGACTTTAGTTAAAAGGACTGAAAAGGATAAAAATGGACATTGCAGTTATTTTATCCCCCCAGGACTGAACTTGTTCCATACCTATGCTCATATTACCCTTACCCTGTGGTAAACTGAGACACAAGTGTAGCTTTTATGTGTCAGAATTCTAAAACCGCATTGATTTCAGTGAACACCTGATAACCTTGAGCTTACAGTATATTGTAATGATTAAAAAAGACTCGTTTTGCCATTCTTGCAGAAAATGTGAAATGTGACTCATAGAGCAGTATGAGGTTAGTGTGTTTCTCATAATCTACATTATCCTCAAGTCTCCGAGCTTATGTCATTAAACTTGAAGTCTGTAATCAAGCTGGACAAATACATTAGTCTGGCCAATATGATCAGACGATTTTAGCTTAGTACAGATATATTAATGTGTGTTTGTTGTATGATATGTATGAGGTCATCAAGAAGCAGAGCTGCTGTTAGCCTACACAGT
The DNA here is from genome assembly GCA_034769285.1 of Lutjanus argentimaculatus. Lineage (NCBI taxonomy): Eukaryota > Metazoa > Chordata > Actinopteri > Lutjaniformes > Lutjanidae > Lutjanus > Lutjanus argentimaculatus. The sequence continues at coordinate 28,175,039 of JAWZSL010000014.1, forward strand.
GAGGCTGCCTCCAACTAAAGTCATCACACATTTATGATATCAATTTAATCAGTTAAATACATACTTTTGGGCACAAAGCAGGCCACCTGTTAAATACTAATGGCAAAAAGGGTTATGAATTTCAGCATAGTTATTGTTCAAAACATGGGAATAAATAACTTGTATCTTCATCCATCGTCCCCAGAGTCAGAGTCCTTTGGTGCTGTATTCCCAGCTGTCAAACTGCCCTCTGAGGCTGTGTCCCTGCCTAACAGGACAGCTGACTGAGCTAATTAGCTAATGGCAACTATGGCACAGTTAGCAGCACTGTGGCAGTGACTTCAGTGTTACAAGAGAAAAGGTCCGTGTTGCAACAATCCTTGGGGACCAACAGCGAGGTGCAGCTGCCAAATGGAGTTTGATGTGGGTTTTTTTCCTGCGACTAATGATTAAATGAAACATGGTCAACTAAGACTCTTCTCACCAACTGACAGTTTAGTCGACTATTAGAGCGCAGCCCTACTACACAGTTTTTATTTTAACTGCAAAATGTCCTATTCAACACTAAACTTGGTCAAAATAACCAAATTTAAAGGATCCTTATGGAAAATATATTAAAAAGTCTAAACTGTCAATATTGGTATCGGACTCAAAGTCAAGTCAACAGTCAACAATATTGTAGACTGAGAATCTCCAAACACAGATGTGTATTAGGGATGTGCGCGACTAGTCGACTACATGATTAAACATTGCCACCCTCGCTAGTCATGTACAATGCCAGGTAATTTTTGCCTCAAAGATGTTATGCAGCCACCCACCACTAGTTAGGGATGTGGCCAGACGGCAGCCCCTTGCGCCCAGCCCAAATGCCCTGATGGCCCACACAACCCGGATATGTTATCAGCAAAGTCAGTCAGATGACAGCTCATAAAACAGCTCAGTCTGTCGGTGTTTTAATCTAGAAAATTAAATAAGGATGATGTAGACTGTGTCAGAATAAACTGATATATAACCACCCAACTGGAGCAACATGTGACCACATTCAGCACAGACATGGACATTAACCTGCAAGCAGAGCAGCTGCTTCTGTGACCACCGCTAACGTTAGCCACACTGTGAAGCAGGCTGGCAGCTAACGTCAACTTCAGGTAAACAATGTGTTTACCCTCAGACACTGTGATCCTTTCCAGTCTGAAAAGTTGAAGTATTTAGTGAGATGTTGCCCATGTTTTGTTAGTTAATGTGTATCGCTTGGTGTAAAGTGTCACACATTTCAGCGGCATTTAAAATACGATCTGGCGATTGTAGACTGTGATTAAGCTTCAAATGGCTCTTAGTACACACAGTATTTTTTTGGACAATAAACTGTGCTCTATTTTAACTGCTTTCAGAGTGTTTTAATTTAGACAAGCCTAAATTAAAATTTGTCAACTAAATTTGTTTAGTTGACAGGGCAATTAGATCCCAGGAACATCCCTAATGCGTATGTGTGTTCTATAATATAAACACACTATATAGGCAAATTATCAGCCTTGAATCAACCAAATTGACTGTATGACTGTCATGTCACAAGAGAAATACAAAATAAACATAAACTACCCATCAAATATCTGACACTAGCACACAGAAAAACAACTGTCTGCAAATCTCTGTAGAGAATAAATGAACTTGTGTTCAATCCTGTGTGACCACAGCAGTAAATATCTCTGTAACCACACAAATCAGAAATATAATTTCTTCCTCCAGCAAGGCTCTCCAGCTAAACCTCTTAAGGATCTCATCTTACCACTAGAGTCTATTTAAATTTCTTTTTTTCTCCTAAGACCAATTTAAAAAGCTGCTGAGACCGTTGAATTGTTAGAATGTTGGATTGATTTGTTGGAGAGCTGACTGGCTTCTTACAAAGTCGCCATAATCTGAATATATTATAAGAGAGGTACTGTTTCCATTCAGTCTATTATAAAGCGACAGTCATCTCACAGTAATTAAGCCTCCTGTTCAGCCCGTCTCTACAAGATCAGATGAAAGCGCTGCACAAACTTCTGTCAGCTCACTGAGGGACCATCAATAAATTACAGTTTGAATTGTACTGACTTTGTGAATGTTATGATTAAAAAAGTATACTGAGTTGGTCTCATGTAGCACACATATTCTGACTGCAGTTTGTTCAATGACTTCCATGTGATGTGACCCAGTGACTCTGAATCAATACTGAATTGCATCACTACAGTGGACAAATACAACACACCACTTTTTATTGGATTTTAGTGCTTCATCTTTTTCATATTAAAGCATTTAAGGAAAATGCATGATTTTACTTCAGTATCAGGCTCTGTGCCCTTTGTCCTTTTTCTCTCCAGCTCCTTCGTCTGCCATCAAGTTTAAACAAAAAGTGAAATCATGATTTTTTTTTTTTTTTCACTTCAGCGCAGGGCACTCTAAAGGTGCCCAAACTGTGTACACAGTTTATGTCCTGTGCATTCTCCAGCCATTTCCACCTTTGCCTCAAAAAATCCCAGGAAAACCCTGCTGTTACACATAATGTGATATCTTCAGAAAATCCCACAATATTTGCAAAAAAAAGGTTCCCTCATGATACAATGTAAAATTGGGTTTTAGCAAAGCTTGGGCCAAGTAAAGAGGATTATGTGTTTACATTTATATCCAAGATAAGTCAGGAATATCCTCTCCACCTTATCCAGGTTTCTCAGCCTCATGAGGTTATTGTAAACAGAATATGATGTTTACACCGCTTTCCACTTCACATTCAGCTTAAACCCAAATACTGAATTCCTCATGAATATTACTGGGCCTTGAGCATCCACATAAAAAAACATCAAATCTCTAGTCAGTATATTCCTGAAGCTGCCTTTTATTCAAGTTGGATGGTGGCAAATCTGCAGGTAAATGTTGTAATTGCAACCTCTTACTCCAATCACCCTGAAAATAAAAGCCATGTTATTTTTCTTTGCCAAATGTAAAATCCCACTCAGTAAATAGCTACTCATTTACACAGAGATTCTCACACGCAAGTAAGTGAAAAAGTTACTTCTGTTCTCTACCTTGTAGATTCCATCTAGTCCAATTCATTATACACTTATATTTTCCAAACTTCAGAAATATCCAAATATCATCAAGACTGATGAATTCCAAATGTATTCATACTATAATAAAAGCACCTGAGAATAGGGTTAGCTGATGTCCACCAAACTGGCATATGACCATTGTTGTGAATTCCCTGCTGTGAGACCCACGTCACAGCAAGCTGCTCCATGCAGAGACTATGGACTGTTCTGCGCACGCGCAGTGTGTGTTCGATAACTTTCTGTGTTGTTAACTAGTTTAGTAACTCCTCGCCGATCGGGCAGCGCTCTCATTCATCCCTTGTACAGTACGACAGTGTGCGTCGGTGATGATGTAAGTTGTATGACGAGCGGATGTTGTTATATTTGTATGTAACGGGAGTCGTTAATATTACCAGTTAATAAGCTCCATGTATAGCTTACCATGTAGCAGTGTTTACAGAGCCTCATGAAACTGAAACGGCCCGCATGTAACATAGTCTAATTACCGTGCATTTATTTATTTCTGTCATTGTTTATTAGCCGTGTAGCTGTTGCTCATTGAGGCTGCTATTATACTGTAAGCTAGCGTGACAAATTGACCGGATCGGTAATTACCGGGGCTGTCTCAGTTTAGCTTGGTCACGTGACCTGACTGCTGCGCCAGCTTGTGTTATTTATGATCCTACACTGCCACTTACGGTGAATTTTCAGTATGACACGTTACATATGTCAATTGTAATTCAGGTTATTCTAACATTACTGCCACTGTAGGTTAATTATTATTAATACTGTTATTATTGTTGTCCTTTGCAGACATCACAAACCACACCCAACACAAATTCCAAATGCTACAGTGTCCTGTTTATTTGGAAACAAATCAATAAAGCCATCAAAGGAGAGAAGTTGCTGCGTCTTCCCTGACCGGAGGATTAGGCCAGCTTATGCACAGCCAGCGTACATCACTGAAGCTGTTCTCTTACAACCATGTCACATATCCTTGTTCATCATCTATCTTTGCTCACTACTAGTGCTGTGGACGTTCTGGGTTTCTGTCATTAGGGTAGTGTAGCTCCTCTAAGGAATAGGCAGTACAAAGTGTGTGCAGCAAGCAAGTGAGGGAGAGCAAGCAACAGGCAAGTGACGATGCTGCTCACAACGAAGCAGAAACTTAAACTTCACACTCAGTGTGCAGTAAATGTACAGTTCAGGTTACAGTGTGTCAGTTAATAAACTCTGCAGCTTTTCAACACCAAGAAAAGTCTCGTCTGTTGTTCCCAACACAGGACAAGCCCAGAGTAAGCTAAGCAGGGAAGTCTAACGTTAAGCTAATGCATTGTCAAACTGCCACGTGCAAAGACCAGCTGTCCACTTTCACAGATTAGCTGGGAAAACTTGTGAAGAGCACCTGTAACCTGCAGTTATCTATGGTGAGCAGCATGTCCTACACTTGTATTAAAACACCGCACTTTTAAGTCTGGCCCTGTATTCTCAGTGGGTTAGCCGGCCAGCGTTGGCTTACCAAACATTATCAGTGTGATAGCTCCCCGCTGCAGCATGTCTGCTATTAGCAGTCTGCAGCATGTCCTCCTGCACAGCGCTTCACTGACTTTTAATTTGGACTCGGGCTGTTGGAAGGCTTCTATCTACAGCCTCAACCCTTCCCAGACACCAGGAGCCTTCAGCCAGTCATCCAGACACACACACACACACACACACACACACATACACACACACACACACACACAACACACACACACACACATCTGCAGACAGACTGTACATCTGCTACTTAAATATTTAATACTTAAAAACATAGACAAACCCACTGCCTGGGCACACTGCACTCCCTATGACAACTAACAGTGTCCTGACTCCCATCTGAGAACCACTCTCCTCCAGTCAGGTGATGGCAGTAGATTATGGAGGCGTGACCACAACTGGACACTGTTGATTCGTGCATATAAAGCCAGTGTTAAGTCACTATGACCAGGAGCTCTACACGTAGCCTCCAGTGATCAAAATAAACATGAGTAAAACAGCAGGACATGTATAAACCATACCGTATGCTGAGGACATGCCGACTTTAACAAGTCTATTCGGTCAAAATAAAAACCACAATGAATGACAACAGTTTGTTTGGGTGTTTGCCATTTTTGTTTTTGTCAAGAAATCGAGACACTAAAATACATAGTTCCAGCTGAGAGTTATAAGGGATTATGGACATGTAGAGTTTGTTTGATGACCTGCCCCATCTATATTTTGTCAAAGAAAAGTAGGGCTGGGGCATTTTGTTGTCATAATCTACATTAGAGCTGCAACTATCAATGGATCAATCAATTATTAATTGATTAATTTAACAATTGTCACTTTTTTTAAAAGCAAAAAAATCAAAATTCTCTGATTTCAGCTCCATAAATGTGATTATTTTCTGGTGTCTTTTTACTGACAGTAAATTTTGGATTGTGAGTAAAATAAGACATTTGAGGACGTCATCTTGGGCTTTGGGGAAACACTGATTGACATTTTTCACTATTTTTCTGACATGTTAAAACGAATGACTATTAATTGATTAATCGAGAAAACAATCAACTGATTAATCGACATAATTGTTAGCTGCAGCCCTAATCAACATCAATTCTGGAAATACATCAAATTGCATAATGTACATCAACGTGTCGCTATGAAGTGTTTTGCCCAGTCAGAGCATGGATTCACCTGGAGAACAAGCTGCAGACAGCAAGCCTCACCGCAATCATCTAAAGTGAGCATTTTAAACAGAGATGCAACAGTTTTTCTCTCTTTGAGCTCCACAAACTGGAAATGTCTTAACACAGCAGCACAACTGTTTCACACAAGTGCTGGAAGTGAAGCAGCAAGCACCCCGTCCCCCTGCAGCAGCAGCAGCACCCTGTATACTCCCTGTCAGCACCCAAGCTCCACGTATGAGGAATAACATGTGTAACATGTCTCTGCTCCCATGTTAAAAGTGATCTCTACACTGCTGCTGTTAACTTTACATCATGCAGCATCTAAAGTTGTTATTTTATTTGTAATTTCTGTTAATTTAACAGCCATGTATGAGTCACAAATGGCCAAAACTAACATTACAGACTGTCTGTTATTTTCCTCGTCCCACATTAGGGCTGAACGATTTATCGTTTTCTGATCAAAATTGCGATTTCAGACAACACGATCATGTGATCGCCAAAGCTGCATTTTTTTGCAGCGCTCCTGACTGACCCAGGATCTGTTGTGTCAACTATTTTACACATACATGCCGTCTCCCTACCATCCTGCCAAGCTCACCAATCAGAATCGGCATGCTACTCGTGGACAAGTCACGTTAACCAATCAGTATTAATCTGCTCGTCATGTTTTGTAATGTTAACGTGTTTTGAAATGGCTTCAGCTAGTGGTGCAACGGATCGCAGTTGACCCGTGTCCCGTACGATCGCCTTCTACGGTTCGGCACGCATGTGATCCGCGGACTACGTGTGAGCATCATAGTTTTATTGTCACTGTTACTTTTGTATAAGTTATAATACCTGAAATCTCAATGCAGAGTTGCAGTGAAAAGACAGGACAGATGCTGCTGCGTGCAGCGCATCTCTGCGAAGAGTGAATGATTTAAAATCCATCACATCATCTTGAATGAAATCCAGACCATGACTTTTTTCACTGATGTAACTATGCTGTCGTCAAAGAAACGGATCATAAGACTGTGATAATTATTGAAACTTTGGTGATATCAGCTGTATTAACTTCTACACAGCTCATCTCTGCTCACCGCTGCAGCTCTGTCTCACCCTGTCTGTCACACAGTGTGTCTGTGCTGATTGATTACCCGTAACTTCTAACCAATCAGATGTGCTGTAGGCGGGACATTGAGCCAGACTACAGAGCATAGTTGTGTCTTATACTGTGCAGTGTATAATGATTTAATGTATACATAGAACAGCAGCCTAATGTATAAGTTTGAAGATTTTAATATTATTACCATTATCATTACTATTATCATTATTATTACATTATATAACTATGGTGATAATTACAGACAGACAGAGATCAAAGCCAAGTGCATTTTTAAAATAATTTAACCCTAATCCCACCACTTTTTCTTTTTTGCTGATCCGGAAAATGATTTGATCCGTGACTCAAAACCATGATACAGTCCGAACCATGAGTTTTTTTATCCGTTGCACCCGTAGCTTCAGTGGAACCAGAAGCGGAGTTAGGGGATTTAATCCCCAAGAAAAACAGCACGTTGGTCATTTGGGAGTATTTCGGGTTTGAGGCTGCATGAGTGCACCAGAAACAGGTACTGTGCAAAACCTGTCGCGCTAAAGTTGCAACATCCAGCGGAAACACAACCAACTTATACCGGCACTTGAAAAATCACCACAGGCATTTGCATGAGGAGTGCATGACGAAAAAGTCAGGTGAAAAGTCTAGTGAAAATGATGCTCAGGCCTATTGTAGCAAACAGACTACAATTACAGCATCTTTTGCCAGTGTAACTCTGTATGACAAGAGCAGCCGAAGACACCGGGAGATAACGACTGCCATAACACACTACATTGCCAAGGACATGGTGCCTGTTAACACGGTCACCAAAGACGGATTTAAAAACCTCCTCTGCACGCTGGACAGACGATATGTGATTCCCACCTGCACCTACTTCAACCAGGTTGCTTTGATGGTATAAGTAATTTTCTGTCATGTTTGTAGATGTTACTGTACATTGTGAATATTGCACTGAAGCTTGATTTGAAGAAAATCGTAAATCGAATTGAAATCGCAATATCTGCCAGAAAAATCGCAATTAGATCTTTTCCTAAAATCATTCAGCCTTACACACTGATGCAAAAATACACAGCCAGTGATCATCTTACCTGCATATGACTCCAATGATGAAATAAATCAAAAGTCGAGTGCTTCAGTAAAATCACTGATTGTCCAGTTCAGTGAAGAGTTGACACAGTGATTGGGATCAAATTTATATGCATCACAGCCTCCTTTTGAATTTGAGGTGAGAATTTTTGTGATCAGGCATCTGACATGGAGTCTATTACACAGGGTGAAAACTAGACTAACTTCCAAATATGTCACTTATAATTATTCTAATGTGCTTTATGTGTCTGTTTTTCAGGATTATGATTGAATAAAATATTAAAATATTAATGAGACACATTTCTGATATTTATTTTTGGTTAATCAGTTGTTATATTCATCAAATTTAAAAAATGTTCATTAGATTAAACAATAAATTAAAAACTGGATTAATCGACTAATCGAAAAAATTAATGATTTAGGTGCAGCCCTAAAGAAAATGAATATTTCTGTGACATTTACCTCACATCTGTGTGTGACAGTGTGAGATTTTGCAAGTGTTTCCTCGCCTTTGTTTGTGTGTGTCTGTGTGTGTGAATCTAGGCCTGGGCGATGAAACAACAGCGATGTGTATTGGCGATAGACATGTCATCAATAGTAATAATTCCGTTGGTTAATAAAATGCCTGACAGTTTCACTTAAGTTTACAAAACATAAATAACTGACAAAACTCTATCAAAATTTGGTATTAAATGACAGGGAATTTTTCGATACTCGATAGTACTGAAGCAATTTGATCGCTACCATAAAACTATAGAAGTTTGGTACCTAGGCCCCAACATCGCAAGGAGCAATCGATCAAACCCTCGTCCAGACAAAAACCAGTAACACATCACTCTTATTTTATTTTATACGTCACCTCAGCCACATATGAAACTTCACTATCAATGTTGACTTTTCAGCCTGGGTGTCTATATAAAGTTTTGGGGTTCTGTATCCAAGCAGGCTGTTGTTTTTGGCAGACGCCCAGTTTGCAGCCCCTCACTGCAGATGTTAAAGGAACAGTTCAGCCCAAAATCGTAAATACATATTTTTCCTCTGACCTGTAGTGTCATTTATCCATCTAGATAGTTTTGGTGTGAGTTGCAGAGTTTTAAAGATATCGGCCGTAGACATGTCTGCCGTCTCTCTAATACAATGGAACTAGATTGGCAAAAAAAAAAAAAAAAAAAACCATTTGAAAAACTCAACAGCAATGCCTCTTCCCACAAATCATGACCTGGTTACTTAAAATTATCTGCAGACCTTGCAGCGAGCAGTTTGTGTGAATCTACTCTATATGGATAAGTAGTCCGACAGGCCAGAGGGGAAATATGCATTTTTTATTTTGGCTTGAACTGTTCCAAGTTCAAACAGGCAGTAAATGTACCAGCACAAGAGGCCAAAAGATTTATTCCATAGATGCAGACAGTGCGTGCTTGTGTGTGTGTGTGCTCGCATATGTGTGGTTGAAAAAAATCATAGGCAAAAACAGCCAAACAGACAGAAGACGAGGGAGCTTTCAAGAAATCTGCCAATCAAATATTCATCAAATCCAAAAGCTGAGCAGACAAAGAAAAGACAAGTGTCTTATGAAAATATACACAGTGACAGTGTGGGGTCTGAAGGATGTTATTTTAAGTTAATTTTGTGATAATACGGAGTTAACTTTTTGGATATAGCCACACTTCATCAACCAGTCTAATATCTGATTCTCCTTCAGTTGATGATTTGTTACAAAGGCTGGATGATAACAGAATTTATTGAATTATCAACACTGTGAATCTCTTACCAACCTACACTTAGTCACACTGCAGCTTTTATTAAACAATCTGAATCCCAGATGTTTTAATTAAACTCAATATGTAACCAGATGTTCAACCAACCTCTGACTGTAATTTACTACACGAGCACAGAAAAGATATAGAACGATTTAGATTTTTGATTATATTGTCCAGCCACGTTTCCTTCATTTCCCCCACAATTGCCCTTCAATAACCCCCATGTTCCATCAGCAAAACATGGGTATATTAGCATGAATTATTGGACAGTATGATAATTCATGACTCAAAGAACCAACACAACTCACCACATTACACACACACACAAAACTAGTATGAAATGATTGGACTGGACAAACTGGTTTCTTGCAGGACTTTTGATGAACGATGACTTTTGATGCTAGGGGGCAGTTATCTTACTTCAGTCAGCTATAAAAATGTGCAGATCAGCTCAGATCACACACAATCGATCATGTGATCATGCAGCTTCCAGCTTCCAAACACATCTGGAGGACCCCCAGTTTTAGACTATTTGAAGTGTCTTTAGCCTGACTCGTAGCATTTAAGTAGCTATCTCAGTGTCGTAACAAGCCTCTCGAGACCTCCATCACACAGGTTACCCAGAAGCCCACCTTCCTTAAAGGGGAAGGTTCGACCAGCAAGACACAAGTGCAGTTTGTGTGTAATTCAAGTCCCGTACTTAAGGAAAAGTAATAATACCCAAAGTTGAAAATACTCCACTACAAGTAAAAGTCCTGCATTCTAAACTTTACTGAGGTGAAAGTATGTCAGTATTATAGCAACATTTACTGAAAGTGTCAAAAGTAAATGTTGCATTTTACTGCTGTAGATGTTTATGTTTGTGCTCATTTTAACTACTTTATCTATCTACAGAAATGCATCAGATTCTATAAGATCATTATATGTTTGCACTATTTGAGAATCTATAGTATGTTATTAGAGAGAAAATGTGTGTATTGAGATATATATTATAATTCCCAGAATAGCCTAAAATTATTATTATTGAGATATTATTTTAAGCCATATTGCCCAGTCCTACCATAGATACCAGCTCAGTTTAGAGCAGTAGCATGATAACATTTGCTAATTAGCACCAGAAACAGTCTGACGGACATGTCATTAGCTTTGCAGGTATTTGGTCATAAGCCAAAGTACCGATTTTAAAATTTGCCCTGAACAGTCGTATACGAACGTAATATTTTAAAAAGAAATACATCAGCACAAACTGTCCCAAAATATAAATATGCCTCTACAGTATAGTATTCTGTCGCTCTACACTCAGATCCACATGTCTGAATTCATCACTACTGACATGAAATGTGTTTAATAAATGATGATGACTATTGTTATTTTACATCACCTGCAATTTGATCCTAATTTATACGACTAACTTTTGTGACTATTGACCACTGCAGCCTGAAGTTATAGTAAGCTGTATTTATAATAGTTGTTCTTGTGTCTTTTGTTTTAGTGAGAATTTATGAATAGTACCATATGTGTAATAAAAGCATAAATGACAAATACAAAAATAAGCTGTGGAATGTTAAGTTGCTGTTCCCCTTGTAGATGTTCTCCTAGCTCAGCTATCAGGGTGATTTTTTTCTCTGAGCGGAACAAGGAATTCTTTCCCCGTCAGTTCCATATCTCCACATCTCTCTGACAGTCGGGAGGAGCGCAGAGGTTCAGCAGTCAGGACAGGGTCCTGCTGCTCATATCTTTGTGAGATGGAGGGATTGACCTCTTTGCTCTCACCCCTTATTAGAGCACAAAGAGCTGCTGAGCGAGCTGGGCACACTGACATGAATCTTCTATGGGTGAGAAAGGTCTGAATGAAGGCTTTACTGTTCCACTGCGACTCAAAGCATGTCTTATGAACCACTGATGGAGTCTGGTCCATTCAACTGGTGGAGCGATAGCAGCCTTGACGTGGAGACATGGAGCAGTGGAGGAGCAGACAGGAGAGATGTGGAGGGTGTGAGACTTGAGGAATAAAGAGATACAGTGGTTGCTTGTACTTCTTTATTATGCTCATGTCTCATGATCATATTTTAATTGCATCATCATCTCAAGATAACAAATGGATCTTATATTAAGCTTTCTAAGCTCTGTGTCCGAGGATAAGATGCACATTATACTGACCCATTATACACTGACATATATTATTAGTCAAATTCAGCTTATTACAGATATTTCTGTATTTGCGTATTTTCTCTGTGTATATGTAGATATGTCTGAATTTTTAGGCTATTCCGCAATGTACAATATCTCGGTATATACTGTACATTTTCTCTAAAAAAAATATATTGTATGATGATTTTATAGAATATGATGCATTGCTGTAGATTGAACTACCCAATATTATATAATGTCGTTAAAATGAGCTCAACCTTTACATCTACAGCAACATACACATTAAAGCAGCAGTAATATTCATCCAAATACATGCACCATGAGCAATGCTACATTTACTTTTGACACTTTCAGTATACGAACATAATACTGACATACTTTTACCAGGGCTGGGCAATATATCAATATTATATGAGACATCATATCATCATATGAGACTTGACAAGGTCCTAGATTTTGGATATTGTTATATTGTATGTGGAATAAGTGTTGTCTTTTCCTGCTTTTAAAGGCTGAATTACTGTAAAGTGATGTTATGTTCTGACCTTACAGACTGTTCTAGCTGTTCTATTATTTGACTTTATCTACTTAGTCATTATATCCACATTACTGATGATTCTTTATGAAAAATCCCATTGTATTCATATTTTGTGAAAGCACCAATAGTCATCCATACAATATTGTAGCAATAGTGATAAATATAGATAAAGAAGTACTTGTCCAAAAGTACCAAGAAATTTGATTTGGTCCATCTCAGCCCTAACTCTTACTTTCATTTGAAATCCATAACCTGTAGTGGAGTGTTTTATTTTTGCTCAGTATGTAGCTTCATCATAATGCTAATCAATAAATTTAATGCCACGTAGGTAAGGTTTTTTTTTTTTTTTTTTCACTTGCCCTGTTCTGCGGCTAATAAATGAAACAATTTGCGTTGGCCAAGGCTTGTAAAAATTGCAACTGAGTCAGAAATCTACTACTACCAAAGTCAGTTTTCACTTGTCCCTGCACAAACTGTTCTACTGGGGATATTAGCTGAAGAACTGCAAATATTAGTCAACTGATCGAGTAGTCAATCAAAGGCAATTAGCTGCCAAATATTTTGATAAATGATTAATAATTTGAGTCTTTTTTTTTTCAAGAAAAATGTCAAACCTTTGCTGCTTTCAGCTTCTTAAATGTAAGGATTTGCTCATCTTTGTCATTTATGACAGTAAATGAAAAGTTTTTTCGGTTTTGGATTGTTAGTTGGACAAAAAAAAAAAAAAAACTGAAGACGTAACTTTGGCCTCTGTGAAATTGTGATGAGCATTTTTCACAATTCTTTTGATAATCGTGAAAATAATTAGAAAAAAGACAAATGTTTAATCTTAAAGTATATGAATCAGAATAAAAACAGGTTGTCATGGTATTCTTGTATATATCAAATACTCACTTGTGCTTCAGCTCATCTTTACCTGCCTCATAGTTACTGTGCGTGAGCGACTCTCAACAGAGACCAGAGGGAAGCGAGACGGCTCACTCCTTAGCTACTTCCAACATCAGCTCCAGAAAAGAACTATGTTCCATTCTTTTTTACCACTTGCCTGGGCGGGTGAGTGATTTGCTCGATTTACTAGCTTGATGTTGTGTTTCACCTGCCCCAGGCAATCTGGCAATCCTTTGTTGAGCCCTGCAGTCGAGTTAAAAAGCAGTTATAAGCCAGTGAATTTCTATATGATTGGAAGGATGAGGATCTTTAAAAACTCAAATATCAATGTCATTAGCACTGGCCACAAAAATCCAATTTGGTCCTGATCTCATTATGTCAGGATTATGTCAGAAAAGGCTTATCATAGAGTTTTCAATAGAGCCATTCCTCTCAGCGTTGAGAGAAAGAGGTGTCCCAGAAGGGAACAGAACAAAAGTCAAGGAGCTCCAGAGGAGAAGTACACAGGTCTACATGTGTAATCGTTATGACCACCATTTAATTTGTACAATGAAATAATTCTGTTCTGAAATAACAATAAAATTTAATCGTGATCTTGAGACAGCGGGCCAACAAAATGATTGGCAACCACAACTGCTTTCAGCTTGTGTGCACTGTTCAAATCATTAGTAAACATCTGAGTCCAGTGGCTGTAATCTGAACTGAGTGTGATGAGTCTCTGCAGTTATTTACTGCCTCTGGTTTCCATACCAGTTAATTAAAAGGGAAGAAATGACCATGTAAGCATCAGACTAAATTTTGCTCTACCATACACAAATAAACGTACTTTCTAAAAGCAATAAAGGTGTTTATGTGCAGAGAGAGCTGCTGTGGCCATTCACCCCGTATACTCTGATATCATGGTCATAAACCAGAGCACGTAGTCATTGTACAGACTTCTCATCACATTATGTGACTTTGTGGCATAAACGTAGCAGTGAACATGCAAATAAGACAGGCCTGGAGTTGTTGAAAGGTGTATATTTTCTCTTTTAATAGAGCTAAGCTAACAGTTTGTCCCTGCTTCCAGTCTCGGCTAAAACACTGACTAATGTCTGAACTGGATGCACACAAATGAATCTGACTGATCTGACTCTTACAGCAGTAGTCGGTGTCACTGGTGTTACACTGCACTTATACAGTCAGGCTCATACCAATTCCACATCAGTTACATTACTTTCCCATAACTTTCTTCTTTTTTATCAGATAAAAAAAAAAATCTAATTTGCTAAATGCTAAACATGTTATCAGAGTCAGATGAGAAACGCAACAATTGTTAACTGAAAATTTGAGGCCAAAGTAAGAAAATATCAATACAATTGAATATCGCAATACTAAGTTTTGTGACACTGTACTGATTCTCAAAAGCACTGTATAGTTATATATTTATACATGCAAGGATTTGTGGCAGTGGTGACTTTATTAACTCAAATTTTATTAATATGGTAGTGTATTCTTTATACTATGACAGATTTCCTAAAATTTACCAGAAAAACATCAGTCCCTGCACACACTTATCACCACTGCACTGATGTATCAAAAAAGTGCTGCTTTCAGCCTTTGCCTTTCAGCTTTCAAGGACCTTTATTACGACAGTTTTCCTAAAATTAGTTTAAAAAATAGCAACATATCCCCTTGCTTCAGTGCTGCAGTATATAGTAATACAGTGAATCATGACTCCTGTATCATGATGCGCATCATATCACCAGTTTCTTGCCAATACACACTCCCGCTCTGTATAGCTGCAGAGTCACAGCACAGAGTAGCAGGAGTCAGATTTCACTTATCACTTGATGAGAGTAAGTAGAATTGACCGACAAAACGATGGCAGAGCATCTGGTGCCAGAGCAAAAGCACCTATTAGCTAATATTTGGAATTTAATCCCAATGCTAACAGGGACCCTGATAACAATAAAGCTGAAGTTGGCAGTTTACTTTTCCCATCATTTGGCAAAAGTTCCATGATAACATTTCAGCAAATTGTAATTAAGAGACTTGGATTACACCAGACGAGCAGTATGGAGGCATTTTATGTTTTTTTATGTTGTTTTTTTTTTACATTTGAAAACTGGTCACTATTCACTTCCATTGTTTGGGAGATTTTGCAACACTGTTTTCCTGTGAAACTCCAGCAGTGTTTTGTGGACTAAAAAAACTAAACCTGACCTTCAATCGGCGTGAGGGCAAGTAAATAATGGCTAAATGAACTATCCCTTTAAAGTGGTCTGAAAGAAAACTAGACTTCTGCTCCTCCTCTTGGCTCTGTTTTCAAGCTTCAGAAAATCTAGCCTATAATGAGAGACTTTGGCCAATTACAGTCAGCAATTCTGGAGAAAGATGCTAATAATAATAATTTGAATTAAAGTGTTTTTAAAAAGGAAAACAAAGAAAGAAAAAACATAAAATACATCAGATTAAAACATGCAAAGTTGATATAGTGGTCAAATGTAAGATAAAAGATATTTAAAATATTAGAGGCTGTGGGAAAACCAAAAACAATCATAAATAGAACAATGAAATGATACAACCAATTAAAGAGTTGTTTAAAGAACAATTCTATGGGTTGGTGGCTCAAAACCCAAAGTGTCAGTATTTGACAACCTGAGAATGAGACTCAACAACCAACTATCTTTCTCCAGCATTACTGCACCTTTAATAAGGCAACCTGCAAACACTGTCTGATCAAGGTGGCAGCATCTGGAGGCAACACTTCTAATCTACACACACACCTTCAAGTACACCACAAGAGTGAGGCTACAGTAACAAAACGGGCTGCGCAGTGAAAGACCAGGGAGTCCAGAATGTTATTCAATAAATGTAAGTGCTCTACAGATATTGAGCGTCACTGACAAATATCTTTTCTTGTCCGGTGTAATCCATAACACTTTACTAACCAGTGGGAAAACTTCCTCACCGTGGTATTCCTGCCCTGAATAAGACAGGAAACAAGTGCTTTTCTCAAAATACACCAGGACCTTTAGTGTTATCAGAACAAGTAAACGTCTTCATCCATCTCAAAGTGCAATCCTGCTAATGCAGCTAATATTTTGCTATTTTTGGTCACTTCAGGTTTCTTTACAAGTAAGAATGGGTTACATGTAAACCTCCCATCACCTTTCATTTCAGCATCTCAGCATCGCGCAGCCTTCTGACAGCCTCTACAGTTTATCATGTGGCAGCATTAAAGGATCAGTCTGCCAAACAGCACTGAGCTCGATCATCTCTCTGCACGTCTTCTCCAGCGTTCCATCTTTGTTCCGTTTTTTTTTTTTTTTTACAGTGAGCAGAGCAGTGATTTATTTTTCTAAGAACTGACAAGTCTCTGACAAGTCAGCTGCTGCAGAATGACTCTGTGATGTCTCACTCACTGTTCACCGAAATCTAAACTATGAATAATTCAAGTTAACTGCATGTACACAGAGTGGGTGTAATAAGGGAATATGGAACTGACTGGATCACTTTGTGAATGATTTCCAGGAGGTTATAAAGTCAGTAGATGTAAATGAGATAAAAAACAACAACTTTAAACCAAATGATTTTCTTTATAGCAGCCTTCAACAGTTTGAACAGTAAACTCCACTGATACTAGTTAAAGGTAACAACATGGAAGTGAAATGCCACAATATAAACACAAATTTATAGTAAGTGCCACCAGATTAAAATGTATGGCTGTATCAAATGTCATTTTTTTAGAAGCTCTGAATCTCTGTCATTGTATTTTATGATGTCTCAACAAAATTCTCAATTTGAATAAAGTGATTAGATCGACTTTCTTTAACGAATTGAACTTGTCAGTTTTGTCACCATACATGTAGTTTTTGTTGCTGTTAGACCACCTCATTAATGCAGGCATGTGTCTCCTTTTGTGTACAGCGCGCAGGAGAGCAAACAGCTTTTTGACCGCAGTGAAAATGTTGCTTATGAAAGGCTGAACACCAGCAAATATGGACTGAAGCAGAATATTTTGTTAAATAAAAGATGCTGTGAGTTTTGGAAATGATTACATCTATCTTATTTCAACACATTTTGAGTTTTGGGCTTTGCAGCACTCTGGAGTTAATAGGTGTTTGCCTATAAAATGTCAGAAAATGGTGAAAAATGTTTCACAAAACTTAAGATGATGTCCTCAAATGTCTTGTTTTTTGTTAAGAGGCTGAAATCAGAGAATTCTTTTTTTTTTTCTAAAAAAAATTACTCAAACTGATTCAAATCAATTATCAAAATAGTTGGTGATTAATTTAATAATTGATCAATCAATTAATCATTGCAGCTTTAGTTTATTAATCAATTAGTAGTGAGAAATAAAATTAGTTGGCAACTATTTTGATAATTTTTCAAGCAAAAATGTCGAAGGTTCTGAACTGTTGGTTGGACAAAAGAAGCAAACGAAGACGTCACTTTGTGCTCTGGGACACTTTGATGAACATTTCTCACTATTTTTTGACATTTTATCAACAATTAATTACAAAAAATAAGCAGCAGATTAAGTGGTAATGAAAATAATCATTACTTGCCATGTCCTGTAGAGCTAAAACAATTAATTAGTTAGGCTTAATCGATTATTAATCTATTATCAAATTAATCGCCAACTATTTTAATAATCGCTTAATCGGTTTAAGTAGTGTTTTAAGAAAAAAAGTCAAAATTCTTTTATTTCAGCTTCCTAAATGTGAATATTTTCTGTTTTTTTTTTTTTATTATTTATGACTTTAAACTGAATATCTTTGGGTTGTGGCAAAACAAGACATTTGAGGACGTCATCTTGGACTTTGGTCTGTAAAGTGTCAGAAAATGGGGAAAAATCTTCCTCAACAACTAATCAGTTAATCTAGAAAATAATTGACAGACTAATCAACAATGAAAATAATCGTTACTTACAGCCCTTAGAAGTGTGTAGTACAGTGTACTTAAGTAGAAGAAAAAAGGTGCAACGTGAGGACACAGTGCACAACCTCCATTAGCACAGACGCACATTATGTGATTATACTGAACAAGATGTTATGACCTGATGATCCCTTACCTCAAAAACCTTGTCATGTTTTATCAGCTCCAGACAGACTCATTTAACATCCCACTTAGCCTGAAGAGTTCATTTAATTTATTATTACAGCATTCAAGTCTATATCATACAGAGGATAACAGGTGAGCCTTAGTGACTGATTATAGTGATATTTATTACAGAGTTATCTCACCACAAATATGTTACGTGTTCAGAATAGAGCTGCAACTATTAATTAATCAATTACTAAATTAATTGCCAACTATTCCTATAATGGATTAATTGGTTTGAGTCATTTTTCAGGGAAAAAAATCTCTGATTCCAGTTTCTTAAATGTGAATATTTTCCGGTTTCTTTACTACTTTATGACAGTAAGCCGAGTATCTTTTGGATGTGGACTAAACCTTTTGAGGACGTTGTCTTGGGCTTTGGAAAACACTGACTGACATTTGTCACAATTTTCTGACATTAAATGGACCAAACAACTAATCAATTGATCAGGAAAATAATCAACAGATTAATCAATGATGAAAATAAACATTAGTTGCAGCCCTATTTCAAAATCACAAGGGAGAAAGTCCACACGGACGCACAGTAACAGATAATACTGAATTATCACCTAATCTCTCAGCCTCTAACTCCTGGCATTTATACTGAATTCAATTATTGAAATAAATTCTCAGCAGTTCTGCTGTGGCCCCCCTGTCCAGGACCTCCACACCACACACACACACTCACAGAGCCCCCACGGGGCCCTTATTGGACAGCACCGCTCAGACTGGTTCATGAGCCTCAGCACTAATTACAAACCTGAGCACCTCCTGAGTCTACAAGCAAACCCTCCTTCACCAGGCTGACTACAGATCAGTATCCTGAAATGCTCCCAGCATGCACATGCAGCTCAGAAACACGTCTCCTGTGTGGATGTCACACCAAACTGGAACACAGAATTGATGCCGACGTGGGAACAGTTACTCAGCAAGCAGCATCGTGCCTAATTCAACAAAATGTCACTTCAGTCACTACACACACAGTGTGTGTACTCACATGGATTAGAGAAGCTCCTTGTTGAAATGTAATTACAATCAAACACTATTTAAGCCGAGGTGAACACAGGGTACACCAAAGCTCCTAACTCGTGTTACATGAGGTGTGCGTTGGCACATATACAAGAGGACATTAAACTGGCAGATTTTAACATGAAGTTTGGCGCAGCGTTCACCGCCTTACACGTGAGACAAACACGTTTAGTAACGTTAACGTTAGCTGTTGGTGTTCTGAGAATGAGCGAGCTACACTTGTGCTATTGCGTCAAAAACACAATGAGCGGGACACCCGTTTAATAATCTAACGTTATTAGCCCGGAGAAACAGCAACATCCACGAAACCCGCACTTATATTTTCAGCGTTTATTAAGCAAGAAGAGCAGGTGAAATGTGATTTAGAAGAGGAGCGAGGTGTGGGTTTGTTTACCTCGCTGAGATGCGGATAGCCTCCCGATGCGGAGCCGCGGATGATGCGCAGGGAGCGGGTTGACGCTGCGACCAGGACTCGTTTCACACAGCTTCGCCGCTCTCCTTCTCTCTTTCTTCCTGTCCTCTCTCTGTGTCTTTCTTCCTGTCCTCTCTCTGTGTCTTTCTTCCTGTCCTCTCTTCTCCTCCTCTAACGTTGTGAAATTTCAAGCGAGCCGCATTCAACGACGGGCCAGCTCCTCTCTCTCCCTCCCTCTCTGTCTCTCTAGTCTCTCCCTCTCCTCCGCATCCCTGCTTTCTTTCGATCACCTTCTGCTCTCCTTTCACTAGCGTCAAGCCCGCCAAAATACACATAAAGTACTTCCGGTATCCGTATTTACACAATTAAACGTCTTATTAATAATTCAGACAACTGATTAGTCTTGAGTTTTTTCACGGCAGCCATATTTAAGTAATATGAGTACAGGTGACACCAATTTATACTAATTAAGGTCCCATCCCATTTAGCCTAGCAGAGCCTTTCCAGTGAGCCAACATGCACAAAGCAGCACCTTAATTAATGTAACTGGTAACACCTGCGTTTACTATTTAATGTCAAAATGGCTGCCATTAAAAGGTCTTTTAACTTGTGGTGGAACGTCCAGAGTTACATTAATCAGTGTTTATTGGTCGTTTTAAAGTTTATTTTAAATAAGTGAATTGTTACATGTAGCCTAATAATAATGTATGATAAGAATGATGTGATAAGACTAAGCCCACAGAGAATTATCACCCAATGCTTGACCCTTTTACCAAATATCTTCTTAAACCTGCTATGTTTCCATCAGCCCTGTTTCCTACTACTACTGGGAAAAAACAGCGCCAAATTTAATTACATATATAATATATAACATATATAATATATACATAATATAATTAAAATACTGCAATAGACCCTTTTACAGTTTGTAAACAATGAGAAAGCTGCGCGCGCATCTTGGCAACGGAAGTATGGCGGACCACAACAGCTTGTCAACAGGCCGCTGCAAACATCAGCAGTTTTAATCGTGTTCTCAGTCTAATCACACACGTTTAATAGTTTGCTGCCATAGACGCCACCAATTGCTCTGAAAGTCACAATCTTTCGGAAGTTTGAACAACTTATATCGACCACTGGTATATCAATTCTGAAGCATCATATACTCAATAAACAAATGTTTTGGTGATTTTGGTGCTGATAAAATGTTTCAATTCAACCTTTGCAGCTTGATAACTCGTTTGGAGGAGACCTCTACTTCTGTTGCCAAAATGACGTCAGCTGTAAAAGTGTAGCTTCAGCTGATGAAGAAAGCTCCCATTGTAATCCTTATAAGGGTGTAGATCAAACATGTTAACTGTGTGCTATGTAACTTGAAGGAGTCATTCAGGAAATATTGCACCGCATTGTAATCTGTCATAACTAATGTGGTGTGATAGTGTCTACATTTTGTTGTCTCTGCTCTTTCTCTATGTTAAGTTGGACACAGGGCTTAAGGCCTCCAGCACCGAGCCTCAAACCAAAACCTTTTATTTTGAAGGCAGAATGTAATAACTTCCGGTGATTTTCTCGCTCCCCCCGGTGAGCTTGACGCAGCCTGTCGGTCGTCAGATGGAGCGGCGGCAGTCTGCGGCTCCTTTTGTTGTGGGCGCTCGGCTGCCTGGAAGTGAAGAACAGAGGCGGCAGGTGCTGCTCCCTCCCTGCCTCCATCCACAGCCTCCCTTGGGACCTGTGACGAGAGGAGACCCCTCCAATTAAACACTGCGTGGACATATCACACCTACATACACTTATAATATACTCCAAGTATTTTAAGTATTCTGCTGACTGTCCTATAGTTTAAATTTTATTTTAGGTTTTATCTGTACAAAAAGGCAAAATAACCAAACAACATAACCAAAAGTATACTGAGAAGAGAAGACTAAATAAATAAAGTAATTAAGTTATTAATGGCGTAATTAAGTAATAATTTAAAACATAAAGTACCCCATGTTTATATGACAGAGACGTTTTACACAGTCTTAAAACTCTTTATTTAGTATATTCTAAGGTTTTAAAGCCATTTTTATTACGTTTCATTTAAGATTCAGGGGCTGGCAGTATTCTGCTGTCTACTTGAAAAACGTCGGGATTTATTTTTGCTTTATGTATGTCAAATGTCAAATCTGTTTTATTTTAATTACCATTTTTAATTAAATTGGTGTATCAATGAGTAAATAAGAAAATTAAAATGCTTAGTGGTTTCAGTTTCTCTTATACAATTAATGTTAAATTTAGAGCTCACCCTAAAATCAAAAATACATATTTTCTTCCTGGCCTGAAATGCTGTTTATCCATCTAGTTTTTGGAGGGGGGGTTTTTGGAGTGAGTTGCAGAGTTTTTTGGGGACATCAGCCATGTAAATGTCCACCTTTTCTCCATTATAAAGGGACTAAATGGCACTCGGCTTGTGGTGTGCAAAGCACCAAAATTAAATTTGAAAAGTTCCATAAGGAACTTCTTTCTTTCTAGGAAACAGCACTACAAGCCAGAAGATTTGTATTTTCGATTTTGGGGTGAACTGCCCCTTTAAACATTCATTATTTGCTTCTAATATAATTTGATGTATCGATAAACAGATAACCAAACATAATTTGCTCAGTGGTTTCAATGTACTTTTACAAATGAAACAAATATGGTCAGAATTGAATGTTAATCCAGAACATGTGACAGCAGGAGGAAGGAGGACAGAAACAAAATGTATCAACAAAACCATCATGTAAAAGCTCTGAAACAAACAGTTTGTGTGAGAGTGACAGCGTGACAGTGGAATCTGATGAGTAATGGATTATTGTGTGAGTAATGAGCTCTGATCTGGTTTTATAATTTCATATTTCACCCACGTGCTCATTAGAGCAGAACAGACAACATACAAAGCGCCACCAATTAGACAGACAGGGTCAACTGAAGACAACACACACGACAACAGACAGCACACAGAGGCAGCGCACTCAGGTCCTGGGCTAATTGGTAATTACACAAGTCACAGTGCCTCGAGAAAGACCGATATGTGCTTAATTAATCAGCAATAATTCATGCTCTTGTTTTGCTGGCTGGATAATGAGACTTCATGCTAATTTCTGAATTTCGGAACAAAACAGTTCAGCAACAGTGTTGGAAAAGTGGAAGGAAGTGGTGAAAGTACACAGTGAGTGAAATGAGCTCAGACTGATTCAGTGGGCAAACTCAGACAGTACGCTGAGCAAACAGGCAGTCAGAGGTGTTCAGTGACGGGCTGCATTACAATGAGAAAAAGAAAATCATTAAATAAAGCTGAAAAATGATACATGTGACACTCATCGTGGGTCGTCCCTCTGCAGCACAGACAGTGGTGCTTTTTCATGTCTTATTTGCATGTTCAGTCCATTTTCACGGCAGACATTTGCACAGGTGTTACTAATAACATTAACAATGGCTCTGTTCCATTCATGTGTCCAAGACATGACAGCATGCACAATACCAGGGCCAAGAAACTGAAGCAGCTTAATGGAGTCCAGCCATTATTCATTGTATTGTTTACACCTGTGCTTTTCATGCTGTCAAACAGGCCTGTTGAAAAGAAATTCAGAAAGACACTGGTTGTCTCATGTGTTTTTGCTAACCTCCCTGCTTAGCAAAGATACATGTTGTCTCATCATGTGGTAGCAGTCTTTCATGTGTTTTGCTGGCTTTAGAAGACAGTTGTCTATTGTCTTACCATGTAGTGTTTTCATGTTTTGCTAGCAGCACTGGTTAGCAAAGACACTCATTGAATTATGTGTCTTGCTAGCCTCCCTGGTTAGCTACATTTGGACAAATCCCCAGGCTCTGATGGTCTGACAGCCACACCTTTTGGGATGAGATCAGAGGATTTCTTAATAATGTTTTGATTGAAGCTCTGGGTGAGCACAGGCTTCCAGTAAGCATGAAACAAGGGGTCATAGTGTTAATTCCAAAACCAGGCAAGAATCCTAAAATAATAGACAATCTAAGACCTATCACTTTATTAAACAATGACTATAAGTTATTAGCACATATTTACACAAACCGTCTCAAAAAGGTATATCCCAAGTTGTCAGTGAAACTCAGTCAGGCTTCTTAAATGGTAGATCAATACACAATAACATCTGTCTTATTCTTGATATACTAGATTACAGTGAAATGATTGAGGATAAAGGTTTCATCTTATTTCTTGATTTTAAAAAGGCCTTTGATATGATCGAACACCCCCTCATGTTCCATTCTCTGAGAGCATTTGTTTTTGGAGACAACTTCATAAAGGTCATGGAGACCTTCATATAAGGACATTAATAGCTGTGTTTCATTACCTCATGGTACCTAAATCAGTTTGATATACAGAAAGGAATTCGACAGGGTTGTCCAGCGAGTCCAGGACTGTTCATTCTGGCAGCGGAAATGTTGACTATCATGATAAAGAACTGTGAGAACTTGAAAAACTTAATGTTCTTGGATCAGAAGTTGTAATAAGTCAATTTGCGGATGATACAACCCTCCTTCTCAAGGACGAACATCACACTGCACACTGAACTCTTTTCAAAGGCTTCTGGACTATTCCTCAGTATCCAAAAATGTGAGCTGATGTCTATTCATGAATGTACAAAAAATGCCATTTATGTGGCGACGCCTGCGAGCTAGTTCAGGCAGTCAACTCGAGCTGCTCCGCCCACCTCATGTGACATACCTCATTCTAATACTACATACCAAACACACACTTCTGAGCTCGCGTCTATTTAAACTGCTGAAACTCCCATTTCCCCCCTGCCTGCCAATGTGTTGCTGCCCCGCACTAGCTTTGCTGCCTGCTCTTTTAACCCCACCACCACCCCAGCATCCACCTGCAGGCTCTGATGGGGGGTTCAAGAATTTGCTCATCACTCCCCTTACCTCTATGTAACTTAAGCTGCAGGGAGTGATGAAGTCGGAGCCTAGACGCCAAACTCAAATCATGTTCTGCTGCTGAATAAACATTCTAAACGTGAGTTGTCTGACTGAAATGATATGCCTGTTAAAACTGTAGTAAAATACCTTGGTATTTATGTAACAAAAGATCAAAAAGAACGGGAATTGCTCAATCTGACAAACAAAATCTATGAATGTAAACATAAACTTAATATTTGGTTGCAAAGGGACCTATCAATCTTGGGCAGAATGTATCTCACTAAGATGGAAAGCATCTCGAGATGTGTCCACTCTGCATCTTCATTAGCACTTAGTACAGATTTTGTGAAGTCTATAAATCGACTCAACTTCAATTTTATATGGAAGAATCGAACTCACTATAAAAAAAAAAAAGCTTGCACAGTTAAAGACCTGTCTGAAGGTGGGTTCATGTATGAATGGAACTTTAAAAATGAACTGGTTGAAACAATGTGTTAAATTCCCTCTGGCATATATTCCCTCAAACTTTGATAAAATGTGTGGTGCTGAATTTATTTTAAAATGTGATTACAATGTAGCCAAATTGCCAATCAAGCTTTCTAAATATCATCAACAGGTTTTACTTTTTTGGAAATTATTTTACAACCACAATTTTACACCTCACAATACACCATTGTGGAACAACAGATACATACTCCACAAAAGAAGATCATCGTTTTATAGGAACTGGATGGACAGAAATATTTGGTGCATAATGGACATATTAAATACAAATGGAAATATGAGTTTTATTATAAATTCAGTTTTGACTGCAACGTCACAGAATTTAATTGTCTTATCAAGGCCATACCCAAAGCATCTCTTGTTCTAGCAAAAAATGCATTATTGCGTTCTCAGTCCCCATCCCATCTACCCACAGCTTTTTATTAATGAATTTCATTTTCTCGACAAAAAATGTTAAAATAAATTTATATGATCCATCTTAACAAACGATTTATACCCTGCCCAATCTTCTAGAAATAATATTTTGAATCTGTTTGTCCTCAATTTGGATACCATTGATTGGTCAAAGTTCTTTAAATACCCAGTTCCACCCAAAACAAAAGAAATCCACTACAAAATAATGAATGATTTCTAACCTTCCAGTGAATTTTTAAGACTAAGATTTGGTTTTGAGAACAAAGTGTGTGTTTTCTGCAATGGTGATATTGAAACAACAGATCACGTTTTTATTTCATGCTCTCATACACAGTTATTTTGGAAACAGTATAGAGAATGGTTAAGTAGGAAAACCACAACAATGCCTGTTTTAGAGTATTCTTTTTGGCGTGTCATTAACAGATAAAAAATTGGACCTGATGACAAATGTTTTTACTTATTTTAGCCAAATTTTTTATTCACAAAGCTAAATTTATTAAAACTCCACCCATCTTTATTGGCTACTATAATGAAATTCAACTTTACACCAAGTCCCTTAAAGTCATAAACTCCAAATGTGTCTCTACAGAGGTGTAGACTAATTGGTAATGAATAAATATTTAAAATTTCTTATTCAGCCTTATTACATCTTTTAATTTTGATTTTTTAATTTTTTTTATTTAATTAATTGATGTATTTATTATTTGTTATTTATTTGCATTATATTCAGTAATGATTAATTTTATGGTTTTCTTGATTTGGTATTCTTTTTGTTTTGTTTGTTGTCTTTGTGTTTTGTATCTCTGGTGTTCTGTTCATTGCTTACTGAAAGATGTTAAATAATTGATATTTGCCTTGTTGTGTTTGTACATTACCCTTTTCAAATGGTTAAATAAAAAAAAAGCCTCCCTGCTTAGCAAAGATACTTGTTGTCTCAGTTTTCCCTTCTTCCTTTTCCACAGATTATTTTTAATTATTGTTACACCCCTCATCCTCTGGCACAAACCTGGTGGTCATAACAGTCAGGGTGATGGTTAGCTGCCACATGTGTCTCTTGTACAGTATGTTTACAGTAGCTGTTGAATTTCTTTCAAATGTGGCTGTAAAATAAATAAACCTTGTTGTAAAGACTTTTTCCTCTGAGTTAAATTTTTTGACACTAATGTTACAACCCCAGCATGGTCAAATAAGGAGGATAAACAGGCTCAATAACCAACAAAACCAGTTAGGTTGAACAAAATTAACAGGACATGTCAGCAACATGTCAGTTTTTTGTGATTTGGCTTGTTTTTCGCTAAACATTTATTTGAATAGCAACATTAGTTTTGTGATTTCATTCAGAGACCTGATGACTGTACTTTAACATTTTACACAGTATATTAATATGATATGAACGACAAACGAACAGATCGAACTCTGAAACGTCATTTTATGATTGAGTCAGCAAAGATTTACAAACCATGCAAAATCTATGTTGATTACATCTGCTGATTATAATCTTGACCAGCCACTAAAGCAGTTTTGCCTCCTGAATGCGTGGGCACCGTGTAACAAACAAAAAACTTGTGTGTGATGAAGATGGTAACTTGAAACAGTTTCTGAATCTAAACCAAAATGATCTTCATCACTGAGTTTACAATTTCCCAAGATGTCTAAAAACTGCACCTTTTACAAAATGATCTTATGTCAAATATTTGATGAAATACTAACTCACAATTTGTCACTTATTTCACATCTATATTTTATTTTATAGTATTTGAATTGCTTTTGTAATGTATGTGTCTTTTGCTTGAGAGCCATTTAGAACAAAGCAGTCCTCTGCAATTTGCAGTGAAATTTTGCATTGTTTTGTTTTTATTACAAAAAACACATCTGCTTTAATGTTCTATTTAGCTTGTCAAATCTTCCTGTGCAGAGAGATTTCCGCTCAGTGCAGCTGTACAGACTGTTCCTGTGTGTCTCCTGATGCATTTGAAACAAGTATTTCAGAGTCGCAGCGGTGTCACCGTGCTTTCTGTCCGTCTGAGCAGCTTTTTTATCAAGTCACAGACAATTGAGTTAAAAGAGGTTCAAGATGACATCAAATATCCTGAGTAGCTGCCATGAAAGGTTTCAAATTAATTTATTTGGCCATGTTCCAGGAACTTTCATTTGCCCACTTCTCCTTTTACACTCGGATTTGATGTGAGTGCTTTCTTTTTTTTAACTTCTGATCCAATCCCCTCTGAGCCTCTTAGCTCTTAGATTTACTGATTGTTAAGCTCTCAACTTCCAAAACACCTTGAGAATCTGAAACCATGATGTCACAACCGCATACACACACACACACACACACACACACACCCCAAATTCATCTGCTTTTTGTCACACCCTCCCATCCTTCCCCGCTGCTTTCAGAGTTCTGTTTTTTCAGGGCACAGCTCCAGACCATCCCTTCTCTCAGGGTCTTTTTAAAAACTAATATTCATTGTCATTTTCCATTTGCTTGTTTAAAATTTACTTTTGTTCACATTCAGGTTGTTTAACACTGACAACGTTTAGATTAGCATCACATATTAAAACTCTCCACTAAATTACTTGTTTAAAGGGCTAGTTCACCCAAAAATGACAGTTCAGCTGTTATTTACTCACCCTCATCCCAACTGAAGGTCAGGTTTAATTTTTTAGTCCACAAAATAGGAAAGCCCCGACATGCCGTTCACTTGTGCATGCACACAGTCACACCGCACACACCCAGTTCAAATGGTGTGCACGTGCACATGAGTATGGCTCCACACTAGAATGAAGATTCAGGTTAAAAACATGATGTAAATAACATCTTTCGCATCAACTTGGCATGTTAAGGCTTTAGGAGACTTGGATTACACCAGATGAGCAGTATAGAGGCATTTTATTCATTTATGCTGTTTTTTTTTGTGTGAAACTCCAGCAGTGTTTTGTGGACTAAAAAACTAAACCTGACCTTCAATCGGCATGAGGGTAAGAGTAAAATGACTTGAACTTTCATTTCTGGGTGAACTATCCCTTTAGCTATAAGGTTTAGTCGTCTAAACCTAACAATCAACAGGCAAATCCTGGTGTCGTCCTGTGGTTTGAGCTACTGGAGATACAAGAACAAAAAATGTTGCAAGAGGTCACAATCCAGGCACTGATTCCTTCAGTGTTTGGGGATGAACATGTTTTGTAGACATGGTTGCCAGTTCACACTGTGGCTTGTTGCAGATGTTGCTCATACGGTCCACTAAATTACTGATGAATTATTAATCATATACTGAAAATAAATGAAACAAAGACTAATTCTGTGCCCTTCACTGCCCCTCCTTCGGGTATTCTGTTACCTCAGACAGACTCTCCAGCTCATCCCATCATCCCTGTCTATGTTTTAACCCTTCCCCACCACCACCACAATCCACCCAAACCCCTCTCCATGTGCCCCCTGTGCTCCCTGATGTCCTATTCATTTTCATTTGGACTGTGCGTGCACACAAGTCAGCCGGCAGCGTCCACAAATCATCCACCAACTGTCACATGTCATCTTTCCCAGGCTTGTTGTAGAGTGTGTGTGTGTGTGTGTGTGTGTGTGTGTGTGTGTGTGTGTGTGTGTGTGTGTGTGTGTGTGCCGGTGGTGTCAGATTTATCAAACGAGGTTTACAAAGAGTGATGTGCAGCAGGAGCAAATGAATTGAATGCATCTCCTAATGAAATAGCACAGTGACAGATGTATCAAGTGTCCATGATGAAATGAAGACGTTGTTTCCTGGTGGGACGGTGGACAGAGATGTTACTCACCTGATGTGTCTTTTACTGCTGCTGCATACTACAGAGGACAGGAGCAGGGACTTTCCTCTGTCCCACCACAGAACTGAATTTCATTTACCACATGAGCCAAATTTGACCATTTTAAATCAGTTTTTGATAACCAAAGTAATATTTCTCTTTCTTCTTCCTCTTCTGCTGCTTTTTAAAAATGTATTCATTTATTTATTTACTTTCATTGATGCAAAAACAAAACAAAACAATAGTGACTTTACAGGCTTTACAAATTAAAAAACTAACAAACAAACAAACCAAAAGAAAAAAGAATAAACAAATTAATAAATAATTAGGTGTAGAACTTTACAAGGCATATATAAATGGCCATAATGTTCTAATTATGATTTTTAAAAGAATAATAATTTTATTTCTATAGCACAAAGTGCTTTCTAATAATGGGGAGATCTGTAATACACAATAATAACATTGATGATAACAATAATAATAATAATAATAATAATAATAATAATGAGAAGAAGAGGAAGAAGAAGAAGAAGAAAAAAAAACAACAACAACAAGAATTTCTTCTTCCATCCTGCTCGTGTGGTGTAATCCAAGTGTCCGTGAGCCGCGACGTTAAAAATTAATCGCAAAAGACGCCATTTACGCCATGTTTTTAGCCGAAATGTCAACTGTAGCATGTAGCTGGTAGGATGCAAACATTGCGTCGATCTCGCGAGACTTTGTATATCTCTTAATGGACGCACGTGCGGAAGTCTCGCAAGATTGACACCATGTTTACATCCTACCGGCTACATGCTACAGTTGACATTTCAGCTAAAAACATGCCGTAAATGGCATCTTTTGCGGTTAAATTTTGATGTCGCGGCTCGCGGACACTTGGATTACACCACACGAGCAGGATGGAGACGTTTTGTTTATTTTGTGTTCTTTTTTTAACGTTTTATCCGTGGTCACCATTCACTGCCATTGTACTGGATTTGGCTGCTACCCTGTTTTCTGCTGAAACTCCAGGATTGTTTAGTGAACTGAAGATCTTCACCCATCTTCACATCAGCATAGAGGTGAGTACATACTGAGTGGCTTATTCTGGCAAAGTGGAATATTGCTTTAATGATACTATAAGGAACATTCATAGTGCAGTAATGTTACCACAGCAATAACCATAAAATATAACATTAAAAAATATGTAATTAAATCAAAATCTCTTCCAGCTTCTTTTTAACTGGCTAACATACTGAGACTTTGTCTGGAAAAATGTAAACGCGGACTTGTTTTATCTGATCTGATCTCTTATGTCTTTGACCTGGAGAGAAGTTGAAATTCATTTAGATGTGAAAAAATGTGAAGGGACAGTTCACCCCAAAATCAAAAATACATATATCCCCCCTGTCCTGTGGTACTATTTACCCATATAGATAGTCAGATAGCTAGATAATCTAGACAAACATATCTCTACAGCTGATATCTCCAAAACTCTGCAACTCACACCAAAACTATCTAGATGGATAAACAGCACTGCAGGCCAGAGAGGAATTTTGGTGAACTGTCCCTTTAATGTAGTGGAATGCACTGCATTTGTGTAATACTTTTATCAGCACTTTTTAATTTTCCTCTCATTCATCCACTGGCTGATCACGATGATGTGATGATGATGCTGTAAACAGTCTGTTTCAAACAGTCAGTTCAAGGCCAATGATGGTCACTGTAAATATTACATAAAGCCCTGCAGACATCTGAAAACTCTGCATCCATAATGTTTTATCATACACAAGGCACTGTTAGCAGAGAAGTAATGGACAGGAAAATTCTGCTCCGTCTTGCTCTACGTGATGAAGCAAAATGTGCAATTTATAGTTTTTTATCGTCCACCTGATGGAATGGAGGCTTTTAGATGTGTTCTGTATGTTTATGATCCATGAGAGATTCATTTTCTCACACATATAACATTTTACTGCAGAATAATAGCTTAATGGGAGATGGAAACCAGTTAAAAACTCCTTGTAGTAACTTTAAAGTTTTATTCATGCTACACTTAGTCACATGTCCCAACCTCCCTGCTCCCTTTAGTATATGTATACCTACACAGCCAATGTATTCAACACTGAGCTTCCTCTGAAGTTGCAGTAACTAGCTACTAGCTAGCAACAGCTAGCAGGACACGCACCATTACCTTAAATAAATTATGTATTTCTCTTGGTTTGAACATTGTTGAAAACATCAAACATTTTACTGTGGAAATGTTACCTATAATCGCTTAACATGAGGTGGACACCAGTCCAAAAAATGTAGTGATGCCTGCGAGCTGGATAGCTGTTTGAACATTGTTGAAAACATTTTATTGTGGACCACAAGGAGTTTTTAATAATAGCCTAATGGGAGATGGAAACACTTTTTACATATAATAGCTTTAATGTGCCTAACAGGAGATGGAAACCATTTAAAAACCCCTTGAAGTAGCTTTAAAGTTTTATTCCCTTTATGCCTTGTCACTTGTGCCAACCTCCTTTCTTACTTTTGTATACATATCCAACATATCTTGTGTTTTCTCTAAAGTTATAATAACTAGCTACTAGCTAGCCACAGCTACCAGGAAATGCACAGTTACCTTAAATAAATTACAGATTTCTCTGGACATTTTACTGCAGAAATGTTGCACATAATAGCTCAATGGGAGATGGAATCCATTTAAAGGCTCCTTGTAGTAGTTTTAAAGTTTTATTTACATAACGCGTAGTCACACATGCTAACTTCCTTTCTCACTCTCATATACATATACCTAAATATCCGACGTATCCAACATATTCTGTGTTTTCTCCAAGTTATAGCAACTAAGTACTAGCTAGCAGCAACTAGCACAAAAGGCACTGTTACCTTAAATAAATTATAAATAATAATTCCTCTGGGTTTGAACATTGTTGAAAAAATTTTGAACATTTAACTATGTAAATGTTATACAATGTTTGTGGTTGCATAAACTTCAACTGCTTATTTCGATAAAAGAGAGAAACTGAGACTTTGCAGGGAAACACTGAGACAGCAGCAGAAACACAAGTTAACTGGATGACACTCATCATCACCGTCACTTGCAGCTTATTGATGATCCCAGTCCGGCACTGTTCACGTCTTACAGTAGATCATCCTCCCAGGTGGTGACTGACAGACAGGCCAGACTGCTCCATCTGTTGCTCAGAGCAGAACGATCAATACAGCTGATGTTAATGATGGTTAAAAGCCTGCTCAGAAACCTGAGAGGCCCTTTAGCCCAGGGCCAGAGCTGTTGTCCCGGCGGACTATCAGTCCTCACACCGGTCCACAGGGGACACATCCAGCTAAGACAAAGAGATTCATGGTGGATCACTGTTAGCTGAGATTCAGCCTCAGTGTGTTCCTCTGTATCATCATCATCATCATATCATCATTTTCACATTTGAGGCGTTTACATGATTGCAATGATTGTGTTCAATTTAGAGAAATAAACCTCTACTAAAAGACTTTTTAAACAAAAAAGTTAAAGTTGTTTAAAAAGCTCATAATCCAAAAAGACTATTGGAATCAGATAAGATAGGAGCTTACTTGTAAATCAGTTCAGACATACAGATGGTTTATATAAAGGTCAAATTCACATTAACCATTATAGTTTTGGGGCAGGAGAGTCTTTGGAGATTTTGTCTTCAAAACTGTGTTCAGCCTCAATAGATTGGTTTAAATTTTTCCAGTCAAATAATTGCTGCCAATTGCTTGCCAAGTGATAGAAAAACAGCCCAAATATTATCTATAATAAACAAATCAATTCATAAACAAAATGTTCACAAGTGAGCTAGAATTCAGATAGGAGACTACATCACACAATTCAACTATAAAACTATTCTCCATTTCTGACCTGTGCCTAAAAAAAAAAAAAAAAAAAAAACATAATAAAAGGGACGGCTCAAAAAACTGCCACAAGCCTTGACAGCTGGTACACATGCTGGGAAATCGCTCACCATATAGTGAGTCTGCCATCATGTAGTGCTGTCTGAATGTATAGCGTGAATTATTATACCCTCTATAGTGGACTCAAAGTATTGATTAATTAATGGCACAGAGAAAATGATCCAAGTGGTGTCTGAAAGTGTTTTTTCTTCACTGTATAGTGAGCACACTATGTATTTCCCTACATAGAAATCCTTCAGTGAGTTAGGAGGAGTGAATGATTTGACACAGTTGCAGTTGTGAAGTTCTCCGGCACAGAGCAAGTTTAGAAATTAAAGAAATTAAAGCAAACCAAAAACGTTATAAATGACATGTTTCATATATGTCAGTCCGTAAAGAGTGTTGGTATTAAGAATTTGGAAGGACACGATTCAGTAGGACTGATTTGGTAGGCCATGGTTCTCAGCAGGAAACTGGTGGATTGTCTACTCTGAGTATGGAATGAGTCTTTACCCCAAGTGGGGGAGTTCAAGTATCTTGGGGTCTTGTTCTATTCCATTCGCTTTACTGCACCGTTGTGACAAATAGAGAGCTTAGCCAGAAGGCAAAGCTCTTGATCTACCAGTAAATCTTCGTTCCTACTCTCACCTGTGGTCGTGAAGGGTGGGTCATGACCGAAAGAACAACATCACGGATACAAGTGGCCGAAATGGGTTTTCTCAGGAGGGTTGCTGGCATCTCTCTTAAGGACAGGGTATCATCTTTATCATCTTTTCCAAACCCCTTTCCCTTAAAGGGATAGTGTACCCAAATATGAAAATTCAGTCATTATCTACTCACCCTCAGCTGATTGAAGGGTGGGTTTAGTTTTTTAGTCCACAAAACACTGCTGGAGTTTCACAGGAAAACAGTTGCAGAATCTCCAAAACAATGGAAGTGAATGGTGAAAAAGTGAAAGTGAAAACAATGAAAAAGACTTTTTACTATTATACTTTGAGTGCATTTCAGAGCCTGTACTTTTTCTCATTTACTTCCAAACCCCTGGAAATCTGAGGAGGACCCATTGAGCAAACCACTTCCAAACAATAATTTTTTTTCCTTCTGTAACTTTTCTAAGCTTCTGAAACAGCAGTCAGACCAACATATAGTCAGTGGAGCACAGCTCCTGAATCACTGAGATCAGTTAACGTATCCCCTGTTTCCACAGCCCCGCCTCTCCCCCGCTGTGAGCTCCCTGCTGTGTCAGCATGCTGTAAACAACATACAGGAACAGGCATATGGCAGCCACATCTTCATAAACACATTTCCTCCTGGTCCCCAGAGAAGCTCTCAGCTCTTCATTGCCATCCTAACCAACTGTCAGTCTCTCTGCAGGCCTGGTTGTGATTCACACTTGTGGTAAACTGTATAAGGTGTTTACGACGCAGGTCAGGTGTAACTGTCTCTGGGAATTCATTTTGTGTAAAAAGATCATTTCACAGCTTCTGTTACTGTGCAGCTGGCAGTTTAATATAAATATTCTTACTTTAAAGTGACCTGCACCGAATTTGATGGTATTAAGAGAATACTTTTATTTTGAAACACTGAAGAACTGATTATTTCCATTAATTTTTTTTTTTCCATTATGTTTTCTTTAATTTGTGACATAGCTCTTGCACTTTTTTTTAAGTTATTTTTTTGGCATTTTTGCCTTCATTGGATAGGACAGCCAGAGAGTAGACAGGAAACAGGGCAGAGAGAGAGGGGATGACACGCAGCAAAGGACCGAAGGCGGGAGTCGAACCAGCAGCCACTGCAG
Organism: Lutjanus argentimaculatus; assembly: GCA_034769285.1. Classification (NCBI taxonomy): domain Eukaryota; kingdom Metazoa; phylum Chordata; class Actinopteri; order Lutjaniformes; family Lutjanidae; genus Lutjanus; species Lutjanus argentimaculatus. The sequence goes on from JAWZSL010000014.1 coordinate 28,210,158, forward strand.
AGGACTAACAGCCTCCATACATGGGTCGGACGCTCTACCAACTGAGCTAAACGTCTGCCCCATATCTCTCGCACTTTAACAAGTTCTGCTTCTTGGTTCTCCACTCTGCTTAGTCTCTCTCTCTGTTTTTTAAATTTCTAGTTGCCATTGCTTGTTTTGTGGACTACCAAAATAAACCTGACCCTCAGTTGGGACAAGGGTGAGTATATAATAACTGAATTTTAATTTTTGGGTAAAATATCCCTTTAATCATCTTACAGGCCATATTATGCTAATTTTCAAGCTTCCACTTCTCTGGAAGCTGGTGTACATGCTTTAATGTTCATAAAACACATTATTGTTCTTCTAGTGGCCATAGCGCCACCAGCTCTATTCACTCTCTGAAACACTCAGCTTTAGCTCTTGTCTCTCTAAGGCCCTCAGCTCTTTCCAATTTCTGCTCCAAAATAGCTGCACATTATGTGATGTGCTCCATTAGATGATGACTTGATGTCAGAATAAAAGCAGGAGAACAAACAAGCTGTTTCTGTGAGTTCAGGAGCAGTGTTTTCTGTAGCAGTGAGTAACTCCCTGTGGCATGGACTTTAAGCTTTGTGAATTTGCAGACCTGCAACGAGCACTAAAAGCTATAACATATCAAAGGAAATGTACAAACCTAATATCTTCTTGTGTGTCTGCTTAGATGGAGGTTTTATGAAAGCTGGATCCACCATGACTTAACAGGAACAGAAATTCTATTCACTGCAAAAAGGTACATGACTAAAACATCTGCAAGTCATCCACTGAATACATGTGGCTTCTCTGTCCATTCACATTATAGGAACCTGCCAGTGCTAGTTTCCTTAAAGGCCATTCAGATGTTGCATCTAGGACCGGAGGTACACAACCTCCTCTCCATCGTGGAGACCTGGAAGAGGACAGTCCACAAAATCACATTGACTACAAAAATTTGATAATAAAATTTCTGATGCATTTAATAATGAAATATATGAAATAAATATTTAGAGTACCGTGGATCCAGGAGTACAGTGGGGGCAGCTATGTGACCTCCATCTCCACCATGGAGACCTGTAGAAAGTGGAAGGAGAGGAGGCGAGAGACGAGAGAGTACAAAGCTATGGGAGAGAGAAGATGTCGAGTTAGCAACAAGCATTAGTAGGATAAAAATGCATACAGATAGAGAGGGAGAGGGCTACTGTTAAGCCTGCCATTACTCAAGCGATCATACCCGTTCAGGGGTACCCTGGTATATGCACGTTCACCCCTCTGCTTTCCCACAAAGCGTGTCTCATTCTCTCCTGCAGCGGCCTGCGGGTGCAGCGTATGTGCCGAGCTCTGCTTCCCCCTCGCCGTCTCACACATGACTCCTGTGGATGCTGGCTGTCCTCCCACCTGTTGCACTCTTTTGGACCGGGGCGGTAGGCTGGCGCTTCCTCTTAGTTCGCGTCTCTGCCGTGCACACCGGCGTTGTCCACGCCGCTCTGCTCCACGTCTGTGTGAGCTCCACTCTGCTCTGGCAACTCTGCGCACCTGCCCTGCATCCATTGATTAGCTGTGTGGATGCAGGTAGACGACACCCACAGGAAGCCCAGTCCACCAATCACAGCCCGCTCACCCACAGTGTATTTCAAGGTCATTTAAAGAAACTCCATGAAAGCTTAGAAAACTCCCACCCATGGATGGTGCTGCCACCAGGACCAAACACATACCTTTTCCCACACATACACACCATCACCATCACCCTGTGACATATACACTGGTGAGCATGATGATACACCAGCTAGCACAAGCATTACAACTACACACAACAGAGTATCATCATGCTCACCAGATATCTTAGCTGATATATCTCCTTCTCAAAGATTCAAATCGTTGGAGACTTGTAAGTCGACTGAGATTCTTCCAATCGAGAAGTCGATTTTTTTTCCTTTGTCAGTCACTGTGTATTACAGTTACAGTGTAAAACAGAAGCTTACATCCTCATGACAACATGTTATGCTGGTGAACTGAGGGGAGAAGGTGAAAGGAGTGGCTGGTAAACAAGTTTCAGCTTTTGTTTTTTTAGGATTCATCATTGTACACACAGCAATGCAACAGCACGACAGGCTGTAAACTTTACAAACTAAGTCTATATCGCCACAAAACTAACTGTGAGGGAAGCAGAGAGAAGCAAAATGGAGTGCAGCTGACACTGAGTTGACAAAGAGTGGGATACATTTTACTAAATCAGAAACAACTGATTTATTGCACTCGCCAAACTCACCAGACTCCCATTGCAAAACGTCATCATTGTCACTTTCCTCTTTAAACCCTTAGTTCACAGCATGAGGGAGCGAAGGAGTGAAGGAGTAAAGGAGCGAAGAGCGAGGAGCGTGCAGGACAGCAGCTGCAGCACTGTCAGCAGCACGGGGGACAGATGCTCCACAGATCTGCTGATTAACTGAACTACAGGAGGACACACACCTTTACTTTCTCTGGCTCGTGTGTTTCAGATCACAGATGACAATGAAAGGCATTAAAATGCGGGTCTTAGAGGTAAAACATACTGACTTGATATAGGCTGATAAAGGAGTTTAGTGTGGTGCTGCTTCAGCTGCTGAAAGCAAGATGAAAAAAAAAAGAACAAATAGTAATATTCTTATTGGACTCCCAAATGCCCTACCATGAACGAGTATAATTAGGTTTTTTCCATCTTCAGTTTGGCTGACCTTTCAGTCAGATGTTGTGACGTCCTTGGACAAAAAGAGTGAAGCACCTCCTGTGAAGCTGATTGGTTAATCCTGATTGGTTAATCACCTGTAGTGACTGTGCTGCATTCAAATAAACTGAGAAATTTTCATCTCTGTGTGCATCAGATGCTCCCAAAAAACAGGCACATCATAAAAAACATCATTATTGGTGCATGTTGCACTTTTCTATTTAAGTTTTGACTGTGTGCATGCAAAAACTACAACATCTGAGCTGCCCCTGAGCCTTCCTTTATTGTAATATTGATTTATTCTCTTCTATATGGAATATTTATTTTGTTCTAATTTGGGTTTCTGTTTGAGCTTCCCGTTTGTATTTGTTTTTGTTGTATTTTAACCAATGGGCCATTTTAAGCTTCTTGTTTCTAGGTTTTCTTTTTAAAGTAGCTGTTTTAAAAGTAGTTCTTTTGTCTTTTTTCATGGGCAGTACTGGTAAATCTCAGAGTGCCTGCTGAATAAGTGTGGCCTTCCTCCCCCTGCATAGTGGTGGTAATTGCACAGTCACCTCCCTGTGGTTTTCTGTTGGCTGTGTGTGTGTTTTGGCGGTCATGCAGAATTGCAAGCAGGGTTTATTAAAGTTTCTTGTTATATTAACCTTGTACCAATAAATCTGCCCATCTTGGACTGAAATCCACATCCCGGTCTGCTTCAAGCTGATTTCTAACCTCACAGCTTGGTGATAAATTCTTCACAGCTGCCTAAAAGCACAACCACAAGTCACCAAAAAATGGGATGTTGTGTAAAACGTAAATAAAAACAGAATCAAATGATTTGCAAATCATTTTTGACTTGTATTCAATTCAATGCAGTAAACATGTTCACATCGATAAACTTCTTCTTCTTTGTAAATATTCACTCTTTCACACAATTTAATGCCTGTAACATGTTTCAGAAAAGTTGGGACAGAAGCAACAAAAGACTGTGAAAGTTGTGGAACACTCAAAAAACACCTGATTGGAATTCACCTTCAATTCACCTGTTATCCACAGATAAACAGGTGAATTGGTAACAGGTGACAGTATTATGATTGGGTGTTAAAGAGGTGTCCTCTGCATGGGCAAATAGTCCAACAGTTTAAGAACAATGTTAGTCAACACAAAACTGCAGGATTTAGAGATTTCACCATCTACAATCCATAATATCATTAAAAGATTCAGAGAATACAGAGAAATCTCTGCACGCAAGGGGCAAGGCTGAAAACCAACACTGAATGTCTGTGACCTTTGACCCCTCAGGCAGCACTGCATTAAAAACTGCATTAAAAACCCACATCATTGTATAAAGGATACTACATGGGCTCAGAACACTTTGGAAAACTGTTGTCAGTAAACACAGTTTGTCTCTTCATCTACAAATTAAAAGTTAAGACTCTACCATGGAAAGAGAAAGACATATATCAACAACATCCAGAAACACTGCAGACGTCTCTGGGCCCGAGCTCATCTGAGATGGACTGATGCAAAGTGGAAAAGTGTGCTGTGGTCTGATGAGTCCACATTTCACATTGTTTTCGCAAATCCAGTTTGTTACCAGCACTAACTTCAAAAGACAGCATCTGTGATGGTATGGGGGCATGTTAGTGCCCATGGCATCATGGGTAACTGTCACATCTGTGAAGACTCCATTACTGCTAAGAGGTACATACAGGTTTTGGAGCAACATATGCTGCCATCCAGATGACGTCTTTTATCAGAGATGTCCCTGCTTATTTCAGCAAGATGATGCCAAGACACATCATGCACGTGTTCCAACAGTGTGTCTTCACAGTAAAAGAGTTCAGGTACTAGACTGACCTGCCTGCAGTCCAGACCTGTCTCCCATTGAAAATGTGTGGTGCATTATGAAGCACAAAATATGACAACAGAAACCAAACAGGACTTTTGAGCGCCTGAAGTCAAATATCAAGCAAGAATGAGAAAGAATTTCACTTTAAAACTTCAACAGTTAGTGTCCTCAGTTCACAAACACTGACTGAGTGTTGTTAAAAGAAAAGCTGATGTGTCACAGTGGTAAACGTGCTCCTGTCACAACAGTTTTGGAACATGTTGCAGGCATCAAATTCAGAATGAGTGATTATTTGTAAAAAAAAAATAAAAAAATAAATCAGTTTGAACATTAAATATCTTGTCTTTGTTCTGTATTCAATTGAATATAGGCTAAAAAGCTGTTCACTTACATTTTATAGTGTCCCAACTTTTTTGGACTTGGGGTTGTATGTCTACCTCCTGTGTGGATACTATTTGTTGGTAAACAGCAGCCAGGCAAAATTACACTTGTTACATACATCTTGAGCCTTCAATTATGTTAGTTCTTCACTCCTACAATTTCTTTAAAGTGCAGTTTTAGTTGGTGAGTTTTTTAAGCTTATTGTACAGAGATAACAGATACAATACATATATTTTTGTTTTACCGTCATCTTTTACAAAAAGTGGTATCTGTATTCATCACTACAAAACCACCAGAGAAACTCACTGCTGAGACACCTGCTGCTGCTCGGTTGAAAGAGAGAGTAAAAAGCAAAAGAAAGAACAACCTCCACCTGTTTGTTTTACAAAGCCTTTTTGTGCTAGATTGCTAGCGGGGAGCTTTGTTTGCAGCCGGAGCAGTTTTTTTTTTCTCTTTCCATCCTCAAATGGCCAGCCGCAAAAGCCTCATTTGTCCGCGTTTGAGATTGGAAAAACACAAAAACATGTCATTTTCGCTGCAGGACAGAAAGAGAGGCCGCGAGATCAGACTGAGTCTTGAAGATGAGAGTTTAAATAGGTTCAAAATGGTCAGTGGAGACACAGCAGAGCGTGTGCTGCAGTGTTTGATCAGAAACAAGGGTGTCAGCCATGTTGTGTCCTCAGATCACTTTCTATTTTGAGTATCTATCTATCTATCTATCTATCTTATCTATCTATCTATCATCCATCCATCCATCCTTCAGTCTCTTTCTTTCTTTCTAGAGACTCCTCCTAAAAACAAAATGAAGTCAATATGGTGAGGGAGCTGAGTCAGAGCTTTCGATCCACCTGTTGATACGTGTTGATACGTTCCAACCCTCACCTGGGGTCACGAGCTTTGGGCAGCGACTGCAAGCGGCTGAAATGAGTTTCCTCTGCGGGGCGGCCTGGGTCAACGTTGATATGGGGATAAGGAGCTCAAGAGGGGTGAAAAAAATGAAAAGGGCACCACCTGTAAGTGGTGAGGCACCAGCGTGGTGAAATCATATGGCACGGTTCCAATTTCTGGTTTAGATTCAAAGTGTTTTTTGTATAACAGCTACTACAACTCTGTAATAAAACACACAGGGATCTATTTTACTATTTAAGGGTATGTAGAGGTCAAATAATTTTCTAGTATTTAAGGCATCCTACATGGCACTGCATTTTTTTCTTCTCCACTGGAAGGGCATCATTGAGGGCACTTTATTGTGTTTTTTTCCACTAGAAGGGCAATTTAGAGGGCAAATAACCATATCTGGCTACTATAAGGGCACTTTGGAGGGCACTGTACCATGTTTTGTCCACTATAAGGGCACTTTAGACAGTACTTTACCACATTTTGCCCACTAGAAGGGCAGTTTAGAGGGCACTTTACCACATTTCACCCACTAGATGGGCACCCTAAAGAGCACTGTACCACATTTTGTCCACTGGAAGGGCACTTTGGAGGGCACTTTACCACATTTTACCCACTAGAAGGGCACCTTAGAGGGCAGTTTACCACATTTTGCCCACTAGGAGAGCACTTTAGAGGACACTTTATCATGTTTTGTTCACTAGAAGGGCACTTTAGAGGATACTTAACTATATTTGGCCTTTAGAAAGGCATCCTAAGAAACTTTACCATGTTTTTGTCCATTATAAGGGCACTTTGGAGGGCAATGCACCACATTTTCTCCACCAGAGGAGCACTTTAGAAGGCACTTTCTCACATGTTGCCCACTCAAGGATACTTTAGAGGACCCTTTACCACATTTTGTTTGCTAGAAGAGCATCCCAGAGGACCCTTTACCACATTTCCCCACTGCAAGGGCAATTTAGAGGGGAGTTTACCGCATTTTGCCCACTAAAAGAGCACTTTAGAGGGCAAATAACCATATATGGCCACAAGAAGTAGTGTGAGTCATAAAAACTGCCTCATACTAAACACATCAAAGACAAAGGAAATGGTCATTGATTTCCGTAGATCCAAGCCCCCTCTTCAGCCTGTGAACACTTGTGGAGTGGACATCGAGGTGGTAACAAACTATAAATATCTTGGTGTACACCTGGATAACAAGCTGGACTGGTCCCTTAACACAGATGCACTCTACAAAAAGGGGCAGAACCGCCTCTTTTTCCTAAGGAAGCTCAGATCTCTAAACATCTGCAGTAAGATGCTGCAGATGTTTTATCAGTCTATTGTGGCAAGTGTTTTATTTTATGCTGCAGTCTGCTGGGGAGGAAGTTTGGGAAAAAAGCAAGCAAGGAGGCTGGATAAGCTTGTGAAAAAGGCTGGCTCTGTGATCGGAGTAAGGATGGACTCTCTGGAGGAAGTTGTGGAGAGAGACACAATGAGGACGGTGGAGGCCATCCTAAACAACATGGATCATCCACTGCATAACACCTTGATGGACCAAAGAAATAATGGTGGTGGAAGGCTTCTCTCTCTTCGTTGTAGGACAGAGAGATACAGAAGATCTTTCATACCAACTGCCATCAGACTCTATAATTCTTATACAAATAGATGAGACTACAGACAAATGAATTTCCCCTTGGGGATCAATAAAGTATTTCGTATTCGTATTCGTAAGAAGGGCGCTTTGGAGGACACTTTACCACATTTACCACAAGGGCATTTTAGAGGATGTTTTATCATGTTTTGTCCACTAGAGGGGCATCCCAGAGGACCCTTTACTACATTTTGTCCACCATAGTTCAGATATCTGCAAAGAACCCCCAAAAGAGCCTTTTCTCCTTCCAATCAAAATGCCTCCTGGACACCTTTCGTTGGAGGTTTTCTGGGCGTGTCCAAATGATAGGAGATGGTTGGTTGGACCCAGAATACACTGATATTACCTCATCTGGTTTGGGACCACCTCAGGATGCCCCTGGAGGATGTAAACCTGCTGCCACCACAACCCATCCCCAGATAAGTGGCAGAAAATGGATGGGTGAATCATGTAATGATTCGCAGTGTGAATGCTGAGAGCCATAGAAGCTCCAGGACTGAATCTGCCTGTCAGCATCTTTATTTTTACACAGTATTTGGGCTCAGAGGACCATCAGCTACTGTACGGATGCCTTCACTGGCACCGGCAACCACACCATCTGCCCAAAAAGCATATGGCGGCAGAGCATCAGGGAGCTGTGTGTGTGTGCGTGTGTGTGTGTGTGTGTTAAGAGCAAATGAGTTGTTGTAGAGTCAGCGCACACCTGGGCCAAGTGGGCAGCAGCAGCAAATTACACCTAGCTTTCTGTTGTCACCCACATGTGGACATGTGGGGGGAAAATACTCAGTAAAGGACATTTAAAGTGGTAAACTGGTGGTCCTAGTTCACTTGCAGCTGAAAAAAAGGAGTAAATGTTGGTGCAATAACAACAGTTTAGAAACAAATATTTAACTGGCATTTTTTTGCTGCTTGACCGCACACCAGCATCTTCTGTCAGAATTAAAGGCACGCTACAGAACAAATAGTATACTAGAAATATGAGCAACAACAGAGGTCTCCAATATTCAAGGATACAAGTATACAAGGTGATTTACTCATCATTTTACAGCAAGGTTGTAAAATTAGATTTTTCTTTGATTGATTAGAATTGATTGTAGAGATAGATAAAAATATAGAACAACCTAATGAATGAGGTGGGATGCTGAGGATGAATTCTTCAGCCTCACAGCCTGAGGGAAAAAGCTGCTCTTCAGTCTGGAGGTACAGCAGCAGATACTGATGGCAGCAGGGTGAACAGGCTGTGAACAGCTGGGGTGGGTGGTGTCTTTTAGTGTCCTCTGAGCTCTGAAGGCACCTCACCTCCATGATGATATCACTGATGCTCGGTACCAATGATATTCTGGATGGTTTTAATGACCTGCTGTAAAGTTTTTCTGCCTTTGGCTGTGCACATTCCTTGATGCCAATTTGTGATGTTTCCAGTCAGGATGCTTTCTATTTACCTTGCGAGGTAACTGGATTCGTGAGATCACTTGATAATCCATCTTGCCAAGCTTCAAGTTACCCGTCTGTGTCCGCACCAAAAGTGGTGCAGCCAATCAGCATCCTAGGAGGGACTACTGGCGCATATGGCTGTGGTTTTAGGTGTGACGACAACGAGCAGCGTCCATGGAAGAAAAGAAGAAAGAACTGAAGAGTATTTCTTCATTGTAAGAAGAAAATTGAAAGAATGACACTGAAGGCTTTTCTTCTCCTGACTGGCTTCGGCAAGAGTTTGATCTGACTGGTTGAAGTTAGCTCGTGTTAGACATGATAGACAGATGGTTCATCCGGTCAGCTGCCAAATGTTTTTTTGAAAGTGCCTGCCCTTTCCCAAACAGTTTCTACAGATGACTTCTCTAACGCTTCTGTGTGACAAACCACTTGGGGTGTCAGGTTAACTTTCTATTGCACCTCTGTCTAAGTTAACAAGAACTTGGCACGGGAAATGAGCTTTCTTAAGTTTCCTTAAGAAATACAGCCATTTCTGAGCCTTCTTTACCAGGGTGGAGATATGCGATGTCTGTGACAGGTTCTCTGTGATGCTGATTCCCAGGCACCTAAAACTGCTCACCTACTCCACCTCAGCTCCATTGATGTAGACAGGGGTGTGTGCTTTCGCCTCCTTTTTCTGAAAGTGAACAATCAACTCTTTGGTTTTGCTGATGTTGAGCAGCAGGTTGTTTTCTGTGCACCACCCTGCAAGACTGTTGATTTCCTCCCAATATGACGTCTCATCATTGTTTGAAATCTGGCTGATGGTGTTGGTGTCATCTACAAACTTCACAACAGAGTTTCCTCCATGCTGGGACTGTAGTCATGGGTGCATACTGTGAACAGGAGGGGGCTGAGCACACACCCCTGGGGGGCTCCGGTGTTGAGCACTAGAGTGGAGGAGGTGAGCCTGCCAATCTGAACTGTCTGGAGTCTGTTTGTGAGGAAGTCTAATATCCAGTTGCAGAGTATGGCACTCGGGCCCGGAGTGTTCAGCTTCATGGGGGAGATTGTGTTTGAGTGCTGAGCTGAAATCAACAAACCGCATTCTGGTGTTGGTGTTGTGAGTGGAGGGCAGTGGAGATCCTCTGTGGATCTGTAGGTTCTGAAGGCCACAGGAGAGTGATCTTTTAGACTAGACTGCAGACTTATTTATAGTTAAAATGCATTATTAATGAGTGTTAATTATTAATTAATATTGCATGCTTGTTTACAACCTGTTTACAAATATCATATAGCATAAATGCTTTATACTTGTCTTTATTACTGATTTATATCAGGTAAATCACATCACCACTGACTTGCATTCATTATTGCATTTATGCAATAAATTTGCAATTATTCCATAATGGAATTTAGGCAATAATAAATGAAATATTCAAGCAGATTAACTTTATTAAACTCACATAATGTAGTTTGTCTCTTGTCTGTCTCTGTGTAGCTCTCAGCTATGGTTTGGACAGACAGTTCATCAGCCCATTATTTTGACATAGGTACTGAAAAGAACGCAAGGGTTGCTATTGTTACTGACCTTTATCAATCAAACAATGCTCTGCGCTTTAATATTTTACTACATTGTGCTGTTTTGACTAAGTTTGAGCTCCAGGATGATTTTGCATTATGGAATACCCGCCTGGTGCACTTCTTCATTTACAAATAAAGCATATTTTGTTAGAGGTTTTGTAATCCTGAGCCCTTTTGGTAAGGTTACAGAGAAAACTCAGCAGAGTGCAGCTATAGTCTCACAAGAACAGGTTGCCTTTGATTTTTAATGAATTCTTCCAAAAAAAGAAAAAAAAAATCAACTTATTTTTGCAATTTTCACTTGGTCCCACAATTTCAATTGCAAAAAATCACCTAAAAACTTTGCAACATGCATCGCAGTATTTTAGAAATGGTGCTGTGAAATCAGGCATTTTTGGCTGCAATGATCCCAAAAACAGTCCACTAAATCCTTGAGGGACTTTATGCAGGGAGTCGGGTATGGTATGGACACATGTGATTTAACAGTTTCTATAGGTAAGTAAGCAAATAAATACACACTTGTATGTTATACAGATATCTGGTAATTACACACGTGACATAAGATTGTGCCAAACCTTTTGATTAGATGTTGAGATATTTCACTGGACGAATGAAAACTTTGCCCTGATGGTGTGGCTAGAAAATGTCTGTGGTTTATCAAAGTCAGTAGGATTTATTATGAATGTTTGAACCAAGCTTCAGTACAGTCAATCTACTGACAACTACTGGGTGAAGATATTTCAGTCTGGACTAAACTGGTCGACCAACCAACTAATTTCTATATTTACAATGAATGAAGCATATCCCCCTATGGTATGCATTATGATGCCAGTTGATAAAAAAAAAAAAAAATCTTATTTTTTGGTTGTAAAATGGACCAAGTAATCATTTATTTTACTTTTTTAGGGTAAACCTAAATCAGCACTGTGGTAGGAATGAAAACAGTTATTGTTTAAAATTTGAATACAATGTATCATAATACTAATGAAAAATATTCAATTGCCTCACCAGTTTAAATTTATGACATTTGAAATTGAAAAGAGAAAGAACTTTTCATACATGTGTTTGTGTGGATGTTACCCTCACACAATCATTGTAGAACAACGAGTGTCAGCCTCCTCAAAAGAAGACAGTGAGTCACATTTCAGTGTTTGACCATTTGTGTTACATTTAAATGCTTGTTTTCAGTTTCCTGCTGTGTGTCTTTCCTGACAGACAGGATGTTGAAACTATCTGTTGTGTTGCTTCTCACTGCTTCTGAGTTAAAATCCAATAAAATAAAAGTTACACAAAACCAAAAATATCATGGTGGTAGTATGTTGTTACTTCAAGGAAACATTTACATTTTTGCAGTTTTCCAAGACTTTAAAATGAAATAAAACACATCAGATTATTAAAAATTAAACTTCACTCATCTATTAACTATCATATAAAAGCAGTATCACACTCGAGGTGCTGAAGATAATCACAGCAATGCAGATATTCAGTCCAACAGCACTCCCCCTCATGTGATATTCCTTAATTATATTAGCTGTTATTTATCGTTTAATATATGCCAATACTGATATAGACTGATGGCTAGAGAGACCAATACTGGCTGATAATTTATCAGCTCAGATATTCATGGTGCATCCCTCACTGTAACTTTCCTTTTACCTGTTTAAACTCTCACTCAGTGTCACAGCTGCAGCTGATCCAGAACTCAGCAGACAGATCACTGGCTGAATCTACGAGCTCCTGTCAAATCACTGCAATTTCAGCATCACTGCAGTGGATGCCAATCTAATTTTAATACATTTTAATGTTTTATTAATTATCTACCAGGCCATCCACAGTTAGGCTCCAGACTATATTAAAGAGCTTTTAACCCTTTACACCCCAGCCAGACCCCTCAGGTCAGCTGATCAGAACCTTCTGGCTGTTCCACAGACCAGACTGAAAACCAGGGGGACCGTCTGTGTGTTCTGGCCCTCGGCTGTGGAACAGCTTCCACTTAGTGTGAGATCAGCAGACTCCTCTGCAGCTTTTCCTTAAAACTCACTTTTACAAGATGACCTGTAATGTTTTAATTTCTCCATTATTGTGTTACTTTCAGATTTTGTCTACATGTTAATGATTTATTGTTTAGTTTTTTGTCTTTACATATTTGAATTGTGTTAGTGTCATTAAAGTATTTTTATATGCTCTTACATATATTTTGCACTTTTATCTGTTTTAAATTCAAGAGTTCGTTTTATTTATTCATTTATTTATTTTTTTGCCTTATAGGAGTTACTCCACTTATGAAAAAAAAATCATATTTTTGTTCTTACTTTATTAGTACTCACTGATTTCTGGGATTCACCAGTGTTTTGCTCTTAGGTTAGAGACAATTTTACAAGAGGTACTTTGTGTTTTCACAGTCCACTAACTGCTTGTCCAACAAGTCAAGTTTTAAAAAAAAAATGAAAACATTTGTATTATGTTCTTAAAGTGATATTCCACTGCAGAATAATAGTCCACTCAATATCTACTCACCCCTATGCTGATGTGAGGATGGATGAAGATCTTCAGTTCACAAAACAATCCTGGAGTTTCAGCAGAAAACAGGGTTGTAGCCAAATCCAGTACAATGGCAGTGAATGGTGACCACGGATAAAATGTAAAAAAAAAAAAAAAACACAAAACAAACACAAAATGTCTCCATCCTGCTCGTGTGGTGTAATCCAAGTGTCCGCGAGCCGCGACATTAAAATTTAACCACAAAAGACACCATTTACACCATGTTTTTAGCCGAATGTCAACTGTAGCCTCCCAGGTAGCATGTAAACATGGCGCCAATGTATCGTGAGACTTTGTATATCTCTTAATGGATGCACGTGTGAAAATATCGCGAGATCAACGCCATGTTTACATGCTACCTGCTATATGCTACAGTTGACATTTCACATCGGGGTGAATACATACTGAGTGGATTATCGTGTAGAGGTGGAATATCCCTGTGTCTCCTGGACCTGTGTCTATTTTCCTTGATTTACTTCTCCTCCTGTGTCCCCTGTCTTGCTCTGTCTGTCTCTGTGTGTTGTGGGTGTGTCTCTCTTCCTCTCCTGGCTCCCAGCTCTGCTCCATGCCTGCTCATCATCAGCGATCAGCTCACCTGTCCAGCATCAGTCATCATCTCTGCTACATGATTCCTGCTCAACAGCCAGCGTTGGTGCTCCACCACACACAGCTGGTGCCCTTTTTATTTTTTCACCTCTGCTCCTCAAATAGCTACAGATACATACTGAAAAATATGGAGTGAAAACAACATAAATTAATGTAATAAACGACAAATTAATAGGCCTATACTAAATACACTGAAAATAATACAAAACAAAATAGGAAACTTTCAATAAATAAATAATGACAAAGAGAACAGATCAATTAATTTGACTTCAGGGAGTTTCATCAAATATAATTTTGTAATATTCTAAAAATAAAATTTTAAAAATTAACAACATGGGCTCACACACAAGAGTCAGTAGTCACTATGGAAACAGAATGAGATCAGGAATATAAAGGCCTACAGGTCATTCTAACTTCTCTTTTTCACTGTGATTTTGTCAAGTTGACGTCCTGCAAACCCAAACTCTGGAAAGATTTAAACTCTCTTGGAGAATCTCTCAGAAGGAATCTACTGGAAAGCGGATGTTATTGTAAAACCTAAACTCCTGGATTAATTGGACTATAGTGGAAAATTGCCTGAAAATGGCCCCCAGTGGACCACCGCTCGATGACAGAATAAAATGTTTTCAAACATCATTTTTTCATTTTTGTGGTGAGAGATGGAGCTGAACCCTGTGAGAAAGGCCACAAAGAAGGGATCCAGAGAGCCATGTGACCAAATAAACTACTGCCATTAGATTTCTGAGAGCACTGCCTCTTTTTTTCAAGTATTACACCATAATTGTGGACCTACAGGGCCCTATCTTATGCTGATCTAACACACAAATGGAAAGCGCGAGGTGCAATGGAATCAATTTATTCAAGGTGTGTCCAAATCCGGCTTTGCCAGCAGTGCACAGTGGGATGCACCTATCAGCTGTGCCCCAGTACCTTGATTAATTCACAGGCGAGATTAGGCCATGCAAAGAACCAATCAGAAAGTCAGCTCTCATCACCTTTAAGTAGCAGGTGCACCAGGAGCATGAACAATGGCAGCATGACTGCAGATTTACCATGAGGAAACAAAGAGAAAAACATTTCAAGCGAGGAGACAGATCTCCTGGTTCGAGACGTGAAAGTGCGAGAGCGTGCAATATATGGAGACGGCAGGACGTCTGCAAAACAGCTTCATGTGGAAATAGTTTATTTTACATGAACGCCTGCAAAAAGTAATACAATACATGAGCAGTAAAAGTCATGCACATATGTAACTGATTATGTTTTACATTAAAGCTCCTTGAAAATTATGTTTTATTTTATAATTCATTATTAACATCATTATTATGCAGCTCTGCTGGCTGAAGCTCCTGAAGAAGGAGCCGTTGGGCAGGAGTGGGGGAGAGGAAAGACTGGCCACGATGCTGCACCTCAACCTGACTGAACACCACCTAAGCCGGACTGAGGTGCAGCAAAATTACACAGAGGTTTCCAGCATCAGGCTCTGACAGAAGTACACATCCCATTTCCTCCCAAGACAGACTCGACCCGTGATCATAATTGTTCAATCCTTGTTTTTCTGGATCCCAATAAACACGTAGACATGAACACTCCAGCTGCTCCATCTGTCATGTGACTGACCTGTTAGAGATGTTGTGACAGCTGGGATCCCATCCCAATTACTCTTTGCAGCTCTGTTGAGATTTACTGGGCTTTATAATTATAATAATTCCTGATTCCTTATTAGTGAGAATAATTTTGGACACACACGCATGCTGTTTAATATTAATGAAAGGTGTTTGTGACTGTGTGTGTTCTTCTGTGCTATCTTGTGCAGACAAACTGATTGTGCCACAGACTTTGTGCTTTGACCAGGTTTTAGCCGGTCTAAGACGCAAGTGGTTTTTACTCTAGTGCACTGAGCACAAGATAGCAAATGCACCAGGCCATGCCTTCGTTTTGCCTTCAGTTTTAGACCTCCCACCCATGGCCGCACAGATCAGGCTCAAGTTCATTTGAAATGGCAAGTGCACTGAGGTAAGATAGCAAATCCATCTGTGCCACCAGTGCAATGGCTTTGTGCCGCATCTAAAATGGCTTTGTTACCTAGAAGCAACACTTTACCATGCAGGGATATTCAGAGTGTCAACACAAAGCTGCTCTTACAGTTGTCGCTCTCTTTTCGCCACAGGTAAACCTACGAGAATGGAAATCTCTTCCTTCAAACAGGCCTACAGAATAAATACTGGTCTGTTTACCTGCTCTGTGTCTGCTTGTCAGCTTTGGGATTTTCTGTGTAATTATCAAGTCATGACTCAGTCTGGATGAAGTCATGAGTCACTGGTGTTGCAATAATTTTGAGTTTGTCAAATCTGAGGTCATCAGACTAATGTTGGACTCATGTCACAGTCCACGACATGCAGCTCAAATCCAGCACTGGTACATGTGACATTAAAATGAATATTCACTGTTATGTTTCTTTGCCTCTCTGCTGCCTCTTTTTCTCACATTACAGCACAGTGTGCTGGTTTGTATAATTATGAACAATGCTGATGTGGCAGGTTGGGTCTTTCTCGCTCTCACCTCCTCACACAATTCATTATCACCAGCTGTGGTGTGATGTTGCAGCGTTGTTTGCCTCATGGATGAGAGCAGTCATATGTCATGTCCTATGGCCACACCCCCCTCTAGGTGAAAAGACACACTGTAAAAGCAGCCAGCCAGTATGTGTATCTGTGACTAACTCTTCATCACAGGTAAGTTAATGTTACTGAGCAAATAACGTGTGCTGATTGTGTCTGTAGATCAAAGTGAATCAGAAAAGAGTCTTAATGGTGGAACTAAAGTTTTTACTATGAAAAAAATATGATCCTACCATTAAACAGCTACTTTTAGAACAGAGTTTGGTTCAACAGCAACAGAACAGCATCAAAATAAAGTGACAGTTCAATAAGGTAGTTCTCTGTCAGGCTTGTCCGCTCAACGCAGACTGAAAGGACCCTTATTTCTTTCTTTTTTTTTTCCATGTAACAACATTGATCGTCAAATGGTAAAGACAACGCAACTGCTCACCTGACAAGTCAGAGGATCTCGGCTCCTAAATGCTAAAAAGCGATATAGTTTTCTTATTTTATGCATTTAATCTGACAACGACCACAGAATTTGTATTTACCACCAGTCAAATTAGAGCGGTTGTTTTTACCCCAAAACAGGCAGGGGCATGATGCAGGAGCCAGATGGGTTCCTGTCATCTGTCTCCTTACAGCAGGTCCTGGGTGATTCTGCTCTATTTTGAGCTCTGCACAAGGCAGCTTCGCTCTGTTAAGGTCAGCTGGCTCATTTTTACTTTAACTTCAACCCACTTCTATTTGGCCTCTAGTTAATTCATCTTTGCTGTTAACAGAGAATAAGCTGCGGCTGTGCATCTCTTCCCCTCCTGCTTTCTGATTTGTATATGCAAGTTTGCATTATCTACAATTTAATCTAGTTTCCAAATCAGTAATTGTTAATGCTTTCATGCTCTTTGTAAGAAATGGCATGCCAGTGGCAGCCCGTCCTCCAGCCTCTCTCTGCAGGTGCACCTACCATTTCTACATCTCTACAAGCTGTCTCTCCAAATTTATCTTCTGCCTCAACACATACACTGTCCAGCTAAAAAAAAGTCACACACTAATATTTCCTTGGACTGCCTTTAGCTTTGATTACAGCATGCATTCACCATGGCATCATTTTGATAATCTTGTGCAATGTCATAGCATTTATTTCTGTCCATGTTTACATGCTACCTGGGAAGCTACAGTTGACATTTCGGCTAAAAACATGGTGTAAATGGCGTCTTTTGTGGTTAAATTTTAATGCTGCGGCTCACAGACACTTGGATTATACCACACGAGCAGGATGGAGACATTTTGTGTTTGTTTTGTGTTTTTTTTTTTTTTTTTACATTTTATACGTGGTCACCATTCACTGCCATTGGCTGCGACCCTGTTTTCTGCTGAAACTCCAGGATTGTTTTGTGAACTGAAGATCTTCACCCATCCTCACATCAGCATAGGGGTGAGTACATATTGAGTGGACTATTATTCTGGGGTGGAATATCACTTTAAGTGATCTCTGATCACCCAAGATTTTTTTCTGACCACATTTCTTCCTGGAAGATGATGGTTCTCCATTATCTTTCAAGGTTTTAATAATGTGTTGGACAGTTCTTAACCCAGTTTTAGTAGTTTAATCAATCTCCTTAGTTTTCTTTGCTTGATGCAGGTCAATAATTTGACCCTTCTGAAACAGTAACAGCAACGACAGCAACGACCACAGGATATGTCTTCTGACATGGTTCTTTAAGAAATGAGAAGCTGCTCACTGCATCAGTTAGGGTTAAATAACTTGTTGCCAGCTGAAACATTAACCACTGCAGTAATTATCCAATGGAAGGATCTTACATATTTGCTGTGTTAAATCCAGGTGGTGACTTTTTTTGACCAGGCAGCGTACTATTTCTATAGCAGGTTTTCAGCCCTGACACATTCTACATCTATAATATTGTCCCTAGGATGGTTTTCTCCCCACATTACTACATTAAATATTGTTTGTTCATTGACTGGGTTGACACACCACAATGTGCAGCTTTAGCCAATAATGATCTGAAATTGTCCCTGTATTATATATTTGTGTTTTACTTTTCTTTTGTTGAATTAGATTTTTTTGTTTGTTGGGTTTGCATTTGGTGTGTGTTTATCTGTGTATTTTTTGCAAATATCTTTACATTTGTAAATAAATATTGTAACAGGAGCAATCTGGACCCAAATGCAGCACAGCAGGGATAGCTGGTAGTGACCTTTATTGAAAACTGCAGTAGACACTGAAACAAGCAGGCAAGCAAAAGAGCAGTTCAGTTCAAACTTGTGGTGTTGTGTACCTGTTGTGGCTTGAGACAGACCCACAGACTCAGGTTGAGCGAGCCAAACCGGGCAGCAGGAGAGTGTGGAGCAACCTCTGAACACCCGCACACACAGAACAGTTCATGGGGTGCAGTGGTACTGGAATGGAGCAGGCAGGAGACGTCGTCGAGGAGGCAGCCAGACGAAAACCAGATAAGCATAGAGTCCAAGCAAACAAACCAGCAGGGAGCAGACAGAAGGTGAGGGACAGGCCAACAGAAACCAGGAGCGCTGAGGTAGAGCTTGTGGTCAGGGACAGGAAGACTCTGCAACAGGGAATCAGTCCAGAAAAGAGCGATGGAGATGCTGAAGAACAATCTGGCAGAGAGCGACTGAGAAGCGGAGGTTTAAACACTGGTTTGATTTGAGATGAGCAGCAGCTGTGTGCACAGGTGAAGGGAGTTGGCTGATGAGGTAGGCAGAGTGGAGCAGAGGTGGGGTGAATGGAAAAGTACTGAGTGAGTCGGGGAACTGGCCATGCAGAACTGTGGCAGTTATGTATAATTATTTGGGAATCATGTCTTGTCTCTAGTGTGTGTGAACCGCTCAGACCTTTTTGGTGCTGAGTATTAACTTTTTAGTAATTCCTGGGGTGCAGTTCCCCAGGTGGTGTTGGCAACCTAAAACTAAACCAATCCCCCATTTAAGCTGCATTGACAATACACTGTCTCATTCCCAAACCAGCCCCTACACACGCCCACTCCGTGATGAGTGTGGCTTGATGAGGAGTCAAACTCGCGGCTGTGGAAGGTCACTTAAATTAAAGGGAAGGTGTAAATACACCGGCAAGCTTTGGGACGCCTTCACCTCTGGTGGAAAAAGGAACATTCATTATGATGGATATTATAATTCAATAAATATTAAAAAATAATTATATAGACAAAATTGACAAAGATGTAAGTGACAATGACAGACACACTCATTATATTCATGACATAATGAGAAATTGTGAAAAGAAAAATGATTAATTAAATAAATAAAAACTCGTTCCCACATTTCTTTGGCCACTTCTGTTCTGTTGAACATTCTTTCATTAAATCATTCCTTCATGTGTGTATGAAAAATGTAAAGTGTCTGTTTGAGGTAAAGTAACTTGTTACTGATCGCTGGAAATAACCGCACCTCGCACAGAACTAACTTTCATGGCGTTTCCTCCATCCTGGACACAACAGAAGAGCTGCATCTGAAGGGATGTGTGATTTTTGAGCCTGCATCGACTCGCAGTCAGAGGACTTTATAACCAAGTCACCCTTCAAGCTGACTGGTTTGGGACAACAGTCAATATGGGGGACTCTCCACGCAAACGAGTGAGAGTGGGTAGAGTGTGTGTGTAGGCGCCGGTTTGGGACTGAGCCACTGTGTGTTAATCAAGTTTCCCAACAGCATTTTGCTTGTGCAGTGATTTTGACGTCATGTGACTCTGGTTTAGAAATCCCTTTTGCCATACACATTCATTCATGAATTTCATACATTTGAAAATTTTTTGAATTGACACTTCCTACTTTTGCAGACAGACAGTCAGGACATGGCATTATGGGAATATAATGATCACCAGCAGTTAATGGAATGAGTGGAATGTTTGATACCAATAAGTTTCTTTTCCTGAAAACATGGAAAAGGTGGAGAACTGGTGAAAATATCTTTGGCTGAGTTGTATTTTTTAAGTTAAGCCATCTGTATGATATGTGTAAAGTTCTCAGATCAAAGTATCAGTTTCATGACCCTGCATTAGAAAGGAGACAAAGACAAGCACAGAAAAAACTGCCAGAAACACTTTGAAAAGGAAAGGAAAGAAATGACTACATGAATAAAAAATAAAGGGACAGCTATTCAATAATATATAATATAATATAGAAAGCTTATGTGCAATAACTTTGTTGAATTAAAAATGCAAAACTGCTGGTACCTGACTTTTCCTAAAAGTGTCTGTAATTTCAATTAAACTGTTTTGATATAAATTACACAAAAGGCAAAGTAAATGTGATCATTTTAACCTGTTTCAGCCACAGGCGGTCACACTGACCACATGGAAATTGCCACTTACACTGTTATTTTTTGCACAGTTAATTAGATGCAATTAAAAATAAAGTAGGGGAGACCAGGGATGGGAACACTTTTTGTCTCAGCACCTATAACTCACTGAACTTTTGTGTTAAAGTTCTCAAATTTTGAAACAAAATACCAAAGTTTTATTTTTGTTCTCAGTTCCAGCCTTTTCCCATCAGCTATGATTACTTTTGTGATGGTACTCAATGAGAAATTTGTTATTATTAATGTTAAAATAACATGTTTATAGGGGCGGCACGATGGCGCAGTGGTTAGCGCTGCTGCCGCACAGCAAGAAGGTCCTGGGTTCGAATCCCCGAGCCAGCAGGGCCTTTCTGTGACATGCAGCCAGGTTAATTGGTGACTCTGAATTGCCCGTAGGTGTGAATGTGAGAGTGAGTGGTTGTTTGTCTCTATGTGTCAGCCCTGCGATGAACTGGCGGCTTGTCCAGGGTGTACCCCGCCTCTCGCCCAATGTCAGCTGGGATAGGCTCCAGCCACCCGCGACCCTCACGGATAAGCGGTTACAGAAAATGAATGAATGAATAACATGTTTATAATCTTAAAAAATACATTTAACTGTTTCTGGCTCTGAGTAATTGATGATGAAGATAAACTACAAGAATAAATGCATTAATCTCTTTGTCTGGCATTTATCATGTGAGATAATAGAGTTTGGAAGTCAAAATCAAATCAAAATGAAGCTTATGGCTGTTAGTTATGGAATTCTGGCACTTCTAGTGTTAAAGTTGTCTGTATTATATGTGTAATGTTCTCAGATGACAGTAACAGTTTCATGGCCCTGCATTAGAAAGGAGACAAGGACAAACACAGAGAAAACTGCCAGAAACACTTTTAACAGGACAAAAAAAAAATAAAATAAAATAAAATAAAGGAACAGATTTTCAAGGCTGAGGTGGACGCAATGTAGAAAGTTAGTCATGCAGTGAGACTTAATAGCATATCATTCACAGCTGAGGAGGAAACACATGTCAGTCTGAATGTCGCTCATCCAACACTGGCCGCAGATGCAAAGATTTATTTCATCCCCTTTTTCACTTGCCAAGTCATTTCTGTTCCTCTGCTTCTCATCCTCGCCCTGACAGTAAAGAGATATTCTGCCAATTCAGACTTTGCTGTTGGCCAGATCACAATGCAATTCACTCTCGCTCTTACTTTTTGCCTTATGTCCTCTCAAGTACTTTTTTGGCATTCCTTTACAATCAGGTTAAGTGGAGTTAGTGTTTGGAAAGCGGCTGACGGATGATCGTGTCTCTGTTCTCTTGGATTTGGAAAGATCTACAGCGGAGGCTGCCAGTGGAGCCAGACATCAGGCGGTCCAAAACATTTTGTGCATTTTAATTATTAATGAATATCAGACTAATTCTGCCTGCCTGCCTCTTCAGGTGTTCTCCTTTGGATGTAGAGAAGACAATGCACAGTGGCTGAAATGACTGACAAACTGCAGTAAAACCAAATTGGTTTGATCACAACGAAAAATGTTACATTTCCAACTAGACTTGAGGAAATTATAGTTGTGTGTGGTTTGCTTTTTCAAATAGAGTGTTTTCTTCTTTCTGTGTCTGTTGCTCTGTCTTATTGCTGAAGCGAACCACTCTGCAGTCTAATATGTCTGCATCACTTAAACCAATTCAGTTAAACTGCAGGAGTCATTTCTGACTCCACTGCTTGTGTATGTGGAAGACAACAAATTCAAGTCCTGAGTGAGGGCAGAGATGCAAATGAGGTCATCTGACAGTGTAGCTATGGAGCTTTATTGAAAATGCATGAACATGTATATCATCATACACAGACAGCCGCCTCAGCAAAGCTACAAAGAACTGTCCAGATTACATGATAGTTTTATCTACTGGTGGACTCAGAGGGGGAGCAGGGATGGGGTGGGGGTGGTGTCGGGGGGTGACTGTCTCCTCTGGAAAGCTAAAATGGGCTGTAGGCTGCTTGTCTGGGACAGCATAGAACACTGATGCTACTGCTTTATGCAAGAGTTGCATAAAGTGATTTATAGAGCAGTTATGTATCCTGTAGCAGACAAAAATCAATTTAATGTCTTTTTGGACTTTAAAGAACCAGTGTAGGATTCAGTGGTATCTATTGGCGAGCTTGCAGATTGCCCTTCCAAGCATGTAGGGAGAGCCTACAGTGGCCACGAAAGTCCCAACTATACTGTATCTAGAGCCAGTATTTACTTTGTCTGTTCTGGGCTACTATAGAAACATGGTGGTTGGACATGGTGGCCTCTGTGGAAGAGGACCCTTCGTCATCGATATACTACAGCTGGTCACACTGGAGCAGTACGTGATGGCAACGTCGCCAAACTGCTGCAGCTCGCACACGCTGTGGCGTCTACGCGGGCTGTGTTTCTGCTGCGAGACAGCTGTTGAAAGTTCTATCTTTCTACATAGAGTTTGCAGAAGAAAAGAAGAAAATAGCTGTTTTCTGAACGCATTCAGTGATTTCCCCCTCGTTCAGAGAGGAAGGGTAGGAGGGGAGGATGAATGGGTAGAGGGAGAAGAGAAAAGAGAGAAAAGAAAGAAAAAATACTGCATTGCACCTGATTTTTTTCATGTCTGTGACATACTGCACAGATGTAGACAATGAAACTGAGAGGTGTTCTGTTGCTGATATATCTGTTGATATGACTGTAAACAGATCATTTTTAACGTGTGCTTTTGCCAAGAGCCGAGTGTATGATGCAGAAAAAATAGGCGAGCCTCCAAACCTCTAGAAGAAGTGTGGTGAGAGCAGCACCTGACACACGCGAGTTGCGCTGCTCAAGCGGGCTGTGTAGATGCTCTAACTGGTTCATATGGGCGCTGAAATGAAAACCAGCAGGTAACACCACACAGACATGCTGCTCCAGTGTGTAGTGTGAACAAGCCGTTAGAATGAACTAGCTCGGGGCTCTGCAACTGCAGCTCCAGAGCCGAATGTGGCTTTTTTGCCCCTCTCCAGTGGTTCCCTGTGGCTTTAGCAAAATTCTATGTAAACGAATAATGGTTGCTTTAACATTTGAATTCTCATTTATCATTGCGGTGGGTCTAAAGTAGGGATGATAATGATTTATTGAGGAACTTTAATCAGTTGTTAAGAATTTGGTTGATCAAGTAATAATCAATATACTATCAAATAAAGGTCTGAAATATAAGATTACATTATAGGTCTGATATTCAAGTATATGTGTTTAATATCCTGTCAGAGAATATACAATATGTTGTTATGGAAGTAAAGCTTTGATCGAGGAGGAAAAAAATGCATTTGGTGTTGTTTGGTATAAGCAAACTTTTTATGTTTTTCTGACAACGATTAATCAATAATTGATCTTAATCTTACCAAGGTGGCTGGTAGGTTAGCTATGGAGCCAAATCCAAAAAAAGAATAGTGTCTAAGGAAACTATAGAATTTAATAACTGCAGCTACAGACAGGACAGATTTGTTTATTTTTTAATTTTTTTAAATTTTTGCCAAAAGTGGTTCTTTTGATCAGAAAGGTTGCAGACCCCTGAAATGGATAATGAATGCAAAGATGGTGCAAAGATGGTGCCTATTCAGTCCAATGGGAGTTGCTCGCAAGTTTTCTAGCTTCCAGGTTTACTTCCTGGATATGACGATGAATATGCGCAGCAGTGGTTCCTCTTTCGCCCCCACCTGAGAGTTCCCACAGACTTTACATTGTGATGACATCACAGATTCTGAAATAGTTTTTGTCGACTCAAGGAAAGTTTTTCTACGGTGGCCGACAAGTACAAACACGTTGCATATAAGAAAACAAATGCAAAAGGAAAACACTGCAAATACAGAAACGCGCTGCAAATAAGAAAACAAATGCAAAAAGAAAACGCTGCATATTCAGTCATACAACGGAAGTGCTCCAGGCCTCTAGGGGCAGTGCTGAGCTTCCACCCGAGAGAAAATTGGAGTCGGGAGAGGCTACATGAAAAAGTACGTATTATTTTTTCTTTTTCTTTCTTTCTTTCTTTCTTTTTTCCACATGTGGCCCTCATCTTTTACTGTATTATGAAAGTGCAGCCGACTCCAATTTTCCTCCCACCAATAACTTTCTTCTTCTCATTCACACATCTGCTCCACACGTTGATACGTCCGTTGTCTGTCTCTTGGGTGGACGCTCAGCACTGCCCCTAGAGGCCTGGAGCGCTTCCGTTGTATGACTGGATATGTGGCGTTTTCTTTTTGGATTTGTTTTCTTATTTGCAGCGCGTTTCTGTATTTGCAGCGTTTTCCTTTTGCATCTGTTTTCGTATATGCAGCGCTTGTCTGTATATGCAGCGCGTTTCTACTTGTCGGCCACGTATTTTTCAAATATAAAAACTCTCAAATGGGTCAAAAATTCATAATAGAAAGAATCATAGCTGACCTTGTAGCAGTTCATGGGCGAGGAAAATGAAAACACTCCCGCCTAACGGTATCATCCTCTTCTCACTAACGTTCTCCTCTGTAATGTTACCTGCACCGCTCCGCAGAATCACAGCCTGTCGTCCAGTGCGATACACACACAGTGAGAATCCGTTTAGTTGTTGTGAACCAAGTAAGTTGTTCCAAAGCTGTCTCACTCTTGTTTCCTTTTAGAGTTGTTCTGATTCCGATACCAAATCGGCGAGTAACGTTACTAGAGTCCAGGCACCGTTTACCAGTTAGCTCAGTTAGCACCGTTAGCTCCATTAGCTCCGTTAGCGCTGTTAGCACGGCTACAGTCGAACTGCAGTGATCCGAAACAAAAAGAGCCGCTACAAATAACCAAATAAGCAGCCTACCTGTGTACTGCGTATGTGTGTCTCTGTTTTTAAAGTATAACATTACTTTAGATACTAATTTTAAGAATCGGGAGTCATGTAACAGTTAAACATGATGCTACGGGCCTCTTTTTCCAGTCAGTCGTCATAGAGACACGAAGCTTTGCCAGTGCTGCAGCGTTTGGAGCAGAGTGAAAACAAACGTGTGTACGAGCTGAAAAACGAAATGACATATCACTGTATACCAGCAGTATGTGTGAAAACATTAAGTGTGGCTGCTGCACATAGGCAGTTTTTATTTATTCCTAGATTTATTTTAGTTCTTTCTCAGTTGTGTGTGTCTGACTATCAAACTAGACAATAAAATAAAGTTAATAAATGTTTTTCTTTTGCTGTATTTATTCATGTTTTTGTTTTTGTTTTTTTTGTTTTTTTTGTTTTTACCAAGGGTTTAACCTGAACCAGGCCTTACAACAATAATAATCACAACACACACACACACACACACAGATATAATACACACACACACACACACGGCTATTTGCACGTGTCTTTCCCGTCAGTTTTTCCCCAAAATATGATGCTCTTCTCTCATAAATGTCATAATGATTATCCAAAATTATTTTTCAATAAACATATTTTTTGTTTTTGTGTGAAAAAAGGATGGGTGGTTGTGGTGGGGCTCATTGGGTGCTCAGCACCCCTAAAGCTCTGACCCTAGAATCGCCCCTGTTGCAGTTTAAGGTTTAAGGTCTCTTTTATTATGCTGCAATACCGTGAGTGTCCACTGGGAAAAACTGGTGACAAGGCTGAGTGGCAATGCCCCATTTAGGTTTATATATATGCATGTATGACCTGCACCCTTTGTAGAAGGGGCTCATTCTAAGGTAAGAAAAACACAACCTTTCTTATTTAAAGGTGACTATACACCAATGAAAACATATTGATGAACATTATGTTTAATTTCTAAATTATTCTGCCAGTAAATCCCTGTAAATCTCACTCTGGACCTTTAAGACAGAAATCAAATGAGACAGTTCAGTTGTGTGGTGATGTTCTAATATAAGACAGAAGACAGCCTGTCTGAGCACTGACATTGACTAGAGTGCATATTGATTTCCTCTACAGAGTGACAGAGATGGAGACCTCAGTCCCTCTCCGTCCATGTGCAGATGCTCTGCAGTGTAACCTTACTCTGATTAATACGCCACTGTGGCCATGTCAATCAAATATGCTGATTCAATTATGACAGAGTTTCTGTCACAAAGCTAACACATGGCAGACAGCCCACCTCCATCCCAGAGAAACCCCCCCATCACATCTCACAGTGGAGGGATCTCAGGGGATGGGCCCCATTAGACCCCATTATCTGAGGGGTGGAGGCATTGATCTGACAGTGGGCACATCAAATGGATGGAGTGTGTCAGAGATACTAATCTATGAAGCTGAAAACCAAGAATTCAGGGTCATTCATGCTTTTATCACATCAGGACTGTTTTAAAACCTGCTCACCTGCCTCCGTCTGTCTGCAGCAGCTCAGATCAAACTGCTCCACAACTCTGCTTTAATAAAAACAAGACAGTGAGCAGACAATAAACCACTTCAGTGGCTCCCTTCTAACATGAAGATTGATTTCAGATTTTTTGTCCACTGTTAGTCCTGTAAGGAGTCAGATCAGAGTCTGTCTCAGGTCCAGGGTCAGTGATGTGCAAATTCACTTCACAAGCAGCAGCTCAAAATTCAGTTCACAGAGATTCAAATGAACAACTAATTCATTAATCTCAGAGGTGGGAAGTAACTAAGTACAAATACTTTGTTACTGTACTTCAGTAGGTATCTGTACTTTACTTAAGTATATATTTTTCTGACATCATTTAACTTGCACTCCCTACGTTTGATCACAAATATCTGTACTTTTTATTCCTTATATTTTCAAAAACAGGGTTGTTGTATGAGGAGAATTATTGAGACATAAGATGCTAAAGACAAAAAAGACAAAAGATGTAACAAGATTTTAAAAACTATGTTAAATGTTAATAATGTTAATAAAAATGAAAACCAAGATAACAAAACCAGCTTTAGTTTTAAAGCATTTGAGAGGAATTATTGAGACAAAAAAATGTCATTAAAGACAAAAAAGACCAAAAAAAGATGAAAAACAATGTAAAAGGCGTAACAAGACAAAAAGATGTAAGAAGATGAAAAATGACGTTAATACGTAACAAGACCAAAGAGATGTAATAAGATGAAAAGCAAAGTAAAAGAGGGCTACTTTTTACTTTTATACAGAGTCCATTTCAGAGCCTGAACTTTGTGACTTTTACTTGAGCAAAGAAGTTGAATACTTGTAGTTTTTTTATTTTTTTTATTTATTTTTTTTACAGGTATCTGTACTTCTCCTTGAGTAAAGAATGTGTGTATGTTTGCCACCTAGCAAAAATGAATTGGTTCATTTCAGGTTACAGTTTCAGTTCAGGTTTTAGCACCAACTAGCAGCTCTATGAGGTCGCTCCATCGACAAAAATCCACAAAAATTCCTCACCCTTTGCCAGCCACAGTTTTCACCCAGGCTGAAATTTGCCACGAATGTTGTGTGTGTGTGTGTGTGTGTGTGTGTGTGTGTGTGTGTGTGTGTGTGTGTGTGTGTGTGTGTGTGTGTGTGTGTGTTATGTGTGTGCGTGTGGTGTGTGTGTGTGTGTGTGAGGGTATGTGTTTCTGTTCATGCCAATTGGCTAAAAAGGGTGTGACAATGGGAGTGGCCTATCCCCAAAATGCGCATTAAATACGAATGGATTCACAGACTCACACAAGATTTAGTGGAACTGAAATGGTGGAAATGGTCATGCAGGGTGGCAAAAAAGGGGGCGTGGTGGTTGCTTATAACTTTTGAAAAGATTCCTGCACCATGGCCAAAATCATGAACCATTTGTTGTAGATTCTTGCAGGAGGCATCATTGGTCTCAGCAGAGTTCCTATTTCAACTGTGTGAGTTTGCCCCACCCCCACACTTAAACCACGCCCAAACATAATTCCTGAAATTTGTCAGTAGCTGGTTGCAGCTATTGTGATTTTGTCCTTGTCTTAATTTAAAAAGAACAGGTTTGAGAAGCTGAATTAGAGAAAAGTTTAAAAAAAAAACACCAGCACCAGCTGTGCTCTGAAAGTTGTGATGCACTTTATCATGTTATGTCCACTGAAATGGGATCCTAGAGGTCACTTTGTCACGTTGTCTTGGACACTGGGCCACTCTAAAGGGACTTCTATGCAACTTTAAGTTTTATCCACTGGACGGACACTCTCAAGGATACTTTATCACATTTTGTTTGCTGAAAGAGCACCCTGGAGGGCCCTTTATCCTGTTTTGTCCACTGGGACTGCACTCTAGAGGGCACTTTATCACCTTATGTCCACTGGAAGGGTACATTGGAGGCCACTTTATCATGTTCTGTCTGAAGGGCAGCCTAGAGGGTACTTTGTGATGTTTTATCTATCATAGAAACATCCAAGAGGGCACTTTTGCCATGTTGTTTTGAACATGGGGGCACCAGGGAGAGCTAATGTCTTTGTGCTAAGCTAAGCTAACCAGCTGCTGGCTGTAGCTTCATATTTTGACTGTATAGACTTGAGGGTGGAATCGATCGTCTCCTCTAATTCTTGACAAGAAAGTGAAAAACTGTAATTCCTTAAAATGTCAAACCATCCTTGTGTTGGAATGGCATGTTGAACCATTGAATGTCAGTGTTCTGTTCAGGTGTCCACATACTTTGTGTGAGCTTCGTGTTTTTGGTTCACACTGAAACATATGGATGCATTAATGCATATGGATGTGTTTGCAGCATGTGTTTGTCAGATCACACTGCATTGCCGTTTCAGAATTTTCTACTTTGAGAAGAATTAAATTGTTCTCTAGTCTAGATGCACATTAGTATTATACAGCATGCTTGAACAGAGGAAGTCTTTAATTCACATGCACTCCAACTTTATCCACACTAGCTGGCTTCACTTCCTCGCTCTGAGACTCCGGATGGGAGTACAGTATCTCAGCTCTCAAATGAGCCACAGCTTCTGAGAGCTTCACATCCTGAGCTCTTGGGGGATGAAAGAAAGAAAGACAGGGCAGAGGCAACACATCCTCTGTGGAGCAGAGGAGAGGAGAGAGGAGGGGGAGAAGTCATCTACGATGGAAGCTCTGAGATGTGATGAAAGGGAAAGACTCATCAAGGGGATGATATTGGAGGCTGGGTGGCGCTGGATTGTTCTTTTCTCTTTAAAGGAAGACATTTCTTTGAACTCAGTCTGAACAGCTTAAAAAAGTGATGACAGTTGGTAATGAATATGTCATTGTTATCACAAGATCCTTTTTGACTGTAAAGCTCCCTGTGGAAAAGCTGTTGAAGAAATTGAGCTCAGATATGAATCAGCACTGAGACCTGGTGTTTTTCATAAGTGTTAAACCTAGCAAGAGTTAGAGCTGCTAACTTGACAGTAAGATCTAGCGTGGGGAGTCAAACTAATATACCCTGGGGTTGTTTGATACATTAAACCATAAAACCTTAAAAACACTTTACTTGAGGTGGCACAAAAAGAGTAACTAATGATTAAAGCTAGGGTAGGCAACATTGTTTTGGTATCATTGAGAAATAATTTCATAAAACCTTGCAGCACATTGCATAACCCTAAATCAGTGGTGGAAACTCTTGCAGGATAAGTTGCTATAAAACAGAATGATCAGAGAGAGAGTCTTAAGAAGAGCCTAGCTAATGAGCCACATGCTCAGTCCAGAAGTTTGTCAGTTCACCCAGTTATTTTTCGCTTCACCTTCAGCTGTGTTCACTTGCATCTATTGCGGGGCTTCTGCTGAGGGCTGAGAGGACCGGGCAGAGCAGAGACACAGAGCCGACAGACAGCTGCTCAGAGCCGGGGAACTGTAGATGAGTGGGTCGGTGGCAGACTGGAGCTTCTGAAGGAAGAAACACCGGAGTTGCTCTGATGTCGACTCCTTCATTGGCAGGAATGTATGTTTCAAACTTTTGGGATTAATAAGCGGATTCATTTTCACTCCTGCTTCTCAACCCCTCTGCAGCAGCAATCCACAAAGAAATTGCGGACTCACGGACCGGCCAGACGAGAGCTCACTGTTTGTTTTTTAAACTTTCAGAATTAAAAAGTGGATTTATCTTCATGTTTGCTTATAAGCATGTGTGCAGCAGCGATTGTGGAGGAGCTGACCGTGCTGTTTACAGTAAGATAATTAGTCTCTCTGTTCATGTTGACTGCTGACTCAAGGAGAAATGTATTTGAAAGTCACTTCATGGGAATTAAGAGATGAGGGATGTAAAAGAAAGAATCGACTTCTCTGGTGGGTACTGTCAGTACTGACACACAAACACAAACTCACCTTGGTAAACTATTGCATTTACACTTGAAGCACGTGCTGCTCGTCTGGTAGGAGGGGCTCAGGATGGTGAAAATGAACTCTAACTCACATCCTGGAGATGAGACTCAACAATCAACTGTTTTTAGGCTTTCTGCCTACTTAAGCTTTAATTAGCAGGACATTCCTCTCTGGTTTCTTAGTAATTACTCACATTTTTGTGACCCGTACTGTAAAGTGTTACTCAAGTGTTTTCCTTGTAGACACAACTTCAAATTTGACGTGAAAGGACACATTAACAGAGACAAAGTAGCTACTAAGAGAATAAGAACACACATTGGACAAAAAAGGTTAGAGTTGTGTTGCTCTTCGATACATACGGACAGTGAGATTCAGTCTATGCACTTAATCCATCTGTATTAGGTTGCAACTATGCAAAAGCAACCAGTTGGTTTTTCACTTCAGAGTCTTTTCTGCTCTCCTGACAGGGAACCCAGAAAGACCCTCGGTTGGGTAGAAGTGGAACTGAGCCTACAGAATATAACTTGGTTGGTGGTTGTAGAAGCACTGGACTCCAAAACCCTCACATTTCCTGTTCTGCTGGGATTGGAATTTGTTTTGGGTTTTTTTCACTTTAAACTGATTGATATTGCAGGAGGAACATACCGGTTCCAGGAAAATGAGGAAAAGAGTTTTCTCAGTTGAGCTGCATCGCTTATACATTAATCCCCACATGGACCACTTTGGAAGATTCAGACTTTGTGCAGAAGGCAATCCAGGCATCTCATCTGGAGGAACACAGGTCCTTTTACTCAACAACGCTGTTGTTTTTACAACCAAAATGGGACCAGTCCACTTCCCACTTGTGAGAAACTACTGTGTCTCCTCTCCTAAGCTGAAGGTGATGAAGTAACTCATTGATGACATACTGAAGGTTGATGTTATTGAACCCAGTTTCTCTGCTCTGGCTTCTACATTAGTCCTGATTCCCAGGAAGGATAGCAAACCAAGGTTCTGTGTAGATTTCAGGAATGAGAATGAAAACACAGTCATGGATGCCTACCCCAGTCCCACAGTCCAGGAGATACTGGATAGTCTCTGAGGAGCTGCTGTCTTCTCTTCTTTGAACTTACATTGTGTGTACTGACAGGTGGAAATGGACCCTGAGGTGTGAGAAATCACAGCCTTCATCTGCCCTCTGAGTCTGTTCCAATTTAAAGTTATGCCATTTGGACTGAAGAATGCCCCCACAGCTTTCCAGTGGCCCATGGAGAGATCACTAGGAATTAAAAAGGTGTCCGGGGGAACAGGTGTCTGCCACTGGAGTTCATGTTGATTCAGACAAGACTGAGGCTGTGCGTAACATCCCAGTCCCACCAAACTGAAAGGCCTTCAGTGCCCATTTGTGGTGTGTACCAATGTCAGGGCTTGGGGCAGTAATTGTCAAGAAATCACACAGTCCAACTGAAGAAGTCTGGTTTTGCCATATTTCAAGTCCTGGTGAGAGACATCTTGATCAACTGTGACTGATTTCAGTCTGTCCAATCTTGGATCACAGTTTGTCTCAGTCCTCTAAATGGTTGTCAAAACTGAAACTTAAGACGCACCAGACTTCCTGCAGGTTTGTTTCACATTGCACGGGTGATGAAATTCTGATGGCTGGTTGTGACAATGTATTCTTTTTTTTTTTCTTTTTTTTTAACATTATTTTTTGGGCTTTTAGCCTATATAGGACAGGGCAGTAAAGGACCACAGGCTATAATCAAACTCATGGCCACTGCTGAGTACTCAGCCTCTGTAAATGGGCCACACATTCTATGAACTGTGCTACTGTGGCACCCCTGTATTCATATTTTTGTAAGTTATGTATGCTTTTCATAGAAAAGTACTTCTCTCAGATAAAGAGGGATTTTTTAGGAAAAAGTCACCACCACAGGCAGAGGAAAGGGCACCAGATATAGTCACTCTGGTTCCCTTCAGCAAAGAAGATCTAAAGTCATCACCAAGTAATAGATGACACAGTCAGATAGCTGTAACCTTCCCTCACTGTTGTAGTTAGTGTATAGATTGTAGCCTTTTTACAACACATTCATTGACAAGAGGCTGGGAGTAGTATTGTCAATTTCCCCTGTCCATAACAACCTCTAGAAATCCAATTTCATCCATGCCAAGGATGATGCCAGATGTTCTGTTCTTTAAACAGTTTAGGAATATGCCAGAGTGTAGTTTCAGCCGGGGGGCATGTTTTTAGACTGTGTTTGGATCCTGACAAAGAAGTGAGGCAATGGGCTGATATTTCCAAACTTTGGTTGTTGTAGTTTTTGTTGTTTGCACTGTTAATGAAGAAAAACTGCATTATATTTACTGTAATAAATCATACAATGACCATGATATGTCATCATAGATCAACAAAACATGTTAAGTTCAAATACTCGCTTCTCTGACAACAACGCTACAGCTGCTGTGTCCCCCCTTTCTATTCTGGATAACTTTATCTGAATTCAAGCAAAAGTGGCCAGACTAACATTTTTTTGAGCCTGTTGATCCCACATGACTTATTTAGTGTTGACAAAGATACTTTAAAAAGTGCTGCTCCTGAAATGGGACACATGGACCTGTGTGTCCCTGTTCTTTTAAAGTCAACATGAAAGCCCCTCTGGATTTAAGAAGTCAATACAGGCCATCTTCATTAGGAATTAAAGAGGCAAACCAATACTTAGTGCCATAATCAATCACCCGGCTACTGTCAGGTATGTCTCAATCCATCCACTCATTTGCAGAATGACAGCTCCTGACTAGCAGCTAATCCTGTTAGCCTCTTGACCCCTGTGCAGGATCCCTCCCTGGGGAAAATGGACAAACAAGATTCTTTTACTTACAACAGAATGAACTGACCAGTGATGTCGCTCATTTCTGTCTTTGGTCATACTTGCTCCATATACTAAAAGCCATTTATTTGTAATTTGAAAAAATAAATTAAATTTAGCTCAGGCCTTTCTGTAAACACTGCAAGCCATCATTATTTACGTAAGGAATAAAACACTGTGCAACTCATATTCACTGTGTCTGCATTCATTTTGCTTGTGTGTTTTAATCATTCAAAGCACTGCAGTCATATTTGTTTGGACTTCATTTGTCTTTGTGGCATCAGTCCCCCGTAGAGTGACTGAAATGTCAAATATTTATTCTGTTCAAAGGGAAAAATAAATGGAGGCTGCTCTGAGTTTGCCAGAGAAAGTTGCTGCTGCTCCATCAGAGAAACTGAATAAGTTGGGCTTGAAAGTAACTGAATACATATAAAGAGTTGATTAACTGTTACAATACGAAGAAGACAATCAACAGTGACGATCAAAAGACAAAATCTTAAATAAGTACATTTTAACCCCTCCCTAGTAGGGCTGGGCACTGAAATTCAGTGCTAACATGGAAAGTATTGGTTCAGGAACCATTTAAAAGTATCATTTTAGCAACTGTATTGAAAAATCCCAAATGATATAACTGAAGTGATTTCTGTGCCTTAAAGAGATATTCCACTCCAGAACGATAATCCACTCAGTATGTACTCACCCCTATGCTGATGTGAGGATGGGTGAAGATCTTCAGTTCACAAAACAATCCTGGAGTTTCAGCAGAAAACTGGGTTGCAGCCAAATCCAGTACAATGGTAGTGAATGGTGACCACGGATAAAACGTTAAAAAAAGAACACAAAACAAACACAAAATGTCTCCATCCTGTTCGTGTGGTGTAATCCAAGTGTCTGTGAGCCGCAACATTAAAATTTAACCACAAAAGACACAATTTACACCATGTTTTTAGCCGAAATGTCAACTGTAGCCTCCCAGGTAACATGTAAACATGGCGTCGATGTATAGACTTCGTATATCTCTTAATGGATACACGTATGAAAATATCACGAGATCTCTTGTGCATCTGGCTCGAGTCTGAGAGGCTTCAGTTTTTTTTACATTTTATACATGGTCACCATTCACTGCCATTGTACTGGATTTGGCTGCAACCCTGTTTTCTGCTGAAACTCCAGGATTGTTTTGTGAACTGAAGATCTTCACCCATCTTCACATCGGCATAGGGGTGAGTGCATGGAATATCGCTTTAAACTAACCAAAGACAAACCTTGTGTTGTCATATCACATCATAAAACAGTTTTTTTTTTGTTTTTTTTTTTTGTTTTTTTTTTAATTTGTAAATTTGATTTGAATGAGTAGGGAACACTTTGCAACCCATTCTTTATTTAAGGTCGACTTCACTGTCACATATACTGTACAATCATACAGACTATAACACACAGTGAGATTCAGTCTCTGTATTTAACCCATATACTATTAGGAGCAGTGGTAAGACTGGGGTGATGACTGGAGAATTAACCTAGCATATATGTTTTTGGAAACATAACAAGGAAAAAACTTATATAAAGTGTATTATATGTACTATACTCTGTCAGTGCAAAATGTTCACAGGAAAATTGCTCCCTGGTAACATGTTTCATTTATTCTCCTAAAGCAGTAAAGCATGAATAACATTTTGCACGCTTCTACTAGGGAAATGAAAGTGTTTGGTTAAGGTCAGAAAAAGATGGTGCTGGTTATAAAATGAAATGAGTGTAGCTCAACTCACTGTGGGTCTGTGAAAGGGGTGACTCGTAGTTGCTCTCTTTCTCTCTACACTTCTATGCTTTCACCCAGATGTGCTCTCAGGTACCGAATTTTGCCATCAGTCCCCCGCAGAGTGACTGAAATGTCAAATATTTATTCAGTTCAAGGGGACAAATAAATGGAAGCTGCTCTGAGTTTGCCAAAGTCAGTTGACACTTCTAGATCAAAGTACGCTGAATAAATGTGGCTTGAAAGTAACTTAATACATATAAAGAAATGATCAACTGTTTACAATATAAAGCAGACAATCAAACTTGACGATGAAGGTCCCCTAACCTTGAATAAGTACATTTTAACCCCTCCCTAAGAGGGGTGCTAACTCAGTGCTAACATGGCACCAGTTCCTATATAGTCCCACATATGGTCTTGCATAGCCAGACCTCCAGAGCACTCAGCACTGAAGAAAGGTCCTGCCTTGTTTGCATTTCTAGACACCAATCACAAACGTCTTGGGTGGCGCTAAGCCCAGGATGCAGTGACAGTGCTGCTGCAAAATAGTGTAAAGGGGGAACTTGTTCTGGTGGAACACTTGCCCATTGGAAGGCATGTTCTGGTATTAAAATGACTACATCACTGCACTATACTATTAGGGTCCCAGGTGCTAATTTGCCATTTTCAGCGTGTCGTGTTGCAGCTCAGAGGTTGTTTTTGTTTCCCAAGGACTTTCCCAGGGACGTCGCAATACCACAGCCAATGGCAGGACTTACACCCACAGTGTGCATCCCCTGAGTCAGACTAGTTCCTGTACGACTGGTACCTACTGAACCGGATTATGCTGCCTCATTCAGGTGCCAATGCAGTGGATGCAGATTCATTCTCTGCATTGAATCCACCCGAGTATTAGGAGCAGTGGGCAGCTGCAGTGCAGTGCCTCAACAGCTTTAGGCTCGCCATTGCTCTGACTCACTGTCCGTCTGTGAAAGGGGTGAGTCGTAGTTATTCTGTTTCTTGTTTTCTTACGCTCTCACCCGGATGTGTTTCCAGGTACTGAAAGTTGGCACCGATGACATAGCATGAATCAGTACTCTTTAGTACCAACGTAATTCATTTGGAAACCTTATAAGTACCAAGTTTGGCACCCAGCCCTGGTGCTCTTACCTCCAGTATTCTGCATTTCCTATGAGTGAAGGCAGCCAATAAGCTGTATGTCTGCTCCACCATGTGTCAACAACTTTACTATTATCATTTGTGTATTCAAATGATAATCAGAACTGCTTGATTTATGCCCCACAAATAACAGCAGCTCTGTAGATTTTTGTGGTAACAATGGAGAAACTGAACTCTAAACAAAGCATGAACCTTAATTAACTTGCCCCCCTGCCCTCCCCAACGTTCTGCCCAAACCCAAAGTGACAGCGGCTGTGAAGAAACGTACGCCGTGAATGATTAATAAAGATCACTTAAAGGCTCCCCCCAATTAATAAAAGATGTGCTTGTTTTAACCTCCACCCCCCTGCTGCGCCCGCCCTCCTGCAGCCCCTCCATCCTGTCCCAGCTAGACAGCCAGTACATGGAGAAATCCCCAGCTGGGACCCAGTGTTTGGGCTGGGTGTCTGCTCAGCGAGGCACTGCTAGCCATGCGGCACAGAGAGGTGAAGGAGAGGGTGGGAGGGGAGGGAGTGGAAGGTGGGGTGGGAGGTGGAGAGGGAGAGGCTGAAAAGTAATGGTGGGTGGTCAGAGCCAGCTCACATGTTTAAAATGAGAAGTCTGGTTACATTCTCATCTCAAAAAGTTCCATAAAATGACAAAACCTAACAATGTAACTGTCTGTCTTTCACTACTTTCTTACTTCTCAGCCCTGTCTGCATTTCTCAGACCCAAAACCATTAGACCCTAAAGAAGAAGTAAATCTTAAAAAACACAAATGTATAATTTCACATTTGAAAAAGTCTCAGTAATTTCCAAAAACATCTGGTAACAGTAGTTTTTTAGCAAAAAATTATTCAAATAGAAGAAAATATTGCATTTAATGAGGACCTTTTTCAGCTGTGGACATCTGGAGCTCTGGGTAATATTTGCAGAATATTTCTTTGATCAGTTGACAATAAAAAATATGGAGTATTGCCAGCCTTATTGAGTGAAGGACAAGTGTGTAGGATATAGTGGCATCTAGTGGTAAATTTTCAGATTGCAAACATCTTGTGTCAAACAAACCTTCGGTGGCTGCAAAATTTGGGAAAAAAAATGTTTCTAGAGACAGTGTTTAGTTTGTCCATTCTGGGCTACCGTTAGAAACATAAACAATAAACAATCACAATATCTGTCAAAATGGTTGCACTTTTTTTCTTTTGCATATTGTTCAGCTATTATGTCAGTTAGTTGGTTTGGATCATTATGCATAAAAAGCATAAAATGTAACCAGACTTCTCATTTTAAAAACATGTTCTGTAAGCTTAACATATTAAGTTGAACCAACAACTCTTCAGTCACACCGACAAGACAAACATTGCAAAATTTGATTTCCTTTTACATTTTCTCAGTTTAAAAAGTCAGTTCTTCATTTTACACAAAGAACTTCCAGCTGCAGCTGCTTCTGTTGGAGACATTCTGTTCCAACATTGGCACAAAGACGATATGTGAAACTGCTCTCAGTGAATTATTTAATATTAAGTGTACAGAGACTGAATTCCTTCATAATGGTTCAGTGTTTTCATTATCATTCAGAAAAACAGACCACCATGACTTATTTTAAAGTGCACAGAGACACCAACAAGTTTCCATCACTTGTTTTCTTCAAACTATAAAAAAACAGGGTCTCAGGAGAGTTGTAACACTCACACAATGCATGCTGGGAAGTCTGCTAATATGCTGATCATGTTTTTACTATTTTTAGATTCAAAATGCCTGCAGCCTTAAATTTCCTTGCGTTAAAGACATGTTTTTTTTTAGAATTTTATTCTTGAATATTCTTCAACTGTGGTTCACTTAACCAATTTTAACCTCAACAAAAATAACTCTTGATGTTAAACATCAACATGCGACAATTTAAAGGATAAGTTCGGTTTTTTGACACCTGGACCTTATTGTTATGATTAAATATGCTCGTAGACTCACCCAGACAATTTTGGTGGAGCTCGGAGCCGTTTTCGAGCAATTTAGATCCATCCGACAGCGTTTTTTTTCTCATGCCATAGTAGCGGACGGGGCCCAGAAATCGAAGCCCCTAAAATTAGACATATCTGCTGCGAAACTCGCTCATTTCACCTACATGTTATAAATAATGGCCAGTGTTATCACCTGTCAGCTCACTTCGTTGTTATGGTCATCCGGGACTTACAAGGATGGGTACTTTTGGTGACATAGACGTGCGCGCGCACAGGACGCAGGCTGAAGTAGAGGGGAGGTGGAGTGGATAGCTAGGAGTAGACGGAACAAAACGTATTTTGGTCGAGCCAGCATGTTCAAATAGTTGTTATTCCATTCAAAGTGTCTAAATGACGAAACTAACTTACCGTCTTTATATTTCTTATATCGCCCGTATCGTTTTCAGACCAAAACATTGACTGAGGAAAAGTAATTTAAAGGACAATGTAAGATTTCAGTTGGTAAAGTCCAATTAAAACCAAACAGAGTGACAAAGGAGTATTGCTTTAATGAGGACCCAAGTGGACATCGGGGCCTGGTATATTTGCATGTATTTCTTTCTTGATTTGGCAGTTGCCACCTTCATTGTCAAAGGAAGTGAAGGATATAGTGATAGTGGTATTTCAATTCACTAGTGTCACCAAACCTCGTTGGTGCATTTGGGGAAGAAAAATAGGTCAGAAGCGCGTTACTTGTCCTGGTGCTACTATGAAACATAACAAAACAATCAGCAAATCTGTCAAGGGCTTTTTCTTGCTATGGTCTAGGCGATTATGTAGTTAGTTGGTTGGATCATGATGCAATAATAGCAGTGAATCGTGAAACAGAGACAAAAATCGTGTGAATCTAACATAAAGGGAACCATCTAGGTCACACCGTCAAGCAAGTGGCAAAGAGATTCCTTTGAACATTTTCCAGTAAAAGTCAGCCAACCACAAAGCACTTTCCACATGAGGGCTACTGTGGAGTTTGTTCCGACATTGCAAGACGTTTAACTGCTCTCAGGATATTAATTTAATTTACAGAGCTGAATTTCGATTTTTTCTGAACACGACCACCTACTATGGCAGAGAAAAAAGCCGTCATTGATCTCAATGCTTAAAAAACGGGTCTCAGGAAGTTGACACCAAAATTGTGCTGGGATCTAACGATCGTTTTACATTACAAATCCGGCAGCTTAATTCCTGGAACTTTTAATCTTATTCTAATATCTTCAACGGGGTTCATAACAAAACCCAAAAAATATAACTCTTGATGTTAAAAAAAAACCCAGAATATGTGTAGTAACCTTCATTTGATACAGGTTTAGTCATTTAGCTGCGAATGTAAAAACATAAAAAAGACTATACAAGACTACACAAGCCAGTCTACCAACTTTAACTGGTGTGACAAGCTACAATTTAAATGTTAGTGTTGTATAAAAACTGTTTCTTGCACTGTGTCGACAGTCATTACTTACTGCAAATAAAACAAGCAAAGTATTCACCAAGTAGGTGTTCAAAGCAAACTCCTGCTTTTCTCCCTCATTTCTCTTGTGGCAGCAAAACAAGTCCAGACAAATTCAAATCCTTTTCCTCAGCTTTTTAAGTTTGCTCACTACATATTCAAGTTGCTCTAACTGAATTCTTTTCTGCTGATAAGTAAAGGCAGAAATGTTTGCTCAAAATCAAAATATTACTGAGTTTTCTTCATTTTAATTTTGACAAACTTCTTAAAATAATGTATCAACGCATAACATACGAATACGAATACGAATACGAAATACTTTATTGATCCCCAAGGGGAAATTCAGTAACAAACTTCATTTTTTATGCTGAAAAAGCTCCTGTTGTATATTTTATTTCTTATAGTTTTGGAAGGAAAATTGCTCTGAAAATCATTTTTACACATTTTAATCTCACAAAGTTTCTTATGACTGTACTTTAGACAACAGACACCTTTGTGGTCAGCTGTAGCCCCTCGTAGTTGAATTGTTTGAATTAAATTTTACTGAACGAGTGTATAAATATGTACAGTGTGTGTATGGAAATGGGAGTGATGTGAGTGAACCCCACTGATTACATTATACTCCAGCTGGGATCACTTCTACTCAATTGAGGTATAATAAAACTTAATTATTTATCATTTGTTTACTTATTTATCAGACCCCAGAAATCGCCTCCGGGGCCCCTGAAGGTCCACTGAGGCTACTTTACGTCTCACTGACTCTGACTTGTTTGTTTTAGATTAAATAGATTATATTTTCTTCTGTTTTTAATGTTATTATTGATTTTAATTACAATTTAAACTATCAGGAGAAAATAAAAACTCTGATGCTAACTCTGGATGAGTGAACCCACTCACTGGTCCATCACCCTGCAGAAGACAATGGGAAGGAGGTGGTAGGGAGGGGGACTGGATCTGGGTGATGTGTGCTGTTGGGGGGGGGGGCCTCTCAGTGATATGAGCTAATGGCTCTCCGCTGGCATCTGGCCACTGTGTATACATGCAGCTCATTACAGAGTCACTGTGTAACCCCCCAGAGACAAGCAGAGGGAGGGCGGGGGATAATGCAGGGTGAGGCGTCACGCTACGATGACAGCAGCATCAAATTAGCTCCATTTCCGTCTACAGCGGGACATTGTCCCACATTGATTTTTGTCACAGTGCGTTTTGGTGAATACTGGTGCTCCCTGTGGTAATGATGCGGCTGTTTGTTGTTTCTCATGTTGCTGCAGACTCAGACAAGTTCAAGCTGCTCTCTGGACTGGAATCATTACAGCGTCTTTCACTAATGAATAATAATTCATTATCTGTAATTGACTGGGTAATTGATGAAAGAGCTGAGAGTGCATTTTATTACAAAAAGAAAACATTTAATGAGGTTTGAGACAAAATGAAAACTGTAATTAAACAGGAAATGAATTCATGTCAGATGGAATATGAAGTCAAGACATGTTAGTCACCTGGTGTGACAGTTATTTGGGCACCAGATAGTTCAAAAAGGACAACAAACAAGTTTTATGAAGTGCTATTTCACTCAACATTTAAAGGCACAAAATATATTTTGCACATATGGTTTAAACTTTTTAAATTATTTATTTATTTATTTATTTTGCTGAAAATGAACCAAAGAGACACACACATTCTCATTTACCTGTACTCACTTTACTCACTATATTTCTTGTCCCTAGACCTTAGAGGTAAAAGGCAGTGACTCCCAACCTGGGGGTCAGGACCCACTAAAGCCTTGTTTATGCTTGCATGAGACACCATGCCGAGGGGCCCAGTAGATGGCCCGCAACCTATGAGCCGGCACAGAGACGTTGATGCTCAACGGATTGTTCTGGCGTACAAACAAAATATTCTGTTACCAGAAGAACGTCTTTATCCAGCATGGCAGCTCCTGCTGACCATGGAGCTTGTCGCTGCTGAGAATAATTTATCTACTTATGACTGTTAAAAACGACAAAGGCGATGCAAGATGAGATGTTCTGTCCATTGCCTACATGCAGAGAGACATTTTGATGGCAAATACAGTCGTATTGACAAGGAAATGCAGTTACAGCTACATGCAGCAGCTAAAACGTTTTATATTTTTCGAGTGAATATTTGAGAGTGAATAATGGACTTGACATCATCAGATGGACACAAATACAACTATAAATGACATATAGCTGAATGCATAAATAATAAACTGCTTCCTAACATAACCCAGCTGTTTGACTCACTGACGTAAACCAAAAATATTTTAAGGTTTCAGATGAACAGATCCCATATTTGTCATTCAAAGCTAAAGAAATCCTCTGTTGATCTCTTCGTTATGATCAAAACATACAGTCAAAGTTAATATGAACAGCTGCTACAATAAAGTGACACTATTTCTGTGGGTAGAAAAGGGATATGTAATTGCATTTATAATAATTTAGATGTGATTATAAAGGCTTTGAGAGCCTGGAAATGTTTTGTTTAGGTACCTTGAGAGTGCTGTAATTTCATTCTTAAAAGGTTGTAGGATCCCTGAGGAGAGATCGGTGGGTGTTTCATCATAATAATGATTTTTAAGGAGGGATTAATCTACAGTATATCACAAGCATTTCATTGACAATCTTGTTTGAACACATGCAATTTTAACACTATGCACACTACAAACTATACAGTCTGTGAGAGTGCAGACATCTACAAATCTTTCACTGGCTTTGACATTGTTTTCAGTCACTACACAATGATCTTTACATGAAGTTTGTACATGTGATTCTGCTCGCCCAGTCTTCCTCCATGTTAAAAACAGAAGCGCAGCCCGTACCAGGGCCGTCTAGTTACAAAAATTCAGAGGTGCATGACCAAGTGCTGCAACAGCTTTTGGAGCTTTTGCACTCATATTGACACAGGACGTGGTGTCATTTTTGTTGCACACTGTGTGGTACCAGCTCCCAAGGGGCGTTCAGAGATTGTCAGGGAGCACTAAAAGCAATATTTTTGAAAGGGGGGCATTGAGGGGTTCCGCGGGGGGGGGGGGGGGGGGGGGATAGGTGATTTTAGACCAAAGATTCATGAGATGAGTTGAAACTTGCAAAAACTTGCAAAAACTTGCAAAAGCTTGCGATGCGCGAGTCTGCAATGTTCTGAAAACCCACTTGCACCAATGCAACTGGACAAGAGGTGTCTCATCTCCATAGAAACAACTCTGTACTAACTGCCAACTGTTCTGGCTTTTTTGTAGTTGGATATAATTTGTAGTGATTTTTCCTTCAGCATTCTAAAATGGTTTTGTATTTGTGAATCTTTGATTTTTCTTCCCTGGGGGAAGACCAGACTGCTTCTTCTTGTTTTCCCAACAACATATCTTGTTGAGAAAGATTCAGCCACTTGCAGTCCAAGTACCACAATCACTTGGACCCAGCTGCCAAGCCAGGGACTAAAGAAGGAAACTAGCCCATTGGCTAATTCTGGTGTATTTACAGTAATGTATATTAATATGCAATAAATATATTAACTAGACTAAATAACTTGATGGCCTCACTATGGCTCAAACTAACTTCTCTGCACCCACAGTGAAGAAACTCCCAGAAACCACAAAGTGTAAGCATTTTTCCTTTGAAAGTGAAGATAAATAGCCTTAAAATATAGGATAGCCTATATATCCTTCTGCTTTTTTTCCAGTTGTGTCAGACTTTTCCCTCAGTAAACTGCTCTTATTTTCTATTGGAACAAGGCTTCTTGTTCATTGTTTGGCATTTCTGATTGGCTGCTGTTTGTGATCAGTCGAGACATAAAGTTTGAATTTGACATTTATGTTATATTTAACACAACTAATAGTCAACGCTGACTTCTTTTTAACGTATGTAACATACAGAAGTAACATACTGTACGTAAGTTATGTTATGTAGTCTACACGGACTTACATAGCTTACATAAGTTGCGTATGTCAACTTACAAAACTAACATGTTTATTTAACTCAAACCCTGATCTTTTCCTAAACCTAAAGCCTCCTTGTCCTCCCGTCTCGGCGGTTTGAGAGTTGTCTTCTTCACAAAATATCTGTCAATCGGCGCAGCACCTGTGCCCCTGCTGCAGCTGTCGCTGTGTTTCCTTAGCGAAGACGTGCCTAGCTTGCGGCTATCAAAAGCTAATATTTTTTGGCACTTTTTACAGGCAGCAAAGCCACTGACAACGTTGTTCTCACAGTCTTTAATCACACCAAACTTCTCCCAGACGTCCGACTTGGCCCTGGACGATGTGTTGTCCACAATTTGGTATTCTCCACTGGCTATTTTACTTTTTATGTCA
Organism: Lutjanus argentimaculatus; assembly: GCA_034769285.1. NCBI lineage: Eukaryota > Metazoa > Chordata > Actinopteri > Lutjaniformes > Lutjanidae > Lutjanus > Lutjanus argentimaculatus. The sequence continues at coordinate 28,254,381 of JAWZSL010000014.1, forward strand.
TCCATTTTCATGTAATGTTGCTCCTGGCTAGCAGCCAGCCTACATCGCTGTCGTGTCTGTGACGTTTTGGCCAGACGTCAAGGGGTCAAAGGCTGTGTTGACTTTCACAATAAAAAAAAATAAATAATTGCGGCTATTTAGGCTTGGTAATATTAGCGACCTAGATGTTTAAATACTGCACATCATTTCAATTTCTGATTTCTTCTGAATACCAAAAACACACTATTGTTCTCATGCTCTGCCCGCTGGCATTCAATGTTTTTATACGTGCCCACCCGTGAATTCCCATGAATTTATTTTTTCACCTGTTACATAGCTTTTTTGCGGGTGCCCCGTCGGGTACCCACGGGTACCCGACCCGGTGCAGGACTCTGCCCTGCATTTCAAAACATTTTTTTTTTTTCTTCTTCTTCTTCTTATTTTTAGTACAGGCCGCAGCTGCCCTTACAAACTATATAACATGCTGCATGCACTGTGCATACTAAATGGGATATACCACTTCCTCATAACATTGCACCTTGAACTTTGACCCTCTTGTTCATACACCCAGCACAAAGGATTGAGAGTCAGAAGTGGCAGAAAAAGCATGCTAGCTTACAAACTGCAAAATCCAACCACATGTAGAAAGACATCCTGGTATTTTTGGCAAACTACATTTGACATACTCTGTATTGGGAAGTAACTAAATCTTCTTCTGGCATACTAAATAGTATGGTAGTGAGGTTATTGGAACACACAGGAAATAATGCTGTGGACGTCACCATGTTGCACTACCTTGTTTCTACAGTAGCCTAGAATGCTCTAAATTTGGCCTTTTGCATTTTTTGCAAGTGTGGCAGCCACAGCAGGTTCTCCTACATGCTTGGAAGGGGACAGTGAGGCAAGGTGTTTGCAATCTGCAAGGTCATTGCTACATATTACTAAATCCTACACACTGGTTCTTTGTTTGAGTTAGTCTTTTTTTTTCACTGTTAATGAGTGTGAACACAAGCTGCGGCTTCACATTATTAAAAGTGCCATGATCTGGTCTACACAACACACATACAGCAAAGTACAAATGGCCGTGCTGAACACAAACTGCACGGCTCATCAACACATTAACACGACCCATTTGAAAAAATCATGAAAGATAGCAGAGCTCATAGTCATTTCTGAGAACATTTTCTGATCTGAATACAAACTTAGTCACAGTGCAGCGATGCATTTGGTTCAGTGATGCAGTCACATCCTGCAGCATCATCATTATCAGATAGGAAAATATGAAAGACTGTTATTCCAGAAAAATATGTCCAGCAACTATACAGCACCAGGTTTCAGTATGAGTCAGAGTTTCTCTGACCTCTCTGTTGCTCACACATTCACTCGCTGCCTGAATGATTCACTCGGTGTTGTCAATATTTTTCATCAGAACAGCTAGTTTTTCCCTCGCTGTTTTCATGAAAAAGAAGAATGTTCCTGGTGCCTTAATTTAAGACAAAGTCACTTGTTTTTATCGTGCATTTTGAAGAAATTGTGTCTTATTGTAAGCCTTTTTTTTTTTTTTTTTTTGCTAATTATTCATCTCACTTAAAGGTATTTAAAGTCAGCTCAATCAAGAAACCAAAATATTCAATTTCAAGAAAATATTTCTTATTGTAAGCTTTTTTTTGGTAACTGTAAATCTTAGAGTCGGCTCTATGAAGAGACCAAAGTAAGTATTTCTTAAAATAGTGAAAGATTTGACTTTTTTTTCTAGTTTTCTAGTTTCTAGTTTTTAATGCCCATTATGGTCTTTAAGTGGTTCAGTTTATAAGCTAGTTTTAAGACTTCTAGCCAATCAAAGTTGTCTTACCCCAGTAACAGTTTTTTTTTTTCTTTTTTGCTTAAAACAAGACAATTTTATTTTATTGAAGAATATTGGGTTTCTATCCAGTGGCAGCAGCAAAACATTTTCACTGCAGTTGCTTAGGAGTTGCTAAACAATTGTATGGAGTTGCTGGACAATTTACTGCAATACCAATTAAATAGCATAAATATGGATATGTAGGCTATGTCATTATTGGCCTACTCATTCTAATCAGCGCTATCTGAAACTAGCGCGCATGCCATGAAACAGATAAAAAAGAAACAGAAACATTATGGTGTAGGCCCTAGGCCTAGACCTAGGGCTGTCAAAATCAATTTGAAGTTTGTTATTATAATTTTACCATATAGTCATGCCGCTTTTCACAGCAGTGAGAAATGCACATTAACAGCCTAGACTACAAATCATTTAACAATAACCTGTTCATCACATTTTAACCAGTTCATATTTTCAGGACCATGGACAGCTCTTAATTCCGTCCAGGTAAATCTAGCCTAGGCCAGGGGTGTCCAAACTTTTTTTTACTGAGGGCCATATACAGAAAAATATAGGAAGGGCTGGGCCACTCTCTAGCGTGTAAAAGTTAGAAAAGTCTGTCAAATGTAGGTAAATTCCGCTTAATAATTTAAGATGCTTAAAGAAAAAATATAGTCTACATCACAACTTTCCATTAATAGGTTTTCATTTATTTTGTTACAAAAAGGATTGGCATCTGATTCTCAAAACAGCTGCCTCAGACTGCTTCTTCGTCCGGATGGTGATCCCCCTTTACAGCCCTATTATGATAAATCAACAAAATATCACAGCCTAGAGCAGGATTGCAAACTTTTCAATGTCCAATGTCAATTTACTAGCCTATTTGTTTTTTTATTTATTTATTTTATTGAATGCTTTTTTTTTTTTTACCGCTGTTTCACGTCTCCCAATGACAAGGATAATTTGCTAAAACACACTCAACATTAATTAAGCAATACATCACGACAGGCCGTGGTATACGCTCATTATACCACAGCTAAGGGGCGTTCTTAGCTGTGGTATAATGAGTGCAGTTAACTATGAGTGAGTGGTCCGGAAGAATCCACCCAAAACCTCAATGAATGAGAGGTTTTTTTAATAGTTTTAGCTTTGAGTGATCACTGACTTTATTAAGCCGACTATATGTGACATCGCGGCAGGCACCTGGAGAAGCAGCAGCGGCATCTGAATATCATGACTTTAAAAGCACCAAATTACTTGCCTTAATGAATTTCGTTAGTAAATAATGTGAAGAATTGTAAAATATAATTTCCATGAGGCTGTTCAATCAGACAGTGACAGATCACCCTATAGATCCTAAGTGTCATAGTCGCTGTCAAGGTGCTGATCCTGTGACTGTCATTATACGGGAGCTGTCCGTGGTCCGCTATTTGACTCCTAATTACTCATTGACGCACAGTGCAGGATTTTATAATCTAATCTAATAATAATACGGCCACATGTTTAAACATGTTTAACATGTTTAAATGTTGTTAACGCCATAAAAAAATAAACATCAAAACCGGCTACTTTTTGCTGCATACTGTAACAGTTGGTTGTTGTCATGGAAACATTGTTGCTTCCCTGAAGCGGAGTGATATGCTGTGATAAGGCTTTTTAGAATAGTAGCTGTGGTATACGCTCATTATATCACAGTTAACAGCCAATCAGATTGCCGGATTTCACCTTTCCGTTTTATAATAAATAATATATAACTTTTTGTCTACCATATCATCATCATATATATTAATTGGTTAACGATCGCAAATCGCCATGAATTCAAGGATGTCTGATTATGAATGCACTTAATAAAATAACTTTTGGCTCTACTATCTGAATGAGACACACAACACACTGCCACCAGTTTTGTGTGGAAATACTTCGCGTTCTACATTTTCATCACCTGAGGACTCGGAGGCAGGTTCTTCTATTACAGGATGCTCCTCAGGCTCTTCGACCACGATATTCTCTGGTTCTATTTGCTTGGGCTCAATCTCAGCCGCCTTACGCTTCAGCAGATAGCGCTCCATTTTTAGTTGTTGCTTTTCCAAAGGCCCGGCTTTTTTTCCCAAGCTGACGTTCGCGTGACCCTGCAGGCTAGTTCTCACGAGTCTCTCATCGTTTTTATATTTTTCCTTTTATTTTTATTTAAAACAAAAACACATGAAATGTTTCATTAAATTGTCACCATTTTCACCATTTTTATTTTATTTAACACAATTAAGATTTTTGCATTACATTTGCTTTGAGTTTGCTAAGCTATATTTTGGGGTTGCTATAGCAACTGCAAGCTACCCCCCACCGCTGCCCCTATTTCTATCTAGTAGGGCTGTTTTTGCAGTGTGATATTGGATGCAGGGACTGTGGCTATAACTCAGGGTTTAGTGAAGTGTCCAATTGTTTTGAACAAAAATACCCCCCTCCCCCAATTTGCATGTTAATACATGTAAGAAACATCAACAGGACCAAAATGTAAATGTAGAAAAAGCAGACAGAGGGAGGGAACAGATGGACAATAGACAGGACAACGCTGCGGCAACAGAAGGAAGACCTTGGATTTTTTTCCCTGTGAGGATGACATGATGAGGGACAGGATGGTGGCCACAGCAACGGGGAGACGGTGACAGAGAAAGAGGTGTTGAGAAAGAGATGGATGAGGAGAGGATGAGCTGAAGATGATGGATGAGAGAGAGCTGCCCAAAATAAGGTGTTAAGGCGTCCCATGATGCATAGCGTCTCGCCATGGCGGCTGCAGAGGTTAAGTGCAGGGTGGAGGTGGAGCTGCGTGGTGACAGAGAGATGAAGTGGTTTACACTTAACGTTCAGTTCTGAGGTAATTCACATTTCCACCTCACTCACCTCAGCTACATCTTCATCAACACTCTGTACAGTAAGTGTGGAGCAAAACAGGTGATCTGTGGAGAGGAATAACATGCCGAAGCCAACAGTTGACCTGGTGCGGGGGGGGGGGCAACTGAACAGCTTCCACTTCTAACCACTGATTTTAAATCCAATGTGGAGGAGATATCCCTCTGACATAAAAGGATTAACCCCCTTTTTCAGGATGAATCCCATTCTTTTTTAATCGTGTTGGTTTGGTTTTTAGAAAAGGGAAAAAAAAAATCCAACAAACTCAAGGAGAAGCTGGAAATACAGAGTAGCATTGAGGAGAAGAATTTCATTCTAAAATGCAGATTTAATACTCACTGGAGTGTGGATTTAAGTTCAAGGTTGACCAACCAGTATGACAACAATGGGAAAAAGACTCCACAGCAGAATAAAAATAAGAATAAAAACACTTCTGTTATTAGCTGAGATTTTTCTCACCAGAAAAACTGTTTTAAAAGGCCTAGAATGAGTTGCTGAAACATGTGAAAATACTGAATTGTGGAGTTAGACCTTTAAACTGTTAGTCACGATTTCTGTGTTCAGGATTTTTTGGGTGGACCTGAAACATGAGTCATGGTCCGCCAACACTATATAAGCCCCACGATCTGACACACGAACAACACCACCTCTCCAATGGTCACTAATGTACCTTTAGTGATTCTCTCAGTCCAAATCAGCCCAGCAGTTCGCTTCAGCTCACTTCAGTTCCAACAACCCAACACAGAAGAAGAAAAATGTCACCGTCCTCTGGTTCTGGTGGCTCAAACATGTCCAATAAAGCTGCTGGACGCGTCCATGTTTCAGGTCATTTTCAGGTCATAGTGGTGTTTGACACTGAGACAGCGGAGCGGACTCACCCCCAGTGTTTCAGAGCAGAGCAAACTGCTCAGTTTTTCATGAGACCTAATTTTATATACAAAATGATTTTCAAATTTAGCTGGGTGGTTACTAACATGTTTCTGTGGTATGAAAAACACCTTTATTGTTGCTTTACACAGTCTTTAAATGGGTCATTTCTGGAAATCAATGAACAAACAGCCTATTTCTTCTTCTTCTAGTGTGTCTGTAGGATCTGTTGTTCTTGGCTGGAGGTCTGTTTTGTCTCTTCTCAGTTCTGTGGTGCTGACTGGACCTGTGACCTCACTTCCCAGGACACTGTCCTCCCAAGAAAAACAAGAGCATCAGTTATTTCAGCAAATGCCCCAAAACATCATATGTTACGTTCAAGTGACAAAGCCCTCTAGAAGCCACAGGAATATTGATTTTTGTCTGCAAGGAAAACACAGACAAACAGCAAAACTGTGTAATGGGTAAAAAAATACATTCATATATATTCATGGTTTCAGCAGCGGGTGAGAATAAAAATGTTTGTTTTATTTTTCTGGAAAAATCAGGAATGCAGATGATTGTGCAGTATTTTTAACATTTAGATCAGCTAATATCAAACCCAGTCAGCTACCAGGATTCATTTTATTATAAAAGACAATGACACAATCTTTGACATCCAGACCATCACTGATCTACACTGTAAAAACAACAAAGTTGAGAAAAACCCAAATTTCAAGACAACTTTGAAATTTGAAGTTTTGAGCCCAACTGACTGCAGTCATGTTTTAAACAATAGAAAATGCTCTACAAGAAGTAATAAATTGTGCCTGATGGTAGTCTCCGTCCTCTCCATACACCCCGGAACCCCACCCCTGACGATGTTTTTTTGAGTTTCTAAAATTCAAAGATTCCAGTTTATCTAAATAAGAAATTATCTCAACTAAAGATTATAGGTCAGTACAACTTTTTTTTGTTTGTTTATTTAAAAACCTAAGAGTTTGAGTTGAGCTCAAACCCCAAATATCTATTGCAGTAAGTTACTTTGAAATTTTGAGTTGTCTCAACTTTTCTTTTCTTTCTTTCTTCTTTTTTTGGCAATGTAGGCTAACTGCTGGCTAATACCTCAAACTGGATGCAGATGAGAATAACAAGTATATATGTGTGTTTAATCACAGGTTGGATTGTGAGACTTATATTCACTCTTTCCCGACCATTGATGAGATATCTCGGCATTTAAGACACAATGCTTCCCTGCCATTGATGAGATATTCCGTCAATTGCTGTTTTCACTGCCAGGTGGAAGGGGACACTGTGATGGATCATCTGACAAAAAATTGCCACTCAAAGAAGAAGGGAACTGCCTGAATTGAACAGCAGCAGAAGAAGATGATGTTCTGTAGCATGAAAACATCGGTTCTCAGCTGCAGGTCCACAGGTCAGAAAGCACAGAGCGAGCCTGCTCATGCTGCAGACCCCAAAATCCACGCCAGCCGAGACACAGCGAGGCTGCTCACTGCTCCAGGCCTCTAGGACAGTGTTTTGGGTGGGGGGCAGGGGACACATACAGCTAACGTTTGCTATACTGGTGACAGTGATGCCACACGTGTAATATGAAGTGTTAAAAAAGAAAAGTGAAGTTGATATTCTGCTTAAACATGTCTCTTCACAGAAATGTCGTTTTCTCAGTTTTTTGTCTGAAGAGTGGATTTTTTTGATGCAACCAACCAACATTCAAGTGCTTAGAAAAAAAGAATGAATGAAGCTTGAACAAAACATTTTTGTGTCTGAAACTAGAAGATATGTTCTTTTTTTTTTATATATTCCATGTTAACATATTCATAGAACTGAATATTCTGTGGGTGATGAAAAATGTGTGAATTTTGCCAAAAAAGCTGGCAGGGAAAGAGATAATGGGTCTGGGCTCGGCTGGATTTGACTTGACGGTAATTGTGGATAATGGGAAGATTCTGGTGCTGATCTTTGCAGGTGAGTGTTTGCAAATCTGGGCCTATGCAGGACTCTGATCTAACACCAGGTTTACAGTTCTGCAGTGGGCGAGCAGGCAGTCAGTGCTGGCAAACAGGTCCAAAATAGCAGAGACATCATAACACGGGTAACAGGGAAATGAGCAAATCTTCAGAGACAGAGCAACACAAACAGGATGGCTGGAACACAAGAGCAGTAAAACAACAATGAATGTGGCAGTGAGGAGAGGGAACATGATCTGTATGCATACACCGAGTCTTAATGAGAGAACAAAGGACAGGTGTGATCCGATGAGAAAAGGAGGGGCAGGTGTGCAGGGAGCTGCAGAGTCAGGTAAGTGTCAGGAGCAGGAAACTCAAAAAGTCTTGGTTAAACAGGGTGTATAAAGTAATGCACACTACCTGGTGTCATGTAAATAACACAGTCCCTTAACCTTCAACAGTCATAGTGTATTAATGCTTAAGTTTCCTCCACAAACTCAAGTTCTTTCTCTGCCTGTGCCTGCAGAAATGGAACACCTTCATTATATCAGCCAGACATCAGTTTAACTGAGCTGCTGCTCTAAATAGCTGAAAAACAGTAGGCAATTAGCTCAAGACATTTGTGTTTTTTACTTTGCAGGCCTGTAAGAACTGTGCAAATTCACTGGGGATCAAAATTATAGATGCTAATGAATGCTGCAGACATTACAATCACAATTACAGCAGCACTGCCAGTTCAACTGAAGCAGTGTGAATGCAGCTTTTGTGCAGGAGTGAAGGTGAATGTTAAACAAGATAAACAGAATAAAAGACCTTCAAACACATGTAAAGGAAGGTCATCTTCCTCCCTCTTTGATTGATTCCACTGTCTTCTTTCTCTTTTTGTCTTTTTTCTCATCCTTCTACTTTTGCCTTCCTAATTTACACTGGGCACTTGGCTGAGTTTGGGGTAAATGACACTTTAATCCATCATAGAGGTAAGCAGTAGCAGCAAGGCAGTAGATACAACAGTGACTGGCATAGAAATAAATTGAAATCAACAGAAGGTGTAAAGACAAACACACAAATATACAAAATAGATCATGAAACTACACAACACGTTCTCATCCCAACTTGTCACAACTGACAATTTGTGACTGCTCCTCAGCGTCTGATACTGGTACACTGTAGCAGCTGGACTTGACACAGCCAGAAAGATGTTTTTAAACATGATTAATGCTGTGAAACGGTTGCATTGGTTAGGTTTAGGCACAAAATCTAGCTGAGGTTTAACATGTTATGTTACATTATGCTTTTCATGGACGCTTCTTGCTGTCATCACACCTAAAACCACGCCAATAGCTGCCAGTAGTCCCTCCGAGGACGCTGATTGACTGCACCACTTTTGTTGCGGACACAAATTGATAACTTGAGGCCTGGCGAGGTGGATTCTCCCGTGATCTCGCAAATCCAGCTGCCTTGCAAGGTAAGGTATTGCAGACAGAAAATAGTTCCTCCATGAAACTGCTCACAACAAGGTCTGTGGAGTATCTTGAGTAACCAGGTCATGATTTTTGGAAAGAGACACTGGTTTGAATTTTTTAAATGTTTTTTTTTTTTTTTGGTGCTTTGAGCACCACAAGAGTGCCATTTAGTCCCATTATATTGGAGAGAAGACAGACATCTCTACAGCTGATATCTCCAAAACTCTGAAACTCACACCAGAACTATCTAGTTGGATAAACAGCACAGACCAGGGGAAAAATATGTAATATTTGATTTTGGGGTGAACTGTCCCTTTAAACTACATCAGTAGTCCGGGGCGTCTTATACAGCAGCAGATGGGTTTACACTGAAGTCACTGTCAGTGGCAAACAGGTACTGCCTGTGTCTGTATGAGTCACCGAGTGGCGGTGACAAATCGTTGGTATGTGGTGAGTTTGGAGTGAGACCAGGCTGAACAACAGTGTATGAAATAACACTATGAAAATGTGAATTTTCAGCATTTACATAAATATGTTTCTAATATTCTGCTCTGGTAGCTTCATATTGAGCGGACAGATGTAAAAGTGGTTTCAGAGAAAATTAACAATTAGATATTGTTTTATTTTGCAGACGACATCAGTGCTCTTTGTTCTGGGGAAAATCTGCAGCAGCTTTTGGAGGAGGTCATGACAGAAATGAGTGAATTAAAACAATGGTTTAGTATAAACAAATTATCTTTAAATTTGAACAAAACTAAATTTATGTTGTTTGGAAACCACAATACAGACACACAAGTACAGATGACGATCAATAATGTTAATGTGGAAAGAGACCATGAAACCAAATTTCTGGGCGTGATTTTACACCACAAAATCTGCTGGAGACCTCAGATCAATTATGTAAGAACAAAGCTGGCAAAGAGCACTGCAGCACTGGGAAAACAAAACACATACTGGACTATAAATCACTGCACGCTCTGTATTCTTCACTTGTATTACCATGTCTGAATTACTGTGTGGAAGTTTGGGGCAACACTTAGAAAAGCAACTTACACATAGCAAACTTCAACAGAGAGCAGTCAGGACAGAACACAATGCGGGGTACAGGGAACGCACCAACACACTGTTTTTAAAGTCACATGCAGTGAAATTCATAGATCTGATCAGATTTAAAACTGCAATAATCGTGTTTAAAGCAAGAAATGATTCACTTCCAGGCAACATTCAAAACATTTTTGGGATGGTGGTTATAATTTAAGAGGAGAACTGAATTTAAAAAAAACAACAATGTGTTTGTTCAACTAAGAAGAGTCTGTGTATTTCAGTGTATGTGGTGGACTTGATGGTTGGTGATGAGCTGAAACAAATCACAAATATAAATCAGTTTAAAAAAAAACGATACAAATATGTATATTTTTGGCAGGTGTATGGATGAGAATAGGTTATGTTGGGGATGTACGTATTTATTTTGTAACACTGGCTATTTGGATTATAAATAAACTGTGATTATTATCTATTTATTTAATTGGGTTGTAAATAAACTGAGGAATGTTGTATATTAGTTGAATACATTTGGGAATTTGTTGAAATAATTAAAAGAAAGAGGTAGGGATATACAAGTTTTACTTCTACTTCCTCCTTTTTGGACACTGTTACTTTTGTCTTGTTTGTTTTTTTTATTATGTTGCTTTAGTTTTTGGTTCAAAATAAAATCATTCATTCATTCATTCATTGTCATGTAAGCCCTGATCAGACTTTGATTGCAACAATGTGGATGTTGTGATGAAAATAAGCAAAAACACTGACCTGATGATCCCTCTCAATCATCACTGATGAGCCACAGTCAGTGTGTGTCTGTTGTGTCTGTATCTGCAGAGACCCTGCAGCTCTCTGTCTGTATTTCCTCATTTTCTCATTATTTTGTTTCTCAGTAGACCACACCAAACCAAAACATTGGTATTTCATATCCTTGTATCTTTCTGGTGCATTTATTAACAGCTCAGACGGATCCTACTGATTCTACTTTCAACATGAATTTTTGTTGATATGTTGATTTGACAGGACTTGGTCAAACCTACTATATGGCTGCACTGTGTGTGGTCAGTGTGCTAAATTGTGGGTAAAAATTGTTACACAGGTAGTCAGTGGGCATGTTTATAATGTGAATTTCTGGATATTAAATGTTCTGCATTTGCAATTTTCTGTAGCTGTCCCAGTAATATTAGTTCTTCATCATATGTGAAGATGTTTCATTTGAAAGAACTTATAATAAAGCAAATGACATCCAGTATCAGTAAATGGTAATTTACTAATTAGTCAGTATACAAGTGAAAGGTATGCGCTTGTAAAGTTGAAAGCAGTTTCTGTTTTTTTTCATAGGAGCACATGTATTAAAAGAATACATGAGTTAAGTGGTGTGTAACAACATAATAGGATGTTAAATGATGATGCAGCCTAATGACAGTTTAAAAATGATGGAGTTGGTTCTGAAAGCCTGAAGATCACATAGAAGATGAAATTAGGTGTAATTCTTTTCATTATGTTCAAATTCTTTTTGTCACATACAATAGTTAACAGTGATGCTGTCACTGGCGATGAAAATCTTCATCACATACCTGTACACGCATCCAGTATCCCAGCAACACTAACATCAAGCACTTCACACTCTGACACAGTAGGTGGCAGTAATGCAGGGAAACAGTCAGTCAAGTGGTTGCCAGTTGTGATAACAAGGAAGAAGTACAACTTGTAACTACTTTTTAGCTACTACTTCTGCCTACTAAATGAAGGATCACATCATCACCAGCAGATTGATCAAACTGAAGTGGACTCAAGCAAGACATGATCACGACTGACTTCTGCGATCTCACCCAGTGTTAAACTGTATTTGGTAACCCATTAAATTATGTGACCAGCACAGCTGTACTCAGATCAGACTGTGACTGACAGATATATGAAAATGCTGCTTCTGCATTAACTCACCAGTATTAATGATGTATTTTATTAAATATGTTTATTAAATCAGATAAGGATCTGAGTACTTCTTCAAATGCTGCAGGTCGCGGATCTCATGGATAACCAAATACTATGTAACACCGGCATGTAGCCTGTTGCATCTCCAAAACATGTTGCAGCAAACCTTCCAAACAGATGTTATTTGGATAAACTGACCACATATGGAGAGTCTCATGGTTACTCCTTTGCCTGAAAACAAATAACAAAATAACAAAATAACAACTTCACATATTAACAATGTATTAAGAGCTTCTGGCTCAAAATCTCTGCCACAATCGTGGACATTTTGGTTTGGTTGCTCATGATAATCCTGCCTCCAGCCCCCAGTGTAGCAGTTCTTGCTCTTGGCCCAGTGACTGACCAATGCTGTAACTTCATCACTCACTTACTTTGGTACTCAGCTACCCAGCAACCAATTGGGCTGGCCACTGAAGTCCAGCCAAATCCCACTGAATGGCTGGGACCAGAAAGGTTCTGGCCAGTCTGTACGGAGTTGGTCGGTGCCTTTCATGTGACATGCAGGTTTGGGTGATTCTGGGGTGGGTGCTTCTAAATTGCTTGTGCGTGTCAGCGGTTATTTGTCTATATGTAAGATAAACTCCAGCCCTCCAGTGTCCTGTACAGGATAAATGGAAACTCCACATCAAAGTCTGTTTACAGGTGTGTTGGGGAGTAGTGCAGAATATGTGAAAAAAAAAGAAAGCCTTTTGAGGCCTCAGAGGAGCTGTGTGGAATTGAAATTGAAGACTACAAGTTTGAAAATAATCTGAAGGGTGTTCACCAGAGCTGTGTAGCTGCTCCTGATCTGTGTGTGATGCTGGAGACGACATTAGCTGCTGATGCTGTATTCATGTGCTCCTCAGAGGGCCTCAGTTTCTGAGATGGGAAGTCGTTATTCTGACTGTGGTGTGCACATGTGCTTTTATTGATACTACTATGGGCAGAGTAAGGTAGGGTATGTTGAATCCATTTGTAAGCTAACTAACTTATCAATTAATGCAAATAAATAAATTTCTAATTAAGTTAGGTCTCTATGTGGACAGCAACTAATGGTTGCAACCTAATACTAATATATAAAAAAAAGTATGTGACCAAAAAATGATATGCAGTATGTGAATTAATAAAAAGTTATCAACCAAACTGTGTCAGTTCATTAAGTGGACCCAAATGCAAAGACACAGACTCAGAGTACTGAATACTTAAAGGGGTTTATTGGAGGGGTAAAGGTTGGTGAGATGTGGCTGGGGTCACCAGAGCAGGGTGGAAGACAGAGCACCACATCCTGGAGCACAAAGGATAAACTCAATGAGCAACAAGTAACACCAGAGAAAAACAAAACACTAGAAGAAACCCAAGTTTAGAAACCAAAAGGCTTGATATCTTACTACTTGGTCGACAGAATGAACTGGCACTGAACGAGTGAAGATCAGGGGTTTAAATACTGCAGGGCCGACAGGTTCATGGGATGCAGATGAACAGACTGGGAGTGCAGATGAGATGAATGCTGCAGGTGTGAGCAGAGCTGGGAGGAGCCAGCCAGCCAGGAGACCAGAGAGGGAAGACCACACCCACAATACAACCACACACTGGACTGTACTACGAAGCAGGAATATGTGGTTAGCTAGATTATTTCAGGGTTAATGTTGGGTTTTCTGTACTCTGACCGTGGTTCACTTTAGATCGACATGGTAACTTGCGATATCAGTGTGTTAAGATATCAGTATGGATAAAGCACTGGCTGCTGACCAATCAGAGCACTTTATGAAATGGTATGATCCTGTGGAGCTTGGTGTACAGTACACAGAGGAAGGAAAAGTGTTATTTCATTGTGCTTTTATCTGACTGAAGTACTAAAGCCTCGTACTTGTTGTACTTAAAAACATATGAAAGTCTGAAAAGCCTGCTGACCGCTTTGAACCATGTTTTTATATTTACTTTTTATTTGCACAATCTGTTTTATACTGCACTCGTACACCGACTGGTACGTTAAGAATATTGGATCACACTCACAATTACATCTTTTAGTACGTTTGATGATCTGTCTGCAGATCAGAGGACACACAGATGATCATCAAAGGTATTAAATGGTCTATTTCTCTCCCAAGTCAGCTTGACACCGCTGAGTGCTGCCAAGAGAATAAGACTAAAACTGTCTCTCAAATGCACGTAAGCCACACATTAATTTAATGGACTACACAAATGTAATTATAGTCAGATACACTCGTTTTTCCCAGCTGAAAACATCAGGCACCCTCCTGAAAACCCCCAGCTGCAAGCACACGAGAGGCTTTGAAGACTGCAATTTACGCGTGGAACTGTTTTTAATGTGTGATTAATGTTGTGTGTTATATAGTTTGTTGTCTTCTATGATCATTTTAACTCGTGTAAAGTGTCCTCGACTATCCTGAAAAGCACATGATAGAATAAATATATTATCATTATTATTATTATTCACACAGTCCATTTTTTTTTTTTTTTTCTTTTGATTGCTGGCTGTTCTTCCTGCATGTGGCAGCTGCAGGAGTCTTTCTATCAGTCTGGATTATGATGGTTCTGATCACCTTCTTCTTTATTATTTGTCTAATATTATAGCTTGCTCTTCATTTGCTGTGTTATCAGTGGTCTTGTCCATGATGCGATTGGTCAGATGCTGCCTCATTTATGTGAACGTGCTCGTGTCTAGTTTGAGAAACCCTGGGTTGATTTACAGAGTTGTTAACTAGCTTCGTGTGACTGCTTGTGCTTGACTGCCTTTGTTAGGTTTAGTCAAATCAGATCACTTACAGATACCCCGGGTATGTTGAACCTGCGTCATAGTACAGGCTCCTGGAGGCACGGTCATGCACGACTTGGACATGACGCAAACATTTACTCTTGTCCAACATAATTCTGTGTATATATGATCAACAGTCAACAACTTGGTGAATGGTGTAACAAAATATTCTCTTTCCGAGTTATTGTTCCAACATGAGGGGCCGTTCATGTGAATTTTCCCAGTCGAAAAATCATTGTTCTGATTATTCAGACCACATAGATGCAGTGTAACATCACACAACTGAAACAACGAGGACAAGTTGCATTGTGAAAAACAATAATATCTCTGGTTCTGCTGCCTCTGTTTTGATACTGTTATTAACTGCACATCATCAGTCCGACAAGGTTACATGTCTGAGTGAAACACTAAACTGATGGAGTTTGTTTGTAAGCAGGTCAGACAATGGATGGATGGAAAATAGTTACAGGCATAGTTCATTAGAGATAACCCAGATGCTTTATTTTGTTATGACTGCACCTTTTCATCCAATGAAAATCATACTACAAAGGACTGAATGTCTATCTGTATATATGTATGTTTGTCTTTGATTTTCTTCACAGCCGTTCATCCGATTGACTTCACACTTGGTAGCTGTATTGCTGAAGACCCAAGGGAGTGCAGTGTGGAATTTGGTGGAATTTGACCAGATGGTGTTGATATAAAACAAACTTTATGTTTTAGTCTGCAGCTTTTGAGCCTTCAGTCCTGTGGGTCCAGATGAAGGTATCCACATAAGCCACACCCTTTTGCATCTAAATCAAATTTTCACCATTTTGAATTTCTTCCATATCTGTTTTTTTCGCTACTTCTACAAAGTTTGAGCAATTGTCACCAAGTTTGGTACAGACGATCTCTGGATCAAGTCTGAAGAGGTTACTTTGGATTTTTGCTACAGTTGGCCTTCAAAGTTTGCTCAAATACTGTGGGTATGGCTTTTATTACAAAAAGATGTCATATCTCCTGAACACTTTGTGCTATTGCAAACACATTTGGTGGATGTCTGAGTGACCATGATAAATTTGGCTAACAAGTGGCCTTGTAGCGGCAGCATTTAACTATAAAATAAGGAATCTCTGTCTGTCTGTGTGTGTAACTGTCCTTCACATATCTCAGGAACCATTCATCTGATTGAGTTCACACTTGGTGTGTATTGCTGTGGACCCAAGGGAGTGTAGTGTCAAGCGTGATAAGCAGTTCACAAGGATGCTGTAGACAGCCATGCCGCAGTTCTTGACAACGCTGCAAGCAGCACTTCCAGAAGCCAAGCAATCAGCCCATCCTGAACAGGGATACGCGAAATGGGCATTGCCGTAGAATACTAAATACCAAATTAATTATGTATCAGTTTATACACATTTCACCAGACCACACATTTCAGACTGACACATTTTTGGATATCCACTACAAATTCAAATAAAGTTCTATGGGTGAAGAGTTTAAAGGCAGAAGTTACTTTGGATCTCAAATGACAGAAACCTTGTCAAATGACAAAGTTGTTCTTTGGTTTCTTAGAAGCCCGAACTCTCAAACCATACGTCTCCAAATGTAAATCAGCAGACATACAGTAGAGTAAGTTTTCCCGCCTGGCCTGTCTCACCTCCCTCCCCCTGTCTGTGACCAGACGTCTTAAGCAACATGAATAATTTAGTTCTGACAGATTGAGCCTGTGGTGGCTTAGTGCCTCTTAAACCCTGCTAGGGCTGCCACCGCACCACCTTTAAATAGCCCCCACCCCCAATGACAAATAACCATTAATGGCATTACATGCTGTGCTGCAAGGCGTTTTATTATTCTGCCTGTGACTAATGAACAAAGCTTGACAAATAACACAGATTGATGGCTAAAAGGTGGGCAGATGCATTCAGAACCAGGATGGAGCTCCAGTCCTGCTAATCAAGTTTCCTAACACATAATGAAGTGTCTCATTGGACCAGGACGGACAGAGATGTAGTGGACCCAAAACAAATGCATGACGTAAGCCAGCTAATTGACGGATGGAAATGAAACACAGATAGATGATGTGCTGTGTGGACTTAGATTAATAGAAACATTTCACAGATTAAAAAATGATAAGTGAACGTGGAGGGCAGAGCTCTCTGAGGAGGAGGAGGAGGATGAGGAGGAGGAAGAAGACTCTTTTTCAAAACCCAGTTACTGTCTTTACAAACCCAGACACACACAGACAGTGCAGGTTTGTACAGGAAGCTAAATAAATCTGGACTGGAGAGGTAAACATGTTTTATGTTGTCATCACGCTGCTGGTTTTGCAGCAGAGCACAGCATCCATTTTTACTGACTTTCATCCATCAAGATTGTTCGCTGTCACGGAGCTGCTCCCAGGACAGCAAGACAAGACTGATGTAGACATCAGAGAGCAGGTCCACTCTGTACGCAAACTTTACTATCTGACACAACTTATTGATGTCTGTGTCTCTGAAAATCTTTGTCAGTTTAAAATTATTTTCTTGCGCGTCCTAAAAGCAGCAATGTTGGTCAACAGGTTAGTTGATTGGAGATGAACATGTGGGCCACTGTTTGACTCACTACAAGGACTCCAGTCTCAGTTCAGTTCTAATGCCTCTAAGCCTGAGATTCCCAAACTTTTTCTGGGAAGCCCCCCTTTCAGAAGCTGAAAAAAGTTTGCACTCCCCCTGTGGTTGAGAACCACTGCTCTAAGACCATGCACAAGATGATCTGCTCTTTCTATGTAGTTATTCTAAATGGCTGATACAGGGTCAGATTCTCTGTGAAATCGGATGAAACAAGTCTGTTGTTACATTTTTCCAAGCAGAGTTACAGCGAGTGGTATGTTAGCCAGTTAAAAAGAAGGAGGAGAAGCAGAAGCAGGAGGAGATTTTATTTAGATTATAATATTTTTAACATTATATTTTGTGATTATTACAGTGGAAACACTACCACCTTTATCTACAAGGTCCTCCAAAATCAACAAAATATGCAATAGCTTTAAATAATAAATAACTATTATCTTATTTTACTCCTGAACCTCAGCAGCATCCACTGTTACATGACATCCTCACTTTTTCTGCTGAAAAAGTTCACACCTCAGGATGATAGAATCAGCAAACTCTTGTTTGTTTTGCCTTCATAAATCACACTCATTCAACATAGTCTTGATTCCATATTGTTCCCCTTGTCATCCACACCCCACCTGGTGGGCCAGCCCCACAGGTTCAGAACCACTGGCGAAAAAAATAGCACACGACATGGCCTGTCATGTCTATGCATTATAAACATTTCCTGTATTACCATTTAGTCGTGGTTAACATTATGAGAGGTTCCAGTTTGGTGAAGTTTAGTCACCAAAACTACTTGGCTGAAGGGATAGTTCACCCAAAAATGTAAATTCAGTCATTATCTACTCACCCTCATGCTGACTGAAGGTCAGGTTTAGTTTTTCAGTCCACAAAACACTGCTGGAGTTTCACAGGAAAACAGTGTTGCAGAATCTCCCAAACAATGGAAGTGAATGGTGACCAGTTTTCAAACATAAAAAAATAACTGAAAAAAAAAAAGCCTCTATACTGCTCATCTGGTGTAATCCAAGTCTCCTACAGTCCCAACATGCCAAGTTGACTTGAAAGACGTCGTTTGCATCATGTTTTCAGCCTGAATCTTCACTGTTGATCTTTAGTTTGAAGCCACATTCAAATGCACATGCATGTGAACGGCATTTCAGGGCTTTTTTGGACTGTTTTGGTATCACTTTTGGGGAGCTGTCATGTTATCTGTTTTTAGACCAGTCCATCCATCTGTCGTGATAACATGTGAAATGACTCAAGACACTGGCCTGTTATTCATGCACCATTTAGTGAGACCAGGCCGGATACCTGCACTGATCTGTATCACTGTCAGCTGAATTATCAACATTCAAAGGCCCTGCAGGAAACTGCATTTGGATCAACAGTACAACTGCTCTGCCTACAGGTGGCTGAGCCAGCACCTAGGTCAGGACTGACTAATTTAATACTCCATTTCAGGTAGCAATTTGACACATAAATATTTAACAATTTAAGATATTTAACTAATTTTGTTTTAAATTGATGTTAACCAACAGCAGTGTTTATATGGATTAGTGCCAGTTTATGTTGCCCTGCATACAATTAGCCTACACTTACATAGTAGCGTTGTGCATCTAAGAGTTGATACATATCTTGATACATGTTCAACGAAATTTTTTAAATGGCTAACGATTTGGAACAATATGATTCAGACTTGTCATGATGCAATGAAATGTGTGAATCTTTACATTTTGATTCTATTAATGTTATATTTGTTGGGTACTATTAGTTGCAAGAAGAAATCCTGATAGTTTTACTAAATATAGCAGCAGAGACAGAGAGAAGGAGACATTACAGTGGTGTTAACATCTTATTAGGAATCTCATGTGTAAATGGGACACCGTGGCTTAAATGAGAATCTGTGAACAAACTTTAAAACTGTGGTTTTGATTTAATTTGACCATGCAGAGGAAGTGGGGTGTGGAGGAAGAGCGATGCTCCGTGTTACCTGCTCTTCCAGTGACATGACGTCTCTGTGGGTCGGGAGACACAAACTTACTCTACACTTAAGCATTATGAAAGTTTGGTGGTGCAACATCAGTGCTTTCACTGTTTATTTTGAGGAAATAAAGAAGAGAGACAGGAAGAGGGAGGAGCGAGCGCTTGTTTTGTTTGAGTGAGGCAGCAGGTGTCCAGCAACAACAGTGCAGGCAGAGGCAGGAGGAGAGAGAAAACAGAGGAAATGTAGTGTGACAGTGCCTTAATGCCAAAAATGAAACATACGTGCATCCTAATGAGATGTATTGATAGGCTAGTGCTGCATCAATTTTTTTCCGATTCACGTTAGCTTTTTACCGATACAGGCCGTCTGAATCAGTGCACTCGTATCTTATACATTGAAAGCTGATGCATCGGATTCATGAGTGAATTGTCTCACCCCGTTAATATAGTGATGTTGATTATGATTAATGATGATTATTTTAAAATTATTGGGAGAAAAAAAATGATACCAGGTTATGGTTAAGAAACACCATTGAACCACCACTTTTTCTTAAGACTTTTTAAGTCATCAAAGAGACTTTTATGAGTAATAAACATTACGAATACGAATACGAATACGAATACGAAATACTTTATTGATCCCCAAGGGGAAATTCATTTGTCTGTAGTCTCATCTATTTGTCTATATATATATATCTATATATCTCATTAGTCGGATGTTTTATTGTGATCTGTGTGAGGTTTTTGATAGGATCATATTTAGGTGATTTATAAAACTTTACCTTCCTTAAGACTTTTTTTTTTCATTCAGAACAAACTGAAGACACAAAATCTCGAGTGTGTTTATGTTGCAATTTGTGTGGAGCTGACACACACTTTTGGCTGAAATGCTGGACTATAACTGCCATTCAGACTGTTGAATGTCACGTCTTTGTCTGACTCTACTTTAGTTCAGCCTCTCAGTCTGTGCTGCCCGCCTGTGAATGACTCATACAGGCCCTACTGTGAGACACACAAATGAACACACACATACTGATGCACCTCATTACGGCTCAGCACATTCCAGGTCTGTCGTCCCTTCATCAGTCTGCTGCAGACTGTGAGAAGTGATTCACATTAAAAACCGGCTGAGACAAAGGCTGCTCTCTCTGCTTCAACCCTTCACGCTGCGTCCAACATCATGAGCAGCTCCAGCTGCTGCGTGTCTCATGTCATCATTGTTTTTGCACGAGACAGACATGCGTGTCCTTGTGTGCGTGCAAGTAAAGCATGAACCAGAAACAAAACAGGGATCTGCTCTTCAAAACATTGCTTAGTCACACTAGTGGAGGTCAGGGTACCTTTAAAGTTCACCTCCAGTCTTGTACAACAATATCAAATGCTCTGCAAGAAGTAATAAAATGTGTCTGATATGATTTGATATGAAAATACGTTTAAATACCCTGTTAAAATGGCTTACAAATCGCTCTACACCTTGCCTTCATTTAGTATTTAATGGTTCATGAGTATGCACACAGTCCCCACCCTCTCCACACCCCAAACCCCACCCCTACACTGAGCAGCTGCACCTGGATTCTCCTCTATTTTGCTAATCACAGTAATTACCGTAGCTACATCCAGCTTCTCCTGTGGGCTGAGCATCACCGCTAATAATATGTATAGACGAATCCAACAACAGCTTTGTGTGATCCGCCATCTTGTGTTGCCACCATTGCTGTGGTGGCACGTCATGTCCGTCACTCTCTGTCTACTGGTTGTGTTGGGAAGGGAACCCCAAATTTGCAAAATTTTTCATGGTTTCAGTCTAAAGGTTCAGACTTGACAATTGGATTGACCATGTTAAACAGCAACTGATGAAGGTTCCTTTCAGGATGGCGATATTAACGTTCTTCAAATTTTAAAGGGTAGTTAGATGTTGGTTGTGACAACAACCAGAGATGGATAATGGAGAAAAGAAAAAACAGACCACCTCTGCCACATTTAAGAGATGAAGTACTGTGTAATATATATGAAATATTTATATGAATTCACATTTTTCATCAGGTATTGAAGATTTCAGGAACAAAGATCCTTCCTGTTAATATTTTTGATCCTCTGTGACACATGGTGGTCCTCTGTACACTCTGTGAATCTCTGTAGAGTCTCTGCTCTCAGACAGCAGCTCTCTTCATGGAGTAAAGGATTGTGTTTTGCATTGCGTTGTTGTTCCAAAGTTGAAATTTGACACGACTGTTGGAGCAGCAGAACTACACAGTTTTTTCTCAATATCCTAGACATTGTTGTCAAAAGTAATATTACATCAAAAGTAAGATAGAAAATTGTAAACTTCTTAAAATGGCTCGCATTCATTCGCACTCATACTGTAGGGAGACGCCACCACAGCAGTGGCGGCTTGTTAACCTCCAGCACTTCCTCTATAGCACCTCCCCCTCGATTAACGGATTGGTTCCTTAGCCTGACTGAATCTGTTTCTTTGAGACTGCTGTTGCTCTCTGCAGTTTCAAAGCAAGAAATGCCCAAACATGGAGTTTACTGCTTATTTCGCTCCTTATATGTCTTGTAACAAATGAAAGACACCACATGGACATGTTAACAAGGTTTAAGATTTTCATTACTGAAAATTACATACACTTAGGTCCTGACTGTGTCCAAGCCTCATTTTCTCTGTCCACACTAAAATCCAGTGTTTCAGATTGATCCATTTGCTGGAAACTCGTTGTTTTTGGTGTGGACAGGAGCAAAGAATGTGTTAAAATGTGTCCAGTAAAGTATGGACATGGCCCCAGTAACATCTACTGTATGATGCTGTCATGAGGAGGATATTATTGAAATGTCAGCCTGCCTGCTGACAGGTTCATTAACTCTGAGCAGTTCTCCAAGTGCGAGGACTCTGAATGTGTTGGGTTTACTCAGTCTGTGTTTTCTCTGCTTGTTAAGAGGTGACCATCAGACAACAGGTCACTTTGGGACACAGTCCCAAATAAAACAACTTTATTATGTGAGTATAACTACTGAACCACTGTAAGAATCCATCTATCCATACAGATTTTTTAGGTGTGAGTTGCAGAGTTTTGGAGATATCAGCTGTAGAGATGTCTGCCTTCTCTCCAATATAATGGAATAATGGCACTCAGTTCTTCAAAATAATCCACAGACCTTGATGTAAGCAGTTTAATAACTACTTCCTATCTTTCTCTCTGACAGAAAAAAGTAGTTCCTAGATGAAACTGCTCATAACAAGGTCTGTGGATTACCTTGAGTAACCAGGTCATGATTTCTGAAAAAGAGACGCTGGTTTTGAATTTTTCAAATGTATTTTTTGATGCTTTGAGCACCACAAGGTTCCTCTCCAATTATATTGGAGAGAGGCAGACAACTCTATGGCAGAAATCTCCATAACTCTGTGACCCTCACCAAAACTATCTAGAGGATGTATAGCACTACAGGCCAGAGGGAAAATATGTATTTTTGATTTTGGGATAAGTGTCCCTTCAACTATTTAACCATTTATTTGACAAAGATTCAGGTGATGATGTCAGTCAGAGGGAGCTGTATATTGAGAAGTGAAACCAGTGTTGTGGTTAGAACCAGAGGGCACTTTACCATGTTTTGTTCACTGGAAGGGCAACCTAGAGCAGCGTTACATGCATAACAATGTCATGATATGTGAACTCACGTTCCTAACATTAGAGCTGCGATTGAACGATTAGTCGATAAATAGATTAGCTGATCAAAAGGTAATTAGTTGTAGCTATTTTGGTGATTGATTAATCATTTCAGTGTCAATCATTTGCTGGTTGTAGCTTCTTAAATGTTAGGATTTGCTGCCTGAAGTCTAAGCTGGGTTAGCATGGCTCTGGAGTGGAATGGAGGTAAGCGGGGATGCTTACCTCCACTCCTCCTGGGGTGGTCCGTGGCGGTGCATGCCGCTGATCCGGCTGGGTGTTTGTGATCATCTCAGGGTCTGCTGATCTTTTATCCAAACTCCATTTTCCTTTTCCAATGCCTTTGAGTGTACTTCTGTCATCTGTGACACATGGTTCAGCAACAAAGCTGAAAAAAGGCGGATGATGAATTAAAAGAGAAAACTAGCAAAATATGAAGGAGCTACCGGCCGCAGCATCGACATGAGCAGCTGTTGCCATAACAATATATCTACACCAGCCATTACCAAACTTAACAGATGTTACACCGTATTTGATGACTTTTGAATTTAACACCAGAACAACATCTTATACCTCACCATTGATCAGAGTATAAGATTTTCAGATTTCGAATCGGGCAGAATAACATGTAATTTAAGCCCGATGGCTTTGTTTTATTAGTTCTGATTATTTTTTATTAATCAGAAATATTTCATGGTCATTTCAAACTTAAATCACTGCAACTTAAAATGTTTTTGCTGTATATTTTTCACAATCTCCGCTCTGGCCCACCTGCAGGGCCTTCATGGCCCACACTTTGGGAATCACTGATCTACATTATATATTCTGTGCATTGACTGGTAACCTTTCCCTTGTAATAACTCAAGTGTCTCAGTCATTTGTCTTTATAGAGACTGTCTGGCTGAGGTAAGTTGTTTTGGCTTCCAGACAATGGCCTGTGGGAGAAAAAGCTTAAATGTGATTCCATCTCCCCACGGAAAGTCCATTCAATCCACTGACAATGGACGGTGTGAGCCCATTCATTCTCAATATGCTCCTCAGTGTGGGATGTAAATGTTTGCAGGAGGATGCATTTACAAAATTAACAGGTCAGGCTATAAATAATACTTCCAGGACAGGCAGATGAGGATTTTTGGCAGTGACCTCACCTCCTGACGCGATGACTCAAATGAGATTCTGTCTTAAAGAGATTCATATCCAGAGGGAAACTGGGGAGTCGACCTTAGCACTTCACCAGATTAAATCAGAGCTCCCACCGGCTGCGTGTGAGTGTGTGAGTATGTATGTGTGTCCCAGGACAGGTAGCTGATTTGATTGGGTAACTGGCGTGAGGCCTGCGCTGGCTGCACAGCATCTGTCAGTGTTTATGTTAACGTCTCCCGGTGGAGACGCCTCAGCATCTGTGACCACGAGGAGAGAAGACAAACTGTTTGTCCAACAACTTGTTTCACATCAGACTCTGTTATATTACAGAACAGCAGTGGACCACTCACTCCTGTGAGGGACATTCTTTCTGAGATTTGTCTTTATTGGATTACTGTAGAGTAAAGAGAAGAGACAGGAAGGACGCAGGAGAGACAAAGGTCATGGCGCTCTTTCATAACTGTGAAATCACATTCAGCTGTAAGACTGATGAACACAACCCATGAAAAGACCAAACTATAAATCCTGCTAACAAGTACTGTGTATCCTCCTGATATCGTCCTCCTCTGTGTAATAAAGCTTTGTTGTTGTCCAAAAACTATTTTAAAAAAAACATCAGTGAGCCACACTAATCCACAGCTGAAAATAGTCCATTAAAAATACACTATTTTCTCCTGTTTGACTAACATCTGCAAAAAATGACCAGATGTTTTAGAAAATAACTCAGCCTTATAAGAAATAACATTTATTTGAGACCAGATTTTTTTAAGTAAATAATTTAATTATGAGCTATTTTTAAAATAAATAAAAGTATTTATTTATGAACTGTTTTTAAAAAAAATAGAAGTATTTATTTATGAGCTTTTGAAAGATTTATGTCTTGAAATGAGCGTGGAGTTAAGAGCCACAGACAGGGTGGGGAAGTCAGACAGTAGTGAGGGAAGGACTAACATATTTTTGGATTTAGTCTTCTCAGTGACAACTGACAACATGATGTGTAGAGATGTATAGATATGAAACTGGATGATAGATATGAAACTACAGTATCATGATAGATTTTTCAGCTGTATCACCTGGGCCTACCAGTGTGTGAAGACTGTGTGATAACCTGATGACAGTGAGATTATTAATTAGGTGATTCCAGACTTTTACTGTAGGTTTCAAATTGCTCCCTGTAGATCTGTCAGCAGTGACTCACTACACAATATATTGGATTTCAGCCATTGATCAGGTTACTGAGGTTACTGAGGCCGTGAGTACAGGAGTCCATGACTTCAGAGTATGTTAATTAACTCCCATAAACACATAACTGCAGAGTTAACTGGGCTGTAGTGTGTCTCTAATAGACTGCACAGTCTGAGCTGGTGACTGCAGACTGAATACAAAGCAAGAACACACACTGAGTCAATCAGATTACAACATCTTCTATTTGCATCTGAGAGGCTCAAACTGGGTCGATGATTGATTGCAAAAAGTCTTAATCGACTAATAAGCCACTGACTGACAAATCATTTAATCCCTGGTGGTGTCTCTCCATGCAGAAAATTTGGTATTAATTGACCAGGCTATGAAATATTTGTCTCTAGTCCACGCTGTTATACAGATTTCACTGGAACTATTTTCTGCTGAACAAATTGTCTCTATGAAAAGTGTTTGTGGTGCTTTTTATTGTAGATTATCCGGAGAAACAAGGTCATTATTCTGGAAGGACATGTTATTTTATCAGCTAAAATATTAGCCATTTAATTATTTTGTTGAGTTGTTAACTTAGATTATCCCAAATATTTCCAACAATGTTCAACCCAGAGAAGTCTGTCATTTTACTCAAAGTAATGTTTCTTTTAGTTGCCTCTTGTGAAAATTTTGGCGGAAACAGAACACGTCAGAGAGAGAGGAACGTGGCTGATGAACGTGACTAAATGGAACATGAATAAAACTTTAATACATGACCTCATCTGTGAACATGATTTCTGCCTGAGCCATGTCACAGATAGATTTTCATCTTCAAAGATGGTTGTTTAACAATGAAGACAACGACTCCCATGATCCCACGCTACTTCATGATGTCATCAAACTGAGTCTTTTGTTACTGTTTTGATGTGAGAGACCCTTTGGAGCAGAAGTGACATACTGTGTGTTTAAGTCTTTCAAATGTCCCTTTTGGAAACTGTCCATTGGAGCTGAGACAGAAATGTCAAATAAAACCAAATCGGTCTGCATCACTAGATACCACAGCTGCACGGTGATTATCTGGGTAAAAATGTCCTCCCACCACACAAAATTTTGTTCATTTTTCCAACTTCTCTAAGTATTTGCTTTTGTTTCTTATGAAAAACTTTATAGTTTTACACATCCAGGCCTGTAAAACACAAACACAGATAGTGTATCTAAAACAAAAAATACTAATGACTTTGCTGATCCCCTGACTTTTCCTCCAGTGCCACCAAGGAGTCGAACCTCTTTTATTCCATTCCGATAATTCCAATTATCCTCTGCTGAACTCTGTCTTTAGTACTAATCATGAAATGTTAGTGTGCCAACATTTAGTGCTGTTTATCCATTTTTAATTTTTTGGTATGAGTTGCAGAGTTTTGGAGATATCAGCTGTAGAGATGTCTGCCTTCTCTCCAATATAAGGAGGCAAAATGGGACTCGCTGTGGTGCTCCAAGCAACAAAAAATACTTTCAACAGCAGTGTCTCTTTCCAGAAATCATGACCCGGTTACTCAAGATAATCCACAGACCTTGTTGTGAGCAGTTTCATGAAGCAACTACTTTCTCTCTCGTAGAAAAGAAAGTAGTCCCAGTAGATTCTACTGCAGAAAGAAAGTAGTTTCTACATTTAACTGCTCACAACAAGTTCTGGGAATTATCTTTAGTAAACAGGTTATGATTTTTGGAAAGAGACACTGGTTTCAAATTTTTTAAATGGATTTTGTTTCTGTTTTTGTCTTTTGGTGCTTTAGGGCTGCTTCAAAGGGCTGCTGCCATGGCTGTAGACTCTTAGTTTGTAGTTATTGTAGATGGCCACACTGGAAGACAGGGTTTAAAGCTGGTGGATATCATGTAAATATGTGGATAATAGCACATATTTTCAGACAGTCTCTCCTGATGGATGTTCACCGTGTTGCACTGGGTTGTTCATGTGAAAAGTGACAGTAGACATTGAGAGAGATATTCAGATCGTGGCTTCTCTTTCACCTCCGCAGACACAGCTGGCCAGGCACAGTGTGAAGCAACATGTTCTCATCCCAAGCTGTCAAATAGCAACGCTGCTTTGTCAAAACCCCTCAGCCGCTCACACTGATGCACAATGTTCCTGAAGGCCTTTTTAACACGTTCATCTTGTTAAACAGTCACAGTTTGGCTAGGTTTAGGAAAGAATCATGGTTTAGGTCAATGTTTCTCAATCCTGGTCCTCAAGGACCCCTGCCCTGCATGTTTTAGGTGTTTCCCTGCTCCAACACACCTGATTTAAGTGAACCGGTTGTTATCAGGCTCCTGCAGAGGCTTGAGACAAGCTGATAATCTGAACCAGGAGCAGGGAAACATCTAAGGACCAGGATTAGGAAACACTGGTTTAGGTGGAAATAAGTGTGTTACATTATGTAGGTCATGTGTCTAAATCTAAAGTTTAAGTTTAAGTTACATAATGTTACATACATTATGTAACTTAAACTTTAGATTTAGACTTTTTTAAATACCCAATTTAAAGATTTAATTCTATTTGGATAATTCTGATCTGGGTTCAAAGTTTTGAAATACTGGCCTGAGGCCATCGAGGAGATGATGACAAAATTTATATTTAACTTTGACATTTACTCTGAATTTCATTAAAGTAATGAATATATGCCATCTTATTACTACACTTGGACCAACACAGACCACCCTGCTCTCCATCGTCAGCTCAGATCACCGAGCAATCTTAATTTATTTGCTCCACCTTTGGCTCGGTTGCTGCAGAAACCTGAGTCTTTTATGCAAAGGAAGATCCAATAATTACCCAACACTTCCTCTGAGACGCCAGGGCCGAGGCTGTTCCAGTCCTCTCCTCTCTGCCAGTCCTCAGATTGGGTTGCTAATGGCTTTTACCCGCTGATGTAGGAGATGGCGGGAACGGTTGAGACATTAATATTTACCAGCCTGGAGGGGGTCAAAGCAGAATGGATCGGGTCATCTTAAATAAAACATGTCACCACCAAAGACGCCGCTCCCTCGTGCTCCCTCTCCAGCTCTGTCATAGCCACAACTAGATTTACTGTCGGAGAGCGTTTTATTAATGTTTGAGCTGCTTTTGTGCATGTCGTCGGTGTAAAACGAGCTCAGGGATCACGGCAGTTTAATGGGGATGGTGTAATCCACTTTATCCCAGGGTACAGCGGATAAATCAATACACTATAAAGTTCTGGTTTGGTTACTTTGCGGGCTGAAACATGACTGTAAAAATGATCAGTGTGGTGTCTGGGGGTGTAAAAGCTTTTAGGCAGAATACCTGTGCAAGATATCAAAGTTTTATAACGCAGGCTTTCAGACTTAGAAGGGTTAACAAGCACAGAGATTAGTGGATGTTCTTGGCACCAGACAGATAAAAGTGCTCACCATTATACAAACGTGATGCACAGGGACTTCTGGAGGTATTATCATTGATTTCTATATACAAGAGACGATGTGAGCACATCATGTATAATGTAACAGTATAGTACACAGGATAGAGAGAGGTTGACCCCCAGCGGCAGCCAACATGATGTGGTATCTGTGATGTCATCTGTAGGTTTTCTGAAGGGCTGTTTGGATCATCTTTTTCAATCACTGATGGTCATTAATCTTAATGGGTCCCAGACACCAGTTAATTAAAGTATCATGTAAAGCAACAATAAATGAGTGTTCGGAATTTGTCAACCACAGAAATGTGGTATTAACCACCCAGACAAATCTGAAGGATTGTGAAAATCATTAAATATATCAAATTAGGGCACAAAAGCATGGGAAATGATCGTTTTCTCTGCTCTGAAACACTGGGGCTGTGTCGCTCTGCTGTCTCCGTGTCAGACCACTACAACCTGAAACCAACCTGAAACATGGATGCTTGGTCCAGCAGCTTTATTGGACATGTCCAGACATGTTTGAGCCACCAGAGCCAGAGGACGGTGACAGGATGTTTTTTTTTTCTTCTGTGTTGGGTTGTTGGAACTGAAGTGAGTTGAAGTGAAGTCCTGGACTGATTTGGACTGAGAGAGTCACTGAGGGTACGTTTGTAACTGACCGTCAGGGAGGATGAGGGGAGGGGGAGGTGGTGTCATTCATGTGTTGGGAGACCATGGCTCTGGGACATCACCGAGCCATGTTTCAGGTCAAAATCCCCAAAAATCCTGAACACAGAAACTGTGAAAACAGTTTAACAGTCTAACTCCACAATTCAGTACTACATAGTTCTCAGTCTTTTTACATTTTCAGTAACTATTTTCTAACGTGTAATGTGTTGAGAAGAAAAACTCCCTTTTTCCTTTACACCAACTTTAAGGTGGTGGAACAGTGGTGCTGTGGTACTAAATAAGACTAAAGCCTCACAGAATGAAGGTTCACAGCCCAGTTTTGTCTGGGGCATCAGCAGAGCCTGTTCTTTTAGGATCTTTAGATTCATATTAAACACAACAAAACTGAACTCCTGGCAAAAGTCTAAACAGCCCATAGGTCAGTGTCTTTGTCAGCCTTGTGATGGAGCAGTCCAGGGTGTACCTGGTCTGTTGGGATCCAGACCCTGGGCACCCTGCACAGGATAAGTAACTACAGATAGTGGATGCATGGATCATCTTGGCTTCAGCATTTGGAAATGGCAGTGCTCACTTGATGCAAATCAGATGTTAATATCCACACAGTGATGGTTGGCTGATTTTGTAATTAGTTAAAGTCTGAAGAATAATTCAGCACAGGCAGATGATCAGTTCTCAGCCAGGAACAGCACAAATTACACACGTCTGAATTCTGAGATGGAGGCTGTACATGTAGAATCATAAGCAACTGTTCACAGATGTTGTTAACCAACAGCTGATGACCCCTGCAGCATAGGTGGAAAGTAACTAAGTACAAATACTTTATTACTGTACTTAAGTAGATTTTTCAAATATCTGTACTTATATTTATTTTTACTTTTACTCCCTGCATTTGAACACAAATATCTGTACATTCTACTCTTTAGAGGCTTGTTACTTTAGTTTTAATGCATTTGAGGGAAATTATTGATCATTTTTATTTGGCATTGCGTGCTACCTCTTCAACATCAACAACAATAGCACACAGAAAAGACGATTCCTTGGTCAGTGCATATCATGCACGACAGACGTAACAAGACAAGAACACAATTTGAAAGATGTAACAAGATGAAAAGGATGTTGTGGCTGTCTTGCTACCAGTGTGAGTTCCCGTCTTCTCAGAAAATCTACTTTAATTTTATGACTCCTCCTCTAAAGACTACAACATCACTCAGCAATGTATGACATGTGTCTGCGGCTGCCTGGCTCCTGTAGCACATGTCCCAAGGTCAGCTCAGTGCAACAGCAATCCCAGAGTTCCTCTTTGTTGTATGAGCAGAAGTCATCTGAGGGCCTGCACGCTACTGCTTTAAGACGGGAGAGTGTAATCAGGAAACCAGCAGCAGCGGTGCCAATGAACTCACCTGACACTGCTTTCATGATCCCCCACACCTCTCTGTCCCGCAGGTGACTGCTAACCACACCTGTCTCCACTGATGTATAAGACGCACAAGACAAAAATTATGTAAAAGACATAACAAGACAAAAACAACAGAAAAGACGCACAAGACAAAAATTATGTAAAAGACGTAACAAGACGAAAACAACATAACAAAAGGTAACACAACAAAAACAATGGAAAAGAGCTGACCAGATAAAAATAATATATGAGATGTAACAAGATGAAAAGGACATAAAAGACACACAAGACAAAAATTATGTATAAGATGCAAGATGAAAACAACATTACAATATGTAACAAGATGCAAAAACAAAAAAAGATGTAACTAGATGAAAACAACATAACAAAAACAACATAACAATACACAACAAGACAAAAGCAGCGTAACAGATGACAAAAATAACATAACAATATGTAACAAGATGAAAACTGAAAAAGATGCAACAAGACAAAAACAACGGAAAACGTAACACGACGAAAATGATGTAACAATATGTAACCAAACAAAATAAAAGACATGACAAGATGAAAAAAGTTTTGAAAGATGCAACAAGACGAACACAACATAACAATATGCAACTAGATGAAAATGATGAAACACTGTGTGACAAGATGAAAAACAATGTAGATGTATCAAGATGAAAAAAACAAAAATGATGCAACAAGACGAAAATAACATAACAACACACAACAGAACGAAAGCAACATAAAAGATGTAACGGGACAGAAAGGATGTAAAAGACAAAAATGACATATCAAGACGTAACAAACAGAGGAGACTCGATCACAAAGAAAATGTGAGCTTCAGTCAGCTTTGTTCAGACACAGGGAGTAGAAATGTCCTTCAAAGGACGACTTTTTACTTTTATGCCTTGATCATGTTTCAGAGCCTGAACTTTTTCACTTTTACTGCTGTAAAGAAGTTGAATCAGTACTTCTACTTTGACCAGAGGCTTGTTTTTAAGTATCTGTCCCTCTACTTGAGTAAAGAATGTGTGGACTTTTGTCACCTCTGCTCCACAGTGACTGCTGAACGCTGCATTACATTACCGAGAGACATCGACTACATCTGCAACCTGTTGAACTAAACACAAGGACACGACACTTTTCTGGGTTAGCCTTGAAAGTACAATGAACTGTTGTATGTGAGGAAAGCTGAGAGATGAACAGAGACCAGGCGTCAGGAGGTTGAGAAAAGGAGATAGCTTTACTATAAAGAAGGCGTCGCTAGCAGAAGTTGCAACATCTCATCATACACGCATACATGGTGAATATATTTATGCCATTTTCTGTTGAGTATGTACCTTACAAAAGCTGTTATTTTGCGTGTCGAAGCAAGACTTTGACGAGCTGCTCTGTTACACATGGTAAAAACAAGAAGATGCTAATATGAGAATTCATAAAAAAGCCAAACAGCATGTGATCAATCATTTAAAAAAAAAATCCAAATCTATATGTGCACCGGTAAAATTCTAGACACTGCAGCATTTTGAAATGAAGAACACAAAGCTGTCAAACTGCACATTGACATTTTCTTTTTCCCCATGAAAGGTGAGCTGAGGCGATGCGGACAGTAAAAAGAGACGCTCGGCTCGGTGCGCACCTCGAATCAACGTGCACAAAGAAAAGGACAAGAAAAAAAGCACTGTGTATCAGCAAATATGCATAATTCTCTTTTCTTTGTTATACAGCCAGTCTGCAACATTTTCCCCGCTGTGATCCACTCAAGGGGGAAGAGAAAGGCCTTGTGGGAAGAGGGGTGCAGGTTTCCAGGCCAGATCTTGAAGAAAACGAGTCCAGTCAGAAAGTTCGGACCTGCGTTTCAAACCAATTTCTTTGCTTTTTCTTCCTTTTTTTCTTCTATTTCAGCACCGAGCTCCTGTTTTTATCATGATGTCTGTGCTCGGCGCTCAGACTAACAGCCCCCTGCGGTCACATCGAAGTTAGAGTGAACAATACTGTAAAACAATGGCATCAGAAAAAACACCCAACTGATTAAAACTCAGAGGATATTGCTTTGAGTTTCTGCAGAAAGACAGGAGGGAACATGAGTTTTTGGAAGAGGGGATTAGTGGCAGAGAGGTTGTTTTAGGAGAATCAGACAATCTTTGTTTGGAAAGGGCTGACAAATACCAGGCCAGAACTGTTTTCAAAATGGCCGCCTGTCACCAGGACATATGCTGTGTTCCATTTCAGGGGCTTCCTCCTTCAAAGTCTGCAGACTGAAAATGTCATAATGGATCTGCAAGGTCAGATCTAATTCAACAGCTCCTCCCAGATGTGGTCGATGGATGGGAGGTCAGTCACATGTTTAATGGCGCATTTAGGTGCTCTTTGTCAACTTGGAATTATATCAGATAAAGCCGACTCATGTAAAGCCAATGCAGGATGTGAATAATAACTGCTGGGAAGAAATTCCACTGAAAATGTTATTGAACACAGGACATTACAGATAAATGATAGACCGATGACTGTTGGTCAGTTGTCTAACATGTATTAAAGTAATCAATCCAAGTTTATCTCTGGTATTTACCATTTCTAAACCTTTTTCACTAACATCACATATTGTAATGGGCATCAATCAGGGCTCATGAAAAACATTGTTGATTGTCCCACAAGTTCCTGTGCAGTCAGAATCAATGTTAAGGTGTTTATCGCATGTGCACTGTGCTAAACCTCACCTATATGCCAGTATCTGTCCCACTGATGACAAGAATGTCACTTTCTAAGTATTCTCAGGTATTTTAATGGTTTTTTAGAATTTGCATTTCCTGGAAAATAATTTAAAAATGTTGATGACTCATCCTGTACTCGTGGGTGAACACTAAATTTGCTTCCAATGAAATGCTTTCTTGTTTTCTCTTTTTCAGCGCTGCCAGAGTGTTTTGGGGGTTTCACTGAACCAAAGCACAACTTTCCAACTTAATTCACTGATTTGGGTGAAACTGGGTCATAATTTATAGAGAAAATGTTTTCTGATTCCCCCTGCAGCTGCTCTGCTTCAACTCTTGGTTATTTCATTACAGATTTCCTGATGGACAGATAGCTTTAGCAGCTTAGTTGTTGCTGAAGTAGCTAACCGTGACAGTTAGCTGTTGTTAGCAGGCAATGGAACCAGGCTCAGCAGCCTCCCAGTTAACACAGCCAGTTACTAGGACAAACGCAGGCTCAGAGACCGACAGGAAATACTGTACCATGGTTGTTTAGGGAGTTTCCTCATGGACAGATAGCTTTACTTGTTGCTAAAGTAAGTT
Organism: Lutjanus argentimaculatus; assembly: GCA_034769285.1. Taxonomy (NCBI): domain Eukaryota; kingdom Metazoa; phylum Chordata; class Actinopteri; order Lutjaniformes; family Lutjanidae; genus Lutjanus; species Lutjanus argentimaculatus. The sequence goes on from JAWZSL010000014.1 coordinate 28,288,509, forward strand.
AGCTAACCATTAACTGTTATTAGCTCAGTTAGCCGCTCAGCCCCAGGGTGCCAGGAGCTAAGCCTGGCAAGAAAACCACCTCAGTACTGTAACCTGATCCCTGCTGTCGGTTCTAGTCTTGACCGGGTGCTCTCGGTCAGCCAATAGGAATGCTCTCCTCAACACAACCATGGACCATTAACAGTACAGCTTCATGGCGTTTATTATTATTAGCTATCTATTGGCTACTGTAAATGCCAATCAGAATCCATGACAAGTAAAGGTCCTGCAGTGAAAAAGAGCTGTAGTATTTAATTTGAGGGTAAGCTCCTGGTGATGATGGAAATTTGGATTTTTCAAGTTGGCAAAGAGGGTCTGGAGGCACCATTAAGGGTCAGAATGGCCCAAATGGACATGGACATGTGGACACACTTGTGATGACATGACATTAGGCGTCTGCACAGATGGACATTATCACACATGTGATTGAGCTTTAGTTTTGGTCTGTGTGAGGTTTGACAGGAGAAGAAGACTCAGCCTTCAGGCCTGTAAGGTGACCCCTGAAATGGGACTAGCTATGCAACAATAGGCATGTTAGGTGAAAGGCATTATGGGAAAAAGGAGTCTCTACAGTCTTAGAGAGATGACAAGCAGTTTAAAGGAGGGGCGTTTGTTCTAATACCTCAGCAAATGCATGTTTTTTTGTTTTTTTTTTCAGCCAACTAGCAGCTTGTGTGCGACAATGCTACAGACGGTATATTGCAGGAGCACTTACATCTTATTTACATCATAAAGAATCTAACGTATTCCTCTTTCACAATATAGAATCCAAACCATCATCAAACAAGTGACTGAGAGACAGTCAGTACCATAGTTCAAAATGTCAAAGCAAAGGGCAACATAGAGTGAAGGATGATTCTCGTTACTTTTTCAGAGTGCAAATGTTAGTCAAAGCTACATTACAAAGGTGCATGACAGACTAAAGATGCACCTGTCGCATTTGCTCGGTGGATACAGATTTGTGACTTTTAGTTTCCTTCTCGGATAAAGCATTTTTTTCTGGGGAAATCGACTTTTAAATATTTACAAAGATAAGAGATTTTTTTTCAGGACCTACATGTACAGAATATATGTCAAATAAATAATGAGCAACAATATTAATTTTCTGTGTGGTGGAAAAGTTATGTTACATAAATCTGAAGAACAACACAGAGTAACAGTAATACAACATGAGTACGAGAAGAGCAGCACAACGGACAGATAAACATGAGCTTTTATGGTCTTTTTTTTTTGCGGTTTTGTTGACAGCAGAGAAGCCAGCTGCTACAAAAATATCTTGAACATACTGTTGTGTTTAATGTCTCTCAGGACGAACATGAACAGAATCTGGAGACATCTTTATTTTGGCTATTTCTGGTGTGAGACAACAAAATAAGTTGGTCAAAAATGTGAATATAACAATTATTAAAATAAGGACTAATATATTAATACCATCCACATAATGTAATAAATAGAAATATAAAATAAATATTTGAAATACAATGTTAACTCCAGTCGCTAACTGCAGTGAAGATCTATCTGATTTAGGGTTTAATAGTGCTGTTGAGTAATACGAGTGCTAAAATGATGTGGTGAACAAATGAGCACTCAGTGAACATTAAGAATAAAATAAAAAAGTCATTTATCATTTAGTCAGTCCATCCGTCTGCTAACAGAAGGAGAAATCTGGCTGTAGGACAAGTGAAATACTGAGCGTACGGGTGTCCAAACAATTGTTCTGATACTCAGTTTTCTTTTTTCTTTCGTCCTCTGCAAAAACTAAAAAGTAAGCCGATGCGTTTCATTTCAAAGGTGGCTGTGTGATTCAATGTATATATTTTCATGCTGTAAATCTTGTCATTTAATTCAAGTATTCTACGCGGCCCTAACACAGTCTTTTTTTCATCAGTAATGATTCACAAATTGATTGAGTTTATAAAAACTAGGGAGGGAAGGAGAGAGGCATAGATCCTCACTCAGGGTGGGTTCAGACTGAACGTGAAGATTTTAGAGGAGGTGTGACTGCTCATAAAGTCTATGCAAAGACATTAGACAACAAAAAATGTGTGCCTATTCTGAGGCTTTATGACTTAAATTCATGAACATATGGATACAAGACACAGAGCAGAGAGGTCTGGTGGAGAGAAATTGAGGTTGGTGGGTCTGTCTGTAGCGAGCTGACAGCTGATGTCTGTACACTGGCAGCTTAAGGCAGATAAACACAGACTGCAAAAACAAACCGGCACAAAAAACACCAGACAAACATTTAGTCTGAACACACCGCAAGGATCCCAGCCTCTCATGCTGCATTCATGTCCCACGGGAGAGAACGTAGACGTTAGCTTCCAGCTTGAAAACATTATAAATCTCAGCTTACAGGAGCTAAAAACTCACTGTGAACTTTGGGGTTGGGACCCCAAACTTCCAGAATTCTGTTGTCACAAGTGAGAAAATGAAAGCTGTTGTTGGATTATTAGGGTCAGGCGTGAGGGGAAAAATGAGAAGATTTTCTTGTTATTTAGCATTTTGAGAATAAAGATGAAATATCAAGAATACAGTTTAAATATTGAAAATAAAATAAAAATATTAAGAATAAAGTTGAAATCTTGAGGATAAAGTTTAAATACTGAGAATAAAATTGAATTGCTGAGACAAGAATCAAAATATTGTGAATAAAGTTGAAATATTGAGAATAAATTTGAAAAATTGAGGCTGAAGTCTAAATGATGAAAATAAAGTTGCTATGTTGAGACTAAAGTCGAAATATCAAGAATAAAGCTGAAATACTGAGTCAAAATATTTTACATAAAACATTTCAACTTTATTCTTGAAATGCAAAATAAAATTTAAAAAATCTTCTTCCTCTCAGTTTTTTCCCTCATGCTCTTGTCCTCCTCACTTCTTCATATGTGTAACAAATAAAGCAAAGCCAAAAGACAAACAGAATGATGGAGGCTTTGCAGCTCCAAAGAAGCACAACAGTCAACATTTAAACTGTCAGCTGACAGTTGCTCCCATTTGACATGAACGCAGCATTAGCCTGCATGCTAACTAGGGAATTCACTGGGCTGTGAACTATTCGTGTTTCTCAAGCAAAACTAACTTTCCTCTCTGTTGCCTTCCCATTTCTCTTGCACTAAGTTTCTACCATGCTATGGTAAATAATATTTATCATCTTTTTAAAAATGGGATTCGTTAACGACATACTGCAGCAGAGCTTACTGCTCGTGGCAGAGAGAGCTTCTCTTGTGGCGGCCATTTTGAACATGTGCACTACAACATTGGATTAGAGGTAAGAAAAACATGTCTACCACGTTGTACAAGGCAAGGTGAATAAAAGCACGTGATTTAGCCTGCAAGTGGTAAAAAAAAACAAACCAAAAATGTGTACTTTTACTAACCAGATTCAACCCAAAATGTAATGGAGGAGGTGATAGTGCATAGTTTTGCAGGGCACTAAAATGTGTGCCATGACTGTATACAGCACTCATTAAGATTCAATGACTCATCTACCAGCTGTGGAAAAAATAAAACTTTCACTGCGTAAATATCAATATGATAAACATATCTGCCGGCATCCTGTGGAGTTTGATGGTTAGAAGCTGATATGTTGCAGGATGGGGCCAGTGTGTGTGTGAGGGACCTCTTGTGTGGACGTTACTGGGATGCTACACAGAGGTATGATGGGAAGGCGTATCAGGAAGGAGAGCGCGGACACTGAGAATGTTCGGAGCAGAAACGAACCAAAGAAAAAAATCCCTAAAGAACGCTTGTTGATGCCTCCAAGTGCTGAAAGCTGCCCCAAAGGCACACTTCAAGTCTGTGTGGGTAAAGGGCAGGCAGAGCGCAGAGGAGAACCAGCACTGTCCACTTTGTCCAAACGTCACCTCCCAGGGGCCGATTTCTCCGAGCTGGAAACAGAAAATAAAGGCTCGTGGTCTGATTCCACTCCCGTGTTCCCCGTGATCTGTAGAGGAACACCGACACAGTCTCCAGACAGGCCCTGCTGCGATTGTTCCGTGTTTCGTGTGTGTTCATATATTCATATAATTATGTGTGTGTGTTTGTGTCTGGTGTGTGGTGTCGTGGTTTCTTGTAACGCCCTCTGATCAGAGGGTGCCACCGAGTCCTCCATGCGCTGCCGCAGTGCTACGCCAGCGAGTAGATGGCGTTGACGGGCGAGGTGGCCTCGGAGCTCTCGTTGCCCTCCGTCTCGTCCTTGTCCTTCTTCACCGTGTACTGGCCGATGAAAGAGCCGTCCTCGTTGAACTGGCCGTCGCCACCTTCGCCGTAGTCCACCAGGCTGTCGTCGCTCTCCTTCACGTTGCCGTCCAGCGACGTCTGGCTGCCCTGCAGAGGCTTGTTGTCCTCGTCACTGCTGCAGAGGTGAATGAGGAGGAGAGTTAACGGTTAAAACGGGAGCAGGGTGTCATTATGGAGTGTCGGCGGGAGTTCAGGACCCTGTTGCCTCAGGTTAAAAGGGGGAAGTGAAAGGTTATGGGGGATTGCAGGTAAAGAAATGACGTTAATTCATCTTTTCAACTTTTCTGTTGACAATATTGACAACTGTTGGTGAAGTGACTGAATGTTCAGGTCACTCAGGCCTCGTCAGACTAGAATTTTAATTTTTATGATTCATTTCTTTTCCATATTTTTCTCAAAGGATAGCTTTGATTATTTCAGTTCTATATTGATACAGTACTGACATGCTTCATGCCTTCTGGAAGAGTTTTAGATCTCTGTATTCATTCTTCTTGCTCATACAGGCCACAGAGTGACTACACTGTGACTGATGGAGACAAAATCCACAATTGTTCCATGAAAAGAAACATTCTTAAGCTATTTTTACTTAGTTGGTCAGTTAGTAGGGGTGAGCTAGTTTGAAAAAATATCTGATAATTTTGATATCATTATTCTCATGTTCATTGAAAAATTTATTAAAGGTCTGATTTTTGATCTGTTGATCTATACCAAATTATGTAGAGCTGCAATAATTAGTAGATTAATTGATTTGTTGTCAACTGTTAGATTAATTGGTAAGTATTTTGAAAATTGATTAATCAGTTTTAGATCTTTTTTTTTTTTTTTTTTAAGAAAATTGTCCCAAGTCTCAGATTTCAGCTTCTTACATGTGAATATTTAATAGTTTCTTTACTCTCTGACAGTAAACTGAATATTTTTTGACTTGTGGACAAAACAAAACATTTGAGGACGTCATCTTGGACTTTGGGAAACACTGATCAACAATTTTCAGCATTTTATGACATTTTATGGGCCAAACACCTAATTGATGAATTGAGAAAATGATTGACAGATTAACTGATAATGAATATAATTCTACAAAGATGTTGTTTTAAGTCTGAGGAATCTGATGTTCAGGCCAGGACATCTCTGCAGTAGGACAATAATTTAATATAAAATTTTCATATCATAGGAAGCCTTCAACAGGCTTCCTATGATATGAAAATAGCTGTAGGCCATGTTGTGAATTAATAAAATTTCAATTAACTGTTCAGCCCAATCAATTGGTTGGTTAATTACTACTATTATTAATTAGCTATTATGAGGCCTCAGCAGTCTGGGTTAGCCAAATCCGGCGGATGTATTATTTCTGGCAGCAGTGTGCAGGTTTATTTCTGTGAAGAGGATGTGGACCTCCCAAGCAAGGGAACACTGACCTTGGAAAGGACAGAGATTTCATCCCAAAAAAGAATAGGATATACTCGGTCTACTGGGCTAAAGCTCAGATCAAAATTCTGTTTCCACATGGTTGAAAGGGTCTGTGCTACTTGAATTTCATCATCTGCCCATATCACGGATGTCCACAGAGATGCAGTTTGGGTGGTTTTCCCCTCAGTTGGGCTACTTTTTATGTGATTAGGCAGGTCGAGGTTAGGTGGGGCAGGTTGTGATAATTTGGGTTACGTTTTGCAGCACTTGGGCAATTTACATCAATGAAAAGTTAGGATATATTCCAGTAAATCAACCCTTTCTCTCATCTGAGTTGTATGATAGTTGGTGGGGCACTAACATGCTGTAACTGCTCACTAATGATAAACCAAGTGTCATTCAGTTAATTACAATTATGCTGAAACTTTTTTCCTTTCCAATAATTATTCTCTGTTATAAAATACTTGTAATCTGTTTTTACATTATATAAAATACTTTTCTGATGCTTAGGCAGGCTTGCTAGGAGATGTCGTAGGCAGCTGGACTTGCTTGCTTGCAGACATTTCACCTCTCATCAAAGAGGCTTCCAGGATTCAGACTGACTAATGGGGAGTTTGAAGGAGAAAGAACTCCCCATTAGTTAGTTAGAACTGAAGAAGCCTCTCTGTTGTGAGGAAAAACATCTTCAAGAATCTCAAACAAAGTCCAGCTGCCTACGACAATATGACCTGAATGACTGAAGACCTTCACAGACAAGATTAGACGGCTTCTATAGCCTGGGAACCATGAAAAATGTTCATATTTCATTTGATCCGAGGATCTCCTTGATGCAAGGATCAAGGAGAGATTGCTTCCAACATCAAGCTTGCATCATGACCAGTATGAACAGAAGAAATGATTACAGCGAGTACTACATGGCATGTGAGTACTGTATCAAAACAGAGTGAAGAAAATCCAATTCTATCCTTTAAAAACAGCTGCATTTGCATTTTATATCCAAGATACTCATTCATCTACACTTAAAAGTGGATTTTGCAGAATACTACAGAGTATTCGCCTCTATAATTAAAAAGCAACCTTGTTTCCTGAAAACTATGGTCATATCAAACTAATTTGCACTGATATGTTTTAAAGGAAATGTAATTCTGCCAGGACTAAGTTCATAAACTGTTAACTACCAAAACAAAATGTTTATACTAAAGGATCACTGCAAAATGATCACTGTCAGCTCATTTGTTTTAGTCTTTCCAAAACCAACTTAACAACACGTAGGACGCAGCACATAAACTCCATTCTTCAGTGTCATATCATACTGTAGTCCCATGCATGAATGACTTCTTTCCAGTATAAGAAGGTGATACTTCCTGGACTGCCAGTGAAAATATTCAAGGCAGCAATTACATTTCCTCCAAAACATATCTGGCAAAGCAAATAAGTAAACATACAGTATATTGTTGGAGACTGGAGCGATTAAAAAAGATAAATACTGTCCTCAAAAATTCCAATAAGACATTTGCATACACATGCTCAATAGTGGCCATATTCTGACCTGAGATCGAAGCATGGAAACTCCATTGCACTTCATTCGTGGAGCTTTGCTTGATCTCAGTGCAGAGCATGGCTGCATGTCTCCTAACTCTGACTTTAGAAGGAAGAGAACTTCATGCACGGGGACAAAGAGCTACAGGCTAGCATCAGCTGTCTTGTCTCAGATCAAGCCGGTAGCATAACAGCAAGAAATGCATTTGAAGGATGCAAAAGTGAGATCTTGGGATTTCTGTGGGATTTCTCTTCTCTGCTCAGGTCTGTGCATTGCATTTCAAGGTTGTCAAACATGGTGTGTTGAGATTCCCTAGGAGAGGACAGAATCTACACTGTGACTTCTCAGAATCATCATGCTCCATGCTGAAACACTTTGGGAACCACACAAATCACTTGGTACATTTTAGAAACCGTACGGTCAAGAGTAGAAATGGACCAGAGCGGATGCAGCATGATCACAGTCTGACACAATTCAAATCTAGCAAATTCAACTCTGATTGTAACCAAAGTCCGGTATTTGTTTTACCAGTCCACAAAAGAATCTTTCAGAGTAGAGCAAGAGACAGTGAGAGAGGCAGAGACAGTGAAACAATGGACGCTTTCAGAAGACAGGCTGACATGTGACAAGGTGAAAAGATGCTACACGAAAGATGAAGAGAGTTCAGCATACACGAGGGGAGTGGTGGATGAATGTGACTAATCTTCTGATCGATTAGAATGCCACCTGAGAGAGACAATCATTAGTGAAAGATGTCTCAGAGCACACAATGCAGTCTGTAAGTGTGAGGACAGTGTCTGGTGTCTCGGCTTCAGCACACTGGATTTGAAATTAAACCATGACAATGAGGTTTATGAACTGACTCAGCTATCATAAATATACAGTCCCCCAGTTTAAGGGGACAGACACTAATTGGCCAAGTCATCATATTTAATATTTGCAGTCCCATTCTTTGTTAATGACAGTTTCAAGTCTGACCAACAGACACCTGATATCTGCTGTTAGTACAGCTTTTCACCTTCTGTCAGGTCTTCAGCACAAACACATTTGAACTGAGGTCTTATGACTCACTTGGCTTGTCAAGAATATCAACACAAGATTGTGGTTTGGGTTTAAACAAGTATGTTACGTATGTCATGTGACAGAAGTGATGTGACGTAACGTAACACAGTGTAATGTAGCATAATATAGCGTAACTGAAAGGGATAGTTCACCCAAATATGAAAATTCAGTCATTATCTACTCATCCTCCTGTCCACTAAAGATTGGGTTTAATTTTTTCAGTCCACAAAACACTGCTGGAGTTTCACAGGAAAAACAACAGAATAAAAACATAAAATCCCTTCATACTGCTCGTCTGGTATAATCCAAGTCTCCTAAAGCCCCAACATGCCAAGTTGACAAAAAAAATGTTATTTACAGCTTTTTTACAGTTTTTAGCCTGAATCTTCACTGTAGCTCCTTAGCTTGGAGCCACTTTCACATGCCTGTGCACACTGTCTGAACTGGGTGTGTGTGGTGTGACAGTGTGCAAACGGCATGTTGGGACTTTAGGATACTTGGACGATGCCAGACGTGCAGTATGGAGGCATTTTCTGTTTTTTTTTTGTTTGTTTTTTTAGTTGTTTTTTTACATTTGAAACCTGGTCACCATTCACTTATATTCTTCAGGAGATACATCAATGCTGTTTTCCTGTGAAACTCCAGCAGTGTTTTGCAGACTAACAAAATAAACCCGACCCTTAATTGGCATGAGGGTGACTAGATAATGACTGAATTGTAATTTTTTGGGTGAACTATTCCTTAAAAACCTTGACTTTTGGTTCACATGGCACTAAATCCCTAGTCTCCTGGGTTAAAGGTCTGTGTTAGTTTGACCTTTCATCCATCCATGTGGAATTTCTTGCTCTTTAAACATACACCTGACTTTCACCTTTGCTTCTGTCATAACTACTACAGCCACTGGAGGTCACCACCTAACAATAAATGTACATATAGGTCAGCGTTTCCCAATCCTGATCCTTGAGTCCCACTGCCCTGCATATTTTAGGTGTTCAGTGCTCCAACACATCTGATTCAAATGAACAGGTTGTTCAGGGAAACAACTAAAACATTGCTCATGATTGGGAAATACTGATATAGGTCATAATACGCTGCTTGTGAACAGATGGCCTACATGCCTGTCTTTCTGGTAAGGACGGGCTGTTTTAACCTGGCTACAATCTTTTCCTAACATCAAGTAAGGTTTTTGTGGAAACCTAAACATATCTTAACAACTGAGGTGGCCAGGCTTAAACTCTTCATATTACGGTTTCTTTGTAGCCCTGACAAATAGAGCTGATTTGCTGATGGTAAAAAGATCATAAAATGTTTATACCCTCAAATTAAAGCTCAAAGTCAGCACCTCACAGTTATTGTTTCATTTCAAATCCAATGTACTGGTGTACAGAGCCAACACAGCAGAAATGTGCCCTGTTCAAATACTTTTGGCCTGCAGCATATGTGTAGTTGTAAAGAAAGAAAAGTATTCTAAAAAGCGCCCAGAAGGAATCTAAGTTGTCGATTCAGGTGTGGATGTCCTCATAACTCGTCAGTACATCAGATGCAGTGTGCAGTAAGGTGAGCAGTAGAGCAGCTGGCAGATACAAAGTGGCTCTATGGTTCGATGTCCTTTGAGTGTGCCAGGAGTAAATCAGAAGGACATCTCTCCATGCACCAGTGCCACTGAAACGTTTCAAGATTACATCTCTAACAGCTAATTAAATAAATCTGGCCAAGAGGCAGAGCCTTTTTCAAACCGCCTGCCCTGCTCGCATTTGCCAAGCTTTCTTTCATTTGTTGACCGTACTGCACCAGCGACTTCAGTGAGCCGGGGGGCTTTAAGAGAGAGCCTTTTATTTCAGTGACTTCAAAATGTCTTGAGAATGAAAGAGGGCTGAGGCGGGAATGATTCAATTATCTGATTAGGTGATTTTTTGAGTAGAGGAGCAAAGGTGGGGAAAGTAACTTAGAAAATGGGAGTGAGTTTCAGATAACCTTCCTTGCATAACAAAACGTAAACTCGCCCATCTGCAGTGGTCACAAAATCTCCTGAAAATGACACAGATTAATGTGACCATAGAGTCAGGTGGTCAGCTATATCTCTACTTCAGCTTAATTTAAAAGACTTGTATCAGGAACTTTGTATGAGTTTGTTATTATCCAACATCGGATTAACCAAGCTTTGAAATGCTTTAATTTGATGGATTAAATGTATTAGGATGCAAACACACAGGAATGGCTCTAAGAGACATTATTTAATTCAAATGCACTGCAAATGAGCAATAGCAGATGAGATTTTCTCAGAGCAGGATTAAGAGGACTCAGGTGGCGATACAGGAGACTCTTCTCCTTTCATACCTTTGAAGAGACCTTTGGACCAATGAAGAAAATAAATCCCAAAAGAGACAAAGGACAAAGACAGAAAGTGGGGTGGGCAGAACAGAAAGACAGTCATGAGACAGATGGATAACCAGACATGCTACATAAACAGACACTTAAAAAAGAGGTCTAACATAATCGGTGCAGGGGGATGAAGAACAACTTTTCAATCCTTTGTCATCCCAGATTGTCAAATACCGACACTGCTTTGTCACGCCCCTCAGCGTTTCATACTGATGCATATGGCACCCTTTAGTGTCTGTATGACATGTTGCCAGAAAACCTTTTTAACAATAGTGAAATGGTCCCAATTTGATTAAAATTTGGCACCAAAACTACTAGGTTAGTTTTAGGCACCAAAACTTCTTGGTTATCAGGCAGATAAGTTTCTTAGATAGGTTTAGGCACCAAAAGTATTTGGTCAGGTTTAAGCACCAAAACTTATTGGTTATATTTAGACAGCCAAGTTTCTTGGTTAGATTTAAGCACCAAAAATACCTGGTTATGCTTAATTACTTGATTAGGTTTAGGCCAGAAAACATCTTGGTCAGGTTTAACTACCAAAAGTACTTGGTTAGATTTAGGCACCTAAACTATTTGGTTAGGTTTAAAAACAGAACGTTTTCAAACATTTTGGCAAGTATTTAGGCACCAAAAGTGCTTAGTAAGGTTTAGGCACCAAAAGAACTTGATTGGGTTCCTTTCCCCCAATCCTGTTCCTCAGGGCCCACTGCCCTGCATGTTTTAGGAGTTTCCCTGCTCCAACAGATTCAAATGAACAGGTTGTCATCAGACTTCTGCGGAGGTTAGATGACAAGCTGATCATCTGAGGACCACGATTGCGAATCGCCGCTTCAACTTACTTGGGTACTAGAAAGGTACTAGAAAGCCTGGTGCGTCTCATGCAGATGCTAGAGGGTACCTTGTGCATCGGTATGAGATGCTGAGCGGCTGAGTCTGTATTTGACGACCTGAGAATGAGAACAGGCTGAACATTTATATAGCTCTGCTAAGGGTGGAGATAAATACATTTAAATCATTCTAATCCTAATGACATGAAACAAATAAAGTGGGGTCTTAGGCTTTAATTAAATAATTGATATTAACTAACTGCTCTTTTTTGTTATTATCCATATGAGTAAAGGGCAGCATAGCACGTCGGGACCATCTAATTCCAGCTTGTTACAACTTGGATCTTGTTTTAGTAGTTTTGGCCATCATTTCTTTTGGTAATAATAAACACTGAAGTCACCAATTGCTGCTACTTTGGAACATGGGGCATAAAACACAAGCAAAAAACAGGAGCAGTCAGACAAGTGTCAGACAATTACTACACACTGGACGATTCCACAACTCATGATTTATGTTGTCCAATCGTCCAATATTAACGTTCTGGTCTGGCAACACAGTTGGGTTGTGAACAAGCCAGCGGTGTATCCAGATTACCTAAACCACTTTATGTGGAGGTCAAACTGAAAATGAGGTCATCTGAAGTGCCACCTATAATCCATCATTACACAGGAGAATGGTACACACAACTACGGTGAGTACAGTGGGTCAAAGTTGATGCAGGAACTGAGGTCTGTAAACTGATGGATGTTAACAATGGATCATCTCGGTAATAATTTCACTGTTCGTCTTTCTTGCTTGTGTTTCTTGCCCCCTCTGACAAATTTTAAGCAATGTTGCCGCATTCCAAGATCTCAGCACTTAACTTGTCTTTGATAATGCTGATGAGCAACTACAAAAATAAAGATCCAGGTTGTAATTAATTGGATTTATCCTTTAACAACTACAATGTATTTTTCATGCGGGATGGCAAGTAAAACTGCTTTTACTATAAGAGTTAATGATATTTCATTATTGTCCTGCACACTAAAACTACTGAAAAGAAGACAGAATGCCAAACAAGTTGGAGAAAACAGGAGAGCGTGTAGAAGAAATGTAAAAGTTTACTCTGAAGTAGTTTCTACTTTCAAGATTCATGGATCCAAGGTCATAACTTTTTTGTTTGGATCTTTGAAATGTTTGTTCAGTCATTTGTCTTCCAAGTCTTCTCCAGTTGTTTGTTGCCTAAATCAGTTCCTTAAGGGTGTCAAATTGTGCCAAACATAGATCGCCCTGCCCCCCCTTGCTCCCGCTACAACCCAAATTGATTTCCCTTGCCATCTCTCGCCCCGTGCACCTGGTGGCGGATGCTTTTTAAATGTCAGCCGGCGGAGGAAAAACAATGCAATTAACCTCTAGAAGGGCGAAAAATATGTTAGTGCCTCGGCAGGAACAAAAAAGGTGCAAGACCTCCGATGCTGTTCACTCGGGCTGCTTTCTGGGATCACTACGTCTCCTTGTACCGCTGGAACAGCTGATCCGTGAACAGCCTGATGTGGTTATGGGGACGGATGCTTCTTTGCTGTTTTATTTACAGGATGAAGTTGGAGACAAGGTCTCTGGGTATGCACTGTTCCATATCAGTCAATACCAAGGCACAGACAACATGGCACTATATTACATTAAGATCAATGGAGTTGATGTTATGTTAATGTTGAGCTCGATAAAAAGCAACTTCGAGCTACAAAATAGAATAAATGAAACTTTTTATTGCATGGCAGAGGCCATGGTCTGTGTGTTTTATCTCAGGTTTGACTGCTAATGTTCTCCTTCTCTGTGCCTGTATAAGAGCTTCAGGCTGAACCAAGGCTGTGATTAACCACAGGCATTTTATATTTAGTCCTGAACCTTAACACAGTCTCAGCAGCTGCTCTGCTCTGTTGTTAACTGAAATATCATTTCCCTTCACCTTGGTTTCTTGTAAAATACTGTGCAATTATGTTATTTTCTATGTACCAAGTATGCAATTTAAAAGCGGGACATTAATCACCAGGGTGATGGAGGATATTTTGGGATTAATGTGTTTTAACAGAGTATGCCTCAGTTTCAAGTCTAAAAAGTTCAAAGCTTGTTTGAAGGTTTGCACGGGCCTGAAAAATTTACCCTCATGCTAAATAAAAGAAGAGAAAGAAGTACTCTACCCCAAAACTGAAAAGGGAACTGTGGCAATGATCCATAATGCAGAGCACAAAAAAATGTTGAGTTTGGTTAATTTAACTTCACACTGACTCATCACCAGGCAACCGCACTTCTCAAGGACCAGTTCAGAATTCTGGGATAAACCCAAGCCCAGTATTTTTTTTTGGCTCCAATAAAATTGCAGCTAATCTATGAGCCATACTGGCTGATACTGATTGTTTTTGTTTTGTTTTAGCAGCTGGTATAGCAGTATTACATGTCAGTTTGATATTGAGGCAAACTGGACTTGTAATACCACATTTTAACTCCAGGTGTCACATGTGACTTAGCTGCTCCTGAGTGGAAGATTAATTAAACTTTGATTGGAAAATTGATTAAGAGCTCATGAATTAGACTTAAGTTGCAAGTCAGTGAGTTTTCCACAACACGTTCCTGTAAATGTTTCACAATAAAAGCCTTGTTAAGAAATGAAGGGGTTTTGTCCACTGAGGGCTTTTAATTTGAAATAGATACAGGAAGTGTTGGGTTTGCATTAATGGTGTGCAGTAACTGCAGTAACTTTAAGGTCAAACGTGTGGGAATCAAAATGAGGCTCCTTGTTTCTTGAAGCACCATCAACCTTGACAAGCCTGGATAGCGTGTTTTGTATTCTTGGTAAAGAAATCATTATTTAATTAAATTAGTTATTTTATTAGTTATTATGTGAAAAATGACACCAATTTAGCTAAGAATTGGCTCAAATTTCCTGTGTCATCAATTGGTTTTCGTGCTCAGCAAATAAAAAGCATTGATCCCGATCTCTTGATTGCATATTATCAGCTGATAACAATCAGCAGCTGTTCGATCTGGGCATCCCTTTGCTTTCCTATCTAAAGTGAACTGACAGAATCAATATCAACCTTGTGATGTGTTTAGTCTGGCATAGCTTAAAGACTGGAAGCAGGAAGATGCAGATAGCCGGCTTGGCTCCATCCAAAAAACACCCAAAATGATTAACCCACTGTACCTGTATCTTGCCTGTTTAGTCTAGTGGTTCCCAAACTTTTTCTGGTATGCCCCCACTTCAAAAACATAAATAAGTTCCCACCCCACAATTATTATCAATCATTCACAATAATTGGGAAAGCAACTGACAAAGGACCCAAGTTGAATTTTAATGAAATAAAGGCTAGCATGATAGCATCAGCAAATCTATATTTTAACTACATAAATCACATTCATTTAACTTTATTTCACTCTATATTTCTCAACTGGTATTCCACACCCCCCTGCAGTGGCTCTGAGCCCCCCAGTTTTGAAACAGCTGAACATATACAGAAACCATCCAAATCTGCTAAAGTTTAAGACACAGAAATAACTGGCAGGAGAGCAGACTCTTGTTTATCAAGAAAGAGCAACAAATATGTTGTATCCTTAAAATCATTAATTGTGGTATTTAATTTCTATTTGGTTGGGTTAAACAAACAGAACATAACATGTTAATCTGTATATATAAACACAATGTTTTTTATTTCTTTGGACAGAGCTTTACTAGCTGTTTATCTCTGCCTCCAGTCGTTATGCTAAGCTAGGCTAAATACCTCCGGACTCCAGCTCTGAACAGAACAGACTCTGCACAGAGATTGATATCAGAAACCTACTTTTATGTGAAAAACTGACATACTTCATTTGTTGTGTGTCTGAGGTGTTTAAAACTTCTGTTGTCTATTTATTGTGTTATTCACTTTGAAGAAGACAGTCTGTTATTTAGTTAGGTGTCTTCTTCCTGATTGAAAATCAGTTCTAAAAGGCAGCAAACATTTGTCTACTAAAGCCACAGATTTCTGTGAATAAAATATCTTTTCAGGGTCCTTTTTCAATAACCATACTAACTAATGCATGACTCTGTCATTTACAATAATTCTGTGTGTCACTTGTGACCATCACAGAACCAGAATGGTCTGTAGCCAGCAGGGAGCCCTGGCCTTGTTTCAAATGAACGGCTCTGAAGATGAGGTTGTTGACATGGAGATTGTTTAGTTGATTATTGGACTGACAATTTGACACCCATAAAGGAACCATCCTGTCCATCTCTCTGCAGATCATATTTAATCACTACAGTGTCTGTGATGTCTCCTCTGTCTGTCACATTGTTCACATTAAAACTTTAAAAACTAGTTCAGGACAGTTGGACGGCTATAGCTGACATTATGAATGAAAACTGTGCACTCTTTGCAGACTGACCAAAGAGCCAGCAATGCATCTCCCCAAATAAGTTACACCTTATCCACCCCCCTCCCATTCTCCCCCAGCTCAGGGGAAACATCTGCTCCCCCCGACATGCACAGGCCAAGAGAGATGCCGTGCCGAATCCAAAGTACCTGTTCTCGTTTTCGTTCCTGTCGGGGACAGATGACCCATTTCAGCATGGGGGAAAGAGAGGGACCAGACGTGAGGAAACAGGGGAGACAGCAAGAGAGAGGAAGAGGGAGGGAAGGAGGACAAGCTCCACATGATACATGCATGTAAATCATTTCATGCACACAACACACACACACACACACAGAGCTGAGTGGACTTGAGGAATTAACACCGGGGATGGAGTGTGGGTCAGAATCCGAGTAAAGCAGTGACCTTGACTGTGAGAGAGGGGTTGTGTATTAATATCAGACGCATTATTGATTAAACAACAAAACAGCACTTCACACACTGGATATGGATTATTCACATGGTATTAATCAACAGCACAGCACCGCTCAGGTGGGAACAAATTCTGTTTTGAAATGACACTGCACACTCATATAGAGCCATCTTTTTTCCATCAGAGGCACTGCTGTGTCAATCAAACAGTCATTTCACACTTTCACTGGAGGCATTTTACACCAAAGCAGAGCTACATCATAATAAGATACAGTGTGTATGTACTCTGCCTCGCGCTTTGGATCTTTGTAACATAATGAATCCTGAATACTATATAAGACAGGATGCTTGCTGTTATGTATACTGAAATGTAGGTACTTATACTGATGTCTTTTCATCAACAACTAGGAACAACTGGGTATATAAAGAGTACGATCTAGACCTGCTCGATTTGCAAAGTGCCCTGAGATAACTTTGTTAGGATATGGCACTATACAAATAAAACTCAACTGAACAGGATCAGAGGTGATATCTCATTCTAGGCTGTTTTAGTGTTTTAGTGTCACTCTCACACAACTGAGTTAGAACATAGACTTAAATAATTAAAGGCAGATTAAATAGTTTTTAGTCACGGTGGACAGAAAACGACAGACATATTCTTCATAAAGAAGAATGAAGCCACAGAGATCAGTGGGACCTGGAGGGAGCAAAGGACACATCACTTACCAACATATAGTGCACAGACACATACTACAGTACATACAGTTCATCCTCACATGGCAGAAATATGGCCTAGTGTATATGTTGTAAATGTTATTCTTCTAAAAGTCCACTGTCCACATTGGATAGCAGGATGGTATTGTGCCACAGTTGCTTGAGCTAAAAAATATTCATCAATGTCCACGCTAAGACAGACGTGAAAACTCCTGCTGTCTACACTCATATTTCACATAGTCTTTTAAAAAGCTTGTCACCTAACAACAAAATTGCATTAAAGGGCCAGTTCACCCCGGAATCAAAAAGACATATTTTTCCCCTGGCCTGCCTGTAGTGCTGTTTATAGATCTTGAGTTTTGGAGATATCAGCTATAAAGATGTCTGCCTTATTTCCAATATAATGGAACTAAGCATGCTTTCACACCTAAAAATCCTAACCAAGGTTTTTTTTTTTTTGAAAAACCACTTACATTTGGTCCAGTTAATTTTGTTTTCACATTGCAATTATCCTGGCAGACTAAAGAACTTTACACATTATCTCTACTTCCTGTCGTCATCACCTACACGGACTGCTTGTCCCTATATTTGACCTTGATTGGTTTGTAGACGGGCATGTGTCTGACATCGGTGTGTTAACAGTTCGTCAGGAGGCCTGACTGCTGTTGCTGTTTATGGAGAACAGAATGAATGAATGAACCACCTGCTCCTGCGACTCATTTTGCTCTGGTGCGTTGTTTTCCCTCTTCCAGCTTTGACAATATCCTGTTGTAATTTCCTATAATTGGTCCAAAAGTCTGAACCATCAAACCACCAAATGTCTTCACACTAGAAACAAACCGAACCATGGTTCAGTTCTGGACTGACAGCACCTCTTTTCACTGGACCAAAGTCTGGCTTTTTGGTTTGGAGGTTTCACACCTGTAATTATGATCTGGATCAAACTGAAAAGTCTAAGAGTTCAGACTATATGAAGTAGGTGTGAAAACACCCTAAATGGTAAAAACCAGTCACTCTTCCAAAAATCATGACCCGGTTACTCAAGATAATCCATAGATAAGATAATCTGCCTGGAACTACTTTCTTTCTGCAGTAGAATCTACCGGAACTACTTTATTTTCTCCTAGAAAGAAAGTCCTTTCTACTTGGAACTGCCCACAACAATTTTTTTGGTGCTTTGAGAATCACAAGCCGAGTGCCATATAGTCCCATTATTAGGACAAAAATATGTATTTTTGATTTGGGGGTGAAGTGTCCCTTTAAAATGGTAGTTAATGTTTTGCATAATGTTTGACAGACTATTTTGGCAGATACGACTGGCTTTAACAGGTTATAGCTCTCTTCTGTTGCCCTCCACTTTCTTTGTGATCCATTTTTTATTATTTCAGTTCCTTTCAGCCAAATATACAATACATGAGCTATCACTGATGTATCTTTCTATTTTTTGTTCAGAACACTTCACTGGTATAAAACACTGCACAGAGTGCAGGTCATTGAAAGGTAGCTTTGGTATTTTTCAACCAGGATCCAATTTTCTCATGTTTTTGTGTCTAAGTTACTAATGAGGACAACAATTTTTGAAATTGGTCCAGTATTCAAGAAGAACGCTGCAGCCGGCAGCTGTGAAATGGGCTGCAATGTAGTCCTTATGGGAAAATGTGAACCATCAAAGTGCGTCCACCAAAAGTGCTTGTTTTTGCCACTGACAGGCTCTGACTGTTACTCTGAGTAAATATTCAGGCTGCACACGCTGCTTCTCTGATGTCTGACCTCCCTCTCACTCCTCTCTGGATATTTTCACATCCACCTCACTGAATTACACAGATGTTTATACCCTCAAATTAAAGCTCAAAGTCAGCACCTCACAGTTATTGTTTCATTTCAAATCCAATGCACTGGTGTAATGATGAGTTTGAACAGTGATGGCTTTGGTGAGAGCAATAAAACAGCTGTTTCTGGTTAAAATTAAAGGATCTCACTCTTCAACAAAAAGCTCTGTCTCTGTAGGGATCATTTCCAAAATGTTGTCACACACTAACAACAATAATAACAGACAATAATAACAATCTGAGCCTGTCAGGGGCAAAACAAGCACTTTAAGTTGATGTACGTTGATTGTGCACAATCACCCACATGGATTACACTGTAGTAAAGCTGCAATGATTATCAATCAATCAGTTACTAAACTGAATATCTTCTGATTTTGGACATAAGAAGACATATAAGGACGTCAGCTTGAGCTGAAAACTGAATCAACATTTTTCACCATTTTCTGACATTTTACAGAGTTACAGAGCCAGTTTCACAGCTGCAGTGCTCTCCCTCAATACTGAACCAATTTCAACAAATTTTAATTTAACTTTAAATTAGTCACTTAGGCACAAACATGGGAAAATAGGGTCCAGGTTGAAAAATGCTAAAGTTACAAGTTAATGCTACCTGCTAATTAAGGCTAACAGAAATTCCTGGGCAGCTGCATTAAAACCTTTAAACCTTTTCGTCATTGTACAGCGTTAACTGAAAGATTTGTCAATGATGACGCACAACATTCTGTAATGTATCTAGAGAGCCTTTTTGAAAGCTTCCTTCGGGGTAGAAAATGGAAACTTGGAGAGGAAAAGATGCGTTTCCATACTCGTGCTGGAAGGAGCCCTGATTTATTACACACCTGCAGGACTAATCGATCAAGGCTCTGTGCCCAAAAACTCCTTCATAATTGAAGCACTGTCTCATTTTCTCTGAATTTCTAGATGAAAATCCTCCCCTGTGTGCTTGCATGACTTGCTGGTGACAATGCTGCACCTGTCACCAATAATAAAGGGCTTTCTAAACACAAAGTCTTCAAGCAAAGTCACCCTGCCACGAGTCAAAAGATCTCATATCTGCTACAACAACTAGAGGGAGCTGGAAGTGAATACCATCCCAGTACCATCCCAGTTTGAATATTCAAAATGAGCAGAATTCTATGGTTTCCTGCACTGTTAAAAAATATTAAGTAATAGTAGTAAATATGAGGGCTGAACAATTTTGAAAAAATATTTACTTGCAATTATTTTTACTGACATTGTAATTGCGATATGATTTGCAAAATTAGAGGGACTGATAATTTTTACATCATTATTCTCATTTTCATTTAAAAACATAATAAAAGTCAGATTTTTGTGGTGATCTGTCCCAAACAATGTAGAAATTCAATGATTTATTGATAAATCGATTAGTTGTCAACTATTAAATTACTTGCCATTTTGGCATTTTGATAATCGATTAATCAGTTTTTTTTCATTTTATGGACCAAACAGCTAATTGATTAATCATAAAAAATGATATTTATAAGATACTTTCTTAAGTCTGTAGAATAACAAAACAAAAATTGGGGTTTTTTTTATCAAATATTACACCTCCTGTGATTTGAAAATGGCAGCAGACCATACTTTCAATATGGTCTGCAATTTCAATAAAATTCAATAAAATTTAGATTCTTTGTTCAGCCCTAGTAAATATCACTATCATTTTCTTTAAACCCAATACATTACTATCATGAGAACTGATACTATACTTGTGTTTTTATTGTCACAATCTGGCAAAAACTTTCACCAGTTCAGTATGTCCTGTACTACAGTACACCATACTCTTCATAACATATACAAGATGTGATATTGCGGCTACTAACCCATTAACCACAAATTCCCTTGACAACTAAAAACTTTAAAATTAACTTAAAATCATTCATTTTAAAGGCCAGTATTCACACAAAGGCGCTGTAATGTGGGCTGAGAGCAGTCTGATTAATTATACTTACTGGTAATCAAAGGATCCATCCTGGTCTTTCTGATCTACTGGGTCCAATGGGAGATCTTTTTTGTCACGCACTGAGGAGAGAAGAAGAACAAAAGCAACATTTTCAGCATTTTGCCAAAAGCTCCACAGATGTCATGGTTAGATTTGATTGTTGAGGGCTTCCTGGAGTTAGTTTGAACACAAAATCCTTCTGTTAGTTCTCATCTGATTATTAAAGAGATATTTCACCCAAAAATGAAAATTCAGTCATTAACTACTCACCCTCATGCTGTTTGAAGGTTGGATTTAGTTTTTTAGTTCACAAAACACTACTGGAGTTTCACAGGAAAACAATGTTGCAGAATCTCACAATGGAAGTCAATGGTGACAAGTTTTCAAATGGAAAAAAAAACAAAACAACCAAAAACAAAAACATAAGATGCCTCAACACTGTTCGTCTGGTGTAATCCAAGTTTCCTCAAGCCCCTAAGTCTCCCAAGTCTCCTAAGCCCACACACACACCCAGTTTGGACGTGTCTGCATGCACACGTGAACGTGGCTCCAAACTAAGGATCTACAGTGATGATTTAGGCTATAAAACATGTGGTAAATGACATCTTTCAAGTCAACTTGGCATGTTGGGACTTTTGGACACTTGGATTACACCAGACGAGCAGTATGGAGGCATTTTATGTTTTTATTCTGTTGGGGGTTTTTTTTCTGTTTGAAAACTGGTCACCATTCACTTCCATTGTTTGGGAGATTCTGCAACACTGTTTTCCTGTGAAACTCCAGCAGTGTTTTGTGGACTGAAAAACTAAATCAGACCTTTAATTGGATGAATTATCCCTTTAAGTTCCAGATATTTGTCTTTAGTCTCCACTTATTTTTAGCCAACACTGTGTCCCAATTCCATACTTATCTCCCAATTCTATATATACTGTATATATCACATAAACTGACACTATAAAGCAAACAAATGTGGACAGTGCACTACTGTATAGTTTGTGTAAATTACATAAATGCACTCTACCATTAAGCACCATTTAGTATAATGTTTTCTGAGCTGCAGCCTCAGTAACCCATGAATACTGCAGTGCTGTATGCATTGGGAACACATTTTAAGAGACTTACAAGCCTGTTTTAGTAGCAGCTGTATGACATTTGGTTGGATATTATAAGGTGTGTCAGTGCTTTGGTCAGTACTGGAAACACTCCCAGTGTCTGTGTGTGCACTCTTTAACTTAGTTCATCAGACTGTTAGTTGTTAACTTTCACACCATCACAGTTACCGTAGGCACCCACCTAGATATTTTGCGCAACCAGTCACGCAACCACCACCTAGACATTATAGAAACTGCAAAACATTAACAAGGAAAATACACTTGTATTTTCTAAGTTGTAAGTTGTTTTTTTATGTGAATATAATTTTTTGTGGGTGATAAATAGACTGACTGTGCTATTAGATCAAATACTGAACAAAATCCACAAATGCTCACACTGTTATATTCTTCACTGTACTGCAGTGTGTCCTGTCCTGAGCTGGTAAATAGCAGCCAGTTGCTCTTTAGATGGCCTGTAGTTTTTATTTTTCTCTGCCAGCTGATTAAAAACACTCTGACATTTTGAGTGTTGGTCTGTATTTTTCCTTCTGAGCAGCCACGCAGGTTTCTGCACCTCCACAGTTGAAAGAACAAGTACTGACATTAAAATACTCCTAACTCGTGCACCTTGCACATTAACATTTCAAAACTGTTCATGAATGTTAACAACTGGCATCAGTAACTGAAAAAGTGCAATAACAGCTTTTTAGCAGATCTTACAGTGGCTTGTAATGGACCAATGAAACATAAAGATCAATTTTCAATCATGAGGTGTTTTTTTAGTTTACACTAGCTAGTTTTGTCGGTCTGTTTTTTAACAACGGTTGAAGACCATAAGAGTTCACATAAACCAATGGGAGCAGACCAGTCAACCTATACACGCCCTCTCGATGGAAGGACCAGACTTCTACAACTGCAGTATGATTGGGCGATTGGACAAATACATTGACGAGTCCATCGTCAGTAGTTTTCTTGAAGTGAATTTTGTAATTTTATTTTGCCAGTTTAATGGTTTGCTGAGTGACAGGCGCTGTTACGGCTCAGGAGGACGAGTGAGACTAAAACAGCCTGTAGGACCAGACTGTTTTCACATCTGACACAGTTAATTAAGAATTTATTTGGTGATTGTTCTAACAGACTGGACTGGACAGTTTTGTCAAGTTTTATTTTGTTTCTGTCTGTCCTGTTTTAATGAAGTGTGTTTTACAAAGTTAACGAGGCAATTAAAGCTTGTCTTAGTTTGGTAAAAGAGAGAAACTTGAATTCAGAAAGTGATTGGTTATATTTTTTCTGTTTAGTAAGGAGAATAGGTGTGAGAATATTTTCTTTATTGACATTTTGTGAGTTTACTTTGTTTATTTTATCGTAGCTGGCTCACATCTCCCAGCTTTTGTCTGTCTATGTTTAACTATATTTGTCTTTGTTTGTTTTTGACTGCCAGTGGCAGCTGGTATGTGATCAAATTTCAAATTTCAATACTACTTCAATTCTGGCACCAACAACACAGCAAGATGACATTTTAGCTTGGTTATATGGCCTACTACTCTGTATTCTGCTCCAGTTTTTCCTTGGTTGTTTAAACCAAAATATCACATTGAATATAACATACAATTAGCACCATAGCCAACATGCCATTCACAGCTGTGTGCGTTAGTTCAGGAGCAGACACCTCAGAATCCCAGGCTGGGACTGAATCACTCCCTATTTGCTATCAACATGCTGATGGTTCGAATGCCAACACCTCAGTTTAGTCTCCTCACCTCAGAACAAACTATTAAGTTTGCTAAGAAACATCCAATCAGAGAACTTCAAATTCAGTTGTTGTGTTGGTAATATCAGACAGAATTACAGTTTGAACTTTGTCAAACTTTTGAATAAATTTTGTACCTGAATCAATTTACTTTTGGGATTTTATATTTTTTTTAATAATCAGTGAATACGGTGGGACGTTTTGTTCCTGATTACAGTGACTATGGTAGAACTCTGCCTACTAAACTGACAAAAAGAAGACATTGAAATGCAGTATTTATACACAGTGGAAATGACATAACCCATTCATATATTCATACTGTTCAGTCATCCAGGAGACTCGTGCGTTTGTGTTAAGTGTTTGTGTTTTTTGGAGTAAGTAACCATGTAATGAGTGGGATAATGCACAGTGAGCAGGTCATTATTGTAAAATAAACAACTTCAGGATAATTCAAGAAACATTTGACCTTAATAATCTATGCATACATACATATTTTGCTGCTCTATAACAGTATATAACTGTTTTGGAAATAAGGCATATACTTTTACATACTCTTATTGTATATATTTTGTTTTATTATCTATTACTGCAATTTTGTCTCTGTGTATATTTGGTAGTAGATTGTACATATTTTTACACACCTTTTTATATTTTTTTTCCAAATGCACTATATATCACAATATAGCTTTCTATTCTTGAATGGGAGCATCTGTAATGTGAACAATTTCCAATTTCTTTTCTGATTCTGATTATAAGTCATTATAAAATTCTTAATAATGCATTACAATTATTCTTATGAGTGCTAACTACCATATAATTATACAATGCTCTAAGCAGATGTGCTAACAAACTATTAACTGTAGGGAAACTATTTCTCCAACCACTTCGCTACTCTGTTGATGTTCCAATCCACACAGATGGCTATCAACCTTAGACAGACGGCTCTGTGGGGCTAACATCGATCCTCTGATGGGTATCAAGGCAGCAGTGTCAGGCCTTACCTGGATATTTGCCCCCGCGACTCCTCTTGATGAAGCAGACGATGAGGAGGATGAGTATGATGAGGGCGATGGCACACATCAGGCCAATGAACCAGCCTTGAGTGGCTATGTCTACCTGGTCCATGTAGGCTGAAGACACACACACACAACACACACAGAGGGTGGGACAGAAGAGGAGAGAGAAGAGTGGAAACACAGTGAGTCACAGCTAAAAACACATCAGACAATCTGTTCTCATCCCGGCGCTCAGCACAAGTCAACAACCCAGAACCGACATCTCATTATTTGCCCTCAAGCTCATATCCAGGATGATGTTGTACAGGAGATCCCATTCATAACAATAAGGTGTTTGTCTTCTTTTCCATTACACACTGTGTGAATTTTAATCAGCGACGTGTGGGAGATGGAGGTTTGTGGTGTGAAAATAATTGTTAATGCCAATACACCTAGACGGATTTCAGTACAACCTGAAAGAACACAAAGTCTGCCAGAGATTCTACCTCTGAATTTGTTTTCATTAATAGTAGCTCTGAGTGAAGAAATAATGACAGAAACATTTCTAGTATTCAACTAAAATCCTTCCAAGCAGAACAGTGTTGTTACTGTGTGATAGGAGCCAGACAGGAAACTTCCATCGTCCTAATAGCGAGCTAGCTGAAACAGACTCTTTAGCTCATGTGGTGGTGGCTATTTTGGAGGCCAACAGCGATTAGACAATAATATCTTTTAATACCAACTTGTATTTTCTGAACCTGCAGTGTAACAATCACCAACCTGCCTGTATGGAACTAACATGGTTAAATTTGGGATTTGTGCAGTTACTGATACATCTACTACATTTTAGCATTCAGAATGCAAAATTTCAAATATACATACCCCCTGCTAAATCAATGAATCCAAACAACATCTCTTTTACGGGAACTGTCGCTTAAACCAATAAGCTAATGGAATAATGGAACTCAGTTAAGTCTGAGCCTTCAGTTTCAGGTCAGGTAAGGATTGCTCGCTCCAATATAATCCTACAAAATCTCAAAAACATACATTAAACTCACCATTCTGTCCTACTCGCTGTTTAATCTTGTTCTGTATTTCACCCATTCTTGAATATTGGGACAAATCATAAAAACTGAAATGCCAACACTCTAATGAGTTGATTTTTTGGGTGAAAATTGGGGGTGGGGGGGGGCGCCGGGGTGTAATCTCGCCTAGGGCACCAAATTGGGTAGAGCCGGCCCTGACCACACTAACCATACCTACTGATAACAGAGGTGTAAAAATGTGCTGTTATAATCATCTTTGTTTTAAAATTGATTTTTTAATGACAGTGTTGGCCCTTTAAAGTTGTGTCCCAGATTTACATCAACTCTGTCAGATTTTCACAAAAACATGATTTAATCAGGTACAAAAAGGGTTAGCTCTACCCTAAGGACCCCTGTCTCATTTCCTGGTTTGAAAAGGTAGGAATACTGCTCAAGCACTGGTAAACTTTAGATTTTTCAGCAGATTCATTAAGTAATATTTCTGTTAAATGTGTCTCAACCATAACATTTCAACTCTGTAGCCCTTCTAAATCAAATCTAAATAAGAGTTATGGTTTAAAAATGTGTATTTTGATTAACATTAAGAGACTCTGAGACACTAAAAATAAAATGGCTGCTCACTACGACTCTGCTGTGAAATGAATAAAATGGAACATTTTGTCAATTCTGCAAGACTTTGCCAGAGTTTCCATCTGATGGAGTTGATGTATATATTTAATAAAGAATTTAATCTCTAGGAGGCTTAATAGCCAAAAGTTGTAACTTTTAAAATAAATTTTCCAGCAAAATTGAAGCGCAAAAATCAAAATCCCCTCATAATACAGTTTTGTCCTAATTCTCAAGAATGAGTGATTTACAAATGTATCAGTGTACATAAGTATTAACTTACAGATTGACAGATGATATCATTTGTGTTGTGTTAACTTAATAGGTTTGTTATTGTTGAACTCCCACAACTAATTAGCAAACTGGCCTGGTGGGATAAGAGCATTTGTTGTTGTTAGATGTTGTTAACACATTACACTGTATAACGTTAGGGAGTAACAGCTAGTGTTTGCTTGTTAACATCTTTGGCTTGAGTTAGCTTGCTACATATTTAAAGGACCAGTGTGTAGGATTTAGTGGAATCTAGCAGTGAGGTTTACAAACAACTGAATACCACTCGCCTCACCCTCCACTTCCAGCCTACAGTGGCCACAAAACTCATGGAAAATGCAAAAGGCATCTAGAGCCAGTGTTTGTTTTGGTTTGGAATATTATATTCCATTTCTTCACTATTCTGCCAATAGAGCTCCATAAGTCTTACACACTTGAACTTTAAAAAGGTAAAAAAGTGAAAAAAAAACATACAAACAAAACCTAAAAACCCACAGTTTGTTCAGGTTAATTGAGACAGGACCACAAATATGACTTAACATATCCACAAAGCTTTTAAACAACTGTAACTAAACTGATTTAACTTTGATCAAAATATTTATCATTATGTAAAAGATTAAGCTGTGTTTCCACCAAAAGTACCCAGAGCTTTTAGCCCAGGAACTACTTTTTAAGAACTAAAAGGTTTCTTCAGCCCGTTGTGGGTTGTGTTTCAACCATGGTCTAAAAACTTGCAAAGGAAAATTAGTCCGCTGAGTTCTGATAAAGCGACGGCTGTTTTTTACACGTCATTTTTGCATGTGACTATACAACAACGAGGACACGCTTCCAATTCCTGCTGGATTTCATAAGTTCCTGTGATGGAAACACAGCTTTAGTGAGTACAGTAAGCTTTGCTTTGGTCCAGTGTTACAGCTTCTGTTAAATACAGTTTACCAGTTTATTATACTCAAGCATTTTGTATTTTCTACCATTGACAAGTGAGACATGTGAGCTGTCACAGGAATGTCACAGTGAATATAGAAGTTCCATCTCACAAAAATGCCACTTTTACTTCTGTTCATAAATTAGATCCTGCTCATAAAGAGACCCAAGTTGAAGTAATCCAAGATACAGAGCAGCAATTGACTTGAGTTTACCTTTGGAGGAACATGCATAGTATTAAAGAACAAACTCACCCAGCTTTGACTGAGTTACTGGAGATACAACTACTGACAGACTTGCACCCAGAGTAGCCCACCTGGCTGGAACCCCAGTTCCACCTGGCCAGGTGGGGTCTCACCTGCTTTGGTCTTAAAGGTGACAGATTTGCTGGTGATGCTGTTGAGTTCATGGGAGTAAACCCTCAGATGGTACTTGGCACCTGCGATCAGATCCGCCACTGTAATGGGGGGCTGCTGTTTCACCGATACAACTTTCACCGTCTTGTCGCCTTGGAGACACAAGAAAGGGGCCAATCACACTCCAGAGGGTGTGGCCTTGGTTCCACAGAAACGGCTGTGCTTACTAGTAAAGGTCACGGCATCACGATGCTTTGAAGAGAGTTTCCTCTGAGTGATAGCAGGGTTACTGAAGTGAATTGAGACTGATAACAATGCAGTGCCCACCCCCTTCAAGCCTCTTTACAGTACAGAAGCATACACATGATGTAATACTTAGCCACTATAGTTAATGTATGAGCTGCTACTCTTTGAAGCTCAGTTCAGCTGACACATTCTGGGTTATTTTATGGCTAAATTTTCTTTCAAGGGTGTAATCGTCCAGGGAAAACTCATCTATAAATGAGTAAAGAGGCACAAAGAGCAGGTGTTCCTTCAGGCAAATTACATCAAAGTCTCACACATAGACAGTAGAATAAGTGAGCAGAGCTTCCTGTGAAAAGTGAAGGAAAAGTCATAAACCTACATTTTTTCTATTGGCCAGCAGGGGTTGGTTGCTGGTTGCAAAAAAAAGTCAGATTGTATGAAGTCTTATGGGAAAACTACTTCACACTTGATTTATGACCTCAGTAAACAGTTTCCAACAGAGTCTATGGTCTCAATCACTGGTTTTATGTCTTCTTCTACACAGAATGATGTTCATTTTTTAAATTATGGTCCAATTTAGAGTAAAACAGATGCTTAAGCCAGGTACGCTTTAGGGTCGGGGTGTGTGATTGAAGTTTGTCCAGCGCAGCACACAGGGCTCCCCAAACTCAGATCAAACTTAGAAACTAGGCAGCTCTGGTCCAATAAGGGATCAAGATTCTGTTACTACATTGCCTATTTCTTGCCTAAAATGTTTTAAGAAACATAATTTAGTGTACTGTTTAGTTGTAATACGAGAAAGATTGCAATTCTCCGGCTGCCATTGTGTTTCCAGTTTCCAACAGACCCGTCTGAAAGTTAGATCAAACTGCAAAACTAAGCAGTGTTGAACAAACATGGATCAAGATTCTGTTACTACATTGTCTATTTCTTGCTTTAAAAAAGTATTCAGAAAAATAATTTAACTGTTAAGCTGTAATACAAGAAAGACTGCGACCAGGCAGGCTGCCATTATTTCCTGCTGAATGGATGAGCCAAAACCAGCTGCATGTTTCAGTGGTACTGCACTTGCTCTGGTTACAAAAAACCAAGACCTGCAAACTCAAGGCTTCAAAACAATATCCATAAACCGAATGGTGACGTCACAGTGTTTCTGTCCACTAATTATTCTACTGTGTATGGTCTGACACAACTGAATGGCTCTGTGAATTGGCTGATTTGAGAACTGGAATGGACCATTTCATTACTTTCTTTGTTCTTGGGTAACACCAGGGTCAAAGGTGGCAAAGCATTGTTCGTCTCAATTATTCACAGGCCCACACTTATCTCCATAAGGTCAAAACAAAGAAACAGCAAAAAACAACCTGCATCTTTCTGGTGGAAAGACGTGTCGGTCATGACATGGCCGAGCTATGAGCATGACTCTGAGAGGTTGCAGTGAGAGGAAAGGGCAGCACGAGGTGGTGACATCATGCACCATGCTATCAACCGCTTCACAAGGTTGATGCCATCCAACAGTCATTCCAAAGCCATGCTATTAATACCAGTCCTTAAACCAGCCAGACAAAACATCTAACGCAGACACAAGAGAAGACATGCCAGTCCTGTTAATTCAAATAGAGGGCTTTGATAGAGGCCAAGGCTGCTGATTAGTATTAGTAGTACAATACAGTGATCTTTGTTTTCAGGTTAATGCAAAAATATTCACGTCTTCTAAGAACCTCACTGAGATTATATATTTTGTCAGAGCGTTACTCGATCAGTCGTGAATGTTGCTTTCTTGCTGCTGCAAACAATCAATCAATGAATCTGTCTGTTACAGTCTTAGCAGTGACTTACAATCTGCAGTATTTGCTGTAGCTTGTGTGGCCAATACAAGTGTTCATACCTAACCCTTTTAAAACATTTTCGCAGCATTTTGTGGAAAGTGTAGGAATGCCGTTGATGGAAACGATTAATGTGGCCTCATTCCTCTGTGTTTGGATCCGACTGTGACTGTGAATTTTAAAGCCCATTTTAACATACAATCTCCATAATTTGTAAAGTAACCTCGTTACGATTATTCAGCAAACATTGACAGAAGCTGGGTGATGACTAATGTAACAGTTAACCTCTGTTCCACTTAGCTATTTCATGTTTCATAGAATATGCTGCCTCATCATTTCCTGGTAAGCAAATTGAGTTCTTGAAATAAAAGCTGGCGTTCAATTAACGGCCGGGTAAAAACATTGAGAAGGGGTGTAATTACCTGTACTCTAATCATGAGTGATGAATTTGACCTAATGTACATTTCCACAGCATTAATTCCATCAGTACAAGTTCAGAATCATGTCATCAAAACTCACCACTCCTGGTTTCTCTCATAAGCACAAGCACGGTTTTCATTCAGTAAGTCCACTCACCTCTACTTTGCCAAGCTGTTAATTGGTTTAAAGCTCTTATCAGTAAAACTCTACATTGAATACAGATGTTTAACATGTAAAGCACACCTGGAAAATGAGGGATTATGCCCTTTGAGCTGCTGGATGGATTGAATGTGAGATATACAGTATGTGCAGCAAATGCTGACTTCCATTTATGGCAGCTTGATAAAACAAAAATGTCAAGTATGACATGACTGTTGTCATAGCAATGAATTAGGGTTGTGGAAATGTACTTTGTCCTGAATTCATCAAGATAGCTGGTAAATGTAGAGCAAGTGTTCACTTTGTGTTAAAGGGACAGTTCAGCCCCAAATCAAAAATACATATTTCTCCTCTTACTTGTAGTGACCATTTAGATTGTTTTGGTGTGAGTTGCCAAGTTTTGAATACACTGATTTACATCCTCCAATTGCATCACTCCACTAGCTAGTTCAGTAGTCCTAACAAGGAGGATGCCATTAATGTCATGACTAGGGTCTCTCGTCTATAAGTAGATGCACGCTTCCTTCTGCATAGTGATAAGGTTGGCGGGTGTATTTCAGTAGAAAGACAATAGTTTCTACATGAAGCTGCTCACAACAAGGTCTGTGGATTATCTTGAGTAACTGGGTCATAATTTCTGAAAAGAGACATTGCTGTTCAGTTTTTCAGATGTATTTTTTGAGCACCACAAGCCGAGTGCCATTTAGTTCTATTAAATTGGAGAGAAGGCAGACATCTCCATGGCCAATTTGCAACTAACAACAAAATGAAAAGTGTTCATGCCATTTAATGTGTTTGAAAAGACCAACAAGTTGTCACTCCCAAGTGTAATACTGCAGTTTGGTCAGTGTCGCTATGTTTTAAACTATGATGCTGTAGGTACACCCACAGCAATAATAATTACGCAACATCCAGGTAGACCTTCAAAGTAAGGCAACAATAATTTTGTGGTAAGGTTTAGGAAAAGATCATATTACATTCATACACACAACTTACAAACTTCTATACATAATGGACAAAATTAACGTTAAGACGTACTTGCCTGATGTCTTAAAAAGTCTTTAAGTCTTGTTTTAACAGGGGACACAAACCCTGGTCTCCTGAGTAAAAGTCCTGTGTTTGTCAACGCAACATCCATTGCTCCTCTGTGGCTCTCCCTGAGGTTTCTTCCATTTTTTCCCATTTCAAAGGAGTGTTTTTTTTTGTTTTGTTTTTTTTTACCCAGTTGAGGGTCTAAAGCAGTCATTCCCAGAGACGGGGTGGGTCACAGGAGATTTTACTTGGGTCACCACATAAATAAAAGACTATGGAAGAAATTCTGAAAATTTCAAATCTATATCTGCAGTACAGCTTTTATAAAGCATTTAAAAAGGTGTGTATTGTGTACTGAGGAGGGGAAAAAACAAGAGCCTGTTAATTTCTTCTAAAAGCACTTATCTTGTCTCATTTATGAAGTAGGCTAAAATGTTCTATATTGTTTTCCTGATAAGAGGAGATAAAAACAATGACATGGCCTGTTAACTCAGCCTAAATACATGTATTTCTCATTTCTGCGGTGTTACAATGTGTATATGTTTTCAATAACGTGACAAAATAATCTAACGTGATATGGAAATGGCAGTCAAAATTGTTAGAAATGTTCATTTATGCACTAATTAACTCAGAACATTGATAAGGTTTATTATGAATCGGGGTCACGATGGCTTGTCGCGAAGTGGGTCCCCAGAAAAAAAAGTTTTATAAACACTGGTATAAAGGACAGAGGGTGTTGTACACTGTATAGATTGTAAAGCCGCCTGAGGCAAACTGTGATTTGCCATATTGGGCTATATAAATACACCCTTCTCCATATGCAGATTTTTTGCTCTTTATTCTGCATCTTTGATGTGACTTTGACAGCACATCAAAACATAACACTAGACAGACACAAATGATGCTAGCATGGCATCATAGTTTGAAGCACAGGGGCACTGACCAAGCTGCAGTATTTAACGCTTTTGGAGTGAGAACAAGCTGAAAAGACTGGCTCTGTGGTAAAGTTTAAACAACTTTGGTTACACTTGGGATTAAATTTAAGCAGCTCATCCTCTCACTTTTACTGCATAAACAGGTATTTGAAGATGTCAACTCATTGCAAATGAACTTAGTATGAATAAGTTGTAATATAGAGTATACAGTATATGTAAAGGTGCAAAGTTTATTTATTTCCTTTTTCTTGACAAGTATCCCCACTTTTCTTCTCTGATGCCACCAAAGTATCATCCTTCACCTAAACCCTCCTCTGAGAGACATGCACAGACTCCTGAGTCACAGTCAGGAAGACAGGGGGCGGATGAAGGGATGATTATGGGTGGTGGAGGAGTGTCAGGTGCTTCCTGCCAGTCTTCCTTAGAGTCAAAGCTTTCAGATTTGACCTTGGAGAGCAAGGGATGGGGTGGGAGGGGTGGAGACCATTAGATCAGTCTCATCATCCCCCTGTCCTCCCTCCCTCTCTCCATTTCTCTTTCTATTCACATTCAGACATCATTAAGAATTAAAGCCACTGCCCAAGTACATGAAAAATACATCCTCCCCTCTTTCCGTCCTTGATCAAAGATCACAGACTGTTGAATTGGTAGAAAGCAATAAGAAAGAGCCTGTAAGCGCCAGACCAGCCAATGTCAAACAGCTCTGGGGTTCCAGAAAAGGAGGGATGATGCGTTTTATAAAAGCAGGCTTCAAGAGAGCTTAACACCCAATTCAGAGCAAAAGCAAGTGATTATGGAAGCATGGATGGCTGAAAAAGTGACACATTCAAACAGCAGTTCAGAGACAGGAAGCCAAACAGCTCATTCACGGCGCCGGTCCAACAAGAGCCATCCAAAGCCAGGCAGCATGTTCGTGATGGTGCACAGAGTTAGGAGTGACATGATCATGATCAACATTTTCCAACATGTAAAGACCAAGAGAGAGATAGAAAGAGCGCGAGAGAGAGAGAGAGAGAGAGACAGACAGACAGACAGACACAGACTGTGGTATGTTGTACCTTCTGCTATTTTAACAAAGTTCAGATTGAGATGTCAGCCGTTAGATCCAAATATCACATTTAAAAAAGGGGGGGGGGGGGGGGGGGTTATAAGAAAAAAATAAAAGAAACAGCAGGCTAACAAAGCAGCAGCTGCTACTGAAGTGAAAGTTATCTCTGGAGAGATATATACAGGTATATGTTCTGCTTTATTTAAAAACTTATTTTACTCTTGTCCTCATGTTTCCTTTCTCTTCTTTCATCCCATTTCCCCTTTCTGCTCTAGCCTCACTTTGTTCAAACATCTGATTGTTTTTTTTATTACTTGCTCATGTCATCAGTAAATGGCTGCTCTCCATTAACATGATCATCATTGTAACACCATTCATATATCACCACTGTGGTTGTTTTACTCTCTTATGATCACATCAAGCTTTAAGTTTGGATAGCTCAAGCTGGGCTTGGTCAGGTTTCTTACTGTCCAGTGTGAACTCTAGCACAAACTCGCTGCTGCCAGGCGGGAAGTTGTGTGTCCAGCTGACGTTAGCGTAGTTACTGTTAGGCTCCACCGTCAGATTCCCGATTTCCAACCCAGGGACCACTACACAAGGGATGGGGGAGGGGGGTGGGGTTGGGGTCAGGGGTAAAGGGTTAAAGGTCAGGGGCAAGGGGCAGAGAGGGCACAGTTATAACAACCACACACAGGGCTTCATTTAGACCTATGCATGGCGCTAGCATTAAGGGAGTCATCCTACAAGAATGATGGTTTTGATGGGGTCCACTCAGAACCAGAAGTAAATTTCATATGTTCATGGACAGAAAATTCACTCATGAGAAAAATCCAGAGGAATTTTCAATTCATGAAACACTTAGCTGCAAAGTTTATTAGGGCTGTCGCAATGACCGCAATTACCAAATACCACACTACACACAACCACAACCACAAAAACCACTATGTTCATATTTGTTCTTTTTCCAAGAGGCTGGGCTCTTCTTGTTTTCCACTTGTATGAGTGTCAAATGAAGGATCAGTGCTTCAAAATAATGAACAAGTAATGAGAGGGCCAGTAACAGTTCAATGACAGATTGATACTGGCTGTTTTCAAACTGGAAACTGCATGTTTTGCCAAGTTTTATGTTGTTTTAGTGTGTATTTCGTATGTTATCCTGTTGAAGTCAGTATTAACATGCTGTAGCATGGTAGCTACAGCCACAGGCTCGGCTAATGTTTGACTAATGTTGTAATATTGAGGGACAGGCAAGAGAAACTGTGTGAACCCTGAGCCTCATTTGAAGCCAACTAATAATAAGAGTAGCAGGTTGGATGCTGTAAGTGGTTTTTCACTTTTTGTGAAAGTTTACTGTGTAGCACGAGCTGCGTTATGCCATGTTCAGACTGCCTGCAACAAAGTGTCAGGCTACAAGTTAATTTCAATGGAAGCTGCCGACATGAAGCCAAAAATTGACCTTCAACACTAC
This sequence comes from Lutjanus argentimaculatus, assembly GCA_034769285.1. Lineage (NCBI taxonomy): Eukaryota > Metazoa > Chordata > Actinopteri > Lutjaniformes > Lutjanidae > Lutjanus > Lutjanus argentimaculatus. The sequence continues at coordinate 28,323,478 of JAWZSL010000014.1, forward strand.
AAATCAAAGTTGAGCTGGCCTCCACTTATCTTAGCGCTTGTTGGCAATGTAGCTGCCCATGTTTGGCTGTTTTTGCACCGATACCACTTTTATTCAGACCAAGTACGAGTACGAGTACTTACACATGGGTATTTGCCTATACCAAGCGCAGATATGAGTACTTAATAATGCCAATACTGTTCTTAATATAACTTAAGAAAAAAAAAATTTTTTGTTTCCATCAGATGTTCCTCACTTTCTAAATTGTTGATGCTGTTTCCCACTGCTAACAAACTCCTTGAACTCTGCGTCATGTTGGGTCTTTGGATGTCTTATCAAATTGCTTGTGTTGAAGGAGCAACTTTTTCTTAAATGATATCAGGTGTGGTGGTATCAGAGTAGTTTTATGAGCTGAGTACATGAGTACAGTACTGGGCTTATACCTGATACGGTGCATCTCTAATAGACCTTCCATTCAGTTTTATTTGTGTATTGCCAAATTATAACAAAGGTGTCTCAGGGCACTTTTCAAATAGAGCAGGTCTAGACTGTGCTTTTTTTCACACTCAGCTGTTCCCACTAAGACCAAGCACTGAGGCAACTGAGGAAAAATAGACATGCCTTGAGGATAACGATATAGCAACGTGAGAAAAAGAAATGGTCAAACTGCAACATTGTGTAATGACTAGCACTCAGCAGCTTGCTTGATTAGATGAAAAAGTTGCTGGCTGGGCAGTGAGGTGCAATCTGCAGATAACATTACAGTTAGTGTTACTGAAACAAAGAAAAGAATGGCACTGATACAGCATACTGTCTTTCTGAACCAACCTAAATATCCGCACGGGAAATTCTGTCACCGCGACAGCCCTAATGTTCACTTCTGGTTAGAGTGGACTCCAATGCTAATTGAAGCTAAAGAGCAAAGAAAATGGTGAACTCTGCCAATATGACAATCCTCATCTCTTTAAATAGCCAACCCTCATCACTCTAAAGTGTTGAAGGGTACTCAGAGCTTTACAGTTATCAAAATTGATTTATTAGAAAGTTTGGATTCTCACTTCCTGACAAGGAGGATAATTGCTGGCTGCATCCCAATATGCTGAAGTAATTCCCCGGTTTTTGTACAGCGGGTACAGCACAGCTTATCGAAATGCAGCCCTGATATAGTTTCCTGTTTCGTCAGGTGGGAGAAGGCAATTTATATCCATGAAGTGCCATTCATGGTTAACTAAAACACTAGAAAGACAGTAAAACACCACAATGGGACAGCAGTGTGTACCCAACACGTGATCAGTAGGTTTGGTGACCAGCACAGGATGTGTGGTGGTAGTAGTCGCCTCAGTTGTAGTGGTTGTAGAAGGAGTAGTAGTAGTAGTTGTAGTAGGAGGCGTAGTTGGAGTGGTGGTGGTGGTTGGAGTGGTGGTAGCAGCTGAGGTACTAATGGTTGTAGGAGCGATGGTGGTAGGAGGAAGAGGAGCGAGAGGAGGAGGAGTAGGAGAGAAGGCTGAAGCCAGGGAGGCATCGGTAAGCTCAACTACAGGGGAGGAGGTGGGAGAGAGCAAAGGGTTAAAGATATGGCAGCAGGAACATCTCACAGGTAGACACACGCTGACACACACAGGAGAAAATTCAATGAAGCCCTGCGCTGAAACACACAAGCAGCACATCAAACATCTGACTAAATCACCATGAGTCAATACACCATCACACTGTTCTTTTGAGTGTTTCCCACTTCATCTCTGGTGGGATCAATGCACACTTCATCACTGTCGTGCAGAGATTTAGATGCCACTGCCACCAAGAGGACAAATGCTGACATTACAACATTACACACTGGGTTATTTGAGAACGTACTGTAATTCTTAAGACCCAGGGTTGGAAAACCCCAAACTAGTAACCTTATTTTTATTTCATCAAGGCTCGCCACTGGTTTTACAGATAAAAATCAGTTAACTCATCTTGAAAAGTGCTACTCAGCCTGTGAAAATAATTAGATCGTGCCTTCTCTGGCAGGACAGAGCCACAGAAATTTGACTTGACCTCTGATGATGATGTAAATCTGGGGTTAAGTTGGTCTTTCACACTTGTACTGGGGTTCATCTTATCCGGATCAGGGGGAATTTAGTTATGGTGCAGTTCCTGTTCGGTTAAAAGTTATACAGACTAACAGATAATTTGCTGATTGGACAGTTTTGCCGACTGTCATCAAGCTAAAATCACGTATCTGCTATCATAAAATCCTGTGGTTGGTTTGTTTGCTTTCACTCCACAAAAAAAGCGCACCAGAGTTCATTTGAAAGAGGACCAAGACCACCTTTTTCAAGTAGTCTCGGCCCAATTGTTTGGTCCACACCAGGGTTCTATTGACAGCTTTCACACCAGCCCAAATGAACCACACAAACCTGGCAAAAGCACCAGGGTTTCTTTTAACTGACCCAAAGAGGTCAGATGTGAAAGCACTCTGAAAGACTACAAAATTTTTTAATTATAACAGTGGGTGGGCCAAAGACAATAACAGTTGCATACTTGTATTATGGGAAATGTAGGATTCAGCATTTTTCCCATAGTAGGAACTAAAAGCCAAGATCTCTCCGATCATTCTTTTATTTTAATTAGGTCTCACAAGTCTCCAGACCTTAGGAAAATGAAGTCCTAAATTTCTGGAGTGAGGTAAAGTTACTTGACCATTTTTCTAAAACTTCTCATTTAATACAGACCCCCTTTCAGAGACACCTTTGGGGGTAGTGTTAACCTTGCATTTTATCCATCGCCCTTGCAACTGCTCTGTTCGATACTCAGCCATCACTTGTGAGGTAAGCTTTTCATCTGTTTAAAAGTACTTTTGCTTTATTTGAACATGTTGGAGCAGTTGTGGCAGCAGTTGTGCGCTCAGGCTGGGGTCAGACACAGGTTCTTTTTCAGCACTGACCATTGACCAGTGATATGTCAAGGAATCAGAAACTGACAAGTACTGACAGCTGGCATTAATTCTTTTTCAGGTCTTTTTTTAACTTATTGTTTGATTAGATCAGACCGGGCCAAAATGTGGCTGGATGCAGCCACTGAAAGGTTTCATGTGGCCCACAAGGTCATCATGGAAATACCAAAAATTTAAAATCTAGCAAAGACAGTTAATAGCATTTTGCTTACCACTGAACCATTATCAAGCCTTCATTTTGAAAGGGGTCAGTGCTGTGTTCATTGGTAATGATAATGAACTGTATCTTTTATATTAAACTAACTTTATTCACTCAGTTCTGTACATCCATGTTGTTTATGTTGTTCTTCTACTTTTTCTGCTACTATCGTTGTAACATGTATACAGCCTGCATGGTTCATTGTAAAACATCGAGTTTTTGACATTGCCAATAAAATATTAGCCCACAGTTCATCACATGGCAGTTCATTAAGGGTGACCAGCAGTGGAGGTGCCCTATACAGAACACTTCTAACCATTCCATTATTAGAGATTTGGCCATTATTAGGACCTTATATCATCTGTGTCTGGCCCACAGCAGCCTGATCAACATCTCATGTGGTCCCCCATGAAAAATAATTGCCCACCCCTGGATGAGATAGTACCTGATTTTATTTATATTTTTACAACTGTTACACTGTTTTAGACAAAAGGAAATTTAGTCTCAAAAAATGTTAAAATAGTAAAATAATGCATTTGAGAAGTTTGGCTTTTTTTAAAACTGAACTGAATTTGGGAGACAAAGCTGTTTAAATCCCTCAAGGCAGGTACCGACAAATCTTTTTGGTATTTGTAGCAAAACTCTGGTATCACAGTGGCACTGGTATTGAAAAGCTGAAGACACCCAGTCCAAGTCTTTTGTGACTTTTGTGACACTGTGCTGCCCCCTGGTGGGGGTCAGGCCCTCCTCAGGTTGGGAACCAGCACATCCTTTTTCACTGATCTCCTCTTGAAATGTTGTTCAGTCTTACTGTACCTGGAAGTTGAGGTCATCTTCAGCCTGTGAAGGGTCCCACTACTGGTGCCCCCACCCCAAACGTTCCCCTCATACAACAATCCCAAACCCCAAACAGCATGCTTGTTATCACCGGTCCAGATGTCAAACATGCCCTGAAACAACCGTGCGAGGGAGAAAGAAAGTAGGACAGGATGATGGAAACATCAGTATGTTCAGGAGTCAGTTCAGCCCAGTTAGGTAGTCCTGTTCAGACCAAAGCTACAAGCCACCTTACCTGTCATCCCCAGTACTGTGTGTAAAACTGAGCAGGTGAACAGATGCGATAGATAAAGATGGCAGAGTGACATGACTTTTGAAAAAAGCTCAGAAGCAAAGACGATCAAGCCAGTGAGTGAGTGCGCAAGCCAACTGCTGATGTCATCCCCAGCACACTCATCAAGTCGCATCACTCATCATAATGTTTCCCCCGTTCTGACATTCTGATGCAAGGACGTGTGTCTCCTCCCATCACACACACTCTCCCAGTCAGAACAGCAGCGTCATCATGACATTGTGTCCAGTGACAATGAGTGAAAAACTTTAGAAGCACAAGTTGCTGCACGGGGCTAACTTGTCTCTCGTGGCAGACAGGAAGAAGCAGTGATGCTGTGAGTTTGTAAAGGTGAGCCATCAGGGATTGGCTCAGACATCAGAGGTTAAAGGTCTTGTTCAATCCCTGACAGCACACAGCAGCAGCCAAACAGCAGCTTTACATACAAAGGGAAGATGGAGAGATGAGTGGAGGCAGACAGGCAGATGGACAGATGACAAGAGAAAGAAAAACGGTGTAGACAGCAGTTCAGTCCAATAGCAAAAACACAGATTGGTCTATTTTTTCACTAAAAGCTTTAGACCATTTGTTGATTTCATATTATGATAAATGTAATGATTTGGGGGTTGAGACAGTTGCTTGAACTAGGGCTGAACGATTTATCGTTTTCTGATTGAAATTGCAATTTCAGACGTGATCACGTGATCGCCAAAGCTGCGTTTTTTTGCAGCACTCCTGACTGACCCAGGATCTGTTGTGTCAACAATTTTACACATACATGCCGTCTCCCTACTATCCCGCCAAGCTCACCAATCAGAAGCGGCATGCTACTCATGGACAAGTCACGCTAACCAATCAGTAATAACCTGCTCCTGCTTTGTAACGTTAACGTGTTTTGAAATGGCTTCAGCTAGGGTGCAACCGATCGCAGTCGATCCGTGTTTCGTACAGATCGCCTTCTACGCATCATAGTTTTACTGTCACTGTTACTTTTGTATAAGTTATAATACCCGAAATCTCAATGCAGAGTTGCAGTGAAAAGACAGGACAGATGCTGCTGTGTGCAGCGCGTCTCTGTGAAGAGTGAATGATTTAAAATCCATCACATCATCTTGAATGAAATCCAGACCATGACTTTTTTCACTGATGTAACTATGCTGTCGTCAAAGAAACGGATCATAACACTGTGATAATTATTGAAACTTTGGTGATATCAGCTGTATTAACTTCTACACAGCTCCTCTCTGCTCACCGGTGCAGCTCTGTCTCACCCTGTCTGTGACACAGTGTGTCTGTGCTGATTGATTACCTGTAACTTCTAACCAATCAGATGTGCTGTAGGCGGGACATTGAGCCAGACTACAGAGCATAGTTGTGTCATATACTGTGCAGTGTATGATGATTTAATGTATGAATATACATAGAACAGTACTGTATAAGTTTGAAGATTTTAATATTATTACCATTATCATTACTATTATCATTATTATTACATCACATAACTATGGTGATAATTACAGACAGACAGAGATCAAAGCCAAGTGCATTAATTTAACCCTAATCCCACCATTTTTTTCTTTTTTGCTGATCTGAAAAATGATCCGATCCATGACTCAAAACCATGATACGATCCGAACCGTGAGTTTTTTGATCCGTTGGACCCCTAAAGACGGACTTAAAAACCTCCTCCGCATGCTGGACAGAAAATATGTGATTCCCCCCTGCACCTACTTCAACCAAGTTGCTTTGATGGTATAAGTAATTTTCTGTCATGTTTGTAAATGTTACTGTACATTGTGAATATTGCACTGAAGCTTGATTTGAAGAAAATTGTGAATCGAATTGAAATTGCAATATCTGCCAGAAAAATCGCAATTAGATCTTTTCCTAAAATCGTTCAGCCCTAGCTTGAACATTAAGAAAACTGTTCCTTAAGGGCTAAGTATCTCGTAACAGGCATTTCTGATCATTTTCTGACATTTTTAAGATCAGTTTAAACTAATCTAAACTGGAAACAATACATGAATCACTTAGAAAAATACCTATTACCTGTGATTGATTTTGTGTTGATTTTGAAATAATGTGAAAAACCAATACAAGTTCAAGCATTTGTTAGAGCTTTCAGCCATATCAGCCGTAAATTATTTCTTTTTGGCAGATGGGTGGATGTGTGGGGGGGCTTTTTACATTCAGGAGTCTGACTCCGCACAGGGTTTTATTTTGAAAATTGACTGGCTTCTCCAAGCCGTTCCTGTGTCTGACTTCCTGCTCAATTTGATCTGGTCTGTGCAGCATGAGAGTTGGCGCACATTTGAAGCCCAACAGAGTGGAGAGACGCCTTTGGGATGCTTCTGAAATGGCTGCGATCAGCTCTGGTGGCCACACCTGGTGGAATCAAAATGTTAGGACTGTCCTGTCAAATCTTTTGTACTTTTAGACATCATTAATAGTTTTGTCATCATCGTCACTGTGGTGTTAGCTCTTGTTTTAGAGGATCTGTCATTCAGTATAGTGTTTGGAGGATTTGGATCATGGATTGTTCCTTGATAAAAAGAAATTGGTCACTGACAAAGCCAAATTCAGAGCCTCGGTTCTCTATACCTGCTTGTGCATGTTGAATATCGGGTCATGCAACAGCTTCCTGCAGTCTACCACATGCAGGTCTTGTATATGTAAATGTGCTATAAGTCTTTAGGTTTATATACAGATAATTTATTGATTATGTAAAATATAACCTAATTTTTTCCATTCCACAAGGGTGTGATATTTGAACCCAGTGGGGTTAAAACTAGTTCAAACAGAGGGTGGAAGAACTGCACTTTAGTGGACAATGCAATGACGGTGGACTGCACTGCTGCTTTATGTTAAAATGGACAGATATAGAGACAGACATGGAGGATGGGGGTGGGGCAAGGCGACAGGCAGACACGCTGTGCTTCTCATTCCCCATTACCTAGACCTGTAGCGTCAGTAAAGTTCTCTGCCAACAAAAAGAGAAGGGGAGACAGGAGAGAGAGGAGAGGTATAAGAGGGACAACAACAACGACAGCGGCTGGAAGGTCAGTTCAACAGATATTTACTCAGCACTAATGGTTCTAACCATGCAGTCTGACCAGCATGGCTACAGACCACTACAAGTGTTCTGAATGTAGCTGAAACAACCCTTTAACACTAGAAGGCAGTCATTTTCAAATTTATATGTGCAATAACTTTGTTGAATTAAAAAATCCAATGCTGCTGGTACCTAACTTTTCCTAAAAGTGTCTGTATTTTCATTTAAAACGTTTTTTATATAAATTACACAAAAGACAAAAAAAAAAAAAAAAAAAAAAGATAATTTTTACCTATTTCAGCCACAAGCGGTTATAGTGACCACATGGAAATTGCCACGGTTATGTTGTTACTTTTTAACAGCTGGAGATGTGTCTTGGTTGCGCAGCAACTATCATTGCCTTTGACAATAAAATTTCAAAATTGGTCTCCAATTTCCAATTTACCAACATTAAAATACACATAATTAATTAATTAGACTCAATTGAAAATAAAGTAGGGGAGACCAGGGACATTTATAACACTTTTTGTCTCAGCACCTATAACTCACTGAACTTTTGTGTACTTGTAAGAACTTGAAACAAAGTATGTATTACAAATAGGAACTTTTTCCCCCTAGACTGTGATTATTTTTTGTGATGGTTAGGTGGAAATCGTATAAAATACATTTAACTGTTTCTCACTCTGAGTAATTTTAGAGTAATCTAAAATTTGAATCAGTGATGGTTGTTATCCTACAGAAAAATACTGCTGTGAATATATGCAGTCATTATGGTTTACTACATGTGATGACAGCATATTGATAAATATAGAAATAAATTACCAAATTCATATTTTGGCATTAATCCATTTTTTAAAATAAAGTAACAGAATAAATGTCTGGTATTTATCATGAGAGATAATAGAGTTTAGAAGTCAAAGGTCAACATGACCACTTATGGCCATTCTAGTAGTTCTGGAATTCTGCCACTTCTAGTGTTAAAACAACCTGTCAGGTGACAGTCAAATATCAACACATTGCTGTACCTCAAATATATGTGAAAGGTGTTAACATGAGCACCTGGACAGTCAGTGATCTTCTTTTGATCTGCTGTGGGTCCATGTGTATGTGTGTATGTGTGTATGCGTGTGTGTGTGTGTGTGTGCGTGTGTGTGCGTGTGTGTGTGCGTGTGTGTGTGCGTGTGTGTGTGCGTGTGTGTGTTGTGTGTGTGTGTGTGGTGTGGGTGATAATGTCGTCCATCAGAGAAAGAGCAGTTCTTTCTCCATCTGATACCCTCACAAAGAACCCTGTGTCTGCAAAAGGGCTACAGTCGCTCTCACTACTGTATGTCTCTGTACTGTCTCACACACACACACGCACACACAGGTTCCAGTGATTCACAAAACCAGACTCTCACAATGTAGTCACACTATCGAACCAACCTAGTTCCCATGCAGCGAAAAGGGCTGGAAATGGTGTAATTATGCAGTAAAGGGCAAAAAGCAGCAGAGTGAAGGTTCACTGTCCTCTGCCCTATTGGGATACAGAATGCTAGACACACTGTCTGACCCCCTGTCTCGACCGCAAGCAAGTCTGGTGCGTTTTTCACTCACATGTCTTACGCAACAGAGACACTTTCATTTTTATCAGTGCAGCTGTCTGCACCGGCTCCATGCATCTCAGCTGCATTAGACGGGCGTTAATGCGACCTGAAGCATTTAAGTCTGCATGAACAAGAGGCTGATACTCAGTATAAACAAATTTTATCCACATTTTGAAACCTAGGCAAAGCAGAGTGTGCTCCACAGCCAGAGATCAGCTCGTTCTCCTCTGCAAGACATGGGGACCTCTTGGACCTTTTCTGGAGCGTTTTTGTGGCAAACTGTACATTTACTGCCACTAGCCACCTTACTGCTAAGCTTTAATCCCTCCGCTCTGATCGCCAACACCTGTCTACTCTGAGTGCAGCCACCGGCCCTGGCTGATGGAAAATAGATCAGAAATATTCACACATATCGAAGCAAAACTGCATATTGCACTGAAAGTTTGGCTGCTCATTTGCTGCTGGATGCTTTGAAATATGTACGTGGGAAATACATAGCTTACACAGACAGACATTTCAGTGTAGCGTAAATGAGGTTGTCCTGCGAGCGCGATGTTGACATGATGTTTGTGGTCTAGACAAGGGGTCAATCTCGTGATAAACTAGCTCAGAAATTAACTTGCTGAACTTCTGAAAAACTCCTGGATGATCTGTTTTACAAGCTTCAGGTAACAAAAATGCTGCGATTGTTATTGTTAACAAATCAAATCAAATCTAACATTAGGTGGTGGGTAACAGCAGCTAGTGTTTGCCTGTTAACATATGTGGCTTGAGTTAGCTTGCCACCTATTTAACAAGGCAACAAAGTGAAACAAACAACAGTTTGTTCGGGTTAAAGGACCAGTGTGTAGGATTTAGTGGCATCTAGCTGCAAGCTTGCAGACTGCAAACACCGCGTCTCCTTGTCAAGCATGTAGGAGGGGCTACAGTGGCCACGACACTCAAAGCAAAATACAAAATGTGGTATCTAGAGCCAATGTTATTCTAAGGTAATAACAATTTCAACTGATTATACACTAATAAAAACCTACTTATGAATAGTATATTCCATTTTTGCCAATAAATCCCCCATAATCTGACACACTGGACCTTTAAACAGGAAGAAATATTGATGTGTTTTTAATCATTTTTAGACGCAGACGTTATATATGACAGTACATCAGGCTTTGGATACACACTCACAATACTTGTTAATAGCATCAGTTCCTTGTTGGTTTGGGCCTTTTCATGGGATTTGATGACAGTAAGAAAAATATAGACTATTGCCTTATCCTTAGCACTTAAAACAAATGGCTATAGCTAATCTGACAAGAAAAATGGCTGCAGTCATTTCTAGTTTCATTCAGTCTGGGTGACTTATTTTGTCTCAATTCACAGCATCCCTCTGGTGAACTGCTTGCATTGTAAATCTTGGGTTTTTAGTGTTTCGGATGCACGTTCGTCCTCAACAAGAATAAAATTTTCTTGGAAGCGAACAAATGGTCATATGTAGAAACGCTCACCTTCATTGGTGAAGTGTGGCGACTCCTCAAGAAAGACCTCCCCTGCTCCCACCTGCGAGAGCGCTGACAGGTAGAACCTGTAGCGGGTCGATCGGTCCGGCAGGCGGAGGGTGAAGTCTGTCACATTAGGAAGGAAAGTCTCGAACTGGGCACCGCCTGCCTTGGAGCCATTCACTACACACACACGCAAACACAAACACACACATCACAGAATGTCTGATGGTTTGAAAGTTTATATCCACGTGTGAATACTTTGTGTTTGACAGCAGCTCACCTGTTTGGTACTTTAACTGGTATCCAATCAGAATGCCGTTGGGCTCCAGAGGTTTGTCCCATTCGAGGTAGAGGGTGTCGAAACCTCTACGGTTTATCCTGAAGAACCTGGGAGCATCTGGCACTACAATCGCACACACACAGATACACACACAAAATCATACAGACAGATGAGTATACAGAAGAAACAAGAAGGGAGAAAAGAAACTTATTCTGCCCAAGCTGCTTCCATCATGTGCAGAATCTGAAGCATTATAATGCAGTACCATTGATGGCCACTAGATGCCGGTTCCAAAAACTCTCCATTAGTGCCAAAAAACCTGTCAAAATGAAGTCAATGCTTTGTCCCTACATGACATTATGGTCTCAACAGTTAATTTTGACTCTAAAGTGTGTTCAGGTGAGGATTATTAATATAGTTTTATTTAAAATATTCTGAGTGCTGCTATTTGCTTGATTGCCTATTTCACTGTTAGGCCACAAGAAAAAAACGTGCCACTTATGTCATGGAATGTCCTACTTTCATTACAGGGCTATATGATCTAACCAGTACAATACATTTGGAAAGGATAAAATATGTCTTAAAGAGTAGATACCCACAATGTAAGACAATCTGGCAACCCCCATATCACACATTTTGCACAAAGAAGTTCCTGACCTTTACTGTACTTACACACTGTTCATTTAATGAGCAGAGAAACAGGAGAGGTTTAGGAAGATGAGGAAGACAAAAGTAGGAAGCCTTAACTGAGTTATGTTTCTATTATTTTGTGTCTTTTATTTAGTTTAAGCACATTTATTTTATCTTCACAAAATGCACACATTTCACATTTCTATTACACAGATTTGTTAAATGTTTGATTTTGATTGGTCAATTTTGGTATTCCTGAGACTTATTTCTGAGTGTTGCTATGTATGCAGTTCTGATTTTAGACTCTGGGGGAGCAATAAAATAACATATAAATCAATATTTTGTGTCAAATTATTGATTTTTTTTGTAAGTACCAGTGTAGTAAGTGGAATAAGGTACAGTAAGCAGGTCATTATTGCTAGTAAACCCCTTCAGGGTGATTTAAGACCCCTCTGCTTCAAATCGGGCTCCTGCACCACCCTTCCAGATAATGATGAATTCTACAAAAGAGAGTCTGTAAGTAGACTCAGCATCCTATTAGAGCTGCAACAATTAATCCTCTAATTGGTTATTCATTGATTATTGAATTAATCAACAACTATTTTGAATATGAATATTTTCTTTATAGTTTCTTTATAATAGTTTCTTTACTCCTTTCTGACAGTAAACTGAATATCTTTGTGGACAAATTAAGGCATGGCTTTGGATGACTTTGGGAAACACTAATCAACATCTTTCAAACTTTATGAAACAACAACAACTCATTGATTAATTTAGAAAATAATCTACAGATTAATCAGCTATGAAAGTAATTGTTACAGGGAAGATTTGACATTTCAACTGAAAAGACTGTGACAGGATTAATTCTGTTTGGATTAATGTCCAAATTCTCTGATTTCAGCTGTTGTGAAAGTAATGCAATACAATTTCAAGCAGTTTCAAGCACTTTATCCAAAATCCAAGCACTTTTCAAACCTTGAAAACACTACATTAAAAAGTTTTTCCAAAGATTTCTAGTACATATAATAACTCTGTATGCTGTATGCAAACTCAAATACCTGAAAACCCAAATACTGGAATCCAAGTGTCTCATTTTAAATAAATGTGCCGTCATGGATACTTTTTGATACAGTCTGTGTCTCTGCAGAATAAAAAGTGTGCCTGTCAGAACCCCACTGATGACTGTGCTACCTTTAGGTCAGAAAACATCTGTGAAACTACATGACATGTCAGGATGTTTGCGTCCTCACCTCCCTCCTTGGTGGTGAACTCCACCGTGTTGCTGGGCGGACCCTCAAAGTGGTTGTTGGCCACAACCATGAACATCTTGTATTTGGAGTAGGGCACCAGATCGGTGACGAGGCCGGACGGCTCGGCCACGGTGGTGTAGAAACCTGTGGTCTTCTTCTCCTTATTGACCACCAGACCAGGAACCCGACTGGACTCACGCCAGTAGTACAGCTGGGAGGTAGAAGGGGAAGGAAAGGGTTAACGGGTAAGACGTGCAGTGGAGGGAGAGGAGATTAAACAAAAGAAATTAGAAAATGAGGTTCTATTTTTAGAACAAGTCTGCAGTCGGTTCTCATGACAAAATTAGAGGCAGACTCACTCTGTACTCCTTGAACTCTCCCTGCACAGAGTTCAGGTCAACGGGTTTCCAGTGGATGGTGGCCTTGTTGCTGTTGACCTTTGATACTCGCAGGTCAGTGGGAGCGTCTGTGGGCTCTGAACACATGAAGGGACACAGTATGTGTGAACAGTGGGAAAGGATCAGCTCTGTTTCTGCTGGAATAACAACAAATTCCCTCTGAGGTGTTCTCATTGCATCGCAGTCAATCTAACACAATATACATAATATATTGAGTCATAACCCCTGTATGATATGTATCATATCACCAGATTCTTGCCAATACACAGCCCTATGACCTGTCAATAAAAATTCAAAACCAGCGTCTCTTTCCAGAAATTAAGTTTCTCAGGATAATCCACAGATCTAGTTGTGAGCAGTTTCATATAGGAACTACTTTCTTCACATCAGGAAAAAAGTAGTTCCAGCAGATTCTACTGTAGAAAGAAAGTAGCTCCTACATGAAACTGCTCACAACAAGGTCTGTGGATTATCTTGAGAAAGTGGGTCATGATTTCTGGAAAGAGATGTTGCTGTTGAGTTTTACAAATGTTGTATTTTGGCACTTTGAGTGCCACAGGACTAATGTCATCTAGATCTAATATTGTGGAGAGAAAGCAGAAATCTTTATGGCCAAGACTTCCATAACTTGGCAATTCCCACCAAAACAGTATAGATGGATAAACAGCACTACAGGCTGGAAGAAAAATATATATTTTTGATTTTGGGGTGAACTGTCCCTTTAAAATGTACATTTAAATGTGCATGATCACAGCTTTTAATCTAAATGTACTATCACACATAACAAAGAACAGAATTGCTGAACAAACAATTAATAAAAATAATCACACAAATTACAATTTCACAATGTTTAGTATAGAGGTGATCCAAAAGTAACATAAGGAAATCAAGTTATATTACTTTAATGTCTATTATTGGATTAGGTTACTGACTACATATTTTAACAGGTAATTAGTAACTGTATCAGAATGCTGTACATTTTTAAAGTAATTCTCCCAACTCTGACCACACAACAGATTAAAGAGAGAGTGAAATGATCCACTGATGCCCTGTGAGGATCTGAGTTTTCATCAAAACAAAATATCTCTCAGCTTTTGTCATAAAATCAATGTCGGTGTTGACTTTCACATTCTGATATCTACAGTGTATCCACTCACTGTCCTCTCCAGAGTATCCAATGATCATATTGGACTCAGGTCCTGGTCCAAAGTCATTCCTGGCCTGGATTTTGATCTCGTAAGGCACGTAGGTTTCTGTGTTGTGGACGACATGTTTGGAGCCCACCGTGGTCACGTTACTCCACTCCTCCCCCGTGTCCTTCCGTCTCCACCACACGTTGTAGTGCAGGTTTGGGCCGTGTCTCTCCAGGTCGAGGAGAGGCTGGGAAGAGAAAACAAAAAACAAAAAGTGAACGCACATTGACTGAAAAGACACACACTCACTTTGGTTGGGAGGAATGTCTTCATCTTCAAATCTTCTTAATGGTTTAAATTTTTCCTCTAACAGTAGTCTAGTTTTGTTTCTATGAAGGTCATGTCTATAATGCATTATAAGCACATTCTTAAGGTATTAAAATGCATTTATACAGCTTATAAAACTCTTCATATAGATTTATAATCATGTATGACATGTTATAAAGTATTATAAGTTCAGCATAATTCATAATGCCTTATAGCTTCATGCCAAAGTGACTACAGTGTGTGAAGAATCTGAGTCCTGCTGAGTTATACAGCACATTATGACACATTAAGAGACCTGCTCTAATGCATCATAACAGATTATAACCTCTAAGTTTCTGAAACGGAATAATGCCTTATAAACACACAAGTGCTATAGTCTTATGACATTTTACTTACTTAAAGCTCATGAAGTCATGCTATAGCATATCACTGGTGTTTATATGATATCTCAGAAACTAAGGGCGCAAGGCGCGAGGCGCAATGGATTTAATTTATTCAAGGTGTGTCCAAATCCTCCTTTGCCGTCTCCCCCCAGGGGTGCGAGTGATATTTTGCCCTGCCCCGCCCCCTGCGCCACCAGCGCAAAGCAGCATACACCTATCAGGTGTGCCGAAGTGCCCTCATTAATTCACCGGCGAGTTTAGGCCGAACATGCAATAAACCAATCAGAAAGTCAGCTCTTCTGTTCTATTATTTGCCTTTAACCACTTAATCATTATATTCACATTACTGATGATTATTTATCAAAAATCCCATTGTATTAATATTTTGTGAAGGCACCAATAGTCATCCCTACAATACTGTTGCAACATTGATAAATATCAAGAGAGGTATTGAGGCAAAAATGTGGTCATGTTTGATTTTGTTCAGATTGCCCAGTGCTGGTGATGAAAGAGTCAGCTTGGCTGACAGAGGGTCCTTTGCCAAAGGAACACTTTAATGAAAGCCACATTTGTAAAACTGTTAGGCCCCAGTCAATTTCTTCAATCATAAAGCTTTAAAACTTTCCAATCTGTCCAAGAGATTGAAAAATAATTTCTGTTTGAGTGCTGTCATCTCAGTGTCACAGTCACTCTCTTCAGATTACAGAATTTATTATTAAATCAATGTAATTTTAGAATGTTTTACAGAAAAGTGAGAAAAATTTGTTTACATATGTCCTCCATACATTATACCTACTACTTTCAGAGTAATTGATTTTATTTTTTATTTTTGTACAGTATTGCTATTAATGTATCATATGTAATAGTCACTAAATTTTACTTACAAGGTGTAATATCTTGTCTTGTACAAGTCTTACCTCCCAAGTGATCTCCATGTTGTCCTTCTTGGAGCCCCATCCTCGCAGACCTCTGGGAATGGCATCAGGAGCTGGGTTTAACATAAAGAAATGCACTTAGATCAAACAACATCAACTCCAACAAAGCCACAGGTCCACAGGAACAGAGGTACAGATTCATGACTGAAGCTCTCTGACTTGTGGCTTCTAGGATTTGTGTTTCTGCTTGTTCTGAAAGACTGGTATAGTTTCAAGTCAGAGATATTCTTACAAACTGTTTAACAACATATTATCTTTTTAAATGCAGTTAGGAGCTGAACCCCTTGATGAACAAAAACATATTTTTCATGTGAAGTAGGCTGACAAAACAATACAAAAGGTGTAAAAACTTCAATCCAAACACATCATTATCAGACATTAAACACAGATGATTTCAGATGAATGTGTGTGCTGCTGCTGCTGCTCCTCACCAGCTCCGCTCGTCTTGTATCGTGGCGAGGGCCTGCTGGGCTCGCTCTGGCCCACTGAGTTGATGGCGATGACTCTGAACTGGTAGTTGACGAAGGGGGAGAGCTGCAGGATGACTGAGTTGAGGTCCCCGCTGTAAGTGGACAGGTTCTGCCACCTGCCCGGCTCCCAGCGGTCCTCCTCGAACTGGACCAGAAAGTCTGCAGAGACACACAGCTGGCTTGAGAAAGGAAGTTGGATGTAGATTTTTGAGTGTCAGTCTATACTGTGTTGTACCTCTCAGATTTTTAATGTATGAAACATACATTCATACAGTTCAGTCCTAGGATGGCGAGCCAACGTAACAGGATCCACTGATGTCAGGAGATTTGACATTTCTTTAAGTCTTTAAATGGACTGTGAACTTTACTGATCCTGCTCGAGCAGTAGAACAAGCTCCCATTTAATTCCTCCTGTGATTTTGACACTGTATTCTTACAAGTTACTGCTGTGGGTTGACACCATAGATCACGTGTCAAACTCAAGCCCTGCAGGCTGAATCCAGGCAAGCAACTCATTTTATGTGGCCCGAGAGAGCTTGCAAAAAATAAAATTTCTGTAATACAATTCAATGCTGCTTTATAGAAGTATGGTGTCCATAATCTACATGTCCCAGAATGCATCCTGTTTTTATTATGTGCATACTGAAAGCATCTAGCTTACAAGGCAATGCTGTTTACATTTGTTTTTTTAATTTCAATGCTACACACCATATGCGTACTACAACTTGTGCATAATTATCCTGCGGTTATCGATTTATACCCATATATGTCCATACAGTATATCTAAACATTTCCATATATCTGTGTAAGTATAATGTGTATATAGTCTGGAGTGTATAGTTTTGTCAAATTTAGTACTTTACATTTTTTAATTATTTAATATATTTTTTCTATTTTATCTTTATTTTATAAGAATTCTTTGGTCACTCCCTTTTCTACCTGTACTTTTTGAGCTGCTATAACATGTGAATTTCCCTGGTGTGGGATCAATAAAGTTTATCTTATCTCAGCCATTGGATGTCAGTATAGGCTAGCTAGTATGTAGCCAGTAATGTTAATACTCGCAGCCAAAATTGATGCAGAGGGAAGGAAATTTAAGGAATATGACAGGAGAGCAAATACATGTTTGTGCTTAATGAGAACCAGCCAGTCTTCTTTGTCTTTTTATTTTTCAGAAGTTGTATAATAGTTGTACTTTTGAATGTGTGCTTGCCATTATTTATCCTAGACTTCTGCTTTCAGAGCTAGTTATTAATTATTAATTTATTATTGAAACCAGTAATGTAATATGATAACAAAATACATTTATATGGTTTTACATTTACAACGAGCACTTTGAGTGCAACCATCAAGTGGTCCCAGATGAATGTGGATCTAACACGCCTGCCAGACTGAGATGGAGTCAAATACCCTGTTGTGTATTTTGTTTTTTCAGTCATTTGTGCCCATTCTCTTTTAATGAGAGTGCAAGCGTGCAGTAACAAGTTTGAGGTAATATTTTGTACATTTGCAATCATTTTAATATACATCTTGCTCTAGCATCCAACTGAATGCTGAAATTTGCACTCTGCCTCTGAAATTGTGTGTTATATGTGGCTTCATGTATTCAGGTTTAATGTCATTTCCTCCCCTCGTCCCCTCTTAACTCTGTTTAATGACCCTAACACATTAATTTTACAAACCTTCCTCTAAATACAGATTATAATTATCATTTTATGAGTAACAGGCCCCTAATCATTTTCCTCTGATGGATTATAACTGTGGCCTCACTGAAGAGATGAGTATTTCTATTTCAGCATCCCTGCCTCATCATTACTTTTCCGAGCCTGGTGACCTGAAACAAACTCCACCACTTCACCTCTCCAGCTCTCCTTTACTCACACAATCTCCCTACAGGATGCACTTACTGCTGTGTTAGGAAACCAACGAAAGCTGAACCTGTCCCACACAAATATATCTGCCTGTAACACAAGACGTGTTTTTGACAAATGCAACAATAAAGGGCAATTTAATCCTACTGAGAAGTCTGGAGCAGGTGAAAGAATACAGGTGAATGAGGAGTGTGTGTATACTGACTTGTGACTGGGCTCCTGTGGTCGTTTCCGGGTATCCAGGTGAGGCGAACACTGCGAGCGGCTGGGTCGGACAGATCCAGATCCAAAGGGGGGTCTGGACGGTCTGCAGAGAAACAGGAAATATTCTCATCTTAAACATGGAAAACACAGACTTAAGTCTACACGCAGACACATACAACAAGAGGCATGCTGCAAAACATGTCACTTATACTGTACACTGCCATTTATTCTCATGATCAGTCCTTCAATCTTATCTTCAGATACACTAGATTTTGATCTTACACCCAATTACACATCCAAATCTCCTCCCACTTCACTGATCACGTTTGTACAGAGGACTGAAACTGCCAAAACAAAAAATAAATAAATACATATGTAAATTCATAAATTTATGTATTTGTGCACGGTTCTTGTTCAATAAACACAACTACTACTACTAATAATAATAACATACATGAGTCAATACATTAATGAATATACCATTAAATGCACCCAAAATATAACAATTAAATGTAGGCATTAATTAATTTATAAAATACTTAAAACTTCTGTATTTATTTACCAGTTTAATAATTATAATTATATTATAATTCTAGAGCTCGAGTGATATTGAAACTTAAAAATTCCGATATTGATCTATCAGACAATATATACACCAATACTGATATAGACTGATATAACTGTGATAGTCCAATATTGGCTGACTAATATATCTGTCTTGATGTAATTAATTCTCCTAGTTATGTACTTCAACATTTAATTTTCCATTGTATTTATTAATTTTATTTATCTATTTATTTTGTATTTATTTCTGTATAATTTTCCCTTTGCATTTCTGTTTCATTGTGCAAATGAGGGGGCTGTCTTTCTAAGTGTGTCCTGGTAAACCTCCGCCCACTGGTATTGAGTGCATTTAATAACATATAAATTTAATTACTGATTCATTTGTGTATTTATTTGATTAAGTGATAATGGCACTTTCAGTCCTCCATAGATATGAAACACAGTTGAGTTTCAAAATCAAATTTCACTTGGAAATTGCAAAACTATGAAAAAAGAGGAGAACTACTACTACTAATAACATCAACACACAGACTGGAGGAAGTGAGATTTTTGTACCAAACTGGACATTATGGACAATAATTATCAACATCTTCAGACTTAATATGAGATTAAAGGACCTGACAGGATGGATTTTGGTACATGCACGTAAAAATCTATTCTGCATTAAAATCACACATGGAGAAAAATCTTTGATACATAATAAAATAATATCCAAAACAGTGATTTAATGTAAATATTATAGTATAACAGAGGGACAAGCTGAGAGAGAACAAAAAGAAGAGAACAAAAAATCAATAAGAAGACAAAATCATCAGGAAAGAAAAGAAAACAGAGAGATAACAGACAGATTTCCACCCAAGCCGTGTGTTACCTGGAGGCAAGGCACTAGAGACTGAGGGGTTGAGGGAGGCTTCCTCTGTGGGGCGGGGTCAGGGACCAGGAAGTGGGTATAAAGGTTAGAGTTTGCAGGTTAGTCTACCAGCCAATCAACAGCAAGGGAGCACAATGGTTAACATGTCATTTAGTACACACTGTATTAATGTAAGTCAGCTTCACTAACTACAGTTTGAGACGATCACGTAACCATCATGTTACATTTGAGACTTTTGCACAGACAATTATACCTGAGACAGCGGCATAAACCAGTTTTCCAAATTCTCCAGAGAAAAAATAAAATAAAATAAATAAATAAATGTAAACTCTGTCAATCCAGAAGGCGAATGGACCACACAACTCACTGCCAAGTTTTAAGCGTCCATTTGTTTTTGTTTTGTTTTTTTATTGCCAAATTTACACTATCTATCTTAACCACAAACTGTAAACATAGAAATTAGTGTTGGATTTTCAAATTGCCCACAGCCCTTGAACGAATCATGTGCAACGAACAATTCACTTCCATCAGGTAAATAAACCAAATCTAAGCATAAAATAATAATATATAATGAAAATCATTTTATTCTACATGTCTCTTTTAAATTTTTCACCAAAAATAAACTGTTTGCACGAACCATATCCTGTAAAAAATTCTCACCTCTGTGCAATTGGGAACTTCTGTCTTTCTATTAGAGAGCAAGTAGTTATGGTAGATTCTAAAGTAGTTCAATTTCTACTGCAGAAAGAAAGTAGTTCCTGAATGAAACTGCTCACAGGAAGGTTTGTGGATTATCTTCAGTAACAGGGTGATGATTTTTGGAAAGAGGCACTGCTGTTAATTTTTTCAAATGTTTTTTTTTTTTTTTTTGGCACTTTGACCACCACAGGACTAGCGACATCTTGTTCTATTATATTGCAGAGAAGTCAGACATCTCTACGGCCTATATCTCAAAAACTCTGCAACTCACACCAAAACAGTACAGATGGATTAAAGGCACTACAGGCCAGAAGAAAAGTTTGTGTTCTTGATTTTGGGGTGAGCTCTCCCTTTAAATAATGGCCACATGTTATATTCTTATCAAATAACAGTGGCTTATTCCTGTGACTCACTGTCATTAATGCAAAAGTCTCAGATGTCAAAGTGATGCTCACACAGGAAGCTCAAACTGAGTCTACAGTACAGCACCTTCTACACAGCACTACAGTATCTCCATACACTGCATGCAAACTGTTGAACCAGTGAGAGTACGTAGAGTTAAAGCTAAGCTAGGTCAGTATTTTAGTTAAACTGCAACAACAATAAAACATGCATGATTTCCACTGGAAGGCATAGAGCTGAAAAACAGTACAGAAAAAACTAAAGATATTTATAGTCAAATTCTAAAGAGAAAATATAAAGCAACAACAACAAAAATAAAAGCATTAAGGTGTGTGTGTCAAAGATGAAAATGTAATTTGGAAGTGTTGGCACACAATTTTGAGAGATTTTTCCTCACTATATTTCAAATAGAAATACAGTGTTTCCCCCAGGATGGAGTTATACAGTAGCAGCAGAGGGGAAGCATGTGTTGAAAGCATGTATACGGGAGAAAAATGCAATTTTTTTGTGCACTCAAAAAGTGTTCCCTGCTGGGAGGGTTCTATGTGTCTTCTGGCACCAGAGGGGCTCTTGAGGCTATACTGTAGGTCTAGATTTGTGCAGAGTAATGATCAGAGGAAATGTGTGTTTAGCTTACTTTTTATTGAATAAAAAAAATATTATCTCAACTTAAGTTATTAACTTCCATCTCCACAGTTTTATCAAACTGTGTTAATTTAATTCAATATGTCATTTTCAGTGACAAAATAACTTATTTTATGACATTTCCTTAAGGGGATCCTGTGCGCTAATATTTCTAATAGGAGAAAATCTGTGAGTTGTCTTTGATTGACAGCTCTTGAGTGTCACCATGGTGATGCACAGTAAGGCCGCCTCCAGGAAGAAGAAAACAGACAATGCACGTGGAATACCTGGATCTTCCGATTGTTGTTTATTTCACAGATATGCGTTTCCTTGTGTGTCAACTCAAATCCAAGTTACTGTGCACTCCTCATGTGTTGCAGGACTGTTTTCTCTTCAGAGAATGATGATGCTGAATCTGTGATCAGCATTTCTAGCTTCATTGTTGACCTCTACCTGCTGCTTGTTTCTCATTTATATGCTTTAAACCACTCACAAGTGTGTGAGTAGTGTGAGTAGTGTGACCTGGACATGAAGCGTCTGTAGCGCAAAATAATATAATTAAAAAGAGTGAAAACTCCTGTCCCCTATAATCTCGTCAAAAGAAACATCCAGCAGTGGCTGTCATATAAGTGAAACACTGGAACACAATAAGATTTGCTTCACTGCAGCCAGCTGAAGTTAGAAGTTTCTTTAGAGGAAAATGTTTCCATGCAAAAATACATAAGCTGATACTGAATGATGGGGAGTAATCCTTGTTCCAGCTCTGTTCTGTATGTGAGTGTACCTAACACAGTGAGGCGGGCTGAGACTGAGTCCTGGTCTATCTCAGATTTAGCAGTGCAGGTGTACGTTCCCTCGTCGCCTTCATTCACGTTGGAGATTGTCAGCGACTCCTCGTCTTTCCTCAGCCTGGGAGACAAACAGAGATAGAGGACCTGGTTGTTATACATCAACACTTCAGGCTGCTTTTGACTATTTTGGAGTTGTTCATTCAATTCTAAAATCAACAGGGTGTGTTGGGTTACTTAAAAAAATGTATTCCAATATAGTTACTAATTACCTGTTAAAGAATGTCATCAGTAACATAATCCAAGAATTACAATATTAAAATAATG
Organism: Lutjanus argentimaculatus; assembly: GCA_034769285.1. Lineage (NCBI taxonomy): Eukaryota > Metazoa > Chordata > Actinopteri > Lutjaniformes > Lutjanidae > Lutjanus > Lutjanus argentimaculatus. The sequence goes on from JAWZSL010000014.1 coordinate 28,345,989, forward strand.
TAACTTGATTACTTTCCATCACTTGAAAAATAGGTACACATTAATAGGTACTATTTTTTACTATGCTTATGTTTATTTATTTGTTTACTTTTATGTTCATATTGATTAATTGAAAAAAGCCCAAGACGACGTCAACAAATGTCTTGTTTTGTCCACAACTCAAAAATATTCAGTTTACTGTCAGAGAGGAGTAAAGAACCCACAAAATATTCACATTTATGAAGCTGAAATCAGATCATTTAGACTTTTTATATTAAAAATGATTCAAAATGATTAATCAATAATCAAAATAGATGCAACTTGATTTAGTAGTCAATTAATAATAGATTAATGGTCGCAGCTTTAAGTGCTTTATGTTGGTTGTTAGGTTTATTAGCTTGTCCAGCTGTTCCTCCCTTTGTTGTGCACAATTTATTTATTGATTGATTGATTTAAAAACAAAACATGGTGAGATTTCCACCCAGTGACACATTTTTTCACTGGAAGCCATGATAATGAATTGGCAGCTGTGTGTGGTCTGTGCACGGTAGTATAACATTCTTTATTTAAAATTGTGAGGATACTAAAAATCTACATTTTTCCTACATGTATCTGTAATCTGATCACATCTTTTTTATCTTTAACTATAGCAGAATACAATTACCTTTTTTAATCCAGATTATGTAATCCTGTTACATGTAATCTATTACTCCCCAAGCCTGAAAATCAAATAGCTGCAGAGTGTAAAAAACACACTTTAAAAGCAAGATTTCTCATAGTCTAACATGTTTTAGCTCAATTTTCTCTCTTGAACAAGGTATGTTACTGTTGTACGCCATTATCCTTAGAGTCGATCACATTAGCCTTTTAAATATTAATTTCCTGATATGCAAATTACAGGAGAATTATTGGCAACATATTAGACTAGAGCCTGCATGTCCCAGTGGAAGTTGTGGCTATTCAGAAGGTTCATGTCTTGATCTGAAGTAACAACTATCACATTCAATTTCTGACTTTTATAACAAACACAATTTCATGAAAATCAGTTCAGAATTAAGCAAGTTAAAGCTGATTTTGTTGTAAGGAATGTGTCTGTCAATACACATTTTATTTGTTTACTAGCAGATCTTGACCTCTCCAATATGGTGACTGCACAGACACATACAGTAGCGGTGAGACACAGTAGCAGCCATTAAGGTATGGTGAAGATAGCAGCAAAGCTAACAAATACAGGTATTTATTCATCTTGTATGCTGCTGAACTTTAGCGGATCATAACATATCAGGTATGGAATTGAGCTGCACATCTGACCTAAGATGAAAGAAACTTTTCTATGGACGTCAGTTTTTGAGACACAGCAAAAGCCAAAATGTGGCCTACAACAGACTGGGTAAACCTTGTTTTTAGCTTAGCAGTTGCAAACAGTAGGTGTTTTATTGGCTGCCACTGTTGTTGAAAATCGCAACAAAAATGCAAAGGCTTTTATTTTTTTTATGCCAATACCTTTGTTCTGACTTTTCCACGTTAGTGAAAGTTGTTATGAAGTTGTTATAAAATAGTTTTTTTCAATATCTTGTGACCTAGTGACTCCAAACCTATACCAAACATTATTAGGCCCACCCTGGACAAATAGGACACACCTGTTTTATTGGATTTTAGTGCTTCCTACATTTTATATAATTATTTTTTTTATTAAAATTAAGTATTTTCTCAAAAAAAATCCAGGGAAGACCCATGTGATTTTGAGCAAAAAGCTCATGTTTTCCACAGTGGCCTTGTAGGTTGAGTTTTTGGCAACTTACATTAGGAAAATCGCTGAATTTATATGTGAAAAAGTCACAGCCTGGTCCCTACTGACTCTACATCGCTTCCTTCCAGAGAGTGTGTGTCTCTGGCAGTGAGAGCCAAGGAGGTTCTGCTGTTTCAAAAAATCGCTAATCGCTTATGATGAATATATCTGATTCTGGTTATTGATGACTACCTACTTTCCACTATTTTAATAGTCTGGGGATGATTTTAAAAAGGGTGCTATAGTGAAATATGGAACAGGCACTCTGGAATCTAGAGGGTTTAATAACAAAATGAAAACGGATAAAAGAATGTCAAATTCCCAGCTGGTTAGGTATTTCTTTGGAAAACTGTGGCATGGTTTTGATGCTTTGACAGATTTTGACAGGAGAGGAGCATCAGAGATGTTTTAGGGTCAATGTAGGTGCTGTTACCTCCATCCCAGGTGGAGAGGCTTGTCGTCCTTGGTCCAGACCACAGTGATGGGCAGGGTGGGATCTGACTTCACCTGGCAGTCAAAGCGAGCCGTGGAGCCCCTGATGACTGACTGGTGCTGCGGGACTTTAACTATTCGAGTCCGATCTGAGTCGGAGCGAAGTTGAAGAGGAACACACACACGCACATACTACATTCAGATGCATCCAGGAGAATCAATGAAAGGTGAAACAGTTTCTGTTTCTTCTGTTTGGAGAGCTGCATGTAACACTCACACCAATTCACTTAAACATGACTGTAAGGCCACGTAAATCTGTTATCACATTTACCACCACAGCTCCTAAAATCTGTTTTCTTCTGTAGAAACAAGTGAACAAAACCTGCCCCAAAGGTGAGATGATTTAAAGAGGTAGTTTGGATTATTTGAAGTGTGGTTGTATGAGGTACTTCTCCATAGTCAATGTACAGAAAAGTCTGTCTGGCAGCAAGGTAAAGAGATGATAATATTCTAAATATAGTGTACACATATTTTTTCTGTGTCTAAAATGTGTTTGCTGCTGATTCTGTCCACAGCAGTACACTGCTTAGCTTCCTACACCAGTACTCCTGCTGCTTCTCCAAACTGGGGGCGTGTCGACCTCCATCTACTGTAGGTAAAACACTGACTATTGAGTAAGTACCTCAGCCACACTTCAAAAAATTTAACTATCACTGTAAGCTTCCAAAATATATTTAACTAAGCAAATCTGAAGGATATTACAGTATTTTACAGGGGACAGAGAAGAAAAGTGTCTTTTTTTTTTTGGTGGTGGTGCTTTTTAAAGATGAGGATCTCTACTGAACCTGCTGTTTGAATTAAAAAACTGAAATGAAAAATGAAAAGTTATCTCACCACCTTTGCAGAATAGTTCACCTGTTTTAAGTTATTTTTCAGTTAATTAAGTGCAGGATGGATATTTCCTCAGTGCATGTTGTCTGAATACAAATGTAACTCATAGTCAACAGAAGATGAGTCATTGAATTAAAGGCACATAGTCCAGCACATAATCCAATATGATCCAGCAGTGCAGGCTGTTTGGCACAAGAAAAGGAAATCATTTCATCTTTCATACCTTCAGAAGTCAAAAACCCTGTTGGAGCTAAATCATGTCACATGGTTACAGAATGATGTCATATCAACATCGGAGGGGTAACAGCTCACAATAAGGGTCCGTTAATTAACATTAGCTAATGCTTAATAGACACTTACTCACAGTTAATTAATAGTTAACTAATGTGTCCAGAAACATTTACCAATGGTGTTCAGTTAACTATGGCATTAATTCATACATCAGTTAACAGTTTATAAAGATGCTATTATAACATATATATAACTGTTAACAAATGTCTCTTAACATCTATTAAAGGTTTACATGTTAATTAGTGTACTAACATATATTAGTACAAGGTTGATAGAAAATGTTATTTAACATGTACATCATGAAGCTTAGCTATGAACTTCATGATATAGATGCTAATTAACATTTTATCAGCATATACTAATATTAGTTGGTCCCCTAATTACCATTAAATTTTAATAAATGTTAACAAGTGACATTTGTTAACAGTTACACAATGCTTATTATAGCATTAATTAACTGTTAGTTAATACTTATTTCAGTATTAACTAATGTTAATGCCATCTTTATAAACTATAAATAATGTTTGAATTAATACCACAGTTAACATGAACACCATCAGTAAATCATTACAACTCACACTAGTTAACTCTTAATGAACTGTGAATTAATGTTTATTAAGCATTAAATAATGTATGAATTAATTCCATAGTTAACATGAACACTGTTATTAAATGAGTACCAAGTATATTAGTTAACTCTTGATTAACATTAGTCAGTGCTCATTAAGCATTGTTAATTATTGAAAGTGTTACCTTCTCACATTTCGATGCAAAATGGCTGCTTTAATTTTCAGGTTCATTGTGAGTTGGGATGCTGAGTCATAACAGGATGCTGAGTCATGTGACTCAGACTGCAGTGATGTAATGTCTGACCTTTGACCTCCAGGTGGACCTGGTTGTTTGCTGCTCCCAGGATGCTGTTGGCCACACACGTGTAGGTGCCCTGGTCCTCTACTCGGGCCCGTTTGATCTCCAGGGTCCCGTTGATATAAACGCGGTACTGACCGCCGTCCAGCCCACTGCCTTGTCCGTTCTTAAACCTGCACACACACACACACAGAAAACTCAACACACGAACTAGTGAACTCAACAGTAAAGTACACTGTAGGTTCATGAAGTCTGTGTGTTGCTCAAGCACACATGGATGAGAGTTTTCAGAGGATGAAGCAAACAAAAAATCACAAGATGCTCACCAGCGGATCTCTGGAAGAGGGGAACCAAAGAAGGGACAGTCCAGGAAGGTGCGGTTGCCCTCAATTACTTTAATTAACTGGTTTCTGGGGCCCAGCATCCTTGGAGGCATGTCTGAAAAGAGACAAAGATCAAATCACACTACTTACTACCACTTCATCACTTACAAATACTCTGCGTGTCACAGAGGATTTGACATCTGTAAAGTGACGTGAAATTTAAAGGTGTTAACAGTGTTACCAAACAGTGGTCTGCTTGCAATATTCAATGTGTTCAAAAAACCTGATTGGCCTGAATTGTGACAGTTAAAAAAAAACAGGTGTCACTAATTACAATAAGATGTGACAGTGTAACAGTGAGTCAGCATAAACAACACCAGGAACCTGAAACCAAAGCAACTAAATGACCATTATTCAGTTTTAATTTTTTTTTCTGCAATGATTAGTCAATTCATAGATCCACTTGATCTTTTCAGTCATTTTTCAAGAAAAAATGTCAAACATTTGCTGGTTCCAGCTCCTTAAATGTGAGGATTTGCTGCTTTTCTTTGTCCTTTATGACAGTAAATGAGGAGTCTTTGGATTCTTTGACTGTTGGTTGAACAAAAAAAGGAAATTTGAGGACTTCACTTTGGGCTCTGGGAAATGGTGATTTAATTTAAATTTAATCCTATAAATCAGTGGCAGGCCCCCCAGTCTGGGAAAACTTCAGAGGTCACAATGGTGATGCTGCTTGTGGATGTACAGTACTTTACCTAAAACACACAGTGGGCACTCATGCAACACATCCTTCATATTCATACTTTGGCAGAGATTTTAGAGCTACACAAACTGGTGAAAAGTGAAACTAAGGCACACAGACAGAGGCAGGAGGACGCACCGAGGACGCTGACGAAGGCGTTGGCCAGCAGATAGCCGTGCTGGTTGGAGGCGTTGCACTGGTAGACGGCGCTGCTCCCCATCTGCACAGAGCGAAAGAGGATGGTGTCACCCATCACCTGTCTGCTCAGGTTGGGGGGAGAACCTGGGGTCAGGGGGAGACACAGGGACAAAAGTAATATTTAGAACGACAGAAGAATATTAATAATGAACTCATCTGCAGTGATTAATTTTTCAGTTTTGGATCTTTTGATTCGTTAAGTCTCAGTTGGTACATTAATAGTTAAGGCCCCTAATATAGTCAGTTTCAAGGGCTATGCTGGTGGTAGGCAATATAGAATTTCTGCTACTCCACAAGGGATAGTGGGTTCAGAAGTTGGACTGACAAAGGTCAAGTATTTAATGGAACAGAATTTAAATAATTTTCCCAATTTCAAGAACAATTTACACTCCCATTAAATGTTTCGTACAGACCCCTTCAAATACGACACTATATCACAAGTCGCAACTAAAAAACATCTGTCTCATATAAAAGGCTTATAACTGATGTCTCACAAAATACCTGGAACATCAAAGAAAAATGGGAATTGGGATTAAACGTTAAAAAAGCGTTAAAAAAGAAATGACAAAATTATGGAATATTATATTATAAAGGAATACCACTAAAAAAAGCCACTGTTGTGGTTCTCTATAACTGAACCTACAGATTCTGCTGAAAATGTCTGCCCCTTTTTGTAAATCTCAGTTAATTTAATTATTTGATGTGATTTATTTAATTATATATTTACGTATGCTGTCTGTATGATTTTCTTTCTTTTTATCTTTCTTTCTTTTTTTTAACCATTTCTTTTAATAATTTGCATGAGGTCCTATGTCAGAGAAATTTTTTAAGAAAAAAAAAAAGAAAAAACTTAAATTAAAAGTTCCCAAAAAAAGTTAAGGGCTGAAAATATAAGAGTCAGTATAGTGAAGAGATTATTCAAATTTGATTAGATTTGTGTGGTAACATTTCTGTTCAGTGCATAATAATCAAAATTTTTGTCCTGTTTGTAAAGTTAAAAGAGTTTGGTGATAAGATCAGAAAAAAAAATCCTCAGTAAACTGACAAAGGAAGGAAGAAAGACAGAAAGAAAGCAGGACAAAAGAAGAAACATTTGAAAACATCCTCTCCACATACTGTCTACGGGCTGTCCGTTGATCAGCCACTGGATGTTCGGTTTAGGGTTGCCGTTGGCCCGACACACCAGACGCCCGTTCTCATCCGGGGCTAGCACCAGGTTTGTAGGTTTGTCCAGCCAATAAGGAGCCGCTGTGGGACAACAGGGAGTCAGTTAGTAGGACGGACTCATACACTAACATTCATTTGTAGAAACACACTGTGAGCTCCTCACCTTTGACCTCGACAAAGATGGTGTGACGTATGCTGCCCAGGCGGTTGTTGGCCATGCAGACGTATCCCCCAGCATCCTCCTCTGACACGTTGATAATCCTCAGGGTCTTGTTGTGGTTTTCAAACTTCACCTTCCGTGCCGGCAGGTCCCCACCCTTCTTGAACCACTTGATGGTGGGTGTGGGACTGTAGACGAGGACAGACAGGGAAGAGACACGAGAGAGCGGGAGTTTGGTGTAAATGACAGACTTAGGAAAACTGCAGCTTCAAGTTCATACTTCAACCATGCACTAAACAAAACAGGGGAGCAGATTAATATGATGGCACATTAGGACTGTTGTAAGAAAAAAAATTATGGAGCCGCAGAAGGGAGGTAAAATTCACTTTCCAATAATAAAGTCATAAATTTTATGAGAAAAAAATATCAGATATTCTCTGAGATTTATGTGGTAATTTACAAGAAAAAAATCCCAAATTTATGAGAAAAAAAAGACAAAAAACCTATAATAAATAAATAGATAAATACAGACGAAGGAAAAAATATGCACTTTTGATTTTGGGGTGAACTGTCCCTTTAAGCTACATAGCAACATATAAAGCAATAAAGATTAGCCCCATCTTTACTAGCTCCATCATTAAATCATACATGCATTAATCTATCAAATTGTACTGGATCAATGACAAACCACCTACTGTCACCTTATGGTATAGGGAAATATTCCGGGTCCTCCCCCATGAAAGACTTAGCGCAGTTATGAAGGGTAATGAGAGGTCCTTTGATGAAATGTGGGCTCCTCTGCTTAACTATTTACCTGACGAATTGTCTCAGTTAGTCATGAGGGGCCAGTCTTCTCTACAATGGTCACGCCCACCTGTGATGAATCTATAAGTGTCTTCCTTTGCAGTGTGGCACTTACACACTACCATATTTTACTGTTTCATGCTTGCTTTGATGTGTCACTGCTCACTCTGTAGGATGTCGGTGTGGCTGTGACTACATTAGTGGATGTTGTGTGTGTATGCAGAGCAATATGGGAAGGGGCTCCTGTCTATGCTGTGAGGGTGGAGGGCGGGCAGTCAACTGGAAGCCAATTTACCTGTTGAAAACAGATGGATGGCATTTTTCTATTTATTTATTTATTTATTTATTTTTTTTTTATTTTTTTTTTTTTTTTTTTTTTTTCATTTTACCTATTTCTGTTACTGACATGATGGCAAAATGTAAGTTTTTGTGTTTCTGTTGAAAAACAATAAAATTTGTTTAAAAAAAAAAAAAAAAATCTATCAAATTGTAGATTACAATACAGTAATACAACATACATTATTCTCAAATTGGCCATTTGGCAGAATGAGTACTTCTACTGTTAGTGCTCATACTTCTGTATTTTTACTTGAGTTCAGTTTTGAATGTAGTTCAGACTGCAGGTCACTTGTCACTTGCTGTTTAAGTACACAGAGAGTGAGTTTGCATATGTGTAGTGTTACTTTCTGAGGATGTACACAAGCATCGCTCCAAATGGATGCAGGATACGTGAGGCAGCCATGATGCCTGTGGTTGCATAGCGGCACGTATGCAAACATGTACTTACAAGTATATCTTCTGCCTAACAGAGTTTTTCTACACTGCTGTATTGCTGCTTTTACTTGAATAAAAGATCTCAGTTCTTCTTCCACCACTTTGTGTGTGTGTGTGTGTGTGTGTGTGTGTGTGTGTGTGTGTGTGGTGTGTGTACTCACAGTCCAGCAGCAATACACTCCAGCAGCAGTTGCTCGTCTCGTAGCACCATTTTGGAGCTCTCGGTCCCTGTAGGTGAAAGGAAGGTCGGGAAGGACTCTGCTACTTTACGGCCTGCGGACAAGGAACAAGGAGGGGTTAATACACGCACACACAAACACACATACACATTCAGAATCTAATCCAGGAGCACTATACTTTATCTTTGTATCAAGACTCGCTTCCTACAAGGAGCTACCCATCCTGTTTGTAAATCTAACACTATTACTCTGATCATTTCCATGTGGCTGTGTTCCATCTCCGCCAGGCTTTGGCTCTCTCTGCAGTCTGTTGTGAGGCCAACCAGCCTGTAAACGGGTTTAACACCCTCTGGCTTCTCTCACAGGAAGACATTAAGAGATGCAGAAACAACAACAAGGTCACTGCTCTTACTTTATGTTTGCCAACGGAACAAAAATGGCATTAAAGCTTGAATCGAGCAGCTGATAAAGCCTGGCCAGAGTTTCTGCTGTAATGAGATTAGTTTAATATCAAACTCAAGTATTTTAAAGGTCATGGAGTTCATGGCATCAGTCTTCAGCCCCATGTTAAAGCTTCCTGTAGGGTTTGGCTACAGCTAACAGCCTCAGCAGCATTCTAACTGGCTGGCCTGCCAGAACTACAGGCTTTAGAATGGAACCTTTGGAGGTGGCTTTTAGGTTCCAAGGCCTTTTATAATCCACACACAGGTGCTTGCAGACACTCAGAAATAAGGGGTTCTTCCTGAAGGGCTGAGGTTCTACCCAAAACCATTTTTGAGGAAAGGGTTTGTCAAAGATCTTTTTGGATTAGGAGTTCCATGGTCATCTCTTTTTCAAAGAGATTGTTGAAATCCTTGAAGAACTCTTTCATCAAGGGTTCTTTGTAAAATAGTATAAAAGGGTTCTCAGTGGAACCCCCTGGGTGAGCTCCAGATAAGACCCTTAGAATATAAAAAGGTTATCTGTAGAACCCACTGAGAGTGTACTCTACATAAAACCCTTGGAATATACAAAGGTTCCCAGTAGAACCACATGGGTGTGTTCTAGATTAAATCCCCAAGAATATAAAAAGGTTCCTGGTAGAACCCCATGGGTATGTTCTGCATTAAACCCTTGGAATATAAAAGCGTTCTCGGTAGAACACCCTGGGTGGGATTTAGAGAAAACCTTTGGAATATAAAAAAGTTCACAGGAGAACCCCTGAGTGTGTTCTCGATAAAACCCCTGGAATATAAAAAGGTTCCTGGTAGAACCCCATGAGGGTGTCCTAGATACAACCACTGGAATATAAAACGTTCCCAGTAGAACCTCCTAAGTGTGTTCTAGATAAACCCTTGGAATACTAAAAGCTTCTCAATAGAACCCTCTAGGTGTGTTCTTGTTAGCTCCCTTAGAAGGTGCAACATTTCTGGATAGAACCTACAGAGAGGGCTCTGGGTGGAACCATTACACCATAGAAGGGTTCTCTGTAGAACCTCTCAAATGGGGGTTTTGGTGAAAACTTTCACAGATGTTCTAGGTATAAGCCTTTATACTGTGTTTTATGTCGAACTCTCTGAAAGGCTTCTCAGTGGAACCTTTATAAAAGCTTCTTCTAAGAACCAAAATGGTATCTCCTGTGGGGACAAGTAGAAGAACCTTTTATGGTTCTATTAAGCACCTTTATTTCTAAGAGTGACCAACAGTTGAGGGCTAGTTTAACTGTTGCATCAGTTGGTTGGACCAAACTTTTGAAAAGATCAGAGTGTAAATGAATCAGTCAGTCAGGTCAGCTGAGCAGTCTGGGATGTGAGCAAACTGCCGAGTGCCGTCTTTGTTTGTATTCTACAACACTCAGACGTATGTGGCATGTTAATCAGACGTGCAGCTGAGCATGAAGTCACCCGCTCTGATCTGAGTACAGTAAAGAGTCAAACACCTGTTCTTACTGACTAAACTACAAAACTAAGACTGTCAAATACTCAGTGGTGGGAAGAGTACTGAATATCTGTACTCAAGCACAAGTACTGTTACATTACTAAAATATTACTCAGTTACATGTAAAATAACCGATGATAGAAAACTACTTAAGTAAAAGTACAAAGTATTCTCATCAAAACTACTAAAACCTTCTGTTTTTGTCATTTTAAGTTTCCTTATTCAACAAATGAGGAGCAATTGCCACGATTTCAAGACTATTGATTAAATATCGATTGATACACTTTTAATTGGTCAAAATCCTAAAGGCAGTTAATTCATTATTGAATAATTGTTCGCGCCCCTATTCCAAACCCGTGCCTGTTGCAGCGTTTTGGGGGCATTTCATACATATTTCCTGGTTTTCATTGGCCTGTTCATGATTGGATCACCTTAGTCCTCAATAGCTCAATAACAATAATTAAAAGTAACTAAGTAGATTACATGGTGTAATGCATACTTAAGTACAAGTAAAAGTACAGACTTGAAAATCTACTCATAAAAGTAACCCCCCAAAAAAACTTAATTACAGTAATTTGAGTATTTGTAATTAGTGCAAATATTCTGTTATGTGTTGTCATGTTATCTGATGTTTATGATACTCTGCATTTGGGCCTGCCTTAAAGAGAAACTTTTTTAAACACAATTACTATTAATCAAGTTTTTCAACTGCTTTAATCTTTTACTATTTAAAGAACAATTCAACTGCTCTCAACTTTTACTCATCAACTGTCATTTTAACTGTTTTCATGACTAAAACACAGCTGACATTTCCGCTACTTTCATTTCTTACTCTTCAGCTGACAGTTGACCTGGTTTCAGCACTCATTCTTCACCTGTTAGTTCAACTATTTTCAGTGTTAACATACAAACTGTTTCAAATGAACTGACTTTACAACTGCTTTAGGTGCTTTAAATTCAGCCGCAAGTCCCATAAATCATCTCGCATGAAATCCATCAATATTTGAACTTTTTAAGCCGAGAACAAGCATGCTTCAAAATGTCTTCAGAGAGTCTAAGACTTTAGAGTTATGCTTTGATTTGAAGACATCTGTGAGGAATGTAAGTTGAAGACCCTGTGCTACATCCAATCAGTAATGATAATTGACTGATAATTGTTCAACTACACCACCGACTTAACCAATTCAAAAAGCAGTGCTTTGTAAAAGCCTGACTCTTTGACCATTACTTAGACTTCTAGACGGCACATTTCCAGTTTGATCCAATCCCAGAACAAATGCTGTTAACACAGTGAACATAGAATCCAGTCAACAGAGAGCTGCAGCCTGCAAAGAAGTATGTGGGATTAAATTAGCATTAGCCTCCTTTGTGATGCAGATCTGTATGGGATTAAAGCATCTGTTAGCGGTTAGCTTCTCCAGTGGGCGTGAAGCAGACAGGAGTGGGTGAGCAGGATCTGTTATTGTTAGTGACACTGGGAGGAGAAGAAGAACAACAAGAAGAGGAAACGTATGAAAAAGACGGCACTGAGGGTTTAGTGGTGATAAATTTCAAAGTGTTTGCGTACAAAATCGTTATAGTGGGAGTTATGGTGATGCAGTAAGCACCCTGGAAACATGGCAAACACCCTTCGGATGATTCTGGCAGGGGTTCCCAGGATGCACTGCAGCTGTAGACCCCTCCCACCTACAAAAAAAAAGACTTGTTTTTGCTTCTCTGTGCGTTCAGAGGAGATTAGTGATAAAGTAGACAGCGTGTGCGTTTGAGTGGTCGCGTGTGAGCATTTCGACAGCCCCCATCACTCCCACACAGAAGTGTGTTTCAGAGCAGAAGTAGGAGGCAGCTAACCTTATTTCCATACATATATGACTATTAATGACGGCAGCATGAATCCACACTGAATATTCATCATGTGACCTAATCCTCCTCCGTGCTGGAGCCTCTGCGCTGTCTTCAGTCCCACTGGGCCTCACAGCCGCCAGTCTGGTCTGTCACAAGGAGCATCTTCTCCCTGAGGGACATTACCCATCTACCCCTGGGCTTCACTGTCTTCCCCGAAAATGGCACATATGCTGCCACTTTGGCTGATCTGTTCCCTCTAGCTATGGGCTCATTCAATAGATGCATACAGATTTAATTCTTTTTGTGCAATATACTTGAATTAGGGGTAATTTGTGTGTTAATTACTGGATGTTTATTCATTACGTTTGATCGTTTAACACTGATTGAAAGGTGGAATAAACAGATTATGGACCAAATGAGATGAATAATTATTTCTACAGTGTGAGTGTATGTTAGGGTCAGAGAGATTTGTCTTGTATTGGAAGTCACATCTGGTCCAGTCTGTCATTCTCCTCTATTACATTAGATTGGATGTCATTTGATTTGATTCTATATTTAATGGATAGCTGAATGACACTACACTGATGTAGATATAGATGTATACACTCAGTTATATTAGTTTCAGTGGAGAGTTGTCACGTGCCATGATTTTTTTTATTTTTTTTTGTTAGTGTCCTTTTTTATTTTGTAGTCTTTGTCTTGTCTTTTTTTTTTTTTTTTTACTTTTAATTAGTTTGTTTGTTTTTCAGTTTTTTGTTGTTTTTTGTTGAAAAGAATACACAGCAAAACATAAATAAAGGCAGAGGTACTTCTCTCACTTTACAATCTTATCAGTCTTAGAGCCTGAGATCTGTGCCGGGACCAGACGGAACCAGACGTTTTGGGTCAGGTTAGGCCATATTTCCCACAGATTTAAGTTTAGATTTAAGATTTAAATTTTTCTCTCCAGTTTTGTTGTTGCCAATTAAAACTCCCCCCATGTATTGTCCCTGTCACTGCCAACTCCTACTGCTTGGTGCATGTTGGGCTGTAATCAGGTACTGACATACACTAATGAGGGACCAGTTTGGGCTGGGTCCAGACAGAATTTTGTTGGGCTTGGGCCCTTTTCAGGCTCCACTTTTCAGGCCCGATTAAAGTTCTAATCAGTGATATCTATTTTCATATCATCTAAGAACATGACCCATTTTTTTTATCTTGTATGCAGTCCATGTAGCCCAGCGCTTTTCATGGGTTAGATATGCTTCTTTAGAATTGTATTGCCTGGTATCAATCCCAGGTACATAATCCGAGGGTCCCATGTGTCTTGTCTTTACTTCCTGTCTTTGTTCTCTTCCCGCCCCTTTTACAATTTGTTTCACCTGTGCCTGATTAGTTTCTTGTCCGTATTTAGTCCTCGTGTCTCTGTTTCTGTGTCAGTTTGTTGTTGCCCTTTTGTCCCATCGCCAGCGTTTCAGATTTCTGTTTCAATTTTGGACTTCGGATTTGTTTTATTGACTTTCGTTTTCCACTTTTGCCCTCTTTGGATTTGTTTGCTTCTTGGTTCCATCTCTGGTTTAGTCTTGTGCACAAGTTTGTTGAACATTCTTTTGTTATTAAATTTCTTTGAACTGCAACTCTTCCCTGTCTGCACTTTTGGGTCCATCATCTTGTTTAGCTGGACACATTATGACAGTACAAACTGTCTAATCATGGACCCATGGACAAAATGTTCAACAAACTTATGCTCAAGGTGTTTTCTCGTGCTAAGCCCCTCAGAAGCCTCCTCTCCTTGCTCCTCATCTCCTTTCATTTAAAAAACTGAAAGATCTTTTGTGACGGTGGAGGTAGAATGATTACCTGCTCACTAGAGGAGATGGGACACACAGAAGCATAAGTTATCGTAATAAAAAGAACCCCATGTCTCAGAATGTAGGTAGTCAAACTTTCCAAAAAAGTCTCATAAGTCTCACGTGAACTATCTTGTCTTATCTAGGTGATATTATCTTTATTAGATCTGACAAGAGACTGAAAAAGTTTTAAAAAATCAGCGATGCTTTCAAAGGAACACAACAACCCCAACTAACTTTTCCCCCACAGTGAGCTGTAGCAGATTACATTTGTGTGTGAGGTCAGTCTGAGGTCAGTGGATGACTTGAGTGTCACCAAGCTAGCAGGTTAGTGTGCTCGCCATGTTACTGCAGGACAGGAAGCAGAGCTGTCCTGACAGGAAGTCACTCACCACTGTAGGGATCAGAGGCATTGTAAGATGTTTCATTATACAGCTCGTCTGAAAAAATACAGGCACACACACACAGCAGTTCATCAGTCCACACACACAAAGACACTCAGAGAACCTGATGACACATAGTTGCAAACCTGAAAGAAAAGATTTCACATCATCTTCCTCATTCTGCAGCAACCTGAGGAAACATCATTAAACATTATGATAATTTACTGTTATGTCATGACATCACCTCTAGATGGAGATATGTCATATTCCATCTGGGCAGGATTGGTGTGTGATCACAACATGCAGAGCAGACAGGAGCTCAGAGCTGACACACTGAGACCACAGTGGCTCCTGTTGAAGAAAACGACTGTATTGAGTGCGTGCTGTGTACTCACTGGTCTTAACTTTGAGTGTGAAGGGGTTCTTCTGCTGGATGGTGTGCGTGAAGAGGAAGCGAGCGTTGCAGCTGTAGTCTGTGTGAGCATCTTTGGCCAAAACGTTGGAGAAGTACAGGTCTCCGTTCAGACCCATGGACACTCTGGCGTCCTGTTGGATCGGAATCATAGCTGGAGAACACAGGGGGAGGACACAGGATGAGGACAGACGAGAGTGGAAAAAAGAAAAAACACATTTGATTTGTACTGTAGCTAATAGAAACTTCAGGCTAGTAGCTGCATGTTACTAATAACAACAGACCTTTTTCACAGCAGCCAGTTTCATATGAAATAGTATCATGAACACAGCTGTTATCAGTGATGCTACTTAAGGTTCAGTTCCATTCAGGTCAAACACAGTCACAGAGCTGCTGTTGTGCATGTCAGTTTGGAAGAGGTGCATGTTTACTAGACAGGCAGGGTCTAACAAAAAATACTGTTGTATTATGAAAATTGTAGCATCGGGCTATGCTATGCTAATGAGGGTCAGGTTTGGGTCAGTCTCGGACAGCATTTTGGAGGCACCGGCCTTGACAGGGTTAACTTTTAAGGCTGATTAAAGTGCAAGTCTCCCCACTATTAGATATTTATTTTACTACTTTACATTTAACTTCTATTTTTAGAAATTTACGCAGTTATAATACAAATTTTCAAACTGGGTACACAGAGTTTGGAAGAGGTGTATGTTTACCAGACAGGCAGTATGTAACAAAAAAAAAAAAGGTTGCATTATGGGAATCATAGCCTCCAGCTTTTTTGGAGATTTATCTGAACTAAGGACTAAAAGTCGGGATATCTCAGCTGACACATTTATGATTCCCACCATACACACATTCTCTGCAGTGATATTGTAACTTGATTTTAGTTAAATACCTGTAAATAAATGGCATGATATTGCGTATCTGTATCAAAGGCTAAAAGTATCATATTTAATGTAGAAACAAAGATACCATCAGGGCCAGCCTCTAGTTTGTAGAATGTTGGATGTATATTTTCACATACAGTGGGACGTGTGTTTAAGTTAGCTCTGGTGACCCGGCTGATGTGTCATCCTACAGTCGCTGCAGGCAAATGTTAACTTACAGCAAACCCACAGAGACGTCCAGACAGACCGTCATCCACACTCTAACTGCACCGACTGACGCGAGCCGTATGGTCGTCAAGACAGTGCCTCAGGACCAATCAGCAGCCGGCAGTCCTCATCACGCTTTGGCGTGTTTCAGCGTCTGGGCTACATGACATGGTGACATGATGTACTGTGGCTGATCTTAGTGTATATGTTAGTGTGTGTGTCGTATAGGCGAATCACTAAGCTCACAGAAGGTCAAAGGACAAAGAACTGCACTATCTATGTTTTGAACTGGGAAGGAAGTCTTTGTTGTAATGG
The DNA here is from genome assembly GCA_034769285.1 of Lutjanus argentimaculatus. NCBI lineage: Eukaryota > Metazoa > Chordata > Actinopteri > Lutjaniformes > Lutjanidae > Lutjanus > Lutjanus argentimaculatus. The sequence continues at coordinate 28,362,377 of JAWZSL010000014.1, forward strand.
AATAGTTGAAGTGTTTTTCTCAAACAGGCCATTTTCAGGTATTAGGTACCTTTTAATATATAGTGTTCAAATAAATAACTTGTTTTAAAAGAACAATTCATCCCAAATCAAAAATACTACATAGTTTTGGTGTGAGTTGCAGAGATTAGAGATGTCTGCCTTCTCTCCAATATAAGAGGACTAAAAGGCACTCGGCTTGTGATACTCAAAGCACCAAAAAAGTTGAATGTTGAAGTTGAAACATTCAAAATCATTTTCTCCTACCAAAATATCTAGATGATAAATAGCACTATATGCCAGGGGAAAAATACTAGTATTTTTAATTTAGGGGTGAACTGTCCCTTTAATAAATGTTATGGTGGTTTCACTGAGGTGCTTCTACAGGGTCATATGGCTGTAAAATGTTTGGACAGGAGTTCTACACACACAGGCACACACACGGACACACACACACACACACACAGTGCCCTAACCCTAACCCCAACCCTAACACACAAGTTATATTAGAGGAATATGGAATGCCAAAAGGCTCATAATTCATCGTTCACCCCTTTGGTGTAAAAGTCAGTAAACATACAGCTGTCAGACACTTCAGCACCACCATAAAAACATTGCTCACATGTCTCAGTCCACTTTAAGTTGATAAAACTACACCAGATAATGAGGGATCATGTCATTTTTAGTGGCTTTACTACATTTAGAGAAAGAGAAATACACTTAGTGTACTTGTGTGTTTATTTGTGTGTGTAATAATTGGAGCTCACCGCTGTTCATCCAGAAGGTGAACGGAGGAGGCAGGCCTGGTGGGGGGTTGCACTGTAGAACCAGCGGGGAGCCTTCAGTCACTTCCACTGGCTCCAGCACCTCTTTAGGCCACAGAGGAGCCTCTGGAAGACGGAGATGGGGACGAAGACGGGGGGGAAGGGAGGAGAGAGAAAGAGATGAGAAAAATGATGTATGACAAGAGTTTCAGTCAGACGAGGTTGAAATAAATGTATTATTACAGATGATTGATTATATCGCCAACATGTGACAAAATGTAGGGCACCTTTGGTGGCTGCAATAGTGGTTTACATATTTTAAAGGGATAATTCAACCCAAAATCTTTTGATTTTGATTTTTATATATACTTTCACCCTGGCTTGTAGTGCTATTTATCTATCTAGATAGTTGTGGTGTAAGTTCCAGAATTTTGGACATATTGGCTACAGAGATGTCTGCCTTCTCTCCATAATGGGACTGTCTCCTAAATGTCTCCTAAACCCTGCAACTAACACCAAAAAAATCTAGATAGATAAATAGCACTACAGGCCAGGGGAAAAAATATGTATTTTTGATTTTGAGGTGAACTGTCTCTTTAAAGCAAGCATAGTCACATTGCAACAAGAACTAAAGAAACTTGTGCTGAAATTTCTGTCCATCTTTTCTTAATATAAGACAGCAAGACATAGGCAAATGTCTTTGTGGCCTATGATGATGTTTCAGTGTGTGCATTATGTCCAAATATTGTGTCATAATGTGTTTGTCCTTGTGTGTTCTTACTGGAGACCCGCAGCAGGATTTTGTTGGACAGAGCCACTCCAAATTCATTGGTGGCAAAACACTGGTATTCTCCTTCGTAGTCCTCCGGTCGTCCTCCGCTACGGAAGCCGATCTCCAGAGTTCCCGAGCGTTTTCGCATCGTCACCCTGGGATCTTTCCCGATGTTGAAAAACTTCCCGTTCCTTCGCCATGAGAACCTGAGCCAGGAGACAACCAGTCAGAGAGCTAGTATTATAATACTGCTGAGGATCCCTGGAATTCAAGTTCATCCTCCTGCTGTCCTAATCAATTAGATTCATACACATAGACGTGAATTGTCCATTTTTTGTGTGGCACTCAGCAGGACTTCCAGGCTAATGTTTTATTCACTGCTGTTCTCATTCTGTGGTCAAGTTAGCAATAATAAATCACCCTGTTTTGAGAGAACTGGGACAAACCATGTCCTGCCAAAACAAAAACAAAAAAACATTTAAAGTTATAAATAACCAACACTCTTAACACTCCAATTTCTGGGTGAAAATTTATTTTTTAAAGATTTACTGACTATGAGCTGTCTTGGTTTACTTAAATTTTTTAGTGTCAGAAAACACCCTCGTCCCAGACAAGGGAGGTATTTCGGTAAATAGGTATAAAAATGTGCTATTATAATCATCTTAGTTAAATGTTGGTCCTTTAAAGTTGTGTCTCAGATTTCCATTACGCTGTCAGAATTTTACAAAATCATGGTTTAATCAGGCATAAAAAGAGTTAGCTCTACTCTAAGGACCCCTGTCTCACTTCCTGGTTTAAAAAAAGGCAGGAATACTGCTCAAACACTGGTAAACTTTATATTTTTCTACAAATTCATGAAATAATATTTCTATCAGATGTGTCTCAACCATAACATGTCGACTCTGTAGTCCTTCTAAATCAAAGCTAAATAAGAATTATAGTTTAAAAATGTGTATTTTGATTAACATTAAGAGACTCTGAGACACTTTGAAAATAAAATGGCTGCTCACTATAACCATGCTGTAAAATGTAAAAAACTGTCACATTTTGTCAACTCCCATGTTAAAAATGACACAGGAACTGAGTCCCGGTCTCCTGTACGAAAAGTGCTGTGTTTGACCCACCCATCCACCCCGGCTTCTTCCCTGTGTGGACTTTGTCGCTCTTCATAGTACGTGATTACAATAAAGGCAACAAAAACTGGTTAAACAGCAACAAAACAGTGGACAAAATAGTGTGGTGACAAACACAACCAAACACAAATCTTGGGTGTGTATGGCTATCAATTTGTCACTTTTTAATGGATTGAACTCCAGTCACATGGTTCATAAAGCTGATGCAGATGTCATCACAGGCTTGGGCGCATTTCTTCCCAGACCACAGTACCCCGACATAACCAGCAGGAAAATCACTTAAGTCAAGTCTAGACTTTACTTGGAGATCATTCCACGTCAGAGTAAGGTTTTATAAATATCTACTTATGCTTTAGATCAAAACTGGTCGTAAGTCCATTTTATAAATGAGGCCCCAGTCCTCCTGTTTAAGAGGAGACAATGCAGGGGGACGCATGGTGAAAGTTATCTTGGCATGAGCTTTTGCCCACTGGGCTATCACCATGTTAACATGCACTCTTTAATTGTTTCAACGTGCGGAAAATGTGAAAGTCTTTAGCTTGTCGTGTGGTTGCCATCTTGCATTACTCCACTGGCACATGACAGCAGCACAAAAATCCAGCACACGCTCTCCATGTGCAACAGTGCTGTAGCTTAATCCTGCTCCATGTGGTGTTTCCAAAGGGCTCCCTGATTAGTGAGGAACACAGAATATGCTTACATAACACGCCTCTATTTTTAGTGATGAGCGGGGATTTAAAAAGACGCTTCCTGTCATTTTTAGGTTGAGTTGGGCCTGTTTGAGGTGCAGCGCAGCGCTGAGCCTGAACAATGAGCTCACTATTGAAGCTGCAGAGCCCACAGCTACATGTGTGTGTGTGTTGTGGCGTGTGTTGCGTAGTGAGAGACTGATTGCGAGTGAATAAGTGAACGATCCCTTTCGCTGAATGTTTCATGAGCATGAATAGTCAACTGAGTGCATTATTGGAGCACAATGCCTGTCCTGGGAAGGGGAGAGCCAGTATGTGTGCATGGGAGAGTGGCTGTGAGTGCCTTATTGTCAGGTTGTGTAAGTGTGTGTGTGTACACAAGAATCTGGGTGAGTGTGTGAGTGTGTGAGTGTGCAAGTGTGTGAGTGTGTGTCTTACGTAAAGCCAATCTGTCTCCAAACAAACAATGTACCACTGTCCTGAGCTGGTCATACCCCCAGTGATGTAACCACTGGAAACCCAGTGTGTGTGTGCGTGCATGTGTGTGTGAGCAGTTTTGACATCCAGTCAAGACCCCCACCCCCCCAGCACAGTTAATATGGTTTCATTTATTAGTTGTATTTTTCATCAGCTTTTATTTTACTCTTCTTTTTTTCCAGTTCCAGTTAGTTTCCAGGGGTGAGTTTGCTTGTTTCAGTTTTAGTTTTTATAGTTAAAAAATTGTTTTTATTAGTTTTCAGTTTATTTTTATTATAATATGGGGGTATTTGTCAGAGGCAAGATTTAAGAAGCTCACAACATGTAGACATCCCAGTCACAATAAACAGATGCACCAGTGCCTCCTCATGCTAGTTCTGTTGACAAATTTGACAAAGTCTACAACTAAAGACATTTCCTGTATATTTTTATTTTATTTTAGTTAGTTTTGTAAATACAGAACAACAGAATACAGAACTGTAATGACCCTGCTAACACTACAGGACAGTATTTTGTAGTGCTATCTTGCAGTGCTTCAAAATGTGCTAGTTTATGATTAAATGGTAAATGAATAAACCTGTAATCCAACTCTTCTTACTTGTAATCAGATGACAAACACACTTTCAAACACTCTTTAATAAAAATAATAAAAACACACTTTAATCTTTCTGTATTTTTCTATTATTCTATTGTTATATTGCTAATTTTTATACCTTCATACTTTATATTGCTTATTTTTGTATAAGCTCTCTATAAGATCTTTCATTCTTGTCTATATATTTCTTGTAATAATGTAGAAATACAAGCACCATTTGAGGATGATGTAATTAAAATTTCATCCCTGCACAATGACAATGAAGTTCTTGAATCTTGAAACAAAACCCAAACAATGGCACAAACTATGCTATTAGATGGATCATTTAATCAGTTAAAATTAAAATGACTCCAGAGGGTTGTAATTTTGTAATTTTTGGTTGTTGTGTTGTTCTGCTTTTTTTATTTATGTTTTTCTCATAAGTTTCTTGTCAGAGCAGCTGATAACAGCACAGTTCAGTCAGCTGGTGACACAGAGCAGTATTCAACATTAACCATGGCCCTCTGGCCACTAAAAACTAATATTCCAGATGTTATTCCCATTCCTTTGACAACACAAAAACAGTTCCACAAACAAATTCTTTCTGCCAGTCGATGGTGCTACTTAAGTCTGGGTTTACTTAGCCCAGTCAAACTGTTGACGCAGTCTTTACAGAAGAACCACAAACACAAAAGGCAGAATATGAAAACGTGAAGCAGCTATGAATTTCTAGCAGTCTGTGGTAGCAGGAGGTGAATATGACACATGCAAGGATGTAATGTACTGCAGTGTGTGCCGGCAGTTTCCTCAACTAGCCGAGTAACCAAAAATGTACTTTGACCACCAAAGTTATGGGCTGTGAGGCCAGTGCTTAAAGCTATAAGTGTCTATCCACACAGTGTATGGCAACTGCCATGTTCTTTATGTGACTCACACAGGCCAAAAAAGCATTTTTCCTTTAGACAATGATTGGAAACAAAGTAGCTGTAAAATAAAATATGAGAGGATGAGAGGATATTCAGCTATAGATCACATAGATGTCAAGTGTAAATGTAGTAAAAAAAAAAAGCTGACTGGCTTTCAACTGTAGTTGGATAACTATAGTTTAACATTTAGTGGGTTTTATAGAATCTCCTGTGGAAATATTTCTTTGCAAAAGCTGTACAAAAGCAGTGAAATGTAGAATCCTTTGGACATCCTTTACTGCAGCTTTATTGCGCTGGTTTACAGCAGTAACTGTGACTTGTTTACTATCGCCTACATCACTGATTAGTCTAAAACAAAGCACAGGAAGTACAGGTTTCTAGGCACAACGTTTTCCAGAAAACAAGCACAAATAGAGTTCAAAGAAATGCTGTGAAGACGGGGGGAGTTGATTGGGTTCACAGCAGCTGGAGCTGACATCACACAGAGTGATGGAGGTAATGAGAGGACGATGTGGGGGGTAACAGAGAAAAAGAGGGGGCAGCAAAAAGCACAGCAGAGCGGTTGTCAGGTTGAGGCAGTAGAGGGCAGGCAGACAGGTGTCATGCTGAGTTTATGGGGTTGTTAGAGGGCAGGACAGGAGCCTTAGGGTGAAACACCCTTCAACTGAAGGAGAAGAGGGTCACTGAAAAACAAGAGTGGTACAATGAAAATGTGCTATTGTGTATGTGTGAGGGACAGACAGACAGACAGACAGAGGGGGGGCAGAGTGGCAGGAGAGCACATCTGAGCGGCACTGTCACTGCTCATAAGTCTCACTGCCACAGAGAGAGACGGGGTGGATGGATGGAGAGAGAGACAGGAGGGCAAGGACACACCAAAGACAAACAGAGCAGGGCGACAAAAGATAGCAGAGGAGAGAAAAGAAAGAGAAGGAGAAAGACAATGAGCCTGAGTGAATGATAGACAGTGGGAAGGAAAAGAAGAGGAGTGTGGAAAAATGTGTCATGAGTGCCCCCCTGATCACCATCACATGGATCTGTCCTGGACTGTTTTGTCCTCAGCTGTGCGGAATTTTCCTGATTACTCTCCAGCTGTGTCTGATTGGTGCACTCATTCTGCAGCCTGTCAGTCTGTCAGGTTGACATATCAATCAGACTGAGAGTGTTTCAGCCTGTTTTTTGAGTTACCTTAGAAATCTTTCAAACTTTCTTATTACATGGCATGCTATTCTACTTGAACCATTCAACTGTCCTAATTTAACTTCTATTATGCCACCACAATTTTACCCACAGAGGACAGATGACCTATCATGAGGAGCACAGCCAGCCTGGGCCAGGCTCTTTTCACTATTACCCCTTTTCCATACACGTCTTGCCTTGGCTTGACTCGGTTTGATTCAGCACGTCAGGCCAGCACGGCAGGGATTTGCACTCACTTGAAGGTGTGTCTAACGACTGAAGACATTGGGCCTCAAAAACATTTTCGTATTCTTATCTTAAATTTCTCTTTTGTTTTTTGTATAAAGGGCTCATACTGACATGTCATGTCATGAGTGCACGTGCATGAGACTCATAAATTAGCATAATTAGTGCCCCAATAAACCCATATATGGCTACGCTTCCTGCCCATCTATTAGGAAGTGTTCATTCATGAAAATGGCATCAAACAGTAAAAAGAAGAGCTTAAAGAGTTTGGAGCTCTGCTTTCCATGAAGGAAAATCTGTCATTTTAACAGTGTCAGCGGTGAAATTAAAAGACCTGCTAAAGCAAAGAAATGGGAACTGTGTTCTCAATGCCATGTTACCGGAGGGTCGGACTGTCACTGAAACAAAGAAGAAATGGCTCGATATGGAAATGGCTTCAAAGAAAAAATACAACTCGCCACAGCAGGGCGATTGATGACTGCAGCAGGAGGAGGGGTCAAGGGGAAGTTTCCATTATGGAGACAAAGGACAGAAGTGAGGATGTTCACCTGGACAGAGACTTCATGAACCTGCATGTGAACATATACAGCCAGAATCTGACAGGAGGTAATAATAGATCATTAAATTCATGTGTAAATGTGTAAATTTACAGTTATAATTTGAAATGTAGTCAAACAGGATAAGGATGACGTCATTTTTATTTATTTTTCAAACTCAAAATGTCTTAAAACTAATGAAATATACAGTCATTAGTAAAGAAAAACTTTGGTTTGGATACCAGCAGACTGACTGTACATGACTCTATGACAGGTCTGGACCTCAGAAATTATATTCATATCTGAAAGAAGCTTCAAAATGCGAGAAGCACGAATGTTTCTTGCATGAGGTCCATTATTTCCCCGGAATTCTTCACAGTTCTCCACATTATTTTGTTCTTGAGAAACTTGTATTTTGAAGCTGCAAAATCAGGAAATGTTGGGTTTTGATCGGCAGTAACTTGACAACTTCTGTCCAGTTCAAAGTGAACATAAAACAGTAAACAGGCCCATACATGAGTACAAACAGCGACAGAAGAGATAAACTAAGCCTCAAACAACAGAGATGAGCTTCTAAAGAACTGAACACAGTCATACACACTTTTAGAAATGGCAAGCTTGCTTTGGCCCCATTCCAGAGTGGGGGGGTCCATCTCAGGCGCAACTCGGCACTGCTCAGCAACAAAAAAAAACTGACAATGGAAAAGCCACATATGTTCCTGAAACAAATGTCAATTATGGGATTTTATGTTGCTTTTTGTGCCCAAGCCCGGCCCCAGCCTGGCTCCGCAGTTAAAACTGGTCTAGAACTGCCAGCATTTTCTGGAGCTTTGACCCTTATTAGAGATTTTTAGTCAGGATATCTCAGCATTAGTTTTAATATTTGGGTTGACAAAAGGTTGATTTACCCAAATTGAATCACTTACCCTCGGTGTTATCCAGTCAGATAGATAGTTTCAGTTTTAATTACTCAGGCCTTGTTTACTCTGGATAATCCACAGAGCACACAAACTTTCAACAGTTTTTGCTGGAATGTTCTTTTTTAGAAATAAGTTCCAATGAACAGTGAGGTCTGTATTCTATCCAGATTGATGGGGAAATGGTTTTGGCAAAGAGACATCCCTGCTGAATTTTCTAAATATTAGTTTATAACAGTAAAGGCTTGGGAAACTGGTCCAAAGTAGATTGCAGCACATGGGCTGAAGGCAACTTTATTCAATGATTGAATAAAGTTTAATGTCTCCCATCTGTGTGTTCCAGCACACTTTGTACTACAGGCCTCTTCTGTTACAAGATTAAGCTGGCCTTCAGAGGACCGGACAGGCGTGCAGTGCTTTGTGAGTGGGTTGAAGTGCATTTAATCTCCTCCTTCATCAAATATTAGTTTTAATTTCTGCGAGCACCACACATTTAATTTCATTCACCTCCATTGTATTGGAATGGAGCCACTCAAACACTCCATGTTAAATATGAGGATTTTACAGCCCTGGTAGAAAACGAAATTATTATCAGAAATAAAAACAGGGAAAAAGAGCCTAAAAACTAAAGATATTTTTATTTTATTTTAGTTAGTTTTGTAAGTATAGAACAGTTAGGTTTTTTTTTCCAATGTCTAGTTTTTATTTTTATTTCAGTTAGCTAAAATGTTTTTCACTCCTAGTTTTAGTTAACTGGAATGACCTTGCTAACACTACAGGACAGTATTTTTAGTGCCATCTTGCAGTGCTTCAGAATGTGCTAGCTTATGATTATATAGTAAATTAACAAACACACTGAAAATATGAAAATTAAATTGTAAGTAGTAGAATATTTTTCTTTGTATTTTTCTATTGTTATATTGCTCATTGTTATATGTCACTTTAATTGCTACTTTCTCTTATTACATTTTTGATTAGTGTATCTTTATTCTCTATTGCTTATTTTTGTATTTTCTGTGACTTCTATTGCTGAGATCTTTCATTCCTGTCTATCTATTCCTTGTAATCTTAAATACATAAATATGTGTGAATATAAGCACCATTTGAGGATGACACAACCCGACTTTCGTTGTGCCTGCACAATGGCAATGACGTTCAATAAATATGAATGTAAGAACCAAAGTCTCCACTTGTTCTATTGTTTAACCATGTTAACTCTTCATTAACTGTACGTTTTTACTGTTATTTCCAATATTAAGCTAACTGTGAGTATATGAGCGGGCTTGTATTGGGAAAGTGCGCCTCCTACTGTTGCAATTGAGAAGTCAGATAAAAAGGCTAATTAATCAGCAGCTTTCAGCTAGTTTGGATCAATACAGCTCTTTTTTGGCCGTTAATTTGGATTTTCTGGATGACCTTTTTTCTTCTTTTTTGTGGAATAGAGTTTTTTGGACGCTTCTGTGGATCCTAATTTTGTTCTGCATAAGGATTTTCTGTATGAAGGATTTTATAGTGCTGTGTAAAAGGAGGATTATTTGTCAACTATTCTTCTGACTCTGTGTGGATTTGTAATGTGCAATGGATGCACATTGAAATATTACAAAAACAGACCACATCAAGAAAAAGCAAACTAGATTAGAACAGATTTGCAGCACTGGTAGAAAAAAATGATTATTGTAAATAAAAAATTAAAAATGAGGAAGATATAGCCTCCTTAAACTTATTGATCTATTGTATAGAACTGAAAGTGAGGAGAAGAGGACAAATGAGTGCTGTGTGTGTGCATTGTGTGTGGGTGTGTGTCCTGCTTACACTGGCACTGGGTTGCCCTTGGCCTCACACTCGATGATGATATTATCTCTGGGGTCGACAATGTAGTCCTTCACTGACTGTTTGACTATAGTGGGGGGCTGCTTCACTGTGGGAGGAGGAGGAGGAGACAAAGAGAAGGTTACAGGCATAAGGTTATGTGCAGATAATTAAGATTTTAATAGTTTTGGACAACAATGGAGCTCACACAGACGAAGGAGATATATCAGACTGAGGAAAGTTAACGAATATCGCTTTAAGTTTAAAGTGTTTTCATTGATTCGTCCTTTTACCATCAGGTCATTATCAGCCTGATGCATCAGTCTACAGCTGCTTTACATTCTCATAAAAGAAATCAATAGATCAGAGTTCCACACCTCCCAGCTGTGTTCACTCTACTATACATATTTAATGGCTCACTTCAGCCGAACCCCTCAGCAGCACAGACGCACCACGCAGCCAACATGTCTCTGCCCTTTGCATTTCTAGCTCACTGAGCCCTGCAGGGCTTTGAATCTAACACTGTACACAAGTACATAACCCCACACACACACACACACACACACCACACACACACACACACACACACACACACACACACACACACACACACACACACACAGTACACGCAACATGAGATAACAAGCACTTCAGAGGGCCAGCCGGCTGCTAGATTAAAGGAGCAGCTCGCTGCTCTAAAAGAAAGCTGGACTGTAAGACTGAATTCATGTCTAACTGAGAGGACAGACATGAGAGAACAGTCCCTCTGTAACTGAAGCTACTCCAGTTAATCTCATCCACAACCGAAAACGGAACGTATTATACACATCCTTCATGTTGCTATGGCAACCATAAGAGTATTTTCATAGTATGCTTGGTTGTGATAAAAGCCAGGCTATGAGAGATAATTAGTATGGAAATTACTCCTCAACATATTAGCTTATACCATATCCTCCAAGACTCAAATTCTTTAAAGGGACAGTTCACCCCACAATCAAAACACATATTTTATATAATATTCTCACCCGTAGTGCTATTTATCCATCTAGATAGTTTTTTTGTGAGTTTTGGAGATACTGGTCATTAGGGCTGAGTATTGGTACTCAGTAACTTTAAGGTATCGAAACCTCTCTGGCCCAGCGACACCTGAATTCAATCCTTTTTGTGCCCAGATCTACAAAAAAATGACTATTTGTTGTATGGTTTTGTCCACAGCCCATCACAGCAAGCATTCAGTTTAATGCAGTGTGTGATCGGCCCACTACTGCAGCTACATACAGTCTGTGGTGGTGAAGTGAAGTGCAATTTATATGATGGAGTTGGCAGATGCCACCACAATGTTTGAAAGTATGAAAGTATCGAGTGAAGTACCCTATTTGTACCATTATCACTTCAAGGGTACTGGTATTGGTAGTGGTATCTTAATATTTTAAACGTTTCCCCCATCTTATTGGCTGTAGAGATGTCTGTCTACTCTCCAATATAATGGAACTACATAGTAATCGGCTTGTGGTGCTCAAAGCGAAAAACTCAACAGCAGTGTCTCTTTCCAGAAATCATGACCCAGTTACTTAAAATAATCCCCACACCTGTTGTGAGTGGTTTCATGTAGGAACTACTTTCTGTCTACCAAGCCACACCCACCAACTCTATCACAGCGCTAGTTAGCTCAATGGTACTTATATTACAGCTCAGCCAAGCAGGACGACATTAATATTTACAGCCCACACTGTCACGAACACAAGCCTCTTGTCAAATATTTGTATACATAGCACCTTTGCACGCTTCCTTCTGCACAGTGATATGGTTGGTGGACAGTTGAGAGAAAATAGTTGCCACATGAAACTGCTAACAGCAAGGTCTGTGGACTGTCTTGAGTTAACTAGGTCCTGATTTCTGATTCTGCTTCAAATGTATTTTTTTGGTGCTTTGAGCTCCACAAGCTGAGATCCATTTAGTTCCATTATACTGGAGAGAAGGCAGACATCTCTACAGCTGTTATCTCCAAAACTCTGCAAACTCACACCAAAACTATCTAGATGGATAAACCGCACTACAGGTAAGAGGAAAAATATGTGGTTTTGATTTTTGGGTGAAATGTCACTTTAACTACCTCTGAGTTTGAATGAAATATATAATGCTAGTATTCCTAAGTGTTGACATAGAACTGTATTTCACATGCTATGAACTACTGTTTCTTTTGGAATATTCACAGTTATTCATGAACAAATGTGCACGTTTCAAAAAATACACAGATTTCTCAGTGCACAGTATGTTCCCTCAATCAAATGTCTGTTCCACAGTGTCGTCTGGTCATCAAAAGAACATTTCCTAAATCTGTTGTGTGAGTGTGTTTTGCTTGGATGGAGCAAGAGGAGAAACAACCTGTAAATACCAGCTGTTCAGTCTGTAATTTTCAGTGTTTTCACCTACCAAACTAGCAAATGCTACTCTAGCATTATAAGCTACAAGCTATAAGCTATAACATGAGTCTGTGGGACAGAAACATTAGCAGTGACATGATGTTAAAAAGAAACACTTACGGTCTTGCAGGATCTTTGCTGTTTGTCCAACGTAAAGCCAAAGAGAGACAGAGACAAGGATGGACACATTGTGCAGTGATTGTTAATCATATTAGAGGCAAATCATTATCTACAGCTCTATGTTACAACTTTATATTCATCATGTTATGTTATGTAAAAGCTCAGTGGTGGTCCAAACTGGTCGGGTACATTTTGAGTGGGTTGTGAGCAGGTGGTTCAGTGTTGTAAAGAAAAAAAAGAGTTATTTTGAAATGTAGTGTATTTTCAGAGCAGTGCTTTTATTTTGGTGTATCACTTCTGTCTTCCTTGACAGCCACAGCTAGTTTTTAGTCTGGACAAGCCTGAATTAGTTGTAACTGCTATTGAAATGCTGCCTCTAAGTGTTTCTTTTCTGCGTCCAGTGCTGGAGTACGCAGTCCCTGTCTGGACCAGGCTAAAAGGCTGGAGAGCATACAGAAAAGGACTTGTAAAATCATACTTGGCTGGAGGTACTCAGAGACTCTCTGTGCTCTTGGATTGTGTACTCTGGCTGAGAGACGCACTCAACTGTGTCTTGATTTGGCCAGAAAGCTGCTCAAGTCTAACCTCAGTGACTGGTCCCCTGAGGATGGAGCTCACAGGTCATCAAACAGGAAACTCAGACAAACTGACCATCCCAAGATTTTGAGAGCTATAGATCACCAATCCGCTACATGTGCAGGCTCCTAAATGACAGCAGATTTTAGATATCTAGATATTAGATATAAGTTTGACGTTATTTATTCCAGTGTTTTGAACAATGAGACTTGCATTTAACACTGTTGCTAACTGCATTAGCATTTAACAAGCGGCTCACTTTGTGACACAAAAATATATATTTAAACTATTATATCATAAACATGCGACAAGTTAACTAATAGCTTTGACTAACGACCACTAGTCGAAAACCTTCAGGTCGTAGGCAGCCCTGTTAAGTTCGTCTACAATATGCTGTCTGTCACCTGAAGTCACCTGTCACCTGAAGTCTAAGGAAAAATTTCAATCCAGAGAGTGAACCAGTTTGGAGCCACTGATTACAGTTATGATACAATATCTGAATTAGTCATATTAAATGTGTGAGAGTAAACTGTGATCTATAGAATGAAACAGAGAAATGGTGACTCACCTGTAAGGAGTTCCCATATCAGCACAGGATAAGCAGTAAGGAGGAGAAAGACAACACATTAGAATGCTTTAGAGAGCAAATCAAAGACTGCAACACACAACATACTGTGTATTTAAATTGTAATAATGGATTAAAATCAGATGGGAGCATAAAAAACTTCACATGCTTTTTTTTCTTCCAACTAATGTTTTTAATAGTTGTGACAGAAATTGCTGGCACTATTACGCACATGATAAAAGCTGGGAGGTGGAAGGCAGCACAAAATAAAACATACAAGACTACAGATAGAGTGTTGATGAGTTGATCTTTTTCTGGATGGATTTTTGTCTGCTGCTATTGAGGAAGCAGTTTCTTCCAGTGTGAAGAATATTTCAAATCACTGCTCAGATTCACCTGGATTTCATTTCAGTTCATCTCAGCCAGATTCTAGTTGTGATTCAAATGTTCTTTCTTTCTGCAGCCCCAAAAGAAAGTTAAAAAGCCGTCTTCACCAGAAATGTGCTGCAGTTAATTATTGCAACCCATGTTTACATTTATTGTGAGATGGAAATATCTACTGTTCTACTCTACTGGTCATAGCAATTAGGGGTGAACAGAATAAAGACCAAGAAAGTCCACCTACAGAGAAGATTCGGTGGATGGACTCATATTTTACTATTCCTATCTTATTTGTACCTTATTTTCAATTTGTATTGTATTCTTATTTGTATATAATTCTTGTATTTAACTTGAACTTCTAAGTTTTAAGTTTTAACTTTTAAGTTATTCTCTTTAAATTTTTTATCTTTCTTATACCACTGTGCTGCATCAGAGTCAAATTTCTGTGTACTTTACATTTGGCGAATAAAGCGATTATGATTCTGATCTGATTCTGGATGGCTCAAAGAAACACAGGACTTGCGTTGGGGTTTGTGTTGATCAATCGTGTGAATCCAAAAGTAACGTTATGTCACATCGTTATCTTAATGTAAACTACCATCTTTTCCTAAACCAAACCAAGTAGTTTTGATGCCTAAACTGAACCAAACTGTGACCATTAACCACGCGTTTAACGTCACAGGAATGTTACGTCATGGAATGTTACGTCATGGAATGGTACAGAACATTCTAACCCAAAACATGATCTTTTTTTAAACCTATGTACCACTGTAAACCCATCTGTGGCTCTATGAGATGTCCCAGATTTTGACATAAAGTAAAGAGGGTGAATGTCCACACATACAGACTTAACATAATGTACTTTTTGTAACGCCAAACATGATCTCATTCTAAACCTAATCAAGTAGTTTTGGTGCCTAAACCTAATCAAACTGCGATCGTTTCACAGTGCCACAGGACTTACAGAATGTCACATCACATAACATACATATTTTAACCCAAACAATGATTTTTTCTAAACCTAACCAAGTAGTTTTATTGCCTTACATCACATGACTTTATGTAACTACTTAAGGTCCAGTGATGTCTGTCAGTGGTACTGATGGTCATATCTGTCTTTGGGGAATCACTGGCAATTGACCTATTGTCTTGTTCAGGTATGAGGTTGTGTTGATATAAATCTACCTCATATTAATCCATTCATTTGTAACGTCTGACTGATATGATTAGACTGGCTTTTATGTTTTAAATTGCGATCTGGAATGAAGCGTGGTGCTGGATAACAACAACAGCCTACAAACATGAACACAAAGGTCTGAAAATGAAGTGACAGTTTTTAATTTGTAGGTGACTGACTATATGTGTGTAATGTAATGCAACATAAAAAAGAAACTATTTAACTGGAACACAAGTCAATAAGATTTTAAAAGAACATTTGACCAAAGCAAAGCACAGTGTGATTTGATTGTCTAGTTGTGTTGGTGCTGCTGTTCATTCACAAAAAGCAAATAACTCTTCATAAGGCAGAAAGCATTTTTCATTATTTCTTGTCCTACACTCCAAATGCTGTCCTATACATGTACTAAATACCTGTAAATGTATATATTTAGCAGTATACATGGACTTGCCAAACTGTTTGTGATTTAAGCCCATCCCCACTGACACACAGGAACACACACATGCACACACACAATGTTGAAGCGACCATGTATCAGGAGCTTGACCTTGTGTTTGTCTGACAGTTACAGATGAGTCTTGATAGAAGATGCGCACTTATATACACGCTTGCACCCATGCTGCTCTGCACTATTATGTGTGTTTGGCCTGTGTGTGTCATATATTTGATCCAGTTAATAATGATGACGGGGTTTTGTCAGCTACAGCCCCACAGATCTGCTGACTGAAATTAAACCTTTTTCATCATATGCCCTTTAGATATCATTATGTAGAGATAGAGTGTGTGAGTGTGTGTGCGTCCTGTAGAGATGTGTGGAAAGCTCTCATCAATAAAGGTCAAGAGTGCAGTTTGCTGTGAAGCAGATAAGGAGACATGAGGAGAAGAGGGGGATGGGGCTTCTCATCCTGTCCACTGAATTAAACCATCATGAAGCGTGTGGAGCCTTAGTTAGCTCTGGCAATCAGGGGGGTTACCATGATTCAAAAATGTGATGATATGCATTTTCAAACTTGAAAAATGGATCATTATCAACTAAAACTGATCAGTACACTGACAAAAAGGACACTGCTGGCTTTTTTGATAGACATGTAATGCCTAATGGTGCAAATAAAGGAAAACATGAAAGGAGGGCTACACTCTGTAGCTACCTTAACTGCAATTTATTGGCACTAGAGATGCAACAATATATCAAATATTCCAAAATGTTTTTGTTTTGCAAAACTGTTTGTGTGTGTGGATGACTGTGTTACGTACATACATAATTCAAGCATTCATCACCAAAGACAATTCAGGCCAATTTTTTGCACATGCTTTGGTCATGGCTGGCTACTTTTATTTATCTTTTTTAAAAAGAGTAAAACTTGTGCTCACCTGTAAGTAGGACAGGTGCAGAGGAGAAGAGTCAACAATAAAAAGCAAAGATTCCCTGCACACTGTCTTCTGCACTTATGAATTTAAGACTTTATTCACAATCTTTTAGTGTGATGACCTTCAGCAGGTTAACTTTGCAAGACACAAGGAGAGACCATTTAAATAGAGTATAGTTAGAGTAATAACAAGGTCACACTTCAAGCTGACATCATTCAGAGAAAAATCTACTAAACAATAATTGAATGATATAATCATATAGTATGACCTGATTGGTCCACGTGGGTTTCCATTATGCTAACTATCTAAATGTTTTTTCTTGTGTTTTGTAAAATTAACCTGATTGTAATCACACTGAAACATTATTAATAAAATATTGAGTTTGCAAGTGCCAAAAACAGTGTACGGGAGGCTTTTTCCCTTTTTTTATTTTTATTTTTTTTTAAGGCAAATAGGCATTTTAATGCACTATAAAACAAACTTTATACAAACAAAAAGTATAATTCACATCAAATTTGTTATTTAATAAAGGGAATTTTTTCAAGTTGTCATTTTTCTTGTTTTTTAATATGGCAATAAATATTGCATCATGGACTTTCTACCGTGGTATTATCATACCTCGAGGTTTTGGTTTCATTACATCCCAAAATATCACACATCAAATCATACAGCAAACATGAACACTATGCTGTGTATCATACTGAACCATGAGTTTAATCTAACTGTGACCAACTGATTATATTTTTATCAGAAATAAATAAAATCCTGCCTGTCACTTTATCACAGTGTGGTGAATACATTAAAGTGAGGTCGCTGGGTTATAAGAGTGTTACTCAAATGGTTCTGTTAGGCAGGCTGTTGTGGGTGTGTGTGTGTGTGTGTGTGTGTGTGTGTGTGTGTGTGTGTGTATCAGATCAATAGAGCATCGTAAGTCCAGAGTTGAAAGGTCAGGCTTATAAAAAAAAACAGAGAGAGACGGCGCCATAGGGGGGCAGAGACATAGAAGACAGAGCAGCTGACAGCTGACTGCTGTGTGTGTGTGTGTGTGTGTGTGTGTGTGTGTGGTGAGCGTGCAGTTGTGTATGAAACATATAAGCCAGGTGTCCTTGGGGCTCTCTCAGAATCAAATCATTTTTCATTGTATAATTGTGAAACATTCATCTTAGCTGTGAAAAGGGAGTATGTGCATGTGTGTGTGTTCTAAATAGAAAAAGGAGTGTGCGCGTGTGTGTGTAGTGACGGGCAGGAAAAAAGAAAGAAAAGGCAGGACTTTCCCTTTCTCCTTCTCTGTGCTTTTGTTCGTTATTCCCCCAGGAATCCATTTAACAGCAGAATCCAGTCGCACTGTGATACTCGTCATAATGGACAGGTATGAGAATGTGTGTGTGTGTGTGTGTGTGTGTGTGTGTGTGTGTGTGTGTGTGTGTTGGTGTGTGTGTGTTGGGAGTATAACTCTGTAATATATTAATGTGTGCATGTTGGAATCAATAAAGACCTCTCACCTTTGAATTTGCAGGGAGGGAGCCACCCATAGTGACACATTATTATCCAGGGATATGAAGCAGTCTATTCTCATGATAATCAAATGTTAATGTGATCGCTGCTACACCTCCAGAAACACACTTAGGGTTTCGCTTTCATATTTTAAAAAAACGAACGCTAAAATGCTTTGAAACCTGTGTATTAACTTCACTTTTGAAGTGGCAGTAAAATTCATTCATTTAATTTGTTTTTTAACCTTAATAAGACACTTTTTTAGAAGTTTTAAATGGATTTATTTTAAATTGAGAAATTAACTCTTTGAATGAAGCTTTGTTTACAGCCAAGTTAATACCCACCGTTTGATTTTCACTGGGCCCACATAAATCCAGCAGTGCTTGAAGGGACAGTTCACCCCCAAATCAAAAATATATATTTTTCCTCTGGTCTGTAGTACTATTTATCCATTTATCCATCTATACTGATTTGATGTGAGTTGCAGGGTTTTAGAGATATCGGCTGTAGAGATGTCTGCCTCTCTCCAATATAATGGGATTAGATGGCACTGGTTTGTGGTGCTTAAAATGGCAAAAAACATTTGAGAAACTCAACAGCAATGTCTCTTTCCAGAAATCATGACTCGGTCCTCAAGATAATCCACAGATTTTGTTGTGAACAGTTTCATTAGGAACTACTTTCTTTCTGCAGTAGAATCTAACAGAACTACTTTCTTTTCTCCTAGAAAAATCCACTTCCTACATGAAACTGCTCAGAACAAGGTCTGTGGATTATCTTGAGTAACAAGAAAATGATTTTTGGAAACAGACACTGGTTTCAAATTTTTCAGACACTTTTTTTTTTTTTTTTTTTTTTTTTTGCTGTTTTGAGCACCTCAAGCCAAGTGTCATTTGGTACCATTATATTGGAGAGAAGGCAGACATCTCTACAGCTGATATCTACAAAACTCTGTAACTCACAGCAAAACTCCCTAGATGGATAAACAGCACTACAGGCCAGGGGAAGAATATGGATTTTTGATTTTGGGGTGAACTGTCCCTGTAAAAGCCAATAGGTTGGTTTGTATGTAAGAACTTAAAGAGTTACTCCAGTGATTTAAATACTGCTCTTCCATATAGTTAGTAAGTAAGTAGTTAAGTAAGTAGTTATATGAAAAAGAGTGGGTGCAGCAGGGATCAAAATATCTTAACTTTTAGTCCCTAGTATGGGTCATGTCTTTGAAGCTCCACCCCCTTAGTTGTAATGCAGGTTTTCTGTCATAAAAGTAAAGTTTTCAAATGCAAACTCAGATCTTTAAAGATCTAACACACCAATAGAAAAGTGTCATTAATTTAGATGCTTCAGACTAAAAAGAAGAAAGTGAGTTTCCAGAATAATGTAGTGCTCCTCTGTTCTTGTTAATGCTGTTAAAGCTGGGCAGACATTGCACCTTTTTATTAATCATGTACTTTGTTTTGTCTCGCACTGCATATTTTAGTCAGCCTTTTTGAACTACCAAAACCTGCAACTTTCATGATCACATTGTACGGATCAACTGAGTGACCCCGATGTGGAGCTCATGCTAAATATGAACATGGAACCCACAGTGGAGTTCATCCATTGACAGTTCAATAAAGTTCATTAAAACAAGGCAACTGTGTCTTCAACAAAAGAGATAAAAGCTTTGTGCAATTCTACTATGAACGAAAAGAAAAATACTGTCTGGAGCTGCAGATGTCTGGAGGATGCAGACAATATGGTGTCTGTTCTGCAGTGACGTTCAGTTTTATATCACAGCAGTCTCTGTCAGGGACTACAGTTTTAGCCACGACATGTAAAATACTTTTCCACTCACTCACTCACGACAGTTGATAACAGATCTGTTGACAACAGCCATGTGGAAAATCAGAGCGTGAAACTGACAGATGACTACAAACAGATGACCGAAGTTTCTGACAGACCACTGATTGTTCAGATGATTAATCAGATGTTGTGGCCTCAAACTGTACATTAAATGACAAACCATTTTGCAAAAATTCGGCCTGATGCTCAAATTACTCAGGGGCCACCAATTCATAGCTAAAATTGGGCTGCAGTGTCTTTCTGTCTTAGGGATATGTTACAAATTGGGATCAGTTCGGTGTTGGTTTGAGTTTCCTGCAGTATCCTGCAGAGCTCCTTTGACTCTCTGATTGATTTCAAATGATGTTGGATTCATCAAACCATTTTTAATTTACAGTATAAAAGCTTAAAGCCTTTATACTGCTTAAATATTACCGTGGTGCAGTTGGAGACCTATTTTATACGTCATGCAGCTTTCTCTGCACAATGTGTCCTGTCTGTATCTTCACTGTGAGCTCACAATGCCAACAAAAACATATGGACAACTAATGGACTTAAAAAATATGTTGCACTTGTAGTTAGTTTGAAAATGATCTGTCCTTTACTAAAAGGCTAGAAGCAACAACTTTAATTTAACAGAGCAAACTGGCACAACTTCTAACTTCTGTTTCAGCAGTATACTACAGATGATGATGATTAAATGATGAACGGTTAAGAATTTGATCAATCACATGAAATGTAATCAATCTACTATCAAATAAGGATTTGAAATATGTGATTATTTTAATGAGCACGCTCCACATGTTAACTGATATTCAATTATATATTTCTAATACGTCAGCATCAATGTTTTTGTATATTTCATAGGCTATATCAGTGGTTCCCAAAGTGGGGGATGTGCCCCCCTGGAGGGCGCAGAGCCCTTGCAGGGGGAGCACAGATGACCAGGGGAGAAATAAAGAGTAAAACAAAGTTGAACGAACATGAATTACAGGTATGTAGGGGAAATAAACAAACGACTGTTTGCTGATGCTATCATGCTGACCTTTATTTCATTAAAATTAAAATTTTGAATCCTTTTTTATCAGTTGCTTCCCTAATTAGTGTAAGAGATTGATAGTAATCGTGGAGCGGGGGAGCCCAAACTTTTTTCTGCCTCTAAAGAAGGGCGGGCAGAAAAAGTTTGGGACCCACTGGGCTGGGAGAATATACAATTTTTGCTGTGGAAATAAAGCCTCGAATGATGGCAAAAGAAACATTTGGTATTGTTTGGTATATGCAAAATCTTTACAACTTTGTAATTACATTTAATCGATAAACAGTGCACAGTTTAAAGAGTTTGTTAGAAGTTGAGCTAAAACGTTTAGCAGAATTTGGCACTACGTGGAATATATATGATAACACTGAGCAATCCAATTCCAAACCTATCAGAGCCATCTGACTTAGCCATCTTCCCTCTCACCAAACTAAGATAAGTTGTTAGTGTGTCATTTGTATCATAGTTTGTACTAACAGATTTTGTTAAGTGGATCTGATTATTGCTCAGTGACTTACGATCTTGTGGGACTTCGATGGCTGCTGCTTCGCGCCACAGTAGCAGCAGTAATGACACGAGAGCCAGGGCCGCATGCCCGCCCTGCCCCAACATCTCTCCCCCTCTGATTGGCCGGCCTCACCCCTCGCCTCTCCTGATTGGCTAGATGGTTCTCCTGACCTCCGCACCGAGGACCTGTGTGTACAGAGCAGACAGATGGTTAGCATGAGGACAGCACAGTAGACCGTAAAGTACAGTATATCTACAGTATAAACTGTAGGTGGATGAACGTGCGGCTGTGTATGTACATTCTGGCACGAGAGTGTCGACTCTGGCCTACATTCACAGCTGAGTCCCTGTGTGGCTCCCCAGAGAGAGCAGCCTAGAAACAAAGCCAAGGAGAAGCTTTGTGGCTCTGATTCTTCAAGTGAGATCAGACTCCATCACAAGCTGCTGCACAGCAGCAAAATGTAGAACGCTGTGATGATGGAGAACGAATTCATCATTTCATCATCAAATGTCTTTGCTACAAAGTACAGTATATTTTCATAATTTCTTAACTTGAAGATACAAAATGGCGTTTAAAGACTTTATAGTGCTGGGAAATGTGATTTGATCTCTTATTATCTCACTATAGTTACAACTCATCTCTACAAAAATTAATAAATTAAATCTATTTATCTTAAATGATCAAGTGGAATCATACTTAAAACAAATATCACCATTTGGGCAAATGTAATAAACATGGATGTGTTTCCATCATTTGATGTTCATGGATATTGTAACACATTGGAGGCCAGTGTAAAATACTCAATTAACACACACCTGTGACTGCATTATGTACTGCCCCAAACAAAGTGTCAGATTTTGTTGTGAATTTTGATTTACTGGGAGGGCTGAAAGTGGATGAGAGGCTGAAAGAGATGGACAGGATAGGGGAGAAAGAAAGCCAGAGCCGTCAAACAGACTACACTGTCCGTTCATTGTTTTCAGACCTGCTGTGCAGAGGAAGATCTGGCTATTGATTTCAAAACAATCACTAAAGTGGAGCTAAACCAGGCAGTTTTATGCCGCTGTGAAAAACAGGAGAGGTGAACCCTGTGGTTTCAGCAGTTATGTTGGCCTGTGCAGGGCTTAACTGCTACACCCAGAAATGAAGAGAGCCTATGGAGAATTATTTTTGAGCAGCCAGAGAACCCGCTGTGTCCTGTCGCTTCTTTGGAGACATGCCTCTCTTCGTTTCCGCCCAATCCACCAGCCTTTTATCTCCATCCCAATCTCTGGTGAAGTTAATGACGTAACTTGAGCTTGCATGTTTTCATTTGTAACCTATTATGTTCACCTGCTTCTCTGCTTATGATGTCTACTGTAGATGTATCAGGGATACTCAACTTGTTTTGTCTGGGGGCCACTTTTGCAAAACAACAGGAGACCAAGGGCCGGCTAATAAACTACCATTAATGATAATGTTATTTATCAGATAAAATGAATAAACATTAGAAGTCCTATAATTCATCTTTGTTTTTAATTCTTTACTTTCAAATTAAATTACTTATTTACTAATTAAACTTGGTGTAAAGAGATCAATCACATATTTTACTGCATTCAATAACTGTAATTTAGTTATAAATGCTTTGGTAACATTTGAAAGAGTTTATACAACATTAAACAGCTGGAACCTCTTCCATCACGCAGTCACTGAAACGATGGAATTATTCATAAACATAAATTGCTCCTATACCAGGGACAGAATGAATAAGCTCATTTAGCATGAGACAAGCCTACATATTTATGGGATCAGAATTATCCTCATTTCTGCATAATTTTTGCTCATTTTTAGCTGAAAGTTGTTAACAGCCAACTGTTATCATCCGTTAACTGACAAATGACAACAGCAAGAGAAATGTGACATGCTTTCCACTGCATCTCTGTGTTGCTTGGCAACCATTCATCAAACTACTACTGAAGAAGATCATTGCTTGGCGTAACAATGATTATTTTCGTTATCCATAAATTACTGCATTTTTTTGTTGCTGTGGGTATTTTTTCTGAAACTTTTCCAGGTATATACAGAAACTGATTTACAGGGATAAGCCACATAAGGCTGTTATTTACTGTGATTTTAAAGAGTAATATGTAGCCATTGCTTTTGAAAAATTAGTGCAGCTGTCCAAATAGCCATAAACTGTATATAAAGTTGAAATCCTGTTTAATACGCGATCTGTGGTTGAAGAGTTGTCCCCCCACCCCCTCCACAGACAGGCAGGCTGCTGGAGCTCCGCAGGATGCACACAACCTCGAAAATCGACAATATCAAGTGATGACGAGTCCTCCACTGTAAGTTGATCAGCTGTTTATAACTGTCAGTTGTCTGTCGATGAAGTTCAGCCTTTATCCTTAAAACAAAACCCCACTTCTCAGAAATAACACACTCTGTATGATGAGTTGAGTGGCTGCCTGTCTCACTGTCTTATAGTTATAAACATCAACACCTTCTAAAAGATTATTAATGATTTCTTACGACTCATAAACAGACACTTACACATTGGTGAAAAATCTGCATTAATTTGAAGTCTGATTAACGTGAAAATGACATACAAAAACAGTTATTCCAGCTTGGAATAGAAATTTCAAAGGGGGATACTACAGCTGTAGCGTTCACATCAAATGAAACGAATATTTCAACTTACTTCAACTTCAACTGATCTCTGATGACACATGATGGTCATTTTATGATGTATTACAGTAAATATATTACAGAGTTCTCCTTTAAAACAGCTAAGTAGGTTCCAGGCACTCTGCTTCATGTTGTGTCTAACAACGACCCTCAGCTGTAAACTACAGCCTCTTGGAGCTTATTGCTTTAATTAAATATGGTCATATACTAATATCAAGATGATGCTATGATATTTATGGAAGTATTAACTTATAATAACAGTTAAAAAGCAGAATACTCAGTGCTGATTGGCTGTACAGGACCTTGTAGGCCAGTGACAACATGAACAACACATCCATATTTCTCTAAACTCAGTGGTCTAAACTCTTCTTCCTGCCACATTATTCAGCTGTCAGCCCACAGGCCAGAGATTTCTAATTTCCTCCCCACCACCTCCACATGACAGCCAGGTCTGTGTACTGGCAACCATACCAGGACCACCTGCCCACTGTTAATCCCTGTCCCCCATGCTGCCATCCCCCACCAGGATCAATCCTTCACTCTGCTTCACATCACACCAGAGCTCAAAGCTATGACAACAGGATAAATTAAAAAATAATCAGGTGGGGGTGTGGGGGTGGCTGTCTGCCATAAGGTTGCCATTTCAGACTTCCAGGAAAATATGACAAGCTGAGGGTGGAGAATGTGACATAATGACACAAAGGACTGAGGAGGTCTGGGACTGGATGTGTACAGTCAACTCTTACTGAATCAACTGTATGGATACAATTAAAGAATTTCAAACGTGCATTACAATTAAAATAAAGTCCTTTGTCATGAAAACTAGACTCAGCTCACTTTTTTAAAATTGGGGATGGGAATCAAGAAATTGTCTGATCCATTGGAATGGCACGGCTCCAAGCTTATTACTTCCTTTGTTTGATGCTGGCAGTTTTTCTGACAGTTGCACAACACAATGACGTCAAACTCATGACACTGCTGGAAACCTGCAACCAGAGGAGTCCTGCTGAAGAGGAGGAAACAGTCCAAAGTGTGGCTTCATTTCACAGAGAAAGATGACAACAGAGCTAGTTGTAATGTCTGTAAAATGATCACTGAACACCAGCAATATGCTGGTGTTCATATATTCTATACAACGCTGGCTTAAATTCCAGGTATTCTTTGTATTTGACACTCTATACACGTGTGCCACTGCTTCCCAAGCAAGCAGCAGGTCTGTTACTGAGGGTAGATATCCTGTTATAAGAGCATTAGCACCAGGCAGGCTGAGCGAATGTTTTCTTTAACTAAGAAAACCTAAAAGAAAATTAATACTGTACAAATATTCTCTCATTTCATCCATTTAAATGATGTCAGACAGACTGCTGCTACAGCTAGCTCTCACATTACAGGCAACTCTTCTAAAACTGATCAGGAATCAATAAGAAAATTGCTTCAGAATCGGACTGATAAGCAGAATCAATAATGGCGTTGGTAATTCCCATCCCTATTTAAAATGTTAAATATAGTAACAAAAAAGAGAGAAGAAAAAAACAAGAAATACTCATGTTTACCATCATCCTACTGTACAATGATCAGTATGAAGCACGTGAGCTCTGTGAATTTCCATCAGGATAATTCTTACAATGTTGCTCCCTTATGATCATACAAACTGTTTTACTCAATTAGGGATGCATGATAATGGATTTTGCAGATATCCAATACGCTGATATTTTCCAACTCATTTCGGCCAATCGCTTGTACTGACACTGATATATCACCTGACTGCATCAAGTCCTGTGGTGGAAACATATTATTCTACTCTTACTGTGATGGTCCACTGTCAGATGCAGACATAATTGGTCTTCATTAATTCATCATAATGATCAGGACAATGGCTCTTAGGATAGACAATTAAATTTGCAGTGTTGAAGTAACGTGATTTGGTTTCTCCTCACATGACCAACGCTGAGGAATCATTGCAAACAGCAAATGCGCTATCAATGTCAGAAACTTTAAAAAAACTTTCACACTGCAAACACTTACATCACGTGCACATAATTAAAGAACCACCTTACCAGCCTGTCATGGTCTGTGTATGAAGAATCATTAATCTGCAGCTGATACATCCTTTCTTAAACCAGTAAACAGAAAAGAGACTGCAATGCTTTTTTTGTGCTTTTTTAAAATCTTAACGAATACAAATGAACACAGTATCTGTCATTTTTCTTTCTTGAACCAGTAAAGTGAAAAGTGACAACAATCAGCTTGTCCCATTGGCTTTTTATTCACAATCACATGTGGGAAAGTGGCAGACATGTGACTGTATGTTATGAATGATGTTTATATATTTAGTTTAGCTCTTCTTAAATTGGCCGCCGCAGTGAACACACTTCAAAACATGCAACTTTTACTGTGAAGGCCAGCTGGCTCTGTTTCTGGTTCTTGACTCACTTTTTTTAATTTTAATTGTACGAGTTCGATAATGGAACAAGCTGATTGCGTTCACTTTTCTGTTTACTAGTTTGAGAAAGAAAAATGACAGCTACAGTGTTCATTTGACCACTTGTTAAATTAAAAAGGAAAAAACAAAAAAGTATTGCAGCCACAAGAAAGACAAACAGCTGAAACAAGGTGACTGGCATTTTTCATTATACAATAAATTATATTTCATACATGGAACCTGTCATATTGTCAGAAATGTTAATTTCAGACTGATATGATATTTAATTTTAAAGCCTTTATCAGCCAGTACCAGTGATGTGCCAATAATACAGTGCATCCCTTTAAAAAAAATTATCCAAATAGACAAAAAAACAACAATTTAGTCTTTATCTCTTTAAACTGTGAGCAGTGCTGTAACAGCCTGATTTCACAACAGAGGGACACAACAGCTTTTTGGCCTGAGGGCAGTACTCAGATTTCACCCAAAACCTGCAAACACCTACCACACACACACACACACACACACATTATGCATAAACCATCTGGTGGTATGTCAATTCAACACTATTCAACTAAAGAGCTAATCTGCCCCTGGGGAGCTAATACCCCACATAGACTGGCATGAGGTGCCAATCACACACACACACCATGCATGGATGCAGATGCACAGGGACCATGTACTGTACACATGGTCACACACGGATGAAGACACACCCCGACACACCCTCATTCCACTAGGCAAACACGTACACACACATACATGTAAGCACACATATCTGTGCAGCCCAGATGTTGTTAAACCTGACCAGTATCACCCCATCTCTGTTAATTACTACAGCACTTTGCAGCACACACACACCATGCACGCACGCACACACACACACACACAAGAGGGAGAGGAGTAGAGGGAAGGGATTAGGAAAAGAGCATGCCACACAGTCCAATATGAGCCTTAAGACAGAAGTCTGCTTTGAATTGCAGATTTATTCCCAGAAGAAAAGTCACAGAGAGAGAGAGAGATAGAGATAAAGAGGAAAGAAAGAGAGAGAAGACATTGACAGAGAAGAAAGAGTGAAAGAAGCTGAAATAGGTCAGTGTTTCTCTCCACGTGTGGAACCCTCTCTACACACTGCAGTGCATTATAAATGATAGCACACAGTGATATGCTGAGGCTGAGTGCACATGCAGGCGAGAAAAAGGGTCAGTGAACGTCACATACTACATACTACTCACATTAACTCACATAGTGGTGTGAATAACAGCTACACTGCAGGCTGAGAAAACCAAGGGGCCATTTTACAACACTTGGCCTGTGGCCAACTGTGGCCAATTTGTTGTTTGACAAATCGGGCCATAATTGACCAATATCATCCAGGCTTGGGCAATATCTATTTTTACATACCTTGTTGACATTTCACCAGGATATACAGTATATGAAGGTATTTGTGTGGAAAAACAAATCATTAAAAGCTGGTGATAGAAGTCATCATAGTATATATGACATTGTTGAGCTTACAGTGCTTTGTGTCTAATATGCAATTAGCTTTGTTAGAAAAGTCCTGCTGGTTTAAATACTTATGGCCAACAGAATAATGAATACAGAGGAAATAAGCACCCTCAGAATGTGATGACACTTGTTGCCATGGTTAAAAAATCAGCGAGTTATATATTTCAGATAACCTTATTCATGATGATGGTATTGAAAAAGTACCTTCAGGATTTCTAAATACCCTGGTACATCGTAATACCCTGATACTGTCCGAGCCTAATCCTAGGCTTGGGCTGCAACTAACAATTATTTTCATAGTCGATTAATCGGAACCAATTAATAGTTTGTTTGCCTATAAAATGTCAGAAAATGGTGAAAAATGTTGATTACTGTTTCCCAAAGTGCGAGATGATGTCCTCAAATGTCTTGTTTTGCCCACAACCAAAAGATATTCAATTAACTGTCATAAAGGAGTAAAGAACTGGGAAAATATTCACATTTAAGAAGCCAAAATCAGAGAATTTTGACTTTTTTTCTTTATAAATTACGCAAACCGATTTATCCATTATCAAAACAGCTGGCAATTAATTTATTATTGATTAATCATTGCAGCTCTAATCCAGGCGTTAGACCTCTGTGAAAGAGGCTGACAATTTAAAGTCCACTGGAGGAGACACAAGGTTGTCTACACTCTCTACAGGTTAAGAGCCATATACCACAGAGGGGTGGCATGAGGTGACATTGTTTCAGGGGCCCAGTCACAGGGCAGCAGCAGCAGCAGAACAGCATTTTGACCTGGCTCTGTGTCAGTCACGATGAACTGGTGCAGCCCTGGTTCTGGCGGTGGCTCAGAGACATGAAGGGTCAGTGTGTAGGTTAACAGTTTTTACAGGGCAGTCTGGGGGACACAAACATTCACGCACAAATCCTGCACCGGGCTGGCAGGTCTGGCTCGGCTGGCCCTCTGACAGTGTGTACTCGACGGTAAGCTCTTTCACATTGGTAGCTGACCTAGCTAACATAGCTCGGTTTACACATGCTGGAACACGCACACACACAAGGTGACCAAAACACAACCAGGTCAGAGTTACCTTATCCGGCCTCTGGTCCACCACCTCAGGCACACATCATCATCACACACTGAGTACTTCTCCTAACCTTAACACTACTGGGTGCATCATTAGAGAAAAGGATGGAATTTGGACTGTCCTCTCCCTTGTCCTGCCTTTCGTCCACAGGCTCTAACAGAGACAGACTGGCCTGTTGCAGGCGATTTCTAAAATTAACATGTTCATTTGCATTCTGTGTATACAGTATGTGTTGTGTATCACTGCTTGGTGACCTTCCATGAGTGTTGCCAGAAGCGTGCTCAGAGTGGAAATAACCTACTTCTAGAAACTGCAGGGGATTAGCATAAATGAGACTGTTAAGAAAACTGTTCTTTCGAATATTATACGACTTCTTCCTTTATTTAAGATAAAAGCCCCCTGCCATTAATACACACTTAAGACTGCACATATTTTTAGCATAATTGGTACAGTTGGTACAGTAGAATCTATTGGAGTAAATTACATTTCCTAGTCTTGTCAGGCCAAATGTAGAATGAATCAATAAATCTGAAGGCTCTTCTCCTTATCACTGCCCTCACAGGTTTCATATTTCTTAAGAGAGGCCACTTAAAATGCAAGAGCTACGCAGAAAATTCCTCTCTGTCGAATGAACTGTGAAGACGAGCATGATTTACATGATTGAGGCTTGATTATTACAGCTGCGAACACAAGACCTAATCAGCTGTTGAAGGTTTTCATTTTGGGCTCATTCTGGGATTATTTTTTCTGGTTTCAGAGTCTTGCAGGGGATTAACCGTTTGTAACTGCTGGCTTTACAGTTAGATTTGGAGAAAAATGGATCTGCTCTTTGAGGGAGCTCTTTTAGTAGATCACAAATTTCAGACATTATAGTACATTCTGAAAATGTGAATTGTCTTCAAATACAATTGTACATATGGGTCTTTTATCATCATATTTTTGAGTATGGTTTTCATCTTTTCCTTTAAAGGGACAGACCACGTGTCTGACTTCTCTCCAGTATATTAGGACTAAATGGCACCCAGAGCACCAAAAAAAATAAATTTGAAAAATTCAAAACCAGGGTCTCTTTCCAAAAATCATGACCATGCCTACTAGAAAAAATGACATGAAATTGCTCACAAAAAGGTGTGTGGATTACGTTGTGTAACCAGGTCATGATTTTTGTAAAGAGACACTGGTTTTGAATTTTTCAAATTTATATTTTTTGGTGTTTTGAGCACCACAAGCCAAGTACCATTTAGTCCCATTATATTGGAGAGAAGGCAGACATCTCTACATATCTTTGCAACTCACAGCAAAATAATAAATATGGCTAAATATGTATTTCTGATTTTAGGAAGAACTGTCCCTTTAACCATGTGCAATTAGACTTTGGTTCTTTGTTATGCTTCTTCTTTGTCCATGCAGAGAGAGAGCATTCATATTCAGTTATGCCCATCCCCAACCCGGTGCACACAAACACTCACACAGTCTTTGTACCAACCGCTACTACTCCATTGTTCCCAGCACTGGGAGATTCCATTAGAGTCATTTTAGATGATGTTTAGTGCTAATGGTGCTCTTATGGGACAAACACAGTGGGTTCAGGGCTCAGGAGGTGAAATGACACTGTTTTTCATGTAGATTTGAAGTGTGTGTGCGTAAACATGTCCTAAAAATCCTTCGTTTCACACTTGCATCCCAATTAATGATTTTGTGTCTAATGATGTGTTTAGAGTACATATTAATTTTAAAGCCCATGAATGCAAACAAAGCAGGACGATTGGGCCAGAAAGTAATATCACAACCTATTTCATCGCAACCACAATCCATATTCTGAACTAATAGCTTTTTTTTTTCTCAGTTTTGAAATGCCATGTAGACTATAGCCAGACATGACAGTTGGCTTAAAATATACTTGAATTGAATATTCTGCGTGTAATTCATTCTGCTGTTTACATTTCACTATCTCCAAAATGCATCCGGGTTACTGACCCTGTGGACTACAGCCAGACATGAAAGAGCCAATGAATTTCTCCATCTGCACCACTGAAAACACAACATTGTCAGGTTCATGATTTTTGGACAGAGACACTGGTTTGGACTTTTTCAAATGTATGTTTTTTTTAGTGTTCTGAGCACCACAGGATGAGTGCCATTTAGTCCCAGTATATTGGAGAGAAGGCAGACATCTCTACAGATGATATCTCCAAAACTCTGCAACTCACACCAAAAAAATCTAGATGGATAAACAGCACTACAGGCCAGGGTGTATTTTTTGATTTTGGGGTGAACTGTCCCTTTAATATGACTTACATTACATTCATTACATTACCCACGTCTTATAAATTATAAACTTACTGCATATATTAAAAACAGTGAATGTAGGTCATACAGATTTATGCTACTCTAAGTTAGCATGATGAAAAGTTGGCAGATAAGAAGTAAGGCTGATTTTTTTTTTCACTTAATCCCTCTTACTGTTATTTGAAAAAAAAAAAAAAAATTCCAGAAGCCAAACATAGTCTGTAAAGAATCAAATGTTTCCCCTCTTGTTGAAAAAGCTTGGTCTAAACACAAACCCTGTACATTTCTCCTGACAAATCTTTTTTTTTTTTTATCTCACTGAGACTGTAGCTAAGCCTGAGGCATTGACACGTTTCCTGCCCCCTCAACCATTGCTCTGACCTCCATACATACCCCCAACGCAGCATCGCCAATTCTGTTCTACAAACACCCCAAAAATAGCCCTCCACCCATCACACACAATTACCCTCAACAACACAGTACTCTGCTCTCATGGCTACTGGGAGGACTGCTCACACACATAAATAAATACTGCAGGTACGAGCAAGCCGGCAGTCACAGTAAATCACTGACAACTGCAGGAAATCACAGCCACTTACACTAGAAACATGGCCACACGTTTATGAAATAAAAACAGAGAGGAACGCTTCATGTGTGAGCCTGTTGACTAGCTCATCAGCTACACTTGTGATGAGAAAAGATGAGTCTGTGATGATCAGACGTCCACACTGTAGAGTGATCGATCAGAGCAGCATGTTGCAAAGTCAGAGGACAATAAGACAAAACCTTTCTGAGTTTTCTCCACTCAGGAAATGTTGAAGGCAAATGTCTCAATCAGTCATCAGGTAGACGCTTCAACAACATGAAGTGAGATTAGTTTTAAGTCTAATATTCACAAACTCTTATTCACATTCATAATATTCACAAACTCTTATTCACATTCATAATATTCACACACTCTTTCCTGATAAGTCAGAGCTAAGGAGGAAAACAAACAGTGTTGCCAGACTGGGTGCTTT
Source organism: Lutjanus argentimaculatus (assembly GCA_034769285.1). NCBI lineage: Eukaryota > Metazoa > Chordata > Actinopteri > Lutjaniformes > Lutjanidae > Lutjanus > Lutjanus argentimaculatus. The sequence continues at coordinate 28,394,844 of JAWZSL010000014.1, forward strand.
CCCACCTGACCTGTTTCCACCAATGAAAATTTAGGATCTATTCCAATAAATTGATCCTTTCTCTCATCTAAGTAGTATGATGGAGATTGACAGCACATTATTTTGCCATCACTCTGATACAGCACTTACACTTACTGATGAGTCATGTGATTCAAACACTCACTACATCAAAATTTCTAAAAATATCAAATAATAAATAGGTTTTCCATCTCCCCTTAAGAGCATTAACTTTTGTTTGAAAAACATTTTCCAATCTGATACTTCAGAATACATAAAAAAAATACTTTGATGGAAACACAGATATTGACACACTTACAAATTCCTTTCTTACATGAAAAACTGGGATATTTTTCTGACGATTGGGAGATTTTAAACTCTTCGAAACTCTGATTGGCAACTATTTCAAGGAGTGGGGAAAGAAATTGACACAGCATAGTATTGCAGTGTTTTGTGTGGTGATATTGTATCAATACAAGGATGAGGTATTGATTTTTTTTATTAAATAAATGACTAATATTGCAAATGTGAATTTCAGTTGCTTTTACATTTCACTAGATGGTGTTACGTTTTTTTTCTGGAAAGGTCAGCAGAGGTCACAGTCAGCAGGATTGGTAGGTTTTTATGACAGTGTTGGTCAGTCTGTCTGCTTGATAATCCCAATTTGCTGCAAGAAAAATGATTACTGTGACATGAACAGACTGAAAACTTTAGTATTGTAATAATATCATATCGCAGGGCCTCTGATGATATGAAGCAACTTTTACATGTCATGAAATGAGAGTTTCTTTTGCCTCATCTGTCTGCTTGAAGGTTGGTGGAGAGGATTTCTGTTACTGAACAGTACTAATACAGTAGTCTACTAGTAGTAGTTTATACAGTTTGTTCTTGTGAATACTCATGTCTACCATGCAGCTCTGATTTAACACAACCACTGACTTACGTTCACTGATGTGGACACTTCTCTTCTGTCTGTCCACCCACTCTGTCGTGACCACTTAGCAGACCTGTTGGGACACAAAGGGAGCAAATAAACCATATAAACCTCTTGAATCCTGTTCAGCAAACAAATGACAACGTACAGTTGGTGAATCAGGTTAAAAAGAAAGCTTCGCAAACTTCAACAGATATGGAATCAGCGTCCTCTGAATGTGTCTACAGTTTGTTGTGCGAAGAGACATTTTGCATTAAAATGAGTCTGAAGAGAAGACTGCAGTCAGATGTGCTGACTGCTCATTAGTCTTTGTTAGTCTGAGCGCAGGAAGAAGCGGAAGATACAGTAGAGCAGACAGCAGCGCACACACACACGCCTCAGGACTGTCTGCAGCAGTGTTGTTTCTTCAACTGCGTGTTTGTGCTTTCAAAGAGCTCGTCTGTACGCCAGCCGCTGCCCTTAGGATCACAGGATGCTCTTTCCCTCGTTCTTTTTGTCCTTCTTGTCTGTGTTGCTGCTGCTGCACACACAAGTCTGCCTGCAGGTCTGTGGAAAAGCCTCTATGGAAATACAAAACGCTCGCTGTATCTCCAATACAATTTCTGCTACAGCGACAAAAATGTTTCAGTCAATACAATAAAACCACTCGTTACTGTGCAAACTACACAATAACTCTCCCTTTACCCACACACACTCAGCTGCAACAAAATGAGTCACATAAGACCATTTCAGGCACACACACTATTTGTTCTAGGCTTGTTGTAAAGGATTTGTCAAATTAATACTACCAAACTGTGACCATTTCACAATGTTAACCGTGTGTTAAAAAGGCTTTCTGGTAGCATCTCATACAGCTAAAGGCAGGTCTTTGCAAGTGTATTGCAAAGCTTACAGCCTGCCTGGAATGAGTATCAGGGCTTTTTTAAAATGTATTTTAAGATGTTTTTAAAACTAAAATGTGCTACACCCTTAGTGAAGTCCTCTAAGAAACAATGCGTAGGTGCATAGATTTGGTACATAACCCATTTGCAAGTGTGAGAGAGTGTATGTGTGACGGTGAGTATGATATAACTGTAGCTGTGAACAAAGTTGTGCAGCGTGTGCAGTTTAGGCAAGTCGGTGAATAAATGCTACAGTTTCTCAAAACACAAGCCAGACTCCACGTTTTGCTTGCCACCTGCTGATTCAAGTACAGCAATTAGCCACGAAGCTGGCTCAGGCTCACTTAAGGTGGACCAGCTATTCTCGCTTTAGTGCATAAGTATGAGACGCTGATGGTAATTGAGCTCCGCCAATCACAGACCTCGCTGTTAAACTTTAGGACTGTGGGTAGTGTAGTACTTCTCTATGACACTGCGACTAACGTGTTTTTCTGAACAGCTGACAGGTACACGTCCTGCAGAGACTGAAGGAAACAATGAGGTGAGCAGATTAAAGTAGTTTGTGAGTAAACAGTAAAATAAGGTAAAGAATTAATAAGAATTAAAACGGTGAAATAAGGAACAACATACCAGAAGTAGGGTAATGTATTCTAACACAGCTGCTGTAAAGAATGATCTACTCTGACCGATGCTGTATTCTGCACGTCATGATGTTGTAACATTGTTCTATAAAAAAACATAAAGTTTTCAGATTTGAGATTTTATCATATTTTCATATGCATCAAACACATGTTTAAGATTACAATTTGTCAAAAAACACAACTTTTATTAGGGACTAGAGCTGCACAATATGGTAAAATAAAAGTCATATTGCGATTATTTTAACTGACATTGCGATTGTGTTATGTGACCAACGGGTACGATCATTTCTGCATTCTAATTTTTTATTTACTAAAAAAAGAAGCTATTAAAATCGATCTGTGATCTTTGTTTGGGTCTGTACCAAACAAACGTGTTTTCTTTCATTCCTTTCAGATTTTCTGACCAATAATTTTGTTTTCTCACACATTTTTCCTATGTCAAAAAAAATGCGATTTGGCTCTCAATTCTCTGGAACCCACTCAAATGACCACCTGTGGGTCCCAGAGACTCACTACATTGAAAACATCAACATCACTGCCTAATACTGCACATCCACTGGATGTAAAAATGGCATTAATGTTGTAAACACACTTTTGAAACTTGCCTAACAAACACTATTTTGTTGTTGTGAAATCCAGTGTAGCCTGGTGTTTGGGAGCCGTTTCTGGTCGTGGTGGGGCACAGGCTCCAACAGTCAGCTCAGCTGGTCTCATGCAGGCTGCCGAGCTTCTGTCTCATTTGGTTACATTTCTCAGCCGCCATATTTTCTCTGGCTAACACGAGTACGCTCTGATAGGATAAGATAAGATAAGATGTCACTGAACATAAAAAAACAGAATGTTCTGTGCGTGTATCTGCTGGCTGCTTTAAGTCTCTCTCAGTAACTTAATGAAGACTTTACAAACATGCCACTGCCCTGATGTGGAAATGGTTGAAAGTCAGAGAAAAGTTGTTTTAGCAGCTACACAGACATCACATCAATAATTCAGAGTGAGAGTTTCTTTTGTTAAGACTACTTCATTTTGACATTAAATTCTTTATACTGTATGAATGTAAATGCATTTATACTCAACTATGTTCTAAAATGTATCATTAGAGTAATTAAACTTTAATAATATCACTATCTACAGTATAAGCTGTTACATCATCTTTAACTGGATCTGATGACTAAAGGGTTCATCCAGTATGTGTTTAAGCAGCAGACCCCCTCTGAACACAGTATGGCACATATTGAACATCTGGGGGAGAAATGTTTAACTGGGTTAAGTGCATTGCCAAAGGGCACAGCAGTAGTATGGCCTACTTGAGGAGACTGTATGTGGATAAAGCTGCAGTGCTGTGTAATACCACTGACGTACATTGCAGAGACTCTCCTCATCGTCTTGTTTAGCTGCAGCATGCCTGAATCTGACTTCACCCCAGCAGCATTCACTTTGAGCCAAAACTGACCCGAACTCAGCAGCAGCACCACATCAAACAGTGACAAATATCTGAAAAATTAGTTCAGCAGTGGTTAGGGTTAAAACCACATCCCCCATTTACTGTATGCTTTTTACTACTCCATCTGCATGGACCACAGTCTCAATGTGGGCTGTGTAGTTGAGTGAAAATGGTCCCATTCAAAATGAACTATGAGGATCATGTCATGGTTGGCCACAAAGCCTGCTGGTACAGCGTGATGACCATGAATTAACTTGAACCTTAACGTGTAATGTCCTAAAACCACTGTTTGTATGAGTGAATTAATCTGATCAGTGTTTATTAAAGGTCATGTAAAGCAACAATAAATGTGTGCTCTGAGTTTATCACATCACAGAAACATGTTATTAAAATTAGGTCTCAAAATCCGAGAAAATCTCTGCTCTGAAACACTGGGGGCGTGTCCACTCCACTGTCTCAGTGTCAAACACCATTACGGCCTGAAAACAGGCTGAAACATGGACGCTCCGTCTAGCAGCTTTATTGTCCAGACATGTTTGAGTCACCAGAGCCAGAGGACAGTGACAGGATGGTACTTTTTTTTTCTTCTGTATCAGTTTGTTGGAACTGAAGTGAGCTGAGGTGAACTGCTGGGCTGATTTGGACTGAGAGAGTCACTGAAGGCACATTTGTAACTGACCATTGGGTGTTGTTTGTGTGTTGGTTCATGGGGCTTATAGAACTGACCATAGCTCTGCTGTCACCGTGCCATATTTCAGGTCCACCCAAAAAACCATGAACAACAGTTTAATGGTCTAACTTGACAATTCAGTACTACATAGTTCTCAGACTTTTCACAAGTTTTGAGCAACTATTTTCAAATATATATAATGTGTTTAGAAGAAAAACTTGTTTTCCTTCACACAGACTTTAAATTTCTCCTGAATTTTAAAGCCTCTTTAGGTTTTCAGACATGCTAGGGTCACTAATGAGATCACCAAATTACTCACATAAAATGAATGTTGATGGCAGAATGTAGAAGTAGAAGTAAATACAGTACTTCAGTACTGAATTTGGATACTAATTTACCTTCTGTTTGAGTTTTAGTTGAGTATTTCCATTTTGTACTATTTTATGCTAACTAACATAGTTGATGATGGTTACATGGCCAACCTATCATGTTATCTGTGATGTGTTTTGAGGCTTTTTGCTGAATGAGCTATTTCTAGCAACCACTCCAAGTTTATCAGCAGGACACCAACAGCTTGTAAGATCATCAGAGACCAGAAGCCAGCGGGGCTGTGGAGGTTCATCTTTAGCTTGATATTTCCACAGGACTGGTTTGTAACCCAGTCCTCAGGGACCAACGCCTGAATGGCCTGGCATTGCCGATTCACAAATATGAATTAGTCTGGGACCTCTCAGTTCATTAAGGATTTCCAAGAGGCATTATAAACACGTGTAGACCAAAATGCCACTGGACACAACTGGATAGACCAACAACCAATCACAGCAACAAAACATGTGACGTAGCAATGCTTGGTCTCTTTCCAAGTGGTGCATAAAGTGTAAGCTCCCTGGTCGCAACTTTCGCAAACTTTTTCTGGTATGCCACCCTTCAAAAACTGGAAAAATCATTCAGAATTATTAACAACAAGCAACTGACAAAAAGGGATTCAAGGTGAATTTTAGTGAAATAAAGGTGAGCATGATAGCATCAGCAAGCTCTTGTTTGTTCATTTCCCTACATAAATCATATTCGCTTACCTTTATTTCACTCTGTTTTTCCCCTGGTCATTCACACCCTCCCCTTCCACGGCTTTGTGAATGTAATACATTATATTTGTGCAATCCATCTTCAGATCGCAACAGATGGAACGTCTGTCAAATTATCCTGCAGAAGTACAGATTGTTTTACTCCGATACTACTGTATATATGCAAGTGAAATACTGATGATGAAGATGATAGCATTCTCATGTGTTTTGTTATGAAACCATGATTGTCTATATTTTTGGCTTTACAATATTTTTCATTTTATTTAATTTTATCTCTTATTTCCAGGCATTTTCTGTGTAGTTAACACTTTGCTTCTCTGGGAATTTGTCAAAGCACGTTAGGGGACAAGTAACATTTGCTGTCTTGCCTGCAGCTCAGCCTCCATATCTGTGTAACAAATAATATGTCCCAAATGCTGGAGTCTTCCTTCAAAATGAAAGAGCAGAAGAAGTCAGAGTAGCAGCTCTGTCTAAATAAAACATCCATCAGTAAACAGGGTTTGTTTCCACACAGAATGTGTGAAGTGAATAAAGAAATGACTGATGTTGTTGATGCTTTCCATCAAACACACCCCAGTGTAGCTCTCTCTGACCTGCTTTCAAACGCCTCATGGGGCAATAAGGAGTGTGTGTGTGTGTGGTGTGTGTATGTGTGTGTGTGTGTGTGTGTGTGTGTGTGTGTGTGTGTTTGTCAGTGTGGGCACTTTGATGTCCAGTCTATCACCTGCTATTCCCTGTTGATCTATAACAGGTCTACTACTCACCAATTCACTAATGACTGTCTTGGAGGTGTGTGTTTGTGCGTGCACACATGTGTGTGTGTTATGTTCACATCCATACATGCATATTACCTCCCAACCAGCAGCCTCCTATTCACCCGCCAGCTATGGCCTTTGAACCCAGTCCATTACTGTGCTGCACACACACGCATGCACGCACACACACACACACTGAGAGGTCATGGTAATAAATGGCTCATACACACAGAAGAAGGTCACAGGTCACATGTTTAAGAGGTTGTGGGGGAAAATGTCTATGACAATGACATCATTTCCTTGGTATAGATGATCTTAAAAGAGGTTGCTATGACAACCGCTCTCAGGAGCCAATGGGATAATTGGGAAATGTGTTGAAGGTGTCGGCTTCATGTTTGCGGGTAATGACATAATAGTCGTAGCAGTAATTGTTCATCCAGATTCGCACACAGCCTTCAGCTTCAGTTGATTTATGAGAATCAGAAACTATGCAGACTAACCCGTCACTCAATCATGGAAATATACTGTGATAACATCTGTGACTACATCATCCTTGTGTGCTGATATAGTTATAAGTGTGAACCCTGACTTGTGATGCATTTATGTGCTGGTGAGGGGCTCTGAAATCTGAGATATGAGAGTTGGCAGCTGAACAGTTCTGTGCTAATGAGGGCAAATCAAACCCAGAGAACACACAATAAGCAAACATGGACTCTCATTAAAATGATGCTGTTCACTGTTCAACAAGCCTTCATGTAGTTTTATAGGAATATAAATAAAATATGAGAATTTATGGATTTAACAAATACAAAGCACAAACACGGACTTGTTCTGTTGTAGAAGCATTAATAGTTTTATAGTAGAATCACTGAGGAAATTCCTGGAAGGTCTTTACTGCCCCATAAGTAAACGTCTGACTGAAAAATATATCACTTTTTCTGGAGCTCTCAACTGCATCTCATCATTTGAACTCCATCCATTAAGGAAGACCCTGAGATGCAATCAAAAGCTCAGGAAACAGCTTCTAAGCGGACCTTGGGTTAAGAATGTTTCCAAAGGTCTAAGATCAACTTTAATTTGCAGCCTGAATGCTAACACGGAGCATTAGGTCAGGATAATGGAGAAAAATGTTGAAATACCATTTGGAATTAATTCTCGAAATGGTATTTCAACTTTATTCGCAATATTTCAACTTTATTTACAACATTTTGACTTCATTCCCAACATTTGAACCTTATTCTCGACAGCTCAACTTTATGCTTATCATTTTGACTTAATTCTCAACATTTTGATTTTTTTCTCAATATGTCAACTTCGGTCTCGACATTTTGACTTTATTCTCAATATGTTGTCTTCATTCTTGACATTTCATCTTCATTCTCAGCATTTCAAATTTATTTCTATACATTCAGACCTTATTCTCAACATTTCAATTTTTTCTTAACATTTTAACTCCATCTCATATTTTGACTTTTTTTTCTTGACATTTCAGCCTCACTGTTGACATTTCAACTTTTCAACAATTCTCAACATGTTGACTTCAATCTTTTTACTTTATTCTCAACATTTTGACTCACAAAATTCATAAAAGCTCCTCCTTGTGTTTTTCCCTTATGTTAATAATTTTTGGAATTTATTCCCAATATAATGGTAACAATATTGTAATTTGGCACAAAACATCAAAAAGTCATTAAATTACATTAATCAAACCTTAATTTGCTACATCTCACCTCTATGAAAAATAAAGTTTCCTTTAGAAGGGTTAGATTCTGTGTTGTAGACTATTATGAACCTTTCCACTGAACATCTATAGACATGATGTATGTATGTGTGAAATTAACCCTCCTTTCCTCAACAAAGCTCTGCTCAATTAACCCTCAGCCCCTCCATGGAAGCAGAGCAGGAACAAAACAAAGCAGTGTCAGATTGCAAACCCAGCCCTCTGCACTGAGCACCTCCTCCAGGGAAGGTAAGATGGAGGAAACTAGGATGGAGGATGGAGGGGGTGCGGGGTGAACGCGTGGTTGCCAGGCGATAACATGTGTATATGTGGATGTCATGCTTGGCAGGAGCTGTAGCTCGATGTTGCAGAATGACCTAGTTTTAATCGAAAGGGAATGAAAGAAAGCGAATGGAAAGAGAGAGTGGGAGAGGAGAGAAGACAAAGTGGGGATGCAGTGTGAAGACGAGCAGGTTCACTGGTTTTATTTTATGGAAAGACAGAAAAGAAAAGAGCAGGAGGGGAAGACAGGGATGGACAGAGAGAAAGGGAGGTGATACAGAATGAAAAAGAGGTCCCAGAGGGTCAAGCAAGAGGGCTGAGATGAAAAGGAGCAGAGAGGAGAGGCTGTAAAGAGAAGAAAGGAGATGATGCTAAGTTGATTGACTGGTCAAACACATGTGTGTCTGTCTTCTGTGTGTGTGTCTGTGTGTGTGTGTGTGTGTGTGTCTGTGTTTTTCCAGCCCTGAGGGTAGGTGCCCTGCAGCTCGATCCCAGATAAGTCAATCCCTGAATTCCCAGCGTGATGTGAGCTGAAGCACTTCCTGTGTCCGTACAATCTCTTTTATGAGGCTTCTTAATAAATGATGATTGCCACCTGCAGCAATGTGAATACCCAAAAGACTCATCATCAGCACAGTCTGACTGACCTGTCCATGGAAGGCAGAAACATGTGGACTGAAGCTTGAAGATTTTGTGCTTTTAATCAAAATATCCTGATGACAAAAAATAAAAGATTACATACATTCAGTTTTTCCTACAGAATCATATTTCTGTTGGGGTAGAAAAACACAGTGTTACTACTGCTTCTGCTGTAGCACTACTTCTACGTAGGGATGTTGCTGGCCACTAATTGGCCTGTTGATTAAATGGAAACTTTAATTTAGCATAGTGGACTAGTCTAAAACTCATTCAACAAAAATAACCGTCAAAATTGAGCACAATGCAATAATCAATACTTCTAAAAATTGTCAGAAAAAATACTATGTATTAAGAACAATCTTAATGTTAATCACGTTATCAATAACCAAATCATATTTTAAAATGCCACTGAAATGTGTGAACTTTGTGCCATACAGTATGAACATTGCTCTTAGTTCTAAAAACTACTCACTAAATCTTTTCAGACCAAGGATCGTAGAATCTGGAGTTTAACTATGCATTAACTATGGCTAAACATTAGCAGTGCTAAGCAGCAGCAGCAGCAGCCTGCTCTCCTTGCAGGTAAATGTCCACCTCCCTGTGCTGAATGTGGGTACGCATTGCTCTGGTTGAGTGGTTACATTCATGTTTACTCTGACACAGCCTACATTCAACCTTATTTCCATCTTCTACATCAAAAACCCTGAGATCCTGTCTTCCTGGCCTGCAGCCCCTGCTAGTGGTGGCCAGCTGTGGAACATCTCAGAGGCAACCATTACCCACCATTGTCCATGAAAAAAATATGAATAATTAGTTCAACCAACTAGTATTTGTGTTGCTGGATGGCGAGCATAGCGACGTTTAATTGTTTAGTCAACTAACCATGCAATATGCTTGAATAACAATATTGAAACTGCCTGTATAGCATGCATATGCAGGGTTTGGGGACATCATTTGTCGTGCAAACTGTCAAAAAATTACTGTCCATGCTCAGCACAGACCATTTATGGACACAGGAGATATACAGCATACACAGGCCAAAATCTAAGCGCTCAGCCAGCAGCTTTCCAACTTAATTAGACCACCTAGACCTTTAGGCTCTTTCCAGCAACTTAACAACCAGTAACCCTGGGGTTTCCCTTAACCTGCACTTTAAGGAAGCTTGTGTGGCTTTGGTACAAGAATATCCCTTGTGTTTCCACTTTATTTTGTAGTAAAAAGATAATGTTGTCTCCAAGAAATGACCTTAATAGAGGAAAAATAATGCTATATGGGTTATGTTTTGTATTAACATGCTTAAGAAATGTTACCTACCTGGAAAGTCACAAAAATGTTGATACTGAACATAACAACAAAATGTCCACAGACAACATATATTTCAAATGTTTCTTGTCAATATATGTGGTCTTGCAATACGGTATCTCCCAGCAGAGAATAAATACAGTTATGTTTATACCCTCACACTGTATTAAAAAAAAAAAATCTTTCTCTAACCTTAACCAAAGTGCTTTTGTTACACCTAAATCCTCACGGGACACAGGATGTCAAAATCCTACGCCTATCACCTCCTGAGTAGCTCCCCTAAATTCATTTCCAGGAAACTGGGCAGAGAACAGTGGAAACAGAGGCAGCACCCGTGAAAATGGCTACACGTTATGTTCCATTAAGTTCCTCATGTGGAGAAGAGCTAATATTGTACCTGACACAGCTGCACATTTTGCCTCCTCTTGTGGTTTGTTTGAACAGGACGCAGGTTTACTTTACCCAACATGTGTACTTACAATCAATTAGGAAGGACTTGTTGTAACTAAAGCACTTATCTCACAGCAGACATTCTGACCTGGTAATTACTCACTTTAATCACAGCTTCATCCATGTAGGCGTTTCCTTTCCAGGGCTCAAACAAAATGGAACAGGGCCATTATCAATGTTATTTGTTTGTCTACTGCATCTTATAATTGTAGATTACAAACCACACCACAGTGGTGTGAGGCAATAAAAGACAGCTTGAACACTATAATCACTGGAATAATAAATATCCATCATATCAGATGCCAGTTTTTAATAAAAGACCAATATAAGTCTAGTGCTAATCAGTAACATGTATTTCCAACTTCAACTCCAAACTGATCATAACCACTATAGCACTGTATGTTTATGAGTATGTAGGCCTACACATAAAACCAGCTCACATGAGAAAAAACAAGCAGAGCAGACCATGCCAAGTCATCCAAATCCTCTGCAGCTCTTCCAGAACTGTGAACTAAAGTCAGCTCGTACTGTCTGAACGAGAGGCGGGGTGGGGAGGGGGGGCCCCAATCAGTTTGTTACCCCCTGTCAGTTTCAACACATCACATCCACAAAGACAGAATGGATGGAGGCAGGCAGACAGAGAGGGAGGCTGGGGGAGGAGAGACAGGAGGGAAAGAGGTTAAAGATGACGACAGCACAAGATCAGCAGACGAGAGCAGAGGATAGAACAACAGAGAGACAGAGAAGATGTGGTGTTAGAGAGGTGAAACAGGAAACTGCTGATATCAGTTAATACACTAGTTGAACACCAGTGAATTAGCCATTAAAATAACATAAAGTGCATTTAAGGGGTTGCTAATAAACTGTAAAAGTGACTGGATGTGGGTTTTTGATTTTGTATGAATATCAGTGACAGAGTCAGACAGAATAAGGAGGAGTAGAGGGGAAAAAATGCAAAAGATGACCACAACACATTTCTCAATAAGCCAGTTCATCTACCCCATTTTAATATGCTGTTAAGTGAAAAGGATCTGAAATTGTTTTAACAAATGTGTTGTACCTCGTGGATTCTCCACACTGGTTGTAGAAGCATTACTTCATCAGGCAAAAGCATAGGCACCAGGTGAGTGTGCTCGGTACAGGATGTTCGGTGTGCAACTTCCTTTATTTTGAAACCAAAACAAATACTTTCAATATTATATATGTATGTCTTCTACTCACAGGGGCAGGACAGAAATTCTAGAGTCTGAGTTCTACCCCTAAAGTTTTGGCAGTGCACCAGTTGTTGTTTATCAGCTGTAGGATGCTAATCGGCTTAGCCCAGTTAGCCAGGTTACTAAGGTTACATGTAGTGTTGCTTCATTCTGAATGAATCTGAAATACAAATGAGAGACCAGGGCAGGAGGATGCTCACGTGACATTTAGGTCCATTGTTAGATTAGTGTCAAATTGTGTGGAGACATTGTGCAATGTTGGTTTTGTCTTTGGAAACAACTCGAACAGGTAATTTACAGCAGCATCACCTCATTGTTTCAAGTAGCGGAACAAGCCAACATGTCAGTATTTATGTACCTTACAGTAAAAATTATGGCCAATGGCCTCTGTTGAATGTTTACATTTTTCAAATCAGTTACAAAAATGCTATTTTGTTTTCCCTGAAAACATACTAAATAGTAACCTTCCCAAAAAGGACATACTGAACCGTGAATTTTGTGTATTGTTACATCCTGTCAACACCCGTACGGGCTCTAGTTACACTGCTGAATCACTGCTCTCCTATGACCTGGAGCAGTCATTCCCCAAGACTGGGTCGGGACCCACAGGTGGGTCACAGGAGATTTTATTTGGGTCCCCAAATAAATAATATAGAGGAAATTCTGCAAATTTATGATTTATATCTGCAATACACCTTTTATAAAGCATTAAAAATTTGTATTTTGTTTTACTGATGAGAGGAAAAAACAACTGTTAACTCACTACTAAATGCACTTATTTTGTCTAATTTGTGAAGGAGGCTAAAATTTCCTACAGTATGATTTTATGCCTGAGAACTCCTAATATGACCTGAGAGCTTTTTTTGTTACAGAAATAAGACTATTTAACAGTCAGACTTCCTGTTTGTTAGCAGCACAAAAGCAATAAAAAAACAAAAATCACCAGGACCCGTTTGCAGCGAGGCTTCCTGATAGTTTGCTTGTTTATTGTATTTCTCCATGACTAAACAAAGAACCGTCTTCCTTCATACTTCCACTGAAATATTGAAGACCTCCTGCTGACATTCAAATCACACTAAAGACGTCCCCTCTCACCTTTGTCACGACATCACGTATTCATGACATACAAAGAGGCCATTTAGTGATCCCTCCAGGCACACTGTTAACAGTCCAAAACCACACCCACCCACTGGGAGCTGGCAGCCTCCCAAATACATTTTAAAATATCCTTTATATAGTGCTGGGGAACATCCAGCACAATAAAAGGCTTCCCAAAATTGAAGATTGATAGAACAATGTTAAGCTTACATGATTTAACCATCTGGTTCTCTGATGTTGTAGTCAAAGTCATGTTTCTGTTATTTTTTTGTTATTTGACCATTAGCATATTTTTTTCAATATGAAACAATTCTCTTTGTATTGTAAAGAATTTAGCTTTGAATCCACACCACCAGCCCATCAGACAGCAGCACTAGCAGTGACTCAGTGAGCGTGCAGTGTAGCAGATGAGAGGGCTGCAGCCAGCTGGAGGTTAAATAAATGTTAGGTCGGCTCTGAGGGCTCAGCCAGAGGCTTATGACAGGACTGCTGCAGCTCTGCTCCACTGGAAATGGCTTATTACAGCTGAATCCTCACTGCAGCCTGCCTACCTGTTTGTCTATGTGTGTGTTGTGTGTTTGATGAGGAGTGAATGTCCTTACAAAGACACAAAGGATGAAATTTTGTACAACTAAACCGCTGCATGTATTAAATCTGATTATGACACTGATACAGGCTGACAAATGATTTTCAGGATCATCGTGAGTCCAGACTGGTCTGTGCTAAATAGAGCCGGTCAGCATAAATAAAATGTCGCCATGAATGACATCATGTCGTAGCACACAGGAGCCAAGGGTTCAAATATTCCTACAGCTGTGAGTTAGACAAAAACTGCAATGATTAATTGATTAATTGATTATTAAATTAATCAACAACTATTTTGATAATTGATTAACCAGTTTGAGTAATTAAAAAAAAATCTAAATTCTCTCATTCAAGCTACTTAAATGCTGTTATTTTCTGATTTCTTTACTCCTCTCTGACAGTAAATTGAATATCTTTGGGTTGTGGACAAAACAAGACATTTGAGGACGTCATCTTGGACTTTGGGAAACACTGATCACATTTTTCACCATTTTATAGACAAAACAACTAATCAATTAATCGAGAAAAAAATCAACAGATTCAGAGACATCTTAATATGCATTTTGTGCCTCTGTACAACTTAAAACTGTATGGGAACAACTCTAGAAACAAGAAAATAAAGCCAACATCACTAACCTACTCCCGTCTTTGGCATTAAGGTCAAATGTCCAAAACACCCGTCCACTGGAACTCCCCATGTTTACTTTCTGCCTTGTTAAATATTGTAAGTGCTTCCTACATTGGCGATGACTGTTGTCAGTGGGCATAAACTGAGCACTGCAGAATTGTGCAATATGGACAAAATAGTTCTAACATTTGGCTGACAGAGGCCAAGATTGGCACAGTTTTATCTGTTCATTGTTTTTGTTGCAGGTTCATGAATGCAGCAATTAAAATCTACAATCTTTGAGCAGATGATCATTAATAAAACTGATTATTTTACAGGAACCTTTAAGACTCCAAGCTGGTTTTGACATTGTATACTACACAACATGAGCTTAAATACCAGGAATGCCATGTATTTGACACTCTGCACATGTGTACCACTGCTCCCTACTGAGAGAAAACCTAAATGAAAACTAATTCTGTATAAATATTCTCTCATTTCATCCACTTTAGATGATGATGGACAGATTGCCACAGCTGGCTGCAGCCAGCTCGACTAAAGTTGATCAGGAATCAATAAGGAAATTTGATCAATAAGCAGAATTGATCATGTCATTAGCATCAATATATCTTGTCAGTTCCCATCACTATTTCTGATTAATTACTTAATCAGTATAAAATGTCAGAAAATAGTGAAAAATGTGGCCATAAAGGACATTTTCAACAACAGTCCAAAATCCAAAGATATTCAGAGAACAATGATAAAAAAAAACAGAACAGACAAATTATTTAAATGATTAAATTGATAATCGGAATTGATACATTTTCTCTCGAGTTACTACCTGATTCATCGACTGTCTATGCACTACTTTATACTAAAATAAATGGAAACAAATTGCTGTCTGAAAAGGTAAGCTGAAGCTCAGCTGCCATTGTAGGTATGTAAACAGGAAAAATGTTGCATTGTCTGTGACCAACACTACCAACTCATCAAGTACAGCAGCTCGGTCAGTGGACCGACACTACAAACTGTGACATTTTAGGTGCCCTTGTAGCATCAGTTTTGCACGTGCAGAGCTCCATGGTCATATTAGCAATAATGAATGCAATGTTCAGGTAGTCCTTCAAAATAGAAGTACAAAAACTACTTGTGTAGGTTTAGGAAAAGGTCATAGTTTGGGTTTAAATAAATAAACAGTATGTAACATAACCTAACCTAACCTAGCATGACGTGACATGACGTGACATGACATGACGTGACGTAACAAGTTGAATGCAACAAGACGTAATGCAATGAGATGTAACACAATGAGACATAACGCAATGTAACATAACATAATGTACATATCACTTATGCAGTGTAAAAGAAGTCGACACTGACTTTTGTTTTGACATTTGTCTCCAGGGTGAAAGTCTTTGTGTTTGTTTGACTTATCCAACCATCCCAACTCCCATCAGATGCCTACTTTCTCGCTCTTTATACGACACCTCCTCCACATTAAAACATCTAAAACACTAGATGGGCACCTCCAAAAGTGGCCCTACAGGGGTACCTACATCGTTGTAGTTTCAAGCACAGGGACACTGACCAAGCTATCATATAAGTCATGTTGGGAGTGAGAACGGGCGGCTGTGCCATGAGAAATGGAAATGGGAATAAACATGCAGAAACAGCTGTATGGTTCTTTAATGATTAAGATTTGGTTCAAGATTAGAGTTAGTCTTAGTTTAAGGTTAGGAAAGGAGACGTCAGCGGTAGTCCCTCACATGTATAGTAATACACGAATGTGTGTGTGTGTTTGTCTGCAGAGGTAATGTTCCTTTGTGCCAGCCAAAATAAATGAAAGGGTACAGTCTGGCCTTCTCTCCTTCTCTCCATCTCTCTCTTCTCCCCCCCACCACCCACACTCCCTGTCTTGTTTTAAATTACCACTCCCTCTTTCTGCCTTTATCCTCCTTCTCCTCTCCTTTATCTCATCTCTGTAAATCTTTTGTTCTCTTTGCCGACATGATCTCATCATATTTGATTGTTGTTTGTCTCCATCCAATGCAAATCTCGCTCATCCTTCACTCTCTCTTTTTAACTCATTTAATCACTCTGTTCTCTGTATAGCATCATTTCTATCACTCCTGCTCCACGTCCTCTCTACACTTTCACTCCTTCTCCTCTTCCCCTCACTCCTCTCCTCTGCTGTTATCTCTGCTCACTTTTTCCATCCATCCATCAATCTATCTACCCTATCTTTTCCTCCATGCCTCCATCACCCGCTGAGGCGATGTCGGTTCACCATGCCACCTCATTAGCACATCTGGATCTCACTTCTGTGCTCCTCCTCCATCCATCGGCCCCTCCAGCAAGCCCCCCCCCTCCAACTCCTCCTTTCCTCCATCCCTCCTCCTTTCTCAACTTCCTCTGTTCCTCCTCGTCCAATGAGAAAACTCCCTGGTCACCAGGGCTCCTTAGCAACAGCCCCCACATGGGAAAGGAGGGATGGAGGTGGGGGGGCAGAAGGATGAGGGGAGATATGGGGGGGGGTAAAGAAGGGATGAAGATGAGGAGGAGGAGAGTGAATGGGGAGACCAACCCAGCGGGAGTGTGAGGCTAGAGGTGTGTTTGCCATTATCAAAGCTTTGTATCGAGGAGTGTGTGTGTGTGTGTGTGTAGGGGAGAGAGAGGAAGAACACACTGGATAGGCCTGACAGGGATAGAGCAAAAGCGCAATCACTGTGTATTATCAGAGTGTGTGTGTGTGTGTTTTAATGCAACAAAAGCAGAGCAAAAACAAGCCTATTGTATATACACAATCCAGAGGGCATCATTTCAAAGTCTGGCCACCAGCTGGATTGCCTACTGTATGTGTCCTCGACCTGACTCTGGAACTACAGGAGACGCACCGAGAAATAATACCTCACGGTCACGTTTCATCGCCTTACTTGAAACAAAATCCTTCTCAATAAAAAGCCACTGTCTCTACTTTAATTAATAAAAAACAGCCTAATAACAAAGTCATATGAAAAACAAGTAGGCTGCCTGCTAAGCTCCCATGTGACTTACTGAAAGCATAAATGAATAAACATGAATCTAACATGGTGCTGTCGTCTGGATTCTAGACACTCTTAAGGGCCATGTGGTATAAATATGTCCTATTATGCCTAAACACCAGTCTAAGCTGTTACTCACCTCAGCATTTCTGTCAGATAGCAGAAGATCATATGGGGAAGACTCATGACAGTAAGTCACTTTCAGCTGAACAGCTCACATGTGATGTAAACACACATAACAGACATTACACCAATAGGAATATATGATGGCCTGACTGTTCAATGTGTTCTCATCCCAATTTGTCACATACCAAAAATTAGTCACCACACCTCAGTGTCTGTTACTGAAGCATGAGATACCCTCTACCTGCTGTATTTGACGCCTGTTTTCAACATGTGATTATTGTGGTGAAACGCTCGCTGCTTGGGTAGGTAGGTTTAGGATAAGATCATGTTTGGGTTTAAAATACCTATATTGCGTTGCTCCCTCCTACCCCACCCCACATCTCACCTAAGATCCACCCAGACTCCTCTCCATTTATTAGTCCTATATTAGGAAACACCTGGCTCTGTTAACTCTAAAACACCTTCAGAATCAATGAAACCAGATGCAGCTCAGATTGATTGGGGAGTGAAGAAAATAAAGCTTGATAATATATGTTAATGTATTTCTATGTTTAAAAGCATAAAATTCATTAATTGCATGTATTTCTGTTGCCTTTACATATTCATTCTCTGCCAGCAGAACAGTAAAATCTGTTTCCTGTAAAATCTGCTGTTTCGACCACGTAAACCTTTGTCTTGTTGACAAGTCAAAGACTTGACACACACACACACAGTCACATAGTGTATGTTGTACATTAATGTGACGTGTGCATGTGTGTGATTCCTCAGTGGACTGCTGGGGTCATGTGTAGGGCTTCCATTAATATGTCATGAGGAGGTTTCACGCAGGACACACCTTTTATATCTGTTTTGAAGGACAGGTCCTCTGTCAGTGTGGTATTCTTACACAGTTCAAATGTAAAAGACATGTTCACTCTTCTCCTGTATTTTAACATTTTCTTCCTCATCCTTCCTCTTATTCTATTTCAACTTATTTCCCTTTTTCTTAAAGATTACTATGAAGCAATTTTGCAACAACTGAGAGTAAAGGATTAGCCTTACTGACTGGATTACATGTTTCCAGAGATTCTCTTTATGTACAATAGCATGTGTCATTAAAAATGTATTAACTGTTGCCTCTATTGATTGATGCTAACTGCTTTGTACTGTGGCCATACTGAGATGAGGCTTTATTCTGAATGTGTTCAGTCTGTTCATTTTGTATTGCTGACACTGATCACACTGTAAAAAGTGTATTTCAGTAGTAGTTGAAGTAATGTAATGGAGTCTCCATCAGACTAGTGATAGCAGTCTACTTTTGTGGATTATAACAACTTGAAATTACACCCTGTTCCCTCAACCTGCTTTTCTTATTTCAGTAAAAGCACATCAATTAGATTTCTCTTAGTATTGTGCTTTTGATGACACTCATGTCATGACACCTACGTCTTTGCCAGATTTTTCACCCGCAAATGAGCTGCCATTTTCTCTTGGTGACTTGGAAAGAAGGTAAGTCTAACGCAAGACAAATTATACGTTGTGATCAAATAATAATGTATTATGTAAGACAGAAATGGTCCACTGAAAAGGTTAAATTGTTTTTAATTGTCATAAAGTCACTGAACCAAACCAGCTGTACCATGAACAAATAAACACTAAGGTTACATTAAAAATACTTTTCCAGAAATCATACTATCATTTGTATAGGGCAGTATTTTACTTTTGGGTAAAGCAAATAATCGAGTTGGTAAATTGGTTCATTAATACTGTTGATTTGAAACAATCAGATCAGAAGAACATCTTACTTAAAGCATCTGAGTTTATCTAACTTGTTAACTTGATTTGAAAAACTTATTCATTTGTGTGTTCCTATTAAAGTATTTTTAACGTTGGTCCAACTCTCCTCTTGTTTCAGTGTACAGGCCCTGTAGACTTCCTGTCATGTGTGTGTGTTCTTCTATGTTTGCACTAATTATCTAAATTTTACTTGATTTATTTCATACCAGTGGGGTTGAGAGTGAGTGAGCTTCAGAGCCGCACCATTCTACCATAAAAAAGAAAAAACTTCACTCTCATTTGTCTGTGTTAGACGCACCTGTGTGTGTTTCTGTGTGTCGTGAGCTGTTCTGTAGGCTTGGCTAACAGGCCTAATTTGCCAGCATGGGCCCATCTGCCTTGAGGTTACCACGGTAATTTAAGTCATTCTGCCATTGGTTGGTCTGGCCTGCAGCCTCACACTCTCTCCTCACACACACACACACACCACACAACACACACAGACACAGACACACACACTTGTCCTTTCCAATTTCTCTGGCATAATTATACCATTACCAAATTTCATTTTCGCAGGTCCGTCTCCCCCTTTCCGGTCTATTCCTCCTCCTTACTCTCGCACAGACAATCTGTAAATGACATTAAGTCCATTATGGGATGTGTGTCCACCTATAGGGACACAGTGAACATAAACCTGCCTGTCCTCCATCTCTCTATTCATTCATTATGTAGGATGATATTACATCTATCACTCCCATCTACAGAAAACACAGCTGCTGAGTTCAGTCTCATCTTTTCATTCCATCTGGAGAGATTTCCTTTATCTGTCCTTTGCATTAAACTCATCCTGTCTTTCTTCTCACATTGTTATGCCCTGTTTTCATCCTGGTCTTAGATTGTGTTTGGTATAGAGTCTAGATGATGTACAGAATCTAAACTTGTTGCAGAAGAAGCACATGTCCTCTTTGTTTCAGCTCCTCATGTCCTCATCTGGCTTTTTATTGATGCAACAGCTCAGAGTGAGTGTGTTTGTGTATTTGTGAGATGAAGTGCACGTGGTGTGCGTGCACGTTTGAATACTATGAGAAAAGCCCCCCGCCCCCCTCCCGGGGGTCCATGGTGTTAAAATGACTGACATGTCAGTGTGCAAGTGTGTGCGAGTGATTACTGCTCTGCTGGAGTGGTTAAAAGGTGTGATAAAGTGTGTCTTTGTATGATGTGTGTTTGTGTTTGTGTGTGTGGTGTGTGTGTGTGTGTGTGTGTGTGTGTGCGCACGGACACACGGTTAAGGGGATTAGGCAGGATGATGGTGTGTGCGCGCAGCACGCTTTTGTAAGAGTAGGTGGGGTTTTTGGGGGGGTCGGGGTGGTGCTGAGTCTGTAAAATTGTGTGTAAAAGTGTGTGTGTGTGTGCTTATAAAATAGCACAAGGGCTGGTTGAGTGTTTGGAGCTGCTGACAAATCTAATTAACACTTTGGAGATATCTATCAGGTACAAAATACACACACACAAACACACATCCCTCCCTTTGAGGAGACAGTGGGCTGTTTCACACAAAACATTTTATAGCCTATGCAAAGCCCGGAGTATTAATTACAGAATTAATTCAATAAACAGCTACATTTATAGTTAGAAATCACTCTGGGAGCGGTGTGGAAAAAGAGAGAACATTATTTAAAAAACAATGCCTGTGAAAATGCCTTTTCAGATTTTTTTCCCCTGATTCTGCTTTTGAGATTTTGAGAGAGGAAATTCCAAAGTCAAGAAGCAACAACAATACTTTTCATCCAATCCTGAAGATAACAAGAAGCCCGGTAAAGGAGGTTACAGCTACATCAAAACTAACCCTTACCTCCAGGGTGATCTCCACTTTGACTGAAATCTCAAACCAGTAGGAAAATCCCAAGATATCTTCTTCTATATCATCCATTTCAGCTGGAAAACTACAAAACTGTACATCACTGAGATGTCAATCAAATCACCAACTCATCAAATATTTTGATCACAGTGCTGTCTTACATAATGCACATCATGTTGATGACAACAGCTGTACTGACAAATCAGCAATACCAGCATTTACATGCAAAATGAGTGATCACAGTGTGGGTTGGAGGCGACAGTGTCGACCACACAGCCCTGACGCCATCTGACCAGTTTGCGTCATTGTTTTCCAGTAGATTTCTTTTCCCCAGCAGCACTAAAATATGCAGACAATAGTGTTCCCATATTTACTCACTGAAAACCACCAGCATAGACTGGATATATACTTGATTTTAACTACACGCTCCCACGCACATCATCACTGCCCCACGTATCCTGTGTCCTTTTGGAGCGTTTGTTGTGCATGTCACAAATTAAAGCAGAGATATACTTGCTTTTCAACTTTTGATTGCACTAAAGGCTTGATTTTTGTTATGTTTCTTTAATTGAAAAAAATCATACTGAGCCTGATAAATCAGATGATGCTCAAAAATGCAAATGGACTTTGACTTCAGGAGCTGCTAAAAAACATGGATATGTCCATTTCTGGCCACTGAAGCATTTTAGAATGTTACAAACACAAGAGGACATTAAAATAAAGAACTTAGGATGGATAGATCGACAAAGTCATGCTGAAGCATGTACATATATCATATCTTGGCAAGTGGGTAAATTTAAATGAGAGGAGATCACACAAAGGCTATCCCAGCAGCAGAACCATTTCACAACTGAGTGGAGCAATGGCCAATGGCAAGCTGAGCCCTGAAACCCAACCAATCAAGAGAGTCATTGAGTGGAAAAATACATGAGAACAAGCCGCCCCCCCAAATTGCATTTTGAGATTGAGGCAGCCATCACCCCATTTACCATGCTGGATTTATGACACGTTTTAAAAAGAGATGTGCTTGTAGAACTGATTTACACTTTCATTATTTACAGGAGTGATCCTCAAGTTCCTTCACTGGGATTTTGTCTCAATCTTTGGTTGGAAACACATCACTCACATGGTGCGTTTTCTACTGATTTTCTACTGACTGCCTGTCAGTGAGGGTTTTTAGTCTGGTGCTATCACTGCTCATGATAACAAGCCAGACCTGTGAGTGTCAGTTTGCCCTGACACATACCTGTCACATTCTGAGCAGACTTACAGCTGAGATTATCCCTCATGGTGAACTGTGAGCACTGACATGAAGAAGCACATTTCTGTAAAAAGCAATCACTTTTTTTCAGTAATTACATATAATATACATACTATCCAGTTTCCCAGTTTACTAATATTTAAAGGGTGACATATTTAATCTGCAGGGTTCTTCTTCCAAGCTGCCACTTTTTAATAGTTTATAAATTCCTGAAACAACTTCTCTTTCTCTGTCTGTGTTAACATTCCATCTGTTTTCTTTAGAAGAGTCGACTGTATGGAGGGCTGCTCTGTGTTCCAAGAATTTGTTGTCACAAATTGCACAATAGATGAGAGAAGATGGAAAACACACGGAGAAAACAAAATATGGTCAAACAGGGGATTAAGAGTTGCTGTGAGACAGAATGTTCAGCAGGCACATTTGCCCTCTGATAACACATTCAGCAGCACACAGTCCTGACCACACACACACACCACAACACGCTCAACACTCCCAGTAACATGTTGGTTTTTAGGTTAGCACCTCTTGTTCAAGAGTGTGTGTGTGTGTTTGAGTGTTAATCTTTGATTGTGTGTCACAGTTCCACAGACAGATCTGTCCCCAGGCCTTGTATCGCACTCACACACACAGATGGATGCCCGTGCAGTAATGTAGGTTAAGCACCTGGCTCATGGGCACAACATCTGTATTCCCACCTGGAATCAGGCAAGTCTGGGTTTTGACCTTCTTTAACATCTTCCTCCTGTTTTCACCTCTCACTCACTTGCTGTAACCTGCTTTATGAAACTATTACTGACTACATTTCCCTGCTTATTCATAAGACAAGACAAGGCAAGGTGTCACAGTGCCAGACACCTTTTCCCTGTTGCCGGTTTATTCCCTGATCTTGACATCAGCTTTGTTTTGATGCTGATCACAGAAAAATACAGTACATCATCATCGGATCAAAAAATATGATTGATGAAAGATGAATAATAAAGAGTATTATGTGATAACAAAAGTGAGAATATTTCAACTTGATTTTCTCCTTGCAGTATAAAAAGTCACAACAACAGTACCAAATGCATCCTCCATGAACCATCAGCAGCAGCAGCAGCACAGAAGATAATCTTCAGCTCTTTAACACAGCTTTCACACAGAATATTTCATGACAGGAACTTCGTTTCTGCTGCATGCAATTTTTTTTTTTATTGGAATATTCTGCTGATGGGAGCTTATCCGGTGCCATCTAGCTAAACACACTTGCACATGTGCAGGAGACATACCACACACACACACACACACTCTTTGATCCAGCAGATTATCTGGACATGGCAGGAGCGGAGTCATCTACAGATAAACCTCTATGGTTACGTAAATATAACAGTCCAAGCAGCAGCAGACTGATGACTGATGAGAAAATATGTTTTTGTAATCTCATGATTGTTGTTTTGTCATTGGTTTTATGCTTACATTGAAGAGTGCATGAGTCCCTCAGAGTCCCTCGGAGTGAGACTAGGAGGTATATGAAACATTTTCAGTATTTGTGGAACTACAGACTAAATACTGTACCACAGAATGTAACCCTAAGTTATATTACAACAGGTACAAATTCATCAGGGGTTAAAAATGGTGACAAAGATGCAATCCCTCCAAGAGAGTCCTGGGGCATGCCCCTCCTAGGAAAATTATTTTTCAAATATTAGCCTTAATGTAGTAGATTTACATTAGATTTTAGCATGATGATATAGGGAGAAACTCACCCTAGAATTAATCTAATCTTACTGCTACAAAAATCAGTTCATGGCATTTCAAGTAGAAAACTGTAATATATTTACTGTCACACAATTACCATGATGTGTCATCAGAAATTAAGGAAACATGCTAATATGAACAACTCGTTACTCTGACAACAATGCTAGGCCGTGGTGTCCTTTTTCACCGAATGAGTTAGTGTCTGTTTATGAGTCATAAGAAATCATTAATAATCTTTTAGAAGAAGATGTTTAATGCTTAAATTGAGCAAAATGTTAATGGAGTTGCAGACAGTGAGACAGGCAGAAAGAGTGTGTTATTTCAGAGCAGTGGGCTTTTGTTTTCAGGATAACAGGCCGAACTTTACATTAGACAAATGAGAGTTATAAAAAGCTGATCAATTTACAGTGGAGAAGTCATCCTTGCTTGTTATCGTCAAATTATAATGTTGTGCCTCTGCAACATTATTGCAGCCTGCTTGAGCTTCCTCGAGTCTGGGGAGGAGGGGGGAAACAACTGCAAATGGTAACGAAAAAACTGTCACGTTAAACAAGTAGTCCCGAGCCCTAACGTCAGTAACTTTATACAAGTGGAATTTGTAATATTAAGTATGCAGCTAACATTAGAGTCCAGGTTAACACTTAAAGTTACATCCAAATTGTGATCGCCAGCGTTTGCTGAATCCCATTTGCTAAGTCTCAAGCTTGACATACAGTCATATAAGCCAATTAAGTTTATCATAATTCTAACCTGTTTTGGATTCAAAACAGGTGACACGTTTGCACCCATGATAAGTTATTAAACTGAGCATTTTGCAGTAGATTCAGTAGATATCATTCCGGAACCAGATTATGCTACACTCTTAGAAATAAGGGTTCCAAAAGGGTTTCTCCTGAAGGGTTGAGGCTCTACCCAGAACCATTTGCTTCTCAAGAACCCTTTTTAGAAGAAACAGTTTGTCAATGTTCTTTGTAAGACTAGAGGCTCCATTAAGAACCATTTTCATCCAAAGAACCCTTTTTGGAAGAGAAATTTTGAAGAATTCTTTCGTCAGGGTTGTTTGTACCATAATATAAAAGATCTTCGTAGAACCCATGGGTGATTTCTAAAAACCTTGGAATGTAAAGGGGTTCTCTGCAGAACCCCCAGTGTAGGTTCTAAACAAAACCCTTGGAATAAAAAAGGTTATTGGTAGAATCCCTGGGTGGCTTCTAGATAAAACCACTGGAAAAAGGGTTCTCAGTAGAAATCCCTGGGTTCTGGATTCTTGTTAGGACCCTAGGTTCTGGATAGAACCCACAGACAGGGTTCTGGGAGGAACCATTGTACCATAGAAGGGACCTCCTTTAGAACCTCTCATGGGGGGTTCTGGGTGGACCCTTTCACAGATGCTTCTAGGCAAAACCCTTTATGTTTGATTCTAGGTAGAACTTTATGTTAAGTTTCCAAATGAAATAAATAAAAGCAAAAGGTTCTACTAGGAACCAAAAGGGGTTCTCCCATAAGGATAAGCCAAAGAACCATTTATGGTTCTAGTGAGCACCTTTATTTCTAAGAGTGTACAATAAAGTGATCATGTAAATAACCATAACAAGCAAAGCGCTGATGAGATACAGTCAAGAAAAAGAAATCACAAAGATCAAGTATTTTTAATATTTTAAAGTTCTATTGCAGGTTCAAGTCCGCAAAAAGACCTTGGCAGGGTACAGTTCATTCTATTTTGTAACATCTGAATGAGATTCAATATGAATCAAAAATAATTATCTGTAAAAAATACATAATAATGTCTAAATGAGTGTGGTAATGATTTAGTGATGTCAAAATGATCCAAACTTAAAACCAGCCTCACATCCATCTCTCTGCTTCCCAACAACATGATTGGCATCAGAAACATGGCCCTGAGCACTGTTCTTTCTAGAAAAAAAAGCCATGTAACGTGGGTAGATCACAGAGTGACAATTTGTTCTGATCTTTTCCCTTCGGCCATGGAGCGAGGGGGGAGGAGAGGAAGAGAGAGAGAGAAAGGGGGATGGGATGGTTAGTGTGAGACCTCCCGACCAAATATTTGCAGTGAAAGGCCGTCGCTGTCCATTAGGGTCTCTCTCCCTCTCTCTCTCTGTTTCTGGGTGCATTAACCTCCTCCTCACTATGCTCCGAACAAAGAACCACTGTATTTGTGTATGTGTGTGTTTGTGTACATGTGTGTGCATTCGATGCTCCGGCACTCCCACTACTGTCCACCTCCCTGCATCCCTCAACAATCACCCACATCACAACACACACACACACACACACCTGCGCATGAAAAATAAAACACTTGTATAAAATGTAACAGCCCTCCTACCACACACACACACACACACACACACACACACACACAGAGTAAACATCTGTTAGAGAGCTGTCTGATAGATGTGTGTAATGTGTTCAGTGTTAAAATCCTCCTACATGACAAACAAACAGCATGTTCAGACGGCCCTGCGTCACTGCAGCCACTTAGGCCTCCCACACACACACATACACACATAACACATCACACACTCACACACACACACACACACACACACACACACACACACACAACACACAGACACACAATAAGTATGGTTACACAGAGGTAAGGACAAGTTATGATGGAGAAGAGCAGCAGAACATCTCTTCTTACTGAATCATTTCCAATAAATGGAGTTTCTTATTGATGTGACTTTTTGACCTCAGCAGAGGTCAAAGGTCACAGTTCTGCCTTCATGCTGCTTTCACTATTGGATGAAAGCAAGTCTAGCACCAGCTAGCCACTGATAACAAAACACAGATGTTCATACAGAGTGACAGTTTACACTGTACACTCTCTATACTCCACATCATAAATAAATGAATGACGTGTGACTTTTTAATGCCTTTTTTTCTAAATATAGGTACAGACTCCAACTAAACTGTACTGAAAGATGCATTCAAAGAGGTTCCTCACTAGAATTGAACAATTACTTGAAATTTCAGAGAAGTCCTAGACAACACATCATCATCTCAACTTCAGAAAACATCCTCTAGTATCACAATTTTTCTTCAAAATCGTTCAGCCCTATTCCTTACTGATATGTGCTGAGGCCAAACAAATAGAGCAATAGCAGCAATAGAATTAACATCTAGGCTACATGATCTGTTTTTGATCAAGTCACTGGTTTCCACTGGATGTCAACAAGAAGAAATGATGGACTGAGAAGTGTTTTAATAAACTGATGGCAAATGATTTACTTGATCCAGACATAATGTGTAAGTCACAATATCTTTGACCAAGTACCACTATGTTGATATTGTGACAACAATGTAGGGATGACTATTGGTGCTCTCACAAAATACACAATGAGATTTTTGCTAATAATCATCAGTAATGTGGATATAGTGACTAAGTGGGTAAAAACAAATAGAACAGCTAGAACAATCATCACTTTACTGTGATGCAGCCTTCAAAACTAAAAATACCTATGTACCTGTGTCCTATCACAATAAAAGAACATCCACAATCTAAGATGATATCTAGTCTCATATGACAATATCAATATAATATCAATATATTTCCCTGACCTAGCTATAGGAAGCCCTCTAGCAGTAGTTTTGTACAAGTGGGGCTCCATAGTCAGGTTAATAAATATGTAATGTCTGGGAAGACTTTCAAAACAAAGGCAAACAAAAATACATTGTTAGGTTTAGCCAACAAACTACTTTGTTAGGGTTAGGACAGATCATGGTTTGGGTTAAAATAAGTAACTGTTGTGTAAGTTTCACACAGAACAGGATTCCCAGGCTCCTGAGTGAAAGTCCTGTGTTTGTTTGACTTGTTTGACCCATCCATCCACCCCACCTGCTCCAAACGTGGACTTTATCACTCTTTATACTACATCACCTGACTTTAACAGCACAACAACACATAGTGCTAGTGAGACGCCACCAGAAATGATGCTGCAGGGGGACCTACAGCTTCGGAGTGTGAAGCATAAGGGCGCTGACCAAGCTGCTGTATTTGACTCATTGGGAGTGAGAACAGATTGATTCTAGTTGTGATGTTTTGTTGTGTATTTTGGCAATACACAAAAAGTATTATGTAATATTTAGTTATGGTTACAGGTTGAAATGGCTACAAGTGTGAAAACATGTTCTGACAATTGATTGAGCCTCAACTAGTTACTATCAAATCAGAACTGCAGTATGGAGAGTGTTTAGATGATAGTGGGGTGGCTGTGGCAAGCTTGGTGGTTCAACACTGTGCTCCTCCTGTCCACATCTAGGTGTGTGTGTGAGTGAATGGGTGAATAAGAGGCCAACTCCAAAGCACTTTGTCTGTTAAGATAAAAAAAAAAAAAAAGGTCTGTATAAGTACAGTCCTTGAACCATTTTACCATCTATGTCATGACACACAAACCTTCATAACTCCTGAACCTCAGGAACAACCACTTAAACAAAGCACTGCACACATAAAACAAGCATGACACCACAATTGCCGTGCCAATTTTACTATTTGGCAGGATACTTTAGGAGAAATTCAACAATATGTTTTCCCAGTTCAAAAAACTGAAAATCACAGCTCGCTGAGTGGAGTGTTCAACCAATCAGGTGGGAGGAGCACATGTTCAGTTGTTATTCTTCTATTGTTCAGCAAGCTACAAATGGCATCTTTCCCAAACAGATTCATTCATGTCTATTGAGCCTTGCCAGAAAACACTAAGTCAAATAGAAGCTGGTGCCAGACTGCAGTCATTCAGTAATCTTACAGTGAATCAGATGTGGATGGTCTGATATGAAGCACACAGAGGATGACACAACAGATGCCAGTCTATACTGCAAAGTTGTAGCCTGAGAGGTGGTCAGGTGAGTCAATATGAGCTAGCTAAGCACTCACAAGGCTAATTTAGCAAAGCAACTTTCTGCTGTTACTAATCAAGTGTATGAAGACACTTGCTTGGATACTGGTTAGCTAGTAATTAACTGAAGGGGCGTGATTAAACGCACATCACGGGGGTTGGGAAGCTGTTTAAAAGCAGACTCCATGAAAAAGTAACCCCTGCCAGTGGTGGCAAAAGTACACACATTCTTTACTCAAGTTGAAGTGTAATAAAGACTCTTGTAAAAGTAGAAGTACTGATTCAACTTCTCTGCTGCAGTAAAAGTAAGAAAGTACAGCCTCTGAAATGTACTCAAAGTATAAAAGTAAAAAGTCGTCCTCCGAGAGACATTTCTACTAATTGTTTCTGTACAAAGCTAGCTGAACCTTTTTTGTCTTTTTACATCTTTTATGCCTTTTTTGCTTTTTACATCTTTTTCTGTCTTGTTACACCTTTTATGTCGTTTTCATCATGTTACATCTTTTGTTCGTACGTCTTTTACCTTGTTTTTGTCTTGTTACGTACACGCATCATCTTTTCTCTGTGTTATTTTTCTATCCGTTTATGTTGAAATCAGTCTTGATGTTGGAAGGCAGCGGTCAATGATGCAAAATAAAAATAATCAATAATTCCCTTCAAATGTATTAAAACTGAATGAACTAGCCTGTTTTGAAATAAGGGGGAATAAGGGCTAGAAAGCTCTCTCTAGTGAAGTACTGTAACTAAGTATTTGTACTTAGTTACTTCCCACTTCTAACGCTTGCACACTGCATGACATGTTTTCAAAAAGACAACAGTTTGATCCAAGCTGGATCTTCATCAGGTCAAAATACTTTAAAATGGATACCACATACACATATATGTAAATACACTGTGCACATGCCAATAGGCTGACAGGCTCTATAATCATGTTTCAACCAAAACGTGAGCAAATAAGACAATATCATCCACATAAATCAGCAATGTTAATATATTCAGTGCTACTAATATAGCTAATATGAGGCAGCCAACGCAATGGGACAATTAACTATTATGAGCCACTGGTGATAAGAGCTGGGTACCTCCAGTATGGCCGACAGTGAACACATCACATCACGTTGTGTGATTTTTGTCATGCAGGAACTGAAGCTAACACTGTTGATCTCACTGCGTGTGTCTGAGACATCTCAAATCAAAATCAAATCAATAGAATGTACAGGCAAACATGCAGACAAGCAGGCAGCAGCTTTAAGAGTAATTGTGGCCAATGAGGTAACATGCACACAAGACATAATCGATATTTTTCCAATCAACTGTGGCAGACAGACTAATCAGTGTGTGCATGTGTGAGCAGCCAGTATAGACAGCTGTAACCACATCACATTTCTCTTCATTTTAACAGCCTGAATAATCATTAAAGCCCCCAATACACAGACATTTAAAAACAAGAGAGCCAAGCAGCAGACGAAATATCCAACATCTTTTTCCAATCAAACATTTCAAGTGATGAATGTGCGAAATAATTGGGAGCTACCGTAATCACATCAAAACGCCAGTAAAGCACATGTCATGCTGGAGAACTCATTCAGGAATAAATTAAAGTTTCACAACTGCTTTCACTCACACACAGACAGCAGCACCAGCCTGAATAAAATGTTGTAGCTCTATAGATAGTGAGACAGTAGATAGCTAGAGAGATAAAAGCAATGATGGAAAAATTTGGACAAATTGAGGGACAAAGGCTGTGAGGGATTCAAACCCACGCTCAAGTATAGTACACTGCAGTCTGTTTGATCCACATGGACAGTAAACTGCTGTCTTTGAAATTCAATTAGACTTCTCAACAAAGACGTGTCTTTATGAGGCTTTAAAGAACACAAAATACCATTTTATTTATACTATATTGTATAGTTATTTCCCACATGCAGTTTATGACAGCTACTTTATCTCTGCGCTTTGTAAAAATGATGTTTACTCTGAGTTTGACATTCTGATTTTTGCTTAAAATGTGGCTAAACTCTACTTTTGTGCAGAAAATAAAAGTGGAAAAGTGAAAAAAAACACACTATGAAAGAGTAGAGACACATATGAGTACCTCTGTCAGTGCAGCTCTTGCGTCCAGGTGAGGAGTAGTGCTGGGTGACTGTGTTGTATCTCCATCTCCATCAATCCTTCAGCATCCAAGAAACCAAAGAGAAAACAGGAAAACAAAGACTGAGCGAGCGTCTGTCAGTCAAATCCAGCAGAGACACACACACAACAGATGTAACAAAAATGGAGGACAACACTACAATCTCTCCATCTCTTTCATTCTATCTCTTCTCTTCTTCCTCACTCTCTCTGTCCCTTTCTCTCCCTCTCTCTGCTCTCGCTGTTTCTCACTCCGTCCACTCTCTCTCTCCCTCACACACACACTGATTCTCCATCTGTCACCGCCTCCTCTCCTTCACCCCTCCCACTTCATAAATTATTAATGAGCCTCAGACACACACACACACACACTCCACTTGCTGTCAAACACACTCAAACACGTTACAAGCCCTGCACAGCTGTCCTACACACACACACACACACACACACACACACACACACAAGTCAAATACTGTGGAACAATCCACTGTCCTGACTGTGTGACACCACAGATGTTTCTGCAGGATTTCAGAACAAATGCACAATAATTTGTTGGATGTTTTTAATGGGACACTGAACAAAACTTGGACTAAAACTGCCTACAGTAATTTTAACCAAAACAACATCCAGCAACATGAAATATTCAGCAACAGGTTTCCCTGTTTGGAGAAAAAAAAAAAAAATCAACAAATCAGACTGACACTTACACTTTACTTACTTAATGTCTACTTAACTGCAATACATGAAAATTTGAGAAAAAAAAGTCTACTTGCTATTTATATTGTTCCTATATATTTTTATATGTCCTCTTGTTTATATTGTTCCTATTGTTTATATCTCTTCTGTCTATATTGTTCCTATTTTTCAAATCCTTCTGCTGTTTGTATTGTTTGGTTACTTAATACTATGTTTTCTTATTTGTGCTTTTCTGTTTTGCTGTCCACGTGCTGCTGTAACACTGCAAATTTCCCCGTTGTGGGACTGATAAAGGAATATCTAAGATATGATAAATCTTAGAATTAAGAACTGCAGCTTGACTTTAAAAAACTTTCCCTAAATCTAAGCATGACTTTGTTCATCATCTCTGACAATCATAATAAATTTATCAAGTAAATTTATAAAATGATGTTGAATTCAAAGAGCATTTGAAATCACATGTTTGGGAGTGATAATATACAATAAATGAATAAATTCATCAAATTGCAATACAGTATAAAGTGAAGTACTTCTTAAATCAAGCTTCAGTATACAGTTTGTATTATTCACTACTACCACACAATGTTTTCACTAATACTACCACACAATACTTGTTGTTGTGTGGTAGGAAGGGGAAACATAGAAAACATCCCATTCCAATATTTCAAAGGAGAGCTATAAGAATTGTCAACAAAACTGCTTTTCAGAAAGCAACCAACTAATTATA
Organism: Lutjanus argentimaculatus; assembly: GCA_034769285.1. Classification (NCBI taxonomy): domain Eukaryota; kingdom Metazoa; phylum Chordata; class Actinopteri; order Lutjaniformes; family Lutjanidae; genus Lutjanus; species Lutjanus argentimaculatus. Next base: position 28,427,329 of record JAWZSL010000014.1, read on the forward strand.
AAAATAAAGAAAACGAGAGGAAGTCAATGTGATTTGATAGGAATGTGAATGTTTAAGAAACAAATGGTCAGGATTGATGTAATTTCTGAAAACACAAACAACACCAACACTTGGAAGAGGAAGTCTTGGGCAGATACATTATCTGGATGTCTGTTACCTAAACTGAAACACTGCTCATTTTCCCCAGAGGCTAACGTGCTATCAGACGATAGCTGACGGGTTCCAAGATTGGAACTAATGGACACTTTGTAGTGAGGAACTGAGAATGAGTGGCACACTTTGGAAGTTTAAAAAAATGTTCCAAAATGATCATTTACAGTAGGGCCACAACTGTTGATATTTTTCTCAATTAGTTAATCCTGTCACAGTCTTGTCATAGGTCCAAACTATTTTTCAAGTCTTTCCTGTAACGATTATTTCTTTATCAATTGATCTGTCAATCATAGATTAATTGATTATTGTTTGGTCCATAAAGTGTCAGAAAATGGTGAAAAATGTCAATCAGTGTTTCCCAAAGTCCAAGATAACGTCCTCAGAAACCATGAGGAGGCCAGGAAATATTCATATTTAAGAAGCTGGAATCAGAGATTTTTTTCTTTCTTAAAAATGACTAAAATAAAAAAGTTGGCGGTTAATTTGATAATCGATTATTTGATTAATCATCGCAGTTCTAACTGGTAGTACATAGTCTGGCAATAGCATGGACTTTACATGATTATTGTTATACTATTGGAGAGTAAATTGCAGTAAATCAAGTTTTTAAGCCTTTCTTTAACTGACTACAGGCAAAATTACTGTTGTTTTCAAAAGTTAAATAAGAAGACAGGTACAGTATGATGATTATTAGTCAGTCAACAGAAAGTAATCACTAATGATTTTATAAATTATATAATTTCTTCATGCACCAAAAGTCACATACAGCTTCTCAAGCATGATCATTTTGAGGCTTTTCTTACATGGTAGAGGAGGTTTTGTACTCAAATCAATCACATAATAAATAAGACTTATAAAGACATCATTTGACACTTTGCACCCGTGTGAGTTGCTAAAAAGTGACTGAAGTGTTTGACACTGGTGTTGGTGTGCAGCTGATACACCTGGTCTTGTCTTAAATCTTGTCGCCATGACAATAAAAGCTTTCTATTGTATGACTGATCTGATGACACACTCCACACATGTACATGTAACCCATAAAAGCTCAAACACACACATCAGCCATGCATGAAGACACTCGCATGCAAAACACACGCAGGTCACAGAGAAGACAGGGCCGAATCATGCATGAATGCAGAGGACGCATACACACACACACAACACAAACACGCACACAAGCTGTCCATGCATGCAGTGCAGGCGAGGAGGACCCCCTCAGCTGGAGGCTATCAGAGTTTTCTCATGGACGAGACACGGCTGCAAGGAAGGTCGGTCAGAGTGTGTGTGTGTGTATGTGTGTGTGTGTGTAGGGGGTGGAAGAACAACCCAGAAAAACTACATGGATAGATACACTATCTTTTTAAATACTACAATACTATGTAAAGGAACAGTGCTTCAAGTTATTATATGCTGTCTTCCCCAAATAAGAAGGTTTATATTTAGATATCTAACTGGTCATCAGTCCATTCATGAGTCAGTTTTATTGTAGATTTGGGTCAGAGTGCAAACCTGGCAACCCAATCACGAGGACAGGATCTTTAAGATGTTGTGTGCAGCCACTGCATCCAGCTGTTGATTAAACAAAAGCTCCAACAAATACGCCACGTTGGCCCAGAGACTAATATGTATCACTGAAACTGCAACATCCCCTGTTTGAATTCTGCAGTGGACCTTTTCTACATCTGATGAAATACTCAAAGATATACAGCATATTGGAGGTTATGTCCTTACTTTTACCTCCAGGCTGGTGCAAAGCGAGGCAAAACACACTTTTGGGCTATTTCTCTGAAATTATATTAAAATAAATACTCTTGAAATGGACAAACTTAAGAGGTGGCTTGATGAAAACTAATTATCCTTGAATTGGAATAAAACAATATTCATGTTTTTGGGTAATCGAAAAAAGGATGATAATATCATAGTGGTAATAGACAAAATTTATATTGATATTTATAGTGAGTAATGGCTGAATTTACAATTTATAATGGATCACAAACTTACCGAATATAAAGAGAAAAGTGTGTAAAAGTACTAGAACTTTTAAAAAGGATTTTTCTTCACTTCTTATTTCGTATTGTTCACTTATTCTTCCATATTTTGGATACAGCACAGAGGTGTGGGGTAACACATCATGACAAATACTAAACCTTTGTATGTGTTACAGAAAAGAGCCCCAAGAATGAGAAAATGATGAGAACATACTAAAAGGCTCTTTATTAAATCATAGATTTGGTTGATTTAAAATCATTATTAGTTAACAGGGTGGAAGTATCTAATTACAAATACTCAAGTTAACATAATTAAGTCGTTTTTTGGGGGTATTTGTACTTTTAGCAGCAGATTTTCAAGTTTGTACTTTTACTCATAGTGTGTATGCACTAGACTATGTAATCTACTTAGTTACTTTTAAAATCATAATTGATTACTGAGTACAGTTTGAATTAATATCCAAACCTTCTGCATTTTTGTAGCTAATCAGGTGATCTGATCACAAACAGGCCAATGAAAACCAGGACATACAGATGGAAAACTAAACAGTGCAGCAGCACAGGTTTGGAGTAAAGATGTTAATGATTAATAGTTAATTGATTAATTGCCATTGAGAATTTATGGATATTTAATCAGCAGTCTAGAAATTACAATAACTTGTGTCTGGCAGAGCCATTTGTTGAATAAGGAGACCTAAACTTAAAAATGAGGAAAAAAATGACAAAATAAACCAGAAATAAATGAGAAAGTGAGAAAAAAATTTAAAAATGAACGGAATTATTATTGATTTATCACTTGCAAGCATTTTCAACTATGAAATGCACAAAATTTGCAGAGGTGACTGTGAGCAGTGAGCAGAACAGAGGAGGAGTTGGGAGAGATTCAGACCGTAGATTCAAAGAGAAAAGAAACCCCTTTGATTGAACTCAGCTATATATAATACACATCAGGCATAACATTATGACCACTGACAGGTGAGGTGAATAACACTGATTATCTCCTCATCATGGCACCTGTTAGTGGGTGGGATATATTAGGCAGCAAGTGAACATTTTGTCCTCAAAGTTGATGTGTTAGAAGCAGGAAAAATGGGCAAGCGTAATGATTTGAGCGAGTTTAACAAGGGCCAAATTGTGATGGCTAGATGACTGGGTCAGAGCATCTCCAACACTGCAGTTCTTGTGGGGAGTTCCTGGTCTGCAGTGGTCAGTATCTATCAAACGTGGTCCAAGGAAGGAACAGTGGTGAACCTGCGACAGGGTCATGGGTGGCCAAGGCTCATTGATGGACGTGGGGAGGGAAGGCTGGCCCGTGTGGTCCGATCCAACAGACAAGCTGCTGTAGCTCAAATTGCTGAAGAAGTTAATGCTGGTTATGATAGAAAGGTGTCAGAATACACAGTGCATCGCAGTTTGTTGCATATGGGACTGCATAGCCACAGACCAGTCAGGGTGCCCATACTGACCCCAGTCCACTGCTGAAAGCACCAACAATGGGTACGTGAGCATCAGAACTGGACCATGGAGCAATGGAAGAAGGTGGCCTGGTCTGATGAATCACATTTTCTTCTACATCACGTGTATGGCCAGGTGCATGTGCATCACTTACCTGGGGAACACGTGGCACCAGGATGCACTATGGGAAGAAGGAAAGCCGGCGAAGGCAGTGTGATGCTTTGGACAATGTTCTGCTGGGAAACCTTGGGCGCTGCTATCCATGTGGATGTTACTTTGACACCACCTACCTAAGCATTGTTGCAGACCATGTACACCCTTTCATGAAAGCGGTATTCCCTGATGGCAGTGGCCTCTTTCAGCAGGATAGTGCACCCTGCCATTAAGCAAAAATGGTTCAGGAATGGTTTGAGGAATGCGACAACGAGTTTGAGTTGTTGCCCAGAGCTCAATCAAATCGAGCATCTGTGGGATGTGCTGGACAAACAAGTCTGATCCATGGAGGCCCAGCTGGCTGCTAATGTCTTGGTGCCAGATACCACAGCACCCCTTCAGAGGTCTAGTGGAGTCTATGCCTCGACGAGTCAGGGCTGTTTTTGCAGCAAAAGGGGGACCTACACAATATTAGGCAGGTGGTCATAATGTTATGCCTGATCGGTGTACATTAAACATCAACGGTTAAATTGTAACTAATACTCAGAGTAATCGAGTAGTTTATGAGCTGAATACTTTGTGCGTTTACTGAAGTATATTTCTAACATGAGAACTTTTACTTGCAAATGAGTAATATTTTTTTAATGTAACAGTACCTTCACTGAAGTACAGATTTTCAGTACTCTTTCCACCACTGTTAGTAATGCTAGTAAAGCTAGAATTAGATTATTACCTGAAAATGTACAGAGGTTGTTTATATGAAGTTCAAATGGTGAGAATGATAGAAGGAAATTCAATTTCAAAAGTCTGCACGCACATCCAACATGAAAGCAGAGTGAAAGTGGAATTCCCTTGACAGTTATTTAAAATGTTGTTCAAATGTTATTCAATTTAAGTAATTTTTTTTTTGTGTGATCTGTTTAAAACAAAAAAGACCATCTGTTTTCATGTTATGTTATGTGTGAAACTGCTATATGTGAAATTGCTATTGGAAAATACACTGAAATGGGCAAACTAAACTAAACTAAATTTGTTTAACTCCGGGTTAGAGAGCACTTAGAGAGATTTATCAAAAGTATGTGTTCCTTTAAAATGACAGCTATTTCAACTGTGAAGGTGTAATATATAATTAGTTACAGCTAGTTATACAGCATCCTTCTGTGCAAGCTACCGAAAAGGTGATCACACAGTTTGACATCAGTGTTTGTCAGGTTGCCATTGGCAAGCATTGGCAACGGACAGTTCACCCCAAAACCAAAGTTACAGTTTTTTTTTCCTTAGCTTGTAGTTCTGTTTATCCATCTAGATAGTTTTGGTGTGAGTTGCAGAGTTCTGGAGATATCAGCCATAGAGATGTCTGCCTTCTCTCTGGTGTAATGGAACTAAATGGCACTCAGCTTGTGATGCTCAAGATAGAGATCTTGTTGTGAGCAGTTTCATGAAGGAACTACTTTCTTTTCTACTAGAGGGAAAGTAGTTCCTACATGAAACTGCTCACAACCATGTGTGAATTATATTGAGGCACCAAGAAACTAACACAGAGTTCTCCATAGGCTGAGGTGTTTTTCACTCAGTGTTGCTCAGGATCAAACCACGTATGTTTACGTGTGTCATGAGAGTTACTGTAATACCAGTTTCCCTCTAATAAATATTGTTTAAGTGGACATCTAGGTTAAAAACTCTGATATACAGCAGGAAATGTAGAGCAGGAGAGAGAAGGTTAGTGCGAGGGGGGTTGGGTGGAAGACTTGGAGGTTAAAGAGACCCCCATCCTGAAGAGGTTAAGCAGACCTGAGGCCTGCTGAGACACAGAAAGACAGAGGGATTTTCAGTTTTATGTATCTATGTGTTTTTCTCTGCTGTGTGTGTGTGTGTGTATCTAGGCTTGACCCCCTGACCTCAGCCAGCGTTTTCTGCTCCCTTCTGTCTCCAGCCACACCCCCAAACAATCAATAAGCCCCCCACCCGCCGCCGCTAGCTCTGACATGCAAATGACCCTTGCATATCATTAAAACATATGCCCCGACAACAATAGGATAACCTCAAGCCCCCCCTCTGCTTTTCCTTAAGACGTGCGCCAAGACGTTCATAACGCGCGCACACACACACACACACAGAGAGAGAGAGAGAGAGATTACACAAACAAAAGCAAAGACAACATCAACTCGTGCCCAGATGGACTCCAGTCAGTTGACCTCTGCTCAGATCTGCAACAGACAAGCAAACAGGCAAACAGACATCGAGACAAGTGCACTTGAGCCCCCATATCTCAACACACACACACACACACACACACACACACACACACACACTCACAAACACACACCTCATCAATCATCCTGTTACTATTTCAAAACTTGTTTGCAGTTGGAGTTATACTCGTGTCCAATGACTTCTATTTGTTTATAATACATATATTATATACATAATAAACTACATAGAGTGAATTTAAATGATAAGACTGGTAAGCATGCCTTAAAGCTCTGCATATATATATCTAGACAGATAGATGGATAGATAGATAGCTATAGACATAGATATGTGTATCTTAGCTCTACAGTTTTTTGTCTTTTTTTATACGCCCCCCCATGTACCACCACCTGTTACCTTGTGAGAGAAGCTCCATACTAGTCCTGCACAATATGGTAAAAAAAATAGTCATATTGCAATTATTTTGACTAAAATTACGATTGCGACATGTGATACAGTTAGTTGGAATGATAATTTTTGCATCACGATTTTCATTTATACTGAAAAAACCCTATTAAAATAATGATGATGTGATATTTCTTGGGGTCGTACATCTGGAGAACAAGACTTTAAGGCCAGAGCAGCTATGCAGCTTTTTCACAAAACTGCAATCTGGTTCTGTTTCTGCTACTTGGATATTGCACATGACCATACTCCAATCTCAATAATATTACTCAATGTAATGAAAATTGAGCCATCTCCATGACAAGTGAAAAGAGTCTGTCCTCTAATGAAGACTGAGAGTGGCAGTTAAAAGTAGGGCTGAACAATTTTGAAGAAATACTTAATTGCAATTATTAAAATGATCACGGTGTATGTTTTTTTCAAGGATCTGAACTAAACAAAGATCTTTTCTTAAGTCTAGAAAATGATGTGTAGACCAGGACATCTCTGCAACGCCACAATATTTAATTTAAAATGGTATTTTGACACACATTTTGCCTTAAACAAATATTGCGCTTTCTGCAATTAAAATTTCGATTAATTGTTCAGCTATAGTTAAAAGGTCAGAGACACACTGAGGTTGAACCGAGATTTTTTTCACCCTCAAAAATATTCCATTTCAAGTTCTGATGGTGAAGTCACTGAACAAGTACAAGAAAGACCGCAAATGGCAAACGTTGCATCGCCACAAACGTTGATGATTTAATTAATAAGGCAAGGCAAGGCAAGGAAATTTTATTTGTATAGCACCATTCATACACAAGGCAATTCAAGGTGCTTTACAAGCCTTGACTGTAATGCCATGAGGCAGAGTTAAACCCGAATGCAGGACACAGAAACAAGAAAGTTTTGTTTACTTAAAGGTCCTGTGTATAAGGTTTACTGGGATTTATTCCTGAATATGGCAGAAATGGAATATAATAATTAAAAGTATGTTTTCATTAGTGTATAATCTATATGACCTGAAAAGAAGAATCGTTGTGTTTTTGTGATCTTCATATCTACAGAGGTCATGGGTTTAAGACAGGTCATTGGCACTCTGCCTTGCTGCAAATTTTTCCCAGAGTTCATTTACAGAATTGCAGCACAAAATTCTAGACACCATGTTTGTCTGCTCAACTGCGCTGCTTCGCAAAGACTGACCCCTGCTGGCATGAGCTGTGCATTGCAATACAGCACCTCCCTATAAGTTTAATAGAAAGAGGAGCATCTGTATTCATGTCGCTATTAAAAATCATGCAGTCTGGATTTTTTAATACCCTGGTATACTATAATACCTTTATACCAGCCAAGACTAATAGGCACCATCTTTGTGTCGGGTTTGCTGTGTATGATACATCCATGGCCGGTCCTCTTCCACGGAGGCCACCGTGTTGCACCACCAAGTTTCTACAATAGCCCAAAGCAGACAAAACAAACACTGGCACTAAAGAGTGCATTTCGCATTTTGTGCGAGTCTTGCTGACAATGTAAGTTCTCCTACATGCTTGGAAGGTGTAGGTGAGAAATCCTACACACTGGTCCTTCAAGTTCAGGAAGGTGGGCCAGGAACCATCAAAACCAGGAAATCAGTCCAATGTGCAAACAATTCTAGACAAGGAGCAGGAGTAAGCCTGTGACAGTAAGGATTTTTTTCTCACCGTTGTGAAAAAGCAACATACACCCACGGTTTGGCAGGAAGTGGAACAGAGGAAGGAGCTAAGATCAAGCCCCCAGAAAGTGCAGCAGTCTTCAAAGCCAACATGACACCATGGCCAAGCTGTATAATTACAACTCACATGATATCCAGACCCACACTGACTTTTTCCCCATAAGGTCATATTGTGAAAGAAGTGCCTGTAAAACAGTGGATACGTTTTTTTGAGCTTCACAACACCTGCAACATGTCTTATTTCACTATCAGAATTTGAACCATTCGGTCTGTGAACATTTAAGTCTAAAGGTGAATGATTAAACAATTTCATCCTAATTCAAGTCAGCAGTAGTGTTGTCACAATGTGGGAATTTCTACAGGCAAAATTTGGCACACATTCAGGGCATACAATTTTACACAAATATAACAAGGTGAAGGACTAAAGAACACCGCACTGTGAGTAAGTGACAGGAGTGGGATTATGTGGGCACTGATGTGCTGAAGTGCAGCTGATACCGGACTATCAATACTGCAAAAATTGACTGTTAAAGCCTTTAAAATATTCAGTATCAATATCTGTTGCTATTCCGACATCTTTGACAACACTAGTTTGCAGCGGGCTAAACCGGAAGTTACCCAGCTCTGCCAGCAGAAGACTCTGCTGTGCATGCTCCACGGGGCGCTGCCAAACATAAAGCATGTGCAGTAAGTATTTATCTGGGTTATTTCTTCACAGTCGGAAAGTAGATTTTTAGCCTCATGCACCTCTGAGAAACATCCATAGGAAAGAACGGAGCACCGCCTCCAACGCTGTATCCTGTTCTCCCTTATAGGACAGAAGAAATGAGGACAACTTCATAGCTAGACATGAGCTGGACCTTTTACAGAGTATGCCACAGGGGGCTATGCGTTAATTAACTCTGTCGCTGACCCCTACACACACACATACACACGCACAGTACAGCCATGTCCTGTGGTTATTGAACCGGGTGTGGGGGCAGATCTGACCCTAGGCACTGGAAGAGTTAAGTTTTCTAATCAAATAACAACAAATTAGAGTGCATGCACGTGCACGCATGCACGCACACACACACACACACACACACACACACACACACACACACACACACAACACACACACACACACACAGAATAACTAACTGTAAAACACACTGCTGTAGAAACCCGTGTTGGAGGGTCACACAAGTCATGTAGATGGAAAAACACTCATTAGTCACTAGACTACGTAGCACTAGTGTCAGAGGAAGCTTGTGGTTGTATGATTGTGTGTCCTCTACCTGCATACATCGAACTGAGATCAACATCATCACTTGCAATCTGAGATGTCACTCATCTACACACACAGACACACTCTGTTAGATGTGTATGGGTGTGTGAATGTCATTTTTTTTTCCATTTCCCTCAAGTATATAAAATTCCAACACTTCCCATTCTCATGTCAGGATGTGTGTGTGAGTGTGTTGGTTCAGAGCTAATCCATGGTAAGCAGATACAGTATGTGGGCTACTATCAATGAGTCTTTGTCCAGTGGATGGAGGATTGTGGATTGAGCCAAACAATATGGAGGCGGAACAGACTGCGACTATTGTACAGTGTCCCGCTGCTGTCTCTTGCACAATACACAGAGCAGCATCACACTGCGGCACAGAGGACCCACAGGAAAGTCTCCTCCATAGGGATGAGCAAAGCTATTTTGGAGAAACTCCAACCCAAATATATGTTCAACAGATGGGAAGAAATGTCTTTTCTGCAAAAATGGGATAAGGCCTGTGTGCTATAGCCCATAGGGCAAGAAAAGTTTCTTGTTAAAATAATAATTTGGTATGCACAGTAGAAATGAGAAAAATATGAAATTAGATTTAAAATGTTATGTTGTAATCAATAAAACAATAAAAAAAAAACTGAGCAATTCTATTTTGTTATAGTGGCAGCATAAATTGCTATAAAAACTGGAGGATTTATGGAGGATTTTTTAAAAATTTTATTTCTATCATGTTGTTCATTTATCTGCAATGAATCTCAAAATTACCAGTAGTCTGTGGGTGATATCTGTGTGTTTCTGTTTATGGCTCAAAGAAGTAGGGAGGGAGTTTTTGATGTAAATTGTCTCATTCAAGTTCAGTGCCCTGTTGCATAAACCACCTTAAGTTTCAAACTAAAGTTTGTCCCTTAAGTAATATATTTCACTTCACTTATGGCTCTTTTCCATACACAGAGCTGGCCTGGTGTGACTCGGTTTGCCTCGGCCCATCAGCCCAGCACGGCAGGGATTTGCATTTCCATTACAACAGGGCTACTCACTTGAAGGTGTGTCTTTTACCTGAAGACGAAGTCGAGGAGGCTCGAGTTGAGCGGCTGGATAAACCATTCATACAACATGCCATTTCCTTAAATTCTTCACAGTAAAAGTCCCCTGTTGTTTCGTTATTTAACAAAATGGATATTTAACAAAAATGATCATTATCAAACTACATTATCAAACTACAGTTGTATAATTGTGTAGTTGTATAATGATGCAGCACAAAATTTTTTCATTCAGGGTCTCATCAGCAGAAACTGAACCAGCTCCGACATAGCAGAATATATATGAAACAGTAAAATAATGCAGATTCCTTAAAGTACAAACAGCAACACTGGAGAGAAACTACATCTCAAAGCACAGAGATTCAGTTAGAAGCTACAAAATTACTGAGAGCAGAACATACAGAGACTTTTAAAAACATCTTTCTCTCCGCTCTCCTGCACACACATGAGCTGAATAACACAACACTCGCTTGCTCGAGGGGGAGAAAAGGAGGGTAAGCCTGCGTGGAGGTGGTCCACACATACACATTATGCAACAAGGAAAAACAAACACCCTGCCTTGTTTGCATTTCTTTAAACCAATCATAAATATGTTAGGTGGAGCTAAGCTTGGTATGCAGTGATGGTGCTGCCGTAAAATAGTGCTGAGTGGGAACTTGTTTTGATGGAACACTTGCACATCGTGAGGCAAGCTCTGGTATTAAAATGGCTACATCACTGGTAACAGCTGTTAGCTTGTTTAAGTTTGCATCATTAGTGTCCCACGCGCTAATTTGCCATTTTCAGCGTGTAGGTTGTAGCACAGAGGTTTTTTGTTTTTGTTGTTTCCCAGGGACTTTGAAAATATAGACGCAGACGCTGTGATGCCACTTGGAGCAAGTGACCAATGGCAGGACTTATACCAGCAGTGTGCATACAGTGAATCAGACTACCTTTGGCCCCACTCCAGAGTGGGTCCATCTCAGCCGTGGCACAGCGCAGTTTGGCACAAAAAAAGTGGTAATGGACATGCAAATCAGCACAGCACAACGGTTTTGACTCGAGTAGCTTGAGTACTTCAGTAAGTAAGGGTAAATATTTAGAGATCCCTCAAAACATCTAAGAAATACAGTACCTTATGGTGATTTTATCCAACTCATTTTTTTTTAGGCATTCTTAAATGTAAAGTTAAGGATTTAAGGTTTTCATGCAACCAGACACAGAAGCAAAAGAAGCCAAATGCTCTCAAAAAGCTAATTCTGACATTTATTCTGTTCAATTACTGTTTACATTTATTCAGTACCTGTAAAACAATCTGAATTTGACATAAAAATGGCACCATATGTGACTGTACAAACATTCCCACCAGAACAACAATACTGACACACACACACACACACACACACACGGTCACACATGAAAAGCCTCTTCATCGGTATCAGGTAGCTCACTAATTGAGCTGTTTAAAAATTTACAATGACAGACATAAAGGAAAGAGGGTGGGGGAGATGGGTGAAGCAGAGAAGCATGAGATTACAAATACTTGTTGGGGAGGTCACTTTAATATTCACACACACAAACACACACACACACACACACACACGTTGACTAGAGAGAGAAACTGAAAGCAACGATGAATAAGAGAGATTAAAAAAACATTGCAGAGACTTCTTTGGCCCCCAGCAGTGCAGTTTACTGGAAGTGCATCAGAGTGAGGACACCCTGAACCTTCCCACAATCCTCTGTTGTTCAGTTCACTCTAATCAAGCGGCCAGAGAGCTGCTTCATTAGAACAAACAAGTTTAGGACAGAAGCCAAAAATGTGCTTTGGTGTTTGTCATTGGGTGGGTGTTTGTGTGTGCTCGACATGTGAGCTGCCCCAGACCAGGAGCCTGCTCTTGTGCAATGTTTTTCAAAAACTGCATTGCTGTTAGTATAAGGCCAGAACTAATCATCATCTTTTCTAAATGACAAAACACCAACCAAAGAACCACACAGCAGTGTCATTCAGCTGTCAGCACTTGTGCAGAGACATTAATTATACTTCATGACTACAGTAGCCTGTTGGGTGTATTGCAATATACCAGTATTGACAATAACCTTGACATTTAAAAAAATGAAATATTAATCTTGTTTTTAAATTATTTGTTTCTTTCTGTTCTCCCTTTGTCTCCCTCCTCCACACAACTACCACACACACCCACCACACACACACACACACACACACAAACACACCTTTTCAAGTGTAATTGCACTTTTTTTGTACACTTTTGTAAAGTTACTGTTAAAGACTCTCTCTCCACCTCCCTACACACATACTCAGTCTAATTCATTTGCCAAAAAAGAGACACACAATAAAGAAGATGAATTTGAGTAATGGCATTATTTTTCCCCCCTAAAATTTTCCATAGATGTAGCAGGAATTCTACTGGCTATGATAATAAAAATGCAGTGAAAGTCTGATATCATGACAGCCCCAGTTACAAGAATAAAGTTGTGATCTTACAAGAACAAAGTTGTTAACAATATGTGAATACATTTGTGATATTACAAGACAAATGTTTCAGTTCCTTGTTGCAGTAAACCTTTGAGAGCAGTCTATCAGTTTATGTCTCAGTTAAGGGATGTGGGAACAGGGATAACTAATTATCATATATTTACGGATACTGAGATGAAATTAAACCAGTTACAAGACAAACCCATAAATGCACATGTTTTGAAATAGTGGCTGAAGTAGGATTGGGCATTTGCAATATTTTCACGTTTAACTCTGTGAACGCAGGGTTTATTTCAGCCAAACCCGGGTGGTGTTTGATGGAACAGTGGAAGGATTAACCAAGACAGTTTAGTGAGATTTGTTTTGTGTCTGTTGAGTTTAAATGAAGTACGCTGAGTTACCAAGGCAGTTAAGCTTGTCTTAGTTTGTTGAAAGAGAACAACTTGAATTCAGAAGGTTTACGGCTGTTTTTTTCTGTTTAATAAGGGAAACTGGTGCCACATAGCTGCTGGTTGTTGGGCTGACGGTGACTGCAAAATTCTGAAACATCAGCCAACCTCAGGCTGAAGCACAGTGGGGACTTCATGGCATCAGAAAAGGATTAAAGCCAGGTGAGCTGATACAAATGCAGCATCACAAGCCAACACACAAACATAGCATAGCATAGCTGAGGTATTTTTGCTAACTTAGGTTCTGTTTCAGCCACCTGGGACTCCTGACCTCCAGACAACCAAGGGTTTTGGTCAGTAGGTTAAGCCCAGAATGGAGGACCCTGTGTGAGGCTGGCAGAGCAGCCATCTGGCCTCCCTGCTGGAGGTTGCATGGATGAAGCCGTCCATCCACCTCCAGGACCCAGCTGGGTAAAATCACATTGAGCACTTGGAGAGGCAGCCAAGGGACATATGAGTCATGCATTTGTGTGCTGCATGCCAACCCAACCTGATGTTCAACCTAGTTCCAGTAAAGCAAGAGCTCTAAAGTCATTTCTTCATTGAAGGGAATCTCTCAAAGGGAAATCATTTTATTTTAAGTGGGCTTCTCCATAGTCAGTGATTTATTACAGTAGTCACACACTCCAGTTTGGAGAAGCAGCAAAAATAATGTTGTAGGAAGCTAAGTAATGTACCATTGTGGACAGGGTCAACAGCAGCAACTTCTGCACACCTTAAGTGTTTAAATGTATGATATTTAGAATTTTTTCATTGCTTTACCTCAGCCTTTTCTGATGGGACAATGCTATCAATTAAGCCAATCTGTCAAAAGCAACCAGACTCTTTTGATGTAATGAGTGATTTTTAACTTGCAGAACATGGGAGCTCCTGGACTACTGCTGCCTCTACCTGCTAGTTTGTTTGTGTTATTGTGTAACTTTGGTGAATCCGAACTAACCCTTTAACACTAAGTTTACAACTAAATCACAAAACAAAAGGAAGTTCTGAATTGTCCCTAAATTTAATTAAAAGTTTTGGTCACTAAATTCAAGTTTTACTTAAGCAGACTATGTGTTGTTTCCTAGTATTAAAATTCCATCTTAAATACAGCCAAGGGATGCTTAAGGGGACCATTTTAGTTTCTATGGCTCTAAAGTACCAGGAACTATTAACTCTAAAAGTGGCAACTTCAACCTCAAGAAACATCAGGCTTCATCCCAGTGAGCTCCATCAGCTTTCTCATTTCAGAAGACACAGACATAGAAGACTTTGGGCCCTACTTTTGTGGCAGTTGTTTTTCACATATGAATCAGTTCCTTCACATTTACAAATGCTGACCTGCTGACTGATTATGGCTTGAATCTGTTTTGTGTTGTGTAAGAGACAAAACTAGGAGCAGAGAAAAAGAAACAGGGATAAAAACAGTGAGAAAAGGCAGACAGTGGGAGGGGGGGAAGAGTGAGAGACAGGGAGTGCAGAGGGAGCAGCTGCTGCAGACAGTGAGGAAGAGAGAGAGGCTCGCTGTCTGGAGGTAAACAAGACACACACCGGTAATTGAGCAACTGTTGCCATGGCTACATTGATGCTGAACATCCACCCATGCCCAACCCTAGACACAAAAACACAGCAATAATCAGGTTTAATCCTGTGCCTTGACAGAAGGTGGACACGAGTCAAAACAACTCTGGCAGGAAAGTCTCACTGAAAACAGCCTTCACACAAGAAGAGTGCAGATTCCCCCCAGGAAAAAGATGGTGAAGCACCTACTGCAATGCAACCACAACTGCTAGATGCAACCAGTGGAGATCTTACAAAGTTCCACCAACATTAACATGACATCTGCATTTGTTGTCCTTAGCTGAAACTAGATTTCAAACTGAAGCAGTTGTCGATCAAGGGCTGGGCAATATATCAATATTATATTGCATTGTGATATTGTGGTGAGGCACTGACTCTTTCAGAATCAGATTTACAAATATATGAACCCAACAGAGTAGCTTATTCACCATTTGATTGGCAGCAGTTAACAGGTTATGCTTCATATCTCATATCAGCATTCTTTACACATACATTCAGTACGTGACGCATATTTCATTAAGGTCAAAATTTAGTTTTCAGTTTAAATATTATATTGTTTTTTGTTTTTTTTTTGCTTAGATTCAAGATTCAAAGATTTCTTATTGTCAATACACTATTCACCTGTGAGGGAGGGCAGAGGGGAACCAATAACTTTGCTGGCTGCATCCACTATGATCTGATGGATGATCTATGATATATGTATTTTTTATTTGTTTTAGTTTTTGTTTTTTTTCATATCCTACATATGATATATATATGATGTTTATGATAATGTATGATCCAATTTTCAGAAAATTAAAAAAAAACATTTTTATGGTCTTACCTTTACTTATAAATGAAGTCCATGCGCTGATCCTTCTGGATAAAAATATCCGTTGCTGTCACTTACTCTGCTCACACTGCGCAGCAGCAAGAAGAATCTCTAAGCTCACGAGCATCCCCTTCCATATGGCAAGAGTACTGCCTGCTTCACCTAGTGCCCTTTCACTGCAATTTATGATCGATCAGTGAGACTAAACACGTTACACACAAACATTATATACATCAGCTAGACTATGGAAAGTCAGGGCGTATAATAAAAGTGTTGAAAACATTTTAATGGCGACATACAGAGAAACAGCAACACGCTCTAATTGCATGGCACGCCAGCACAGTTTGTGAGGGATTGTGCAATCCAAGGTGAGGCTCAGCTCGCTGCTGCCGCACCGCGCGTCTCTTCCCTGTATTTGAATGGGAAATGCGAAAATTCAGCGATTTTTAATTAAAAAATAATCAAAATTGTTGGAATTGTATGGAAAATAAATTTATAGTACAGATCAGTGGGCAAATGACAACATTTAATTTATTTTATCATTATTTGTTTTTTTTTTTTCTTTCTGCCTCCCCTGCCTCCCCTGACTGCACGTCACTGGTGATATGAGACTAGATATGGTGCTAGCTTTTGGATATTGTTATTTCGTGATATGGCACGAGTGTTGCCTTTTCCTGGTTTTAAAGGCTGAATTACAGTAATTATTTATCAAAAAATCTAATTGTGTTAATATTTTGTGAAAGCATCAACAGTCATCCCTACAGTGTTGTTACAGTATTGATATTGCCCAAAAATGTGTTTTGTGAGGTCATCATGACATTTGACCACCAAAATCTAATCACTTCATCTTTGAGTCCAAGTGAACATTTATGTCAAATTTGATGAAATTCCCTCAGGGCTCAAGTTCTTGATATATCATGTTCACAAGAATGGGATGACCTGAAACCTGCCAAAATCATAAAAAGGGCTTTTCAAGGTTTTCCAAACTTGTGAATCACAGACTTCCTTCAGCATACAGTCATGAATGTTCACAAAAATATCTGACTGATCAGCCCAGTAGTATGTGAGATTAACTCTGGCCAAGATGCAGGTCTGTTGATCGTGCACACACACCAGCGCATGATCCCCGTCAGGCATTACGATGATTATTTTTTTTTATCTATTTTAATCTTTTATCTATTCAGTTTGTGTCACTCTGAACAGGTTTAGTAACCATCAAGACACAATGGCCAGAAACAGCGTGCAGAGACAAATCTGATTCAAATGGGGAGATATCATTTTTTTAATTCATATCAGTCCATTTTTTGTAAAGGACAGAGTATTTTGTATCCTAAATTGTCAAGTGATCTTGCAGCAAAATGACTGCATATAAAAGAGACCACAGCCATTCAATTTATAAAAGCTTTATCTCATTATTCCTTGTAAGATGATTTGAATATTCTGTTACTAGCTGAGCAAAACACTTTAACATCAGTGAATAATTCAAAAAAATTCTAGGCTAATCAATGCAAATTAATGCTAATAAACAGACGGAGGAAGCTTTCAGCCTCATACCTGGTGGCTTGAATCTTTTCAGAGGCAATTTAGCTGAGTCTCAATGCTTTTTCTTTCATTTATGCATACACTTATTATTTCGATGGTCAGCACGCTTTGCAGTATTTTGTATTAATGAGTGCATTATTGTGCAATAATCTTCTTGGCCAACACATTTTGTTTCATGGATATGGACTGAAGAACTTAAGATTGTTGAATCTGCAGCCTCTTTAACGTGAACAGCATGTGATGACTGGTTCTGTTTGTATATATACTGTATGTACTTGTGTTGTTTGTCTGTATGAACACACTTGTGAGGACTGACACACACACACAAGCATGCAGGATTTTTTGAAGAATGCACTGACTCATAATTGATGACCATGAAGTGCAGTTTTGTTCACCACCAATTATGAATATCTGTATATTATCATTTTATTTTGCTGATTTAATGGTCTGCCTCCGGGAATGAGTGGAAGCTGCTGCTCAGGGACAGACTCTTATTCAGAGATGAAAACAGCATAAAACTAAAATATTTTCACATTTAACTCTGTGAATTAGAGGTTTATTTCAGAGTTGGTGATTGTTGGAACAGTGGAAAGATGAACCAAGAAAGTTTATGTGAGTTCAAATGTTATTTTGTTTCTGTCAAGCTTTAGTGAAGTAGGGCTGCTCCCAACATAGATGACTACTCATCGCATGTTTATATTTCATCATTTAAATATAGGACAGACGTTTAGCTCAATTGGTAGAGCATCCGACCCATGTATGGAGGCTGTTAGTTCTCTGCAGCGGCTGTTGGTTCGACTCCTGCCCTCGGCCCTTTGTTGCGTGTCATCCCCTCTCTCTCTGCCCCGTTTCCTGTCTACTCTCTGGCTGTCCTGTCCAATAAAGGCATAAATGCTAAAAAAAAATAACTTAAAAAAAAAATCATTTAAATATATATTTTGAGGTCACAAAGTGAGCCGCCTGTTAAATGCTAACAGCAAAAAGGGTAACGACTCTGAATGTGTTAGAACAACCAGCAGATGACTGAACATGTATTTCAACACAGTATAACCACACAAGTCTTGTTTAAAACGGGAATAAATAACTTCCAACTTTACAAATACTCGCAGACTTATCAACATTATTGATAACATGTGCTTCCAAATGAAGCTGCTAAGTTACAAACTCACTCCTCAGCTGCTTCATGCCTCCTGTTCCCACCAGAACCCGTCATGTCTTCCCCGTCCCCGGAGTCAGAGTCCGGTTAGTGCTGCTGTAAGGGTAACTCACCTCAGGTGCTGTATTCCCTGTCTGTTGGCCTCCATTGGTCTCTAAGGCTGTATCCCATAGGACTGCGAACTGAGCTGACTTGTTAACGGCAGCTACAGCACAGTTAGCAGCAGTGCACCTGAAAAAAAGGTCCCCCAAGACCAACTACAAGGTGTAGCTCGCAAATGCAATTTGAGGTGTTTTTTTTTTTTTTTTCTTCTTGGCACTGATTTATGGTTAAATCAACTATTAGGGGAAAGCACTACAATGAAGTGTGTCTTACAATGAGTTATTAAAGCTCATCTAGGTAAAAGAGAGAAATCTAAATTCTAAAGATTATCAGCTGTATTTTTCTGTTTAATAAGTAAGACAGGAGTAAGAATATTTATTTTTAAATTTTGTAAGTTCACTGTACATTGCGAACGTGTGCAACAAAAGTACACAGCATATGTAAGATAGCAGACTTGCCACTCGCACACATCTCCCAGCTGAGATTCAGGGATACACACACACACACACACACACACACACACACACACACACACACACACACACACAAACACACACACCTGCTCAAATATATTGCCAATTGCAAGTTCTCAGGCTGGCAGTGATAAATTGAAAAATTCTGACATATCACCCAATCCTATTGTTGAGATCTAGGAACATGGTGACACCACTAAAAACTGTACAAATGTGGCAACAAACAAGTGCATTAGCCACATAACTGTGCATCACAATGCAGATATACATTTCTAAATATTTCCTATAATTAAAACCACAAGGATAGAAACAAAAAGTACTTTTTTTTACAGTGCATGCAGGCTGCTTCTTATATAATCTTAAATTAAAAGAAATACTCGCTGTTCCTCTGCTGTGTTTATCTTTAAACATTAAATAAAATCATTGAAAAGTGTCCCAGTGTTGGCACTGGAATTCAGACAGCATAGAAAGTCATGAAAAGGTCGACACAGACACAAAAAAGATTGGGGGGGTGGGGGGAGCAACTGAGTCCACAGCAGACACAGTGTCAGCAGGATATGGCAGCAGTGGTGTGTGTGTGTGTGTGTGTCCAGAAGGCCTTAAACACTTCTTCCCTGATTGTCAAGTCAAATAAAGGTTGTCGCGCGCCAAGCCTATTGTCCACAAGTGACCCCCACCGCCCCAAAAAAAACCTGCCTAACCACCAGGCCCTCACTCCCCCCAAACACACACACACACAGACTTCAATCCCCCAAGTCTTTGTCTCCAGAAACAGGAGGTGTGGTCGTTTTTCTACAGTTAATGAGTTGGCGGGGCCACGAGGGCCAAGCGGAGGCACGGGTCATTCACTCATTTAGCCCTTTAAGCCTCCTTAGCCCCCCCCCCCCCATAACACACACACACACACACACACACACACACACACACACACAAACACACACACACACAGAGTTTACACATCATAGTACAAAGATATACTACTGCTAGTGAGGTGGAAGCACAAATTTTACTCACACATGAAAAATACATTTCCACTCTGAAAACAACACACACACACACACACACACACACACACACACACACACACACACACACACACTCCAACTGAAACTCTTTCTTACACAAACACACATCCACACATACAAACACACACACACACACACACACAGCCATATAGTCCTGGCGTCTGGTGACACAATAGCTTCTAGTAGCAGCTGGTCAGCAGTAGCCATAGGAGTCACACATACACACACACGCATACACACTCACACATACACACACACACGCAAACATGCAACATGTACAAGCCCCTGCATGTCTAATGACGTGCCAAGACGACATAAGAACAAGAGAAGACGACTTGACTGGCCATCTGTGGCATGGAGGCCATGTGGAACATCTGCGCCAATCAATAACACTCACTCTCACACACACACTTACACACGCAGGCATGCATGAGTTAACATATTAACCCATGTAGGCATTTATGTTGACACACAAATCTACTGTACTGCCACTGTTGATACACAATCATGGCAAATTAGACATTTTTAATATCTTAAATATCTCTGCAGACATATCTGTCCTCTTTATTCCATTCAATTTAACATTGTTGAATAAAATCTAACAACTCTTTAGACACCACATGTTGCTTTCACTAGCGCTCTGTACACATCCCATCAGCATGGTGACACTCTGTGCCTTGTCACTGTCGCTACGCTCTGATTGGACAGCCAGTGTTTGGGGATGTGTTTTAGCCAAGTCATTTGTGCTTGTTGAAATACCTAACCAAGTTGGTGGCAGTGCAGCTGACTCAGGAAAAAAGGGAACTTTTGCTCTCAGTAGAATGATGTGCTAGCATGCCAGCGAGCCAGTGAGGTCAACTTTTGCTGAAAACAAATGCATACATTTGTTTTAGTCTCTCATTTGCTAGAATACAGAGCCTTGCAAGTGTCAGGATTGTATTATTTTTATTTGTGCATGCAAATTCAGGCTCATAAAGCCAGAGTTTTAGCGGCAAGCTAACAGCTGTGATTTGGTTTTGAGTTGTCAATAAATACTTCTTAAAGGTATGATGACTGAGTGCCAATTTAGGGAGCCAGTTTATGATTGAGGGATGTAAAAGAAAAGACAGAAACTTGTTGTATGATTTGTGATTGGTCACATAATGGTGTTTAACATTAAATCTCTTGATCACCAAATTCATCTTTTGGAGATAAAACAAATCACTTCACATGTTCCCTGAAGTCTAGCAAGGTAAGAGTCGATCTGTTATTCCTGAAACGTCCTTTTTTTCCTCAACCACAGTGTTTTTATGTGGTGTTTTTTCAGTTTCACCTCCACATTTAACTGCTGAGTTGTCCACTGAAATACAGCACCAGCGCTGATTACAGAATGTAATTCCTGCAACACTCATCAAGTGCTACTAACGCTCTCTGTCAGTCTGTCAGTCAGTCAGTTAGCATGATTACAGAAAAGGCCAGATAACATTGAAACTTGGTGGAAGGGTGTAGCCTGGGCCAAGGAAAAAAACAACTGAATTTTGGAGCCAATCTGAATCACGAGGTAGATACACAAATTGTTTTTCAGTTTCATTAACATTGTGAGATGGGCCTTTTTGCCTCGCCAAGGGTCTGGACTCTCCTTTGTCTTTTGTCCTTTGTCCTTGTCCCCTCGAAACAGTTTTATACAGTTGTGATGCCACAGTGGACACAGTTTACCCAGCGCTAGCAAGCTTTGGCTGTGATCAGTCACACACACACACAGATTTCACTGTGTAGCCTAAAGTGCTACATACACTTCTGTGTCATGTAGTGTCATGTCCCTTGATATTCATCAACTGACACACACACTGGACAGTGACAAGCAGAGACAACACTTCCTGCCTCAGTGAAAGCAATACAAAAATGTCAGAGAGCAATATTTTACAAAAATAATAAAAATATTCCCTGATTTCCTCAATCTAAGGTATTGACTTCCGGCCTTACTGGAAGAGAGGGAGGACTGCTGTAGACTGGCAGCAAAATCTGTTAGCCTGCTATGAGCTCCACAACCCCCTGTCCCACAAGACCAATAATTAATGTTGCTTATTAAAGAATAATTCATTTGTTGTAGGTCCGTCAAGAGATGATGAACAAGTCTTACTATTTCATAGCCCGTCTTGTTCTCCATGCTCTTTTTATGCAGTCATGACAATAAAGCCAATGAGTTGAACTGAATTGACAGAATAAGTGGTCCTGGTAGGTCATCAATGATGCATTATTATAGATCCTAATGCTTTTCTTAGCAATACTTACCCTTCTCTGCCTCTGACTAGCTGGCCTATATTGGCTGGTTTGTGTAGGTTTAGGTATGATGAGTGAGACTGGGCAGGGTTAGGGTAAAAATATCAGGGTAAACCAATGAAAGGCAGTGGCACCCATAATAACGCATCAATGCTGAGAAACTGGACAGTGGTGTACCCTGACACATGATGTATGGGTTCACATTAAAATAATTGCCAGGTCACATTTTAAATGATTTTCACATTTAGCAATAGTCAAACTATTAATAATGACAAGAAGCAATGAAGCAAACATGAAATTATTTTATAATACAGTCAATCATGATGAGACTCAAATTAAATTCTTAACATTTTAACAATAATAGTATGGAATACTGAATATAACAACCAATCATAAGTAAAAAGAATGAATAAAAAAATGTGTGTTTGAATGAAATGCTAATCATATTTCCTCTGGCACATTGTTGCATTAGGAGTCAGTGTGCTAGGAGCCTGTTTTTATATAAAAGAGAGTAAATATGAATAATTTTCATTTCCTCTCATCATCATCGACATAGAAATCAACACATATGGTAGGACTAAACATACAATCAGCAATCACACACTTAAAAACTCGCTGGGGATATCTGTAAGTGTGCTGCTGCTTATAAAGACATCAGTATTTGGTGAAGAGGATTTGGATTATACACACACACACACACACACACACACACACACACACACACACACACCACACACACACACACACACACACACACACACACACACACACACACACCACACCACTCCCCACTTCTGGGAAACACCTGCAGCCATGCTTGTTATTCTGGGGAACAGAACACATGTGCCAGAACACAGTTCACACATCCCTTAACCAATTAGACTAGAGACTCACTCATACACACACACACACACACACACCTCCTCTGACACTCTTATCTGCTCTAACAAAACAACATGCATCTAAAGCTTAAGTCTGAAGTCTCACTCTATTCATTAGGACTTAATTAACAGATTGCAGAGAGGCAGCTGAGAGGGACACAAAGACATTTAAAATGCAACTGGTTTTGGAAAATACTTTTACTGACACTTGAAGTGCAATGTGATGTGATTCATGATTATAATAATGATTAATTCTGAATGATAGTCATTTCAACATTATTCATATGCTCTGTAAATGAATATATTACATGTTCAGTTTTGTAAGCAATAGTACATTAACATTAGAGAAACTTGGATGTAAACCAGGCTTAAAGCCTCTGGAGACTAATGATGCCTCCAGGCTGCAGTTTTCATCAGGCGTACCATACTGAAGCAACAGAATGAACATCATACTGGTGAATTTTCTATTCAAAGTCTTTTGTCAATTTTGGCAATTTTTCGGCAAAAAAAAAAAAAAAAAAAAGTAAAGTTGTCCTGAAGGTGTTCTTACATGGAAATCAAATGGGTTGGTCCACTGGGGAGCATGTGTTTTATGGTAAGATAAAGAATGTGAGATGATATTTTTGTTCACTGTGTGTTTAAAGTGTAGAGAGTGTATACTATAGGGACCAAAAATGTGTTCAGTAAATTTCAAAGCCTATTTAATATTTACAAGTGGACATTTTCAACTAGAGTTGAGGTCTGGGGCTAACCAAAAACATTATTAAAGTTCTCCTGAAACCAAAAGCAGAGGGCTTATTGCTTACTGCTTATTACTTGATGATGAATAAAGATAAACATATCTCCACTTCCTCCACTTTAATTAATAACTAATTAAAACTAAACTGATCAGAAAAATGAACACTTGAACAAACATCAGCATGATAAGAACTACCTAAAATGACAGAAACCATCTTTGGGAAAAAATTATTTGACGTGTACTCTGATGTTTTAGTTTAGCCCATGTGGGAGGCAGGATTTATCACTTAAACTGTAGCCTTCCATCAGTAGGCGACCAAAGTGCGCTGGCTTCACTTCTGGGGAGCTGTGATCCTGTCCTGTTCAAATATATGCCTTTGATCCAGACTGGGAGCTCCCACTGAACACAGCCAGACTGGGACTGAGCACAGCCCCTGAGATCAACAGAGGCCAGTCTGAACACATGGAATACTGTATGAGGTGGTTGCAAGCAGCCCGGCTGAATGAGCTAACAAATGTTTGCTACTTTACCAAAATGTAAAGCTATCTTTCCATCAGGGGACTTTGTAAATGACCTTGATGCTGTATTTCCTGTTGGTCTTGGAGGCTGTGTACGGTCCTGGTCAGGCCTGTTCACTGGGAGGCTGCTAAACCCTGTTCTGTTGCCTGCTCATGCAGCTAATAGTAACAGTAAGTAGTTTTTTACTTCAGCAAAAAGTAAAGCTCACTGTCCATCACTCTGTACATCACCAATGTCAAACTCTACCATTAAAGATTGTGTAAAGCAAAAATGAATGTGTGTTCTTTGTCACTCCACAGAAACGTGTTATTAACAACCCAGCCAAATTAGACCGATTGAAAAAATCCCAGAGTATATAAAATTAGGTGTGAAAATCATGAAAAAACTTTAATAATTCTCTGGGAACTATGGGCATGCCCAAAACACCTCAATACTACCTTGTCAATAGATATTGAACTAACAGTGTTAGATAGTTGGATGGACTGAAAAATGGGCAGACAGAACAAAATCTCCATCCCCACTAGGGGCACAAAAATGTGCTCACATGTTGTCATGAGCATGAATGTATGTTTGTTTTTATGTAAGGTGTCATTCAGGCCACAGTTTCCTGTAGTACGGAGGTGAGCCACCTCACCAGAAATAAAGACCACCTCCACTGGTATCATAAAAAGTGTATGGTCCATTATGAAATAAAACATTATCCCTAAGGAAATACCATATATTTAATGAGTGTGGCTATTGTGAACATCCACTAACTAAATAAATCAGAAGACAAGACACCTCAGAATCTGACTGGCTTACAATCTCCTCCAAACTGTTTCTTTCAGGTTAACTATTTATATTACAAAAATAAATGTTTCATCTTAAAAACAAAAAATAAGTTAATTGATAGACACAAAATTGATTGATACCAGAGGTTACAATCCACTCACAGCCTTCTCAAAATTCTAAAGTCTTCTAAAGTTTATGAGAGGTGACATCAGAACAGATTAGCAGACAGAGACAACAGAGTCTGAAGAGAGATGGACTGAGGAAGATGATGATGTGAGAAAGAAAAAGGGGCAGAAAGAGGCAAACTGACATGGACACTGGAACTGTCAGTGATGCTGGAGCGTGTGTGTGTGTGTGTGTGTGTGTGTGTGTGTGTGTGTGTGTGTGTGTAGGTGGTTGGGTGACCTATATGTGTCAGCGCAGTGTGTAGGAGACCCCTGGGCTTGGGTTATATTTGGTCATCTCACATTTTAACTCAACCAGCAAGGAAACACACACACTCCAGGAGTCAGAGACGGATTACTGCTATCATTAAAGTGCTTTAGTTTATTAGTTTATACACTGAGGTTGAATACAGCTGATTAAGTGAATCCGTCACTAGTCCAAACTGTATATCAGTCCAGTCACAAATGATAATGTTGTCTATGTTATGTCATGTGGACATACTATTCTCAAACTATTCTCAATTCAGTCAGTCAAGTTGTTATGCTTGTCAATTGACAACAGCCTGAAAAAACTCAAATGGCAGCTACAACAATCTTGTATTCAAACTGAAAACTGATCTTTGAACAGAGAGAACAGGGCGGTTCTGTTTATGCCAGGTTTCTCCTCAACCATTCTCCAAATTCAACCTCTGAATCAACATAGTCACCATTATCTAACCACTCCTCACAGTTCACTGATGTGTCTGACATGCATTTTGTAATTTATTCATTTAAAGACACTTTACTAATTTAAAAAAAAATCCATGTAGCTTTATATACTGTTAAGTAAGTAAGTAAGTAATTATGCACAACAAGGTGTCCAGCTGATAAAGAGAAAAAGAATTTCACAGCATAAACAGTCCAATATTTTCTACATGATGACATGTAGCATTATCACAATTAAACCATAATCACACACCAAAGGAACAAAGAAAGATTATTTAAATTGTAAGCCATTCTTTAAGTTAGTAGTAGTAATAATGGTTAACTGGTACAGTAGTGTGAAGCATCAGCAACTATAGTTACCTGTAGGGCTGAGTATCGGAAGGCCACTTGGTATCTTTCAGGTATCAAGCAAAATAACTCAGTACCAAGTCATATCCACATTTTTATTTCTATTTCTACAATACCTGCATTCTATTCTCTTTGTACCCAGATCTAGAAAAAAAATGACTATTGATGTGGTTTTGCTTGCAGCCAATCACAGTGAGCATTATTCAGTTTAATGTGATGTGTGACTGGACCACAGCAGCAGATATAACACATGCAGTTGGTGTTTTAGTGGAGTTAAGCACCATGTATTTGATGGCGTGGCAGTTCAGTATGTGGAGGTGCATGCAAAACGTTTGAAAGTATGGCTATACTACACAAATGAATTCTTAAAAGAAAGGCATCATATTAAGTACTCACTTTAAGGATACTAGTATTGGTACTGGTATTGTAATTTCTAGGGAGGCACAATATGGATTTTTTTTCAGCCAATACCAATAATCAATAATCATCGATAATGCTTCTCATAGCCGATACCAATAAGGTAACCAATGATTTAAATTATATTTTAAAAGAAGTTGATATAACCTGCGGTTTATGCACACCTGAGGGTAAAAAGGCTCAGATGCAGTGAGCAAAGATGGATGATTTAATATTCCACAGTTCTGACTGAACCACATCTAACTGACATCACTAGGACAACAAAAACAAAAACAGTTCTGACTCTTCAGATGTTCACTTAGTTTTTCTACCAAAGTTCATCAAAAAACTTCATAAACATACTCCAGCATTTTGCCTAAAAATTCAAATGCTTTGACAATCTGCCAAATCAGATATTACTGCAACTAACTAACTAACTAACTAACTAACTATTATTTTCATTATGGATTAATCTTGGTCCAGAAAGTGTTAAAAATGGTGAAAAATGTTGATCACTGTTTTCCGAAGCCTAAGATGACATCCTCAAATGTCTTGTTATGTCAAAAACACAAAGATATTCAGTTTACTGTCATAAGAGGACTAAGGAAACCAGAAAATATTCACATTTGAGAAGCTAAAATCAGAGGCTTTGGGCATTTTGTAATAAAAAAAGACTCAAAACAATTAATCAATTATCAAAATAGTTGCAGATTAATTTAATAATCATGAAATAATTGATTAATCATTGCAGCTCTATTAGAAGCAATATTATCAGCAAGTAATTTTCTTCATGATAGTTACCTGTAGCTTAATATACCTGACTTTCCCTGATTTGAAATGGTGGTTAAACAATGTCTGAGTTGTCTGTTATGTAACTTTGTGAGACACCAGAGGGATACAGTATAACCTCTGCTGGGTATATTATATGAACATTATATTGATTTTTTTTTCAGAGTTCCATATACAGCAGTGCTCAACTGAGAGTTATGGCCTTTGAGGCCACAAAATGTTCCGTCTGCACAGTTGACTGAACTGTGGTCACCAGCAGACAGCACATATAGCCTGAGTGAGTGCAGTACAACACACAATTACATTACATGTGTTAGTCTGAATGGCATTAGGTGAGGGATCAGTCTATTAGGGCTGACCTCCATCACTCACACACCGTTAACCTGTCAACACCGGGCCGTGGCTGACTGTCTGTGTGTGTGTGTGTGTGTGTGTGTGTGTGTGTGTGTGTGCGTGTGTGAGTGTGTTGAAGGTCACAAGCTGAAGTTATTGTATGGGTTTAATGTCCTTGACTCCTCTCTAATCCCTACCTTGGCATTCAATTTTGACCTGCCATGCTCCACTGACTTCAGATTACTGTACACACAGGACCACTGAACTACAAGCGCACACACACACACACACACACACACACACACACACACACACACACACACACACACACACACACACAATATGCAATGAAGTTTGACACAAATTACCTTGTCTGCACATTAGAGGTGTAGTCAAGTGTGTACTGGAAGCATGTATCTGTCGAAAAACAGAAGAAAGAAAACAGTCAGTTCACTCAGAAACACAGAAACGTGAGACACAGTTAGTTTTATATGAGAAATTCTGAAGAGCCTGATTGGTTCAGTTCCAGTGGTTACCACAACAACTTCCCATATGTGCTGAAGTAACAATATCACTGTTTATTGAGTGCAGCCACGACACTTCTTGGTTGAGAATTACCTGGTGAAGACACAAAGTGGAAACATGGCAGCAGATTTTTTTGTCTTTCACACCAAGACTACAGCATTTTTGAAGACAGGGCATGTTTTCAAGAATAACTGTTAAAAAGTAAAATTACAAACTAAAAGATACAGATGGGTGACAAAGGAAAACCCAACATAAAGTCTGTTAGTAAGGCAGTGTTCCACCAAGAGCCTCCAGAACAGTTTCTAGGTTCTCTAAGTGACTGAACTCTACTGGAAGGATGAAGAGCGTTCTTCCAAAAGCTATTCCCTCATTCAATATTTTGTGTGAATCCACCAATCAATTCATTTCCCTTCATTTCATAAATCAACTAAGGTCAACACTATTCATTTTCAGCAAGTCAACACTTAATTCCCCCAGCATACTTTGTTTGAACCAATCTGACAGCATCCACTCAAGTTGCAGGAGAAAATCCTGAAGACCTAACATTACATTACTGAGCTCCAGCTAGAAAAAATGATCCCAAAGATCATTTCGTTCAGCATTTAAAGTTGCACAAAGTCGAGGAACTGCACTTGGTGGAGCGTCCATAATGACTTGTTTAGGAGTAAAACACTTGTCAGTGTCAGGTGTACTGACACACCTAGTCAGTGATGGCTTGGGACTAGGGTTGGGTGATGTCTACCAAATTGGCATATGACAAAGTCCGCAGTGAAACATCACCAATGAACGATGACTTGCTCACCAGCTCACCACTTACCATCGCTTCCAGGGCTCAACAATAAGTTAAATGTCGTGTTGGGAAAGTAAAGCTGACAAATGACTTGCCCAAACAGGCAAGTAATAACAAAAAAATTGAACTATTAAAATATGTTGGTAATCGATCAATTGTTATGGTATTTATTCATGCAAAATGGCAGGAAATGCTGTTTTCAGCCTCTCAAATATTTCCCACTTTTCTTCATTTATTGTCATATTAAAGTGAATACCACTGGGTTTTAGACTAACAAAACAAGACATTTAAAGACATCACTGTGGACTTTAAAAAACTGGGATGGACATTTTTCACAACTTCCTGACATTTTATAGACATTGCAGCACTAGATTAAACAACAACTTTAGAAAACTTTAGTCTTTGTTGTTATTTGATTTCTGCTAATACATAAAACAATTTGCACAGAAGAAATCAAAAACTGACTTTGAGCAAGTAGATTTCCAACTACCTAGCCCGACCGTGCAAATGATAAAGAACCTTCATATTGAACCCTGGCCAGAACTTCACCCACAGCTCCTGCCTTATAGCAAGTCTGAGAGGACGCACTACCTCAAATACAGAAGGCTTTTAAATCACAATGTTACAATGCTAAAGGACTCAGTGGTCTGTCAGCAATCGGGGATGGACGAAGGCATCTGGGGATTGACTCAGGACTTGCCTGTCTTGGCTTGGTGTGTAAAGTATTGAGACATACTATTGACTTGCAAAACAGTGACATGGTCCCACCTCTGCTTGAGGACCACAGAACATGAAACATTTTCATTAAAATGTTCAGAGAGCCCTCTTGGTCTGTATGGAAGCATTTGGATTCATCATGTTTCTCTGCTTATTTATTCGGTTTGTCATCTGTCTGTATAAAGATAATCTGAAAACTGAATTCCTAATAACTGCTACTCATATTGGACCATTAAGTCAGAGTCACTAGAGTGATTGTACATCAATCTATGACTGAAAAGTGCTGCATTTGAAAACTAATGATAAAACATTCTGGCTGGACTCCTTTTATAGTATATCCACTCTTTTTTCTTTAGATAACACTGTAATATCTATCTTTAATTTAAACTCATCGCCCTTTAACATTATGGTAATGAACTTCAGCAAGGTTTTTTCATGATACAACAGTCTGCATGCCCTTATAAGCGGCTACAGTAACACATCAATCAGTGTATGTTTCTTCATGCATGCTTTCACCCCAGCTCATCTTGAGTATTCCTGTCTGTCTGTGTAATCCAACGTTCCAATCATCATCCAACCAAAGACAATTCTAAATGCTCATTTACCTCAGGAGTACGACCTTTGAGGTGATTGGCCGTCCACTCTGACTAGGATAGGGCCCTGTCCAATCAAATTAGTGGATGGCCTGGGCCGGCTAAATTAAGCGCATTGAGATAACGAGGTCCAGGGGATAATTGGTGGGCGAGGACCACAGGAACAGACGGGTGACCTCCGGACAACTCATCCGCTTTCATCTCTCATCTCTTCCTACATTCATCTCCCACTCTCTCTCTTTTCTTCCCTCTCTCCATCACTTGTTCTGCCATTCATTTGTCACATTACATTTTTCAGCCTGTGTGTATATTGTCAGAGGAGACGATCTGGGTTGTGATTTATTTGGGTACAGGGTGACCACAGGTTTCTATTTTTTAAGACCATTTCAATGCAATTTCCAATTTCATTTATAGGGACTGTTCAAAACAAATTAAGGTAACGCTTTGATTTCCAGGTCCCATATTTTCATGGTAAATGGGTAGAAATTTCTTGGAAATGACCCTCAAATTACCTCCAAACTACCCCAAATTTCATGGTTAAGTATGTGATAATCGGCAAGTACCATTTTCATGTAGTTGGTGGTAATTACAAAGCAACATATTTGAAAATTCTTTGAATTTACCTGCAAATTGCCCCCAAATTTCATGTTATGTATGTGATAATTGTGAAAAAAGTGTTGTTTTCAGGCAAGTCGGTGGTAATTACCATTTACTTATTTAGAAATAGTGGAATATAATCATTAAATCATGTTGGGGATATTTTCAATAAATTGGGATAATTTCTAAGGAATTTCAGATAGGAGACTTGCTAATTATCACATATTTACCATGAAATTTGCGTTAAAGTTGCAGTTAATTCCAAAGAAAGTTCAAATATGTGAAATGGTAATTACCACCTACTTGCATAAAAATGCTAATTATTACATACTAACCATGTAACCTGGGGGTAATTTGCAGGTAAATTCAAAGAAATTAAAAAAATATAAATAAAATAAAATATGTTAACTGAAAGAAATTGCTAATTATTCCATAACTAACCATGAAACATGGGGTAGTAATGGAGGTAATTTGAGGGTCATTTCTATGAAATTTCAAATGTATTACTTGGTAATTACCACCCATTTACCATGAAAATATGGGACTTAGAAATCTAAGTGTTACCCTAATTTATGTTGAACAGTTCCTATAAATGATATTGGAAATTGCATTGAAATGGTCTTAAAAAGTAGAAACCTTTGGTCACTCTGTGCCCAAATAAATCATCTGCCTGTTTTTGTGTCTCTCGCCAGCCAGACTCCATTAATGTCAGTCGTTTGGGACAAGACTTAGCTTGGACTGGAGCAGGGACCATTACCGTTAAGTACTGCCCAACAAAGGCAGTTCAAAAAGAAACTGCTTGCTGGGAAACCATACAACCATGCAGACTTACCACTCAGCTGTGACTCACCCTGACCCTCAGCTTGGTCAGAGTAGATGATGACTGAATTTTAAATTCAAGATGAACAGTTCCTGTAAGACCAGTTTCCCCCTGAAAAATCTGCCCGAGGCAGCATCACATCAAATGACTGCATGCACAAAAAGCAGCATTTTAAGATCTCTGGAATCCCTTTTTTCAGAATCAACCCTGTATTCATCAATATTTTCATTATCAATAATGTAAAAGCCTAACAAAGTAAAAGGGTAGCTCTAATGGTGTCAATGTCCAAAAAATGTCAGAAACATGTCATAAAATGATAAGATGTTAATCACTGTCTCCAAGCTTAAAATGACTTCCTCAAATGTCCTGTTTTCACCACAATGCAAAGATAAATCTACTATCAGAGAGGACTAAAGAAACCAGAAAAAATGCACACTGGAAACACTGAAATTAAAGAATTTGGACATTATTACTTTAAAAAATGGCTCAGAGTGATTAAGCGATTATCAAAATAGCCAATTAATTTGATTGCAGCTCTTCTAAGAATTATCACCCAGTTCTACAGGTCAGTGTAGGTTGTTCACCTCTTTAGATAATTCAACATGCTGACTGACTTTGACAAGTTTAATACTAAATTCATGAAGAATATTCTACATTTATTTGTATGTTAAATTAAAAATCTGTACTATTTATGTCTCATTACTTGCGATGGCCAATTGACATCTGTAGAAAATTGTTAAAGTGATAACATCTCCTTGACTTTTCTCTGGCTTATAAGTTTGTTAAGCGCAGGGAAACGTAAAAGTTGAGGCACATGAAATTACCTCAAAAATCAGGGTGTTGATGAAGTTTTACAGATTGGGTGCGTAGCAGCAGTCCGACTGCCCAATACTCCGACTGCCCATTTCTTTCTCTCTCTCCCTCTCTCTCTCTCTCTCTCTCTCCCACACACACAACACACACACACCCCCCAAACACACACACACACACACACACACACACACATCGTGAACGCATGATGGATAAAGCGCTGTCCGCGGTGCTGAAACAACGCCCGATCAATACACCGTACGTCGCATTTAGAAATCAGACAAGCACTTTGATCTCACTTCAGCTATTAGTTTGTTTAAAAAAGTCGGGCTGATATTTACGGAGCCTCGAACCTTTATCAGCCGTCGGTTTCGGCCCCAGTTTCTCAGGTAGTGGTTCTGGTGGCTGATCTTGGGACCCCTGCTCTTTGTTTGACATTATGTAGCTAATTTAATATTAATGTAAAGACCCTTACTGTTATAATGTGTAAGTAACTGTCTAGTGGAAAGGGGCAAAGTAATGATAACTGGTAACTTCGGTCGGAGAAATGGGTAGTCGAGTATTGGGTAGTCGGACTGACATATGCTCTCCTTACAGATTTGACTGTCAGGTATTTGAGGCTGGTCTTTAGCTCATTGAAGATCTGTTTCCATCTCAGATAATTAACTCTATAACATCATTAATAGTATTTCAAAGCATAGAGAAATGTCCCTCTCATGTCCATACATTGCGAGAAACAAAACAGTGTGTTGAGCTACAACAATTCTCTTCAGTGTGGTCAGAATCTTTTATGTGACTAACATCCGCTTCACCAAGAGCCTAGTTCAGCATTTTTTATGATGGCTTGCCAATATAAGTTAGAAATCACACTAACAGTTTTAAAAGTCATTATTCTTAGTTTGTTGAGGGAAACAGTATAGTCCAAGCAGTGGTAGCCACTTGTCTAAACAGACAAGAGTGTCACACACAGAAAATCAGTGCTCTCCAGAAAGCACAGATACAGCAATAATACGTTATAAACGCAAAAAAATTACAAAGCAATGACCATTTAGTAGAAAAGGAGAAGATAAAATAAAATCAAGTGGGACATGATGATCACCAATTTAAGCATGTAACCCAGAGCCTTCATACAGATTGCCATGACAGCTCACTGCCTGAGGCCAGACTGAACGTCTGTCACTCATAGCACTGATACACTCCCTGTGCACATATGAATACATAATGAAGAGGACATGAACACAACTAAGAGGGCTGACAAACACGCACGCACGCACGCACGCGCGCGCACACACACACACACACACACACCCACAGTAGTCTCTTGTGACTGACAGCACATCAGCAGTGATAGACCAGACTAACAGATTAGTCATCAGATTAGTTGCTGAGTGAATGAATCAACCCCACTTCAAATTAGCTCAATGGCCTCTTTACTGTGTATGAGGCACTTCAGTAATTATGCACAAGGCTTAAACTGAGATTAAAACCTTAATTAATCATAGAATCATTGTTTGGCCTCCATGTAGAACTTGGTGATTACGGTTCTATGGGGAACGCTGTGGTCGCTGTGGTTCAGATAAGACCTGTTCAGTAGCAGTAATCAAAATAAGAGCCCAACTCCGTAGTTCTCCATTAAAATCTGCTCCTTGGATGTAGCTTGTAAGCTGGACTGAGAGGAGTCGAACCACAATAATGGGAACTAATGGGAAACACTGTCGTTAGAGCTCGCCCAACTCATTTGCTGGCCTGAGCCAATAATGTTACTGCTTCTCACAGAGTAAGAGTCACAGAGTAGGTAACAATAAGTTGCACTGCAGAAACACCAACGATAACTTTAGGGCAATAAGAAACAATGTTTGTTGTAGGCAGGGTTAAGAATATCATCTCCCTGTGAGCCAGACAGATACCTACTACTGTATAAAAAATGGCAAAAAGCTTGGATACGATTGACAGATCTTCAATCATATACTTCAGTCTGTGCAAAGGGAATTCAGAGTTATTTTTCAAAACATACATTTGGGCTGCACATTTAATCGCAATTGCAATAAAATCGCACTATGGCCAAGTGCAATATCCAAATCACAGAACCAGAACCAAATCGCAATTTGTTGAAAAAGGATAAATGTATGAGCAAACAGTGTTATAATGAGGTACTGTAGAGCTGCATAGATGACCTCACCTAAAAATCGTGTTCTCCAGATGAAGGAAAACATGTTTGTTTGATTCAGACCTTCGTAAATATCACATCATCACAATTTTAAGTTCTTTTTTCAGTGAACATGAAAACTGTAATGCAAAACTGATTATTTCCACTAATCATATCACATATCGCAATTTCAGTCAAAATAATTGCAGTATGACTTTACCATGTCATGCGGCCCTAGTATAGATGTTAGAATAGTCACTGTAAATGTTTTACAATCTGCAGCTTGAATCAACTCACATTCAAGTTTAGTTAAATTCAACAATTATGGCGCTGAGTTTTGTTAAAAGTATAATATTGTGTTGTGTACTTAGATTATTCCAAATAGTTACAATCCTGCTCAAACCCAGAGAAATCTGTAATTCATTCAAAACACACCAAAACACAACTCTATAGAAAATTCCTATTATCACCATGATGTCAAGCCGAATGAATGAAATGTAATGTAAAATCATTTTGATTAAGTTGCAAATAAGTTTTGCAGTGAACACAGGAAGAAAAACCATGTTAACTGTATCAGTCATATCATGTCTGTATCATGTCGACACTTTGAACCATATTTGAACCAAACACATACATATCAAAGAAAGCATTATACAGCTTCAAACACAGCTGAGACAGTAAGAGGCATTCATATTGTAGAACAAAATGTAAAATATGCTCAAGCTTATGTGAATAATAAGTCCCATTTTCTATAAAAAATAAAATCCTATACAGGGAATTATTGTTGCTGACAGTGAGCAGCTTGTAGCAGTTTCCACTGACTAATGAATATCATTTTCACTGGTGTGGAGCTCTCACATGCCTGTTTTAAAAGATACTATAGTATGACTCTCCACAGCTGAGCACACAGTAATCTGAGGAGCTTTCAAGCCCTTTTTCTAAAGGCAACCTTGAAATTAGTTGCGGAACAGCTGCAAAGCAGAGTGACAAAAATGCAGAAGACTATTAGACAAATCAATGGATGTCATTTTCTGACCAGAAATGACATTGACTCTAATAATGGGTAATTTACGCTTCAAATCAAAGCAGACAGACGTGTCATTTAGGTTGGTTAAGTGTTGTATTATGCAGCCTGAACGAAACTAAGACGTGGGATGCACACACATACACACACATTCACTGCGGTGCGAGTTAAATGAAAGGGAAATCAGGCAGACAAATCAGGTCTGTAGTGAAAAGGCATTCAGCCTCAAAAACACACTGAGAGCTAACGAGGACTGCAGAGATGTGTGTGTGTGTGTGTGTGTGTGTGTGTGTGTGTGTGTGGTGTGTGTGGTTAATGCTGGCGTTTGTTCACAGAAAACAGTGTGAGCAGTAGTGAAGCCAGGATTTACAGTATCAGACAGATAATTCTTTTGTATCCCAAAAATGTCTAAATGAGGAAAATGTGAGCAGTGACTGCAGCTACATGTTCATGTGTGTGCATGTGCTCCACAGATGGAGCTTTGTTGAATTTGGCAGGGTTTTTTTTTTTTTCTTTTAAAATGTGACTGAACTGCATCTGTGGCCCGGACCAAGTCTGATTCCTCATCCTGAAAACAACATCACACATCACATCTTCTGCCAAGCTCCCGTGGAATCCAGTAGAACATGAGATGGTGTTCAAAGCACGAGCATTGATCACACGCACAACTGTAAAAGAATGAATAAATAATAAAAACAAAGGGCTGCATTGATGAAGACAAGTCTTTGTGACAAAATGAAGGCTTGTTCATCAAGATTAGGCTAATACTGGTCTTGCATGATCAGACCTTTCTCCACAGTGCTCAGCGCTGAAGAAAGGTCTGGCTCCATGCATGCACATTTTGTTACAAGGGAAGATACGCTGCCTTGTTTGAATTTCTTTAAACCAATCACAAATGTGATTGGTTGGCTGTGTGGTACTAAGCCTTGGATGCAGCGATGGTGCTGCTGCAAAATAGCATCAAGGGGGAGCTTATTTTGGTGGAAC
The DNA here is from genome assembly GCA_034769285.1 of Lutjanus argentimaculatus. Lineage (NCBI taxonomy): Eukaryota > Metazoa > Chordata > Actinopteri > Lutjaniformes > Lutjanidae > Lutjanus > Lutjanus argentimaculatus. The sequence continues at coordinate 28,464,237 of JAWZSL010000014.1, forward strand.
ATTTGCACGTCAGGAGGTGAGCTCTGGCATTAAAGTGACTACATCACAGCAAAAGAAAAGGTAACCGCTGCTAGCTTGTTCATGTTCATACCATTAGCATCTCAGGCACTAATTTGCATTTTCAGGGTGTAAATTGCAGCTCGAAGGTTGTTCTTGTTTCCTGGGGACTTTGAAAACATAAATAGTGGATGCTGATAGAAAGCAAGCAACCAATGGCAGGCTTATACCCACAGTGTGCATCCAGTGAGCCTAGAGGGACTAGGCTAATACATGTCACTCATCGTCCTTCCAGTTACCAAGCTTTATTATCAAATATAAGTATTTTCAGCCATCTTCACTTGGGTTATTTTCAGTTTCCAGTCAAAGGGGCAGGTGGAAATTTGGTTTTTTATCAGTCATTTTGGCAAAAGGGGTGGCTCTGAATACTACAATACCAAGCCGTGGCCATTAGGCCTACATGAGATGAGGAAAATCTGCCATGTGTGATAACATTCAGCATTGCGACGGCCATATGACCTGCAATACATATGAATAAAAAGACAAATATTAAAATGCACATATTAGCTTGTTTCCTCTGGAAATAACAACTGTACTACAACTGTTTGGGATGTTTTACAAAGTTTTACACACACACCTGTCTTTGTAACACCTTGTCTCTTCTCAATCTAAAACTTTCTCTTAATCAACCTCTTCTCTGCTTCCTCTGCCATCGAGCTAACTAATCTGGCAGTCGCTACCAATTTGACAAAAATTAATCTGAGCGTAGCTGTCAGCTAGCTGTATTGGCCAAATACTGTGAAAGTGTAGGCCCTATGTCCTCGGCTCCATGTGATAGGTCAAATGCTTGCATGCTGAGTGTGAATGCATGGTGGAGTGTAAACAGTAGTCTTTTGCAATGTGTTTATCATGTATGTCCATATCATGATGACTTATTTCGGACAGCACTAGTTGCTCTTCAACCAAAGTTGACCCCAAATTAAAACTTTACTGATTTGCAGATTATTGAATTGGTTTTCTCTCCAGTGTAATCTTTTGTTTCCTACCACCGCTAGCGGTGCGCATGACAGAATTTTACCCTCTGAGATTAGATATTTCTTGCTGAAATGCACCTTGGGAGTTGACCATAGTTAACTTCATCCCCCAAATTCATCTTACCCACTTGAGAGCCCTTAAGTTAAATCTTCAGTTTTTACTCAAAATCCATACAAGTAAGGAAACAGCAAAACAAATATTCTCTGAATGACCTCCGCTGTTCAGAGAAGCACGCTCCAGCCTTAAAGGTGCCCACACATGATCAGCAGTAAAACCACTCTGCGTTGGCTGTGCCATTGTTTTCCTGTGGGGAGGGTGGTGGCGCTCATCAAGCACAAGCACCACTCTTGGCACACCGCTCAAAACTGCCATCAAGCATTGCGCTCAAAGTTCAAATTTTTTCAACTTTGACCTTGTTTGCCACTCACTTTTCAAAGTGCCACCATTGTGGTAACAGCTGTATGTGGTGAGGACCCAGAAGCGATGCATGCAAGTGGGGGACGTAGAGAGTGATGAAAAGAGTTCCCCAAACTCTACAACATGACATTAAAAACACCACAATCTCACAAGGAAAAAGAATGTGAAACGTCAGCAGTCAGAATGGGCTACCAGATTTGTGAATACACATATAGTTAACCAGTTTAGCTAAAATCTAATACTAAAGTTAGCTTAACTGTTTATGTACATTAGTTATACCAGGCAGGCATTACATTTACCTGCACTGCCCTTTGCCTCTGCAAGTGTCTGTGCCCTACCTTGTGGTGAGCAAAGAGCAATTTCTTTTCATTGAAGGCAGCTTAACTCCTCTGCTCACACAACCTCTTAATGGCCTTTATGGTGGGGCTGCAACTAATGACTATTTTGATAGTTGATTAGTCATCAATTATTGAAACAAGTAATGGACTACTCAGCCAAAAAATTGCCTAGAGCTCGCGTTTTGACTTTTTTCACCTGAGTTTGTGAAAGACATAGAGAGAGTCGTGTTTATAAGGGAACCCCAGATTCGTGAAAGACACAACCAGGAGAGAGGATCACAGCCCAAAAAGTCAATTTGTGGTGGCCCGTGATTTAATTGTGTCGCCACAGATAAATGAATGTATGGGAAACGCTGACATTCAAAGCCATATTTTTTGTTCTTGATTCTGGAATCCTGCAGGCAGATATTGTCATAGCTTTTAAATGCAAGCTAGCTAACGAGCTATCTTACTGAGGTGAGTCCGAGTCCACATCGTCCACATGTCCAACGCCTCTCTTCTTCAAATGTTTGTGTATTACCAATGTACTCCCATGACAAGAAAGATCTGCCTTACAAATCATGCAGGGAATCCTGTCTTTGTTGCATTGAGGGTGAAATGCTCCCAGAATTTAGCCATTTTGCTGTGGTTTGTTTACTTGCCACTTACTGGTGCTATTACCCATGTGCACCTCTCAGCAGAGATGGGAAGGAACCGGAACTAGTCGGTGCACCCCTACTTTTGGGTTGTTCCTCATAGTATTATAAACCAGTGTGCAATGTTTTGCTGTCTGATTAGCCTTTAATGTCAAGGATGTATTGCTCAAACTGGACTTTAAGGATCATATTTCATCTTGCGTTGTGTGGACTGAAGTGCCCACAAACATTTGGAACTTGCCAACCCTCTAAATTCATTACTTCTCTGAATGACTTTTCTACATATGTAATGAGGTCCATGAAATGACCAACAATCAGCACAAAGCATCTTCCTGATGTCTGTTGCAGCTCTAATCACTGAGTTATAGACACAGCACCTGCTTCTTTTTACTTTTCACCAACTCCCTCCATCTTTCCATTAACCTCCCTCTGGTATCCATATCTCATCTCTTTCCCAATCTGTTTCTTTTTTTTTTTTTTTACAAATCAACCCCCCTCTCCTCCTCTCCCCTCCCTTCCCCCATCATTTCATCATCACCCTGTCTTGTATTCATATAATCAGACACCTCCTCCCCTCCATCTTGATTTGGTCATTTTTCCTCTCCCTCTGTCTCTCGATCACTGCCCCCATCTTTCTCAGCCCTCCGTCCCTTCTGTCCGCTGCTGCTGTCTTTCTTAACCCACTTTCAAGGCGAAACAATAGAAACAAAGGGGAGTGAGCCCCCGAGGCGATGGGAGGGGATGTAGATCGCAGGGCCAGTACAAGTATCAAAAGGCTGCTCCCCACCGAGAGAGAGAAACACAGAGACACAGAGACAGAGAGGGAGAGAGGGAGCACTACTGCCCATCTGCTGAGGTGCTGAAAGGGAGGAAGGGGGGTTATAGAGGCTGGTGACAGACTGCAGAAACAGAGTGAGGTGATTGTGGTGTGTGTGTATGGACAGTGACACACTCCATTCTCCCTCTCCCCTCTGTCTCTTAGGGTCCACATTGATGCAGTGGGGCTGGGAAATGGGAGGAGCTGCTGCTTCCAGAAGTATTTATTACCACTGTAAATGACAATTCAGAGTCTTCTTTGAAGGATTACCCTCAATGTTCCTCAAAATAGATACAAAAGAGTCCACTGGTGGACACAGGGGGGGGTGGGAGTTGGCTATATTGTGCTTTTGTATATGAAAAAATGCCACAAAAGTGCCCTCCTTCTAGTGGAGAAAACATAGTGAATTGCCTCTAGGATGCCCTTCCAGTGTAGAAAACCTGAAAAAGTGCCCTTCCATTGGAAAACATGTCAAAAAGTGCGCATAGGATGCTCTTCCACTGGACAAAACCTGAAGAGGGGACTTCTAGGGTGCCCTAGTAGTGGACAAAATGTGAAAAAGAGCCTTCTAGGGTGCTAGTCCAGTGGAGACAATATGATCCAGTGCCATAAAGGCTGCAATGTAGTTGTCTTACTAGTCTAAACCTGGGACTGGAAATGGGTTTATGTTATGACATGTTACAAGTTCATTCCCCTCAGTTTGGTGTGGTAGCCCCCGAAGTCACACAGTAACACAAAGTAACCAATCAAGGCAGTGGTAGACCAGCACCTCCTGTGTTCTGCAAGGCAAAATTACTGTTTTTGGCAAAGGAGTCTGGTGGCTTTGCAGAAACTGATACTTGGCTTATATAACAGCAGTTTCCTGTAAGAAAAGGCTGACTGACAGGTGAGGTAAAGCTGTGAGAATATTCTAAATATAGCCAACACGTTAACTAATATTTGATATTTTTTAGTTTTCTAAAATATGTGTTGCTGCTGACCCTGTCCACAGCAGTTCATTGCATAGCTTCTTACACTGGTAGTCCTGCTGCTTCTCCAAACTGGACGCATACCAACTGCCTTCATAAGTATCTCATACAACCCCACTTCAAATAATCAGAACTATCCCTTTAAGTGCCAACAAAACTCTGATTTTGTAATTTAGCTGCAGTGGTGTGGACATGGTCCAAGTTTCTCTTTCACCTCCATGCCATTGTTACACATGGAGCATTACACACCAGTCTCTGTCAGATGGACACACACACACACACACACACACACACACACACACACACACACACCATACAATGCATTCACTGCTCACTTTTCTCTACATTATATGCTTCTTTCAAATCGCTGCATTGAACAGAAAGAAAAGACCACAGTATGTCTTGGGGTTCAGATGTATTGTCAGCAGTGCATTGTGCGTATCTCTGCATTGTGTGTGTGTGTATTGTGAGTGTATTGTATGCGTACTGTGGCGTATCAACACAGTGGAAGCTACAGTAGCACAGGCCTGCAGGCTATAGTGGATGTGATGTTAATGTATGCTACAAGACTTTCATTGAATGTAGACACTGACAGTTTGTTGGCCTTCAAGGAAAACGGTAGAAAGACAGACGCAAGTGTTAATGTTGACCAGAGCTTTAAATTAAGACTGGACCCTAATTTGTGGTTTGTGAGTTCTCCAGGCCATAGTAAGATTAATCACAGGGAACATTTAACTAATAATGATGGTCTGCCTCTCTTTAGGAAAAGAGGCTTTATAGCAGATCATATATACACACACATCTGCTCCACGCTAACACGTGGCTCCCTAATGGTGATGCAGATAACCTCTGAACTTATCCCATCAGTCGCCATTAACACTGCCTGCTAATGGCTTCTGTGTGTGGGGTTATGATTCATGATCATCTCAGATGTAGTCCAAGAGGACAAATTAAACACACAAACACACATACTTTAACAAATTTGATCATTTTTTAAATATTAACGTTACAGTAGCTTGTATGTGTGAAAGCTCCACAGTGGGACTAAATAAAGTGAGAAATCAAACTCTCTCTTCCAGCATCATCAATGTTGATCTCTCTTTCCATCTCTACTAGTGTAATCCACTGTGTTCTAGCTGAGTCATGCAGCTGCAGTTCAAGCTGTAGTCCAGAATTCTGTAAGACTGGTAAAAACTCCTCCATGCTGCATGTTAAGCAATGGGAGAATTTCACCATGCCATAGCTTCTTCTCTTGTCTTTTCAAGCAAATGAAAAATAACAAGTTGACAAAAAATGATCCTACTACAATCCTACCACCTTAATACTTAAAGAATAACTTTGGTATTTTTCAACTTGTTTCGCGGCTGCCGGCTGCATCCGCCTCCCTCAATACTGAACCAATTTTAAAATGAGTTGTACCTATCAATCATACACACACATACACATGGGGAAATAGGGCCCAGGTTGAAAAATACCTAAATTATCCTTTAAGTATGAGCCTAATACCTGAGTAGAGTTGGGTATCATTTGGGTTTTTTTCCGATACCAGTGCCTGAACCGATACTTTTTTTTAAAAAAAGGAAACGCAATATGGTGATCGACGACAAGAAAGAACAGCATTTTTCATTGCTGAGGAAAATGTGAAATTGTACAACAGCCTGCATTAACTGCTAACAGTTTAAAGCATGCTTAAATATATACAAAATCCCTAACAAATTTACACAACAAATCCACATGATAAAACCTACAAACCAACTACAATAAATGAACACTTCATAACAGTTACAGTACAAATAGCAGCAAAATGAAGAGAAATTCCAGCTTAAAACTTCAGCAGCTGTTATAGAGATATGATATGAATGGCAAGTTGTTGGGACACGTCCCATCTAGTGTTTTATATCTATGCTCCCCATCTCCAGGGCCATCTCTCTGCTTACAAGCATGTCCCACTTTAAACCGTTTAGCTCAGCATTTAACTGTGTTTACCGTGGCTACTGCCTGGCAGAAGGCTACCTGCTGCCAGAGCCATGTAGAGTGAGAGTTGCTGTAATGTTAACTATGTATGGTTGGTGATGTGTCTGTAATATCTGCAACAGGGGGCAACTATTTCAATAGACAGTTCAGCTGTGTGGCACTGAAATGAGGTGCCATAATGTGTTGTGATTTGGTTCAGTGGGTATTGTGATATATCTTAACCCTCTGTGCCATAGAGCTCAATTGTTGTCCAAAAATATTAAAACATATCAACGAGCAGCTTAGCGTGAAGACACTGCTTGATTGGACACCACCGTCTTCTCAGCTGTAACACGTACTCTACTGTATGTGTTCCAGATAGTACTGAGAGTATGTCATGTCATGTCATGTCATGCTGTGAGTGACAGGCCCACATTCCCCATCTTGCCTCCTAGTGCTGGACTGAGCTGCTTGTTAAGTTTGTAAATGTTGCTTTTTGTAACATTTTGAGTTTTTTAAATATATTTACGCCTTCAGTAGATTCATTTTTCTTTCCTACTCATTTATATATTTTTCATTTATTATTATAAAGGAGAAGATTAAAAGTAACATAATCGTTACAATTAAACAGGCCTAAATGACTAAAAACTGGTTTACAGCTGGTTCTTGGTCAACACAAAATCACATCACAAAACAGAGACAGCCAACAAAAAACAAACACAAAAAGACAAAACAGCAACACTGGTGGTTGCTAGGGTGTCCTTCCATCAGATAAGGTTTATATGCCTGTGTGAAATATAACAGAGGCTATTGTTCCAATATAATCTGCAATCTCATTCCAGAGTTTGGTGTATGTGTGAAAAAATGATCTCTGACCATGAGCTATTTTTATTAGCCAGTACTGAGATAAGTGCACGAGACTGATCTAGCAGTGCGGTCCTGTCTTATGTTGTGTCTTGGAACAAGATCAGTGAGTGTTGGAGATGTGTAATTGTTTTTAATCTGATATTAAAATTTAATAGCTCGATAATTTTGGGAAGTTCTGAAAAGTCACGATGATAGAAGGTGAAAGTTCAGTGCAGTGGTGAGTCCAGGGGGGAAAGCTGCTGTGGATCTTGTGAGCTCTATTGTACAGTCTTGCTATTGGTTTAGTAATTTCCTTTGTGGTGAGGGACCAGACTGGGAGACAGTAAGACATTGTTGAAAGAATTATTGCATGCAGATATGTGTCAGAGACAGTATGAGTGAGATATGGTCTGATCTTGTTAAAAAAACTTAAAGTTTCTAGTTGAGCTTCTTCGTTATATTATGAATGTGATTTACTAACAATAGAGTGGCTCATAACCAGCTGGCGCGCAAGCTTTTTCCCCTTTTTTTGTCTTTATTTCTTGTCTATCAACAAAAGACTTGGTGAGCTTTGCTCACCCCAACAGCACCTTATTGCATATATATAAGTGCAATGGTCAGCACCTTCTTATAGCAGAAAACAAGTTTGAATGCTTGGGGCATCAAAATCTGTCAACTCAAGTCGAGCCACAAAAATTAATTGATTATTAATCAATTATAAAATTAATCGCCAACTATTGTGATAACTGATTAATTGGTTTGAGTAAGTTTTAAGAAAATAACTCAACATTCTCTGATTTCAGCTTCTTAAATGTGAATATTTTCTGGTTCTTTACTCCTCACTGACAGTAAACTGAATATCTTTGTGAATAAAACAAGACATTTGAAGACGTCATCTTGGGCTTTGGGAAACAATGATTGATATTTTTTGCCATTCTCTGACTTTTTAAAAACAAACAATTATTAATCAATTAATCGAGACAATAATCGACCGATTACTCAACTATGAAAGTAATCATTAGTTGCAGCCCTATACTCAATGACCTCAATAATGTTTTACATCCTGGAACCATCATCATCATCATCATCATCCGTCTTTGTCTCCTTCCTGTTTTGACCTGCAGCAACCTTTAGGTCACAATCATCAAGTTTCTCCTATTTTAATCCAGAGTTGCTGTTGTGTTTGTCTGTGTGTGTGTGTGTGTGTGTTTATGTGATGAACCCCGCCCTTCCACTGCAGCTCTAAGGTGTCAAAGCCAATCATATCAGGTGACGGCTTGGTAACAGAGTTATTGATCCAGTGATGGGTTAACCGTGATCAATAGAGCTGTGACAGCTAGTCAGAGCGCAGTGGGAAAGCCCCGCAGGGTCACTGCAGTGAGCAGGAAGGCTGTCCTTTGTTAACAGGTTTAGGTGGTTCAGCTTCATCACAGAGAAAGGCTTTTGTTGCAGACACTCCTCACCTGCCTGCCAGACACACTCAATCAGAAGGGGAAAGACACTGCAGTGCAGTGACAGATGGGATATATGGTGGGAAGAGCCCTTTAGGCATCCAGCTTTAGTTACACTCACACAAGTTGGAACTGGAAGATTAGATGAACTGTGTCCAACATACGGTGTCTTTTCAGGCTCATTTCTAGAGAAAAGATGAGCTGCAGCAGAGATTCAGGCCTAATTGAAGAATCATTATTTATTCAACTCCATCATTATTTATTCAACTTCATATTCCCATGACATATACACTATTTTTGTCTCCTTTTTTAAATACCTCTAATAGTGCTAATATAAAGGACCATGTCAGCTATTACTTCTATGAAAAACTGAAAAACTGCTTTTGTCAGAAAAGCAGCATGCCATCTAGTTAGCCTAACACTGGGGAAACTAATGAAGAACAGCAAACAAACAGAATGCAAAAATATAAGTATGCTAGAGGCAATGAAAGAAAAAAAATATATCAAAACTAAAAGTGCAAAACTCACTAAACTAGTGACCCCTAAGGGCTGAAGTAATCAGTACACCACTTTTTGTTGTTGTTATTGTTATTTGTGGGCTGTTTGAAGGATTTGGTGAATCTGTTGCGATTATTTTGTTCTTGTTTTGTCCAAATTGGTTGATTTGTTGACTGAATTAAGATATAACTTACACTGAATATTTGAGTTGTACAGTTGTTGCTTATATGTTGCTGATGATCTTGTTTGTTTTCGTTCTTATTGCTTTATATATATATTTGAGTTAACTAATACAAAAGTGGCTAGTACCAATTCCACAAAGAGTTTGCTTTTCTTAAAATCTTACCAGTGAGGTTTTGGTTCTACGCTGTGAAAAAAAAAAAATAGTTGAGATGACAAAAAAATTTAAAGTTTTGCTGACCTATAATCTTTGGTTGAAATAATTTACTTTTCTTCTTTAGATAAACTTGAATCTTTGAGTTTTAGAAACTGAAACTTTTTTAGTCCCTTTTTTAAGTTTTAATTAACTCACCTTAACTTTACTTTCACTTCAATAAATTTACTCAATATTTTTTAAATGCAATGTTTTGAGCTTCTAAAATTCAACGCTTCAAGTTTGTCTAAAGAAGAAAAGTACATTACCTCAGTTAGTAAATCTTTTTCAGAAGCTAAGAATTTGAGTTGGGCTCAAAATTTAAAAAACTATTGCAGGCCGTTACCTTGAAATTTTGAGTATTCTCATCTTTTTCATTTTTACAGTGTAGAGGAAGGACCTCGTGAAATCAAAATGGGGAACATAAATGTGCTCAGTGCATTTCATGAGTCTGTTCTAGAATATATATAATATATAGCATACTGTACAGGTCTTATCATCTCTTGACCATGAATAAAAATAAAATATGTGATATTGACACATGCACTCTAAACAAAAAAAGAACACTGAAAGTTTATGTAAACTGTTAGTACTGTGAGTCATGATCCACTGCACACATTGAGCAAAGAGAACAGAGAGTGATTGACTGGCACAGAGTGGAACAGATTTGCACTCAACTAAAGGTGATAACAGTGGATGGACTGAGTTAATGATTAACCATGGAGGCTTTTTAATGGGGCTCATTTCCTCTGCACAGTGCCAGCATCTGCCTCCTCTTTATAGCCAGAAGCTGTCTACAGGCCATTCTGTCACACAATGAAAATGTTAGGTGTTTTGTCTTTATTTTGTAACTTCAGCCTCATCACGGTAACACCTGCCCTGTTTCCCTATCTTAACCCTCAAACCTCTTTTCATGGACCTTTCGGGACCTTCTCATTGCTGTCACATCTGTCCAGCAGCTGCTCTCACAGAGTATTTGCTAATTCTCTTATTTGATCACTCACTCCTCACTTGACCCAAAAATAGTTTTGACCATCAAGACACCACTTCTTAACTGCAATCAGATTGTCTCAATGTTTCCCAGTGAAGATGTCCAAACTTGCTCAGTGCATCTGTGAACAGGCTAACTGACATGTTGCTTGTTTGAAAAAATGCTCTAGCTGGTTCTATTTTTGCCAAATTTTGCACTCTTGCTCCACCATCAACCTGTTCTCATTTGTCAAAATCGAAAATGGCATCCCTGATGTTTCTATTTCCCCTCCAGTTGGAGGTGGAAAGATGGACAATGACAGACTAATTTACAAGGTTTAGAAACAGCACATCTTAAATGATCCACAGCACATGAATATCCTTAAAAAGCTGTTTGGAAGGGAAATGGTGAGATGTTGGGAGTCAGAAGTGAGTAGACTGAGAAACTTAAGAAATTTAGTTAAGACTGACTGACTTAGACATTCACAGAACTTGAAGAAGAAATCAGTAGTGGCATCGCTATGACATTGTTTGTAGTAGATCTAGAAAATTTAGCAAGATCCATCAGCTGGAGTTTGCTCGCTCGCTGTATGTACACTGTACAACCAAATGCTCAATTTAATTAATTTTAGCAAGTAGTGAAAACTTTCAATTTGTTCAGGGGTTCTGTGGACTTAAAATGCGCCGAGTGCCAGAAGAATTTTCTGTCTTTCGTGTTTATTAAGCTCATGATTTTCGATGAATGAAGATAAATAGGTCCCTGTAAATGCTCCCTATAACAAATATTTAAAAAAACTTTGAAGGTTTTATTTGTTACTATAGTGGGTTTACTTTACCTGAAGTAATGTCTATGTACAGTACTATATGAATTTATTCAGATATGTTAACTAATTGTAATGAGAGAGGTGAATGAAAAATTCTGAACTGAATTTACTTAATATAATATTTGAGTTGGCTTAATCAGTAATTTAGCTGTAATCAAAGAGTACCTGTAACACTAACTCCAAATATTTAAGCTCTGATAACCTCTGAATTTAGAGTTCAGAGTAACATAAAAATTATGGCAACTGATTGCCTTGGTTTTGCTCATTTATTTGGGTTTACGGTGAAGAAAGCAGTGTAAAGGCTGTGACAGTGCTGAGGAGATCTTGTTGCACAATACCTTAAGACTATTTCATCACTTGTTAGAAGTGAAAACAACAGCGGATGTTATCCCCTATAACCAGAGCAAATGAGATACATAGCTCCTGTTTAGCATGCATGTCAAGTTATAGAAACTTATCAGAGGAGAGTTTCTCCTAGTTTTTGTCCTCTTCACAGCTGAAAAGGCCATGTGTCACTTCGGCTCTTGATACATATGCATGACCTCATGTGCAATGCTGCAAGACACACGTACACATACAGAATACTGCAGCGTTAAAAACTGCAACAGTGCCACAAAAGTGACAGACTCAAACTGGATTAAGGTTAAGTTGGGCCCTCATAAGCAGCATTTATCAGAGTGACACAACGCATAAACTGAGCCATTATTCTCCTATTGTACATCCGCTCTGCCTCTGAATAGAGCACTGCATTCAGCAGAGAGGAAGGAGAGAGAAAAAGCAAAGGGAAGTAAAGAGATGAGATATATTACAAGCTCGCTAACCCTAACGCAGCACTTCAAACAAGCACATTGAAGGACACCCTGATTACAGTGTCTGCACATGAAAGACTGTGACAAACAGCAGTATGAGAGAAAGTGAGCTCAGGCAATAAATGAAGACATGTAAAGAAATAAGAGTGAGCCAAACAAAGCGGGCTAAACTTTAATTATCCTGATAACATGTGTCTGAATAGCAGCTTCTATCCAATCAGACGCTTTGTCTCAGAGGATCAGATGTGCTGACTGTATTTTAATCTTAACCATGGAGCAGCAGCTACATTTGGAAAGTCGCCCGTGGCAAAGCTGTTAAAATATCGTCAGTGTGCATCGACTGAGCAGAACCATGACCTTTGTCTTCCATCAGGCTTTCCTCACCACTCCTGTCTCTGTCTCCTCCAGCGTTACACTGATACAGGGCCAATACTCGGGTTTAAAAAAAGACGGATCTGGACCAGTCAGTGTGCTGCACCTCTGATATGAAGCAATCTGACTGATTCTGTGAATCATTTCACAACTGATCATCTGAAACTGGCTGTAGGGAATGATCACAACTGGAATTCAATGCAGCGATGCATTAGAACAAGATTCAACACATGCGCTCACAGCTGCAAATTCACGGTCTCCTTCAGATTTATCAATGATTCTGAGACGCACCGCGGCGCTTATGGTGGAATCACAACCATTGTCTAGGATGGTCACGGATCACTCCAACTGCCGCGGCGCAGCTGTAATGCAACGCAGCCACGCCTGGTGGAAATTGCAGGTAAGAGATGTCAATACAGTGGCCCCAAGCCAATTTGAGTTTGAGACCCCTGATTTACAAAGTTTTGTAAATGTTAAGCTAACGTAAGCTAAGCATTAGCTTGCTAACTATGTTAATATTAGTCTCAGGAAAGGAAAGGAAATGAATTGATTCATCAACTTTACTTGTACTTTTAAATAACAGACTAAAATCTCTGGGTTCTTTTTTCATTTTGTCAAGTCCAAAATGACCAAATTAATGATTCAAGTTTGACTTGAGTCCACGTCTTGTGACTTGAGTCCACATTTCTGCTAAGTTCTAATTATGATTAGGAAACAGGCCTTTTTGAATCTCTGATAAATGGGACTTGCCTGAAATAACAAACCAAGATGATGCCTCAAATCAGTCAAAATCCATGTTCAAAGCATTTACACACCAAGCACACACACCTATTAGATGTGAACAGTGTAATTCTACTGTTTAACTCAAGATTATGGAGGATAAAATGGTTGCTGCTTTGATAACTGAATTGTAACATCCAGTTATAAACCACTGTGCTGTGTTGTGTTGTCTGACATAGGCTGAACTACAGGATCTATTACTTAAAGTGGTCTTCCTGGATCACATTTCATCTTGCTACTGGGATCTGAAACAGACAGACAGACAGACAGTCATGTTTGCTCTCTGTGGTGAGAACAATGATTACAGTGGTACATTATTGAATTATTGCTTAAACTTTGAAATCTTATGGTCAGTGGTCTTGTTTTAATATCATTTAAAGCAGCTGTAATCCAACATATCAGCAGTGGAATCATATCGGTCAGACACTCTCCTCCCTGTTCCCTGTTTTCTATTCATCCAGTCAGTGGTCTCTGTGGAGGCTGAGGCCTGGAGCAGTACCAGACTCCAGGATGCTTTCCTCCCTCCCTCCCTCCCTCTGTTCTCTCCATCCTCTATTTATCCTCTCCACCTGGCAGCCTGCCAGACAGCGCTGTGCCATTGGCCTTCACTCCAGACACTCACAATCTTTGTTTTTCTATTTTCATCCTTCCATCTTAGGATGTGCATCTGTCTCCCTTTTCCCTCTCTTACCACTATCTTTCCCATCCATCGTCTATTCTCTCTCTCTCTCTGTCTCTCCTCTCATCCCTCCCTGCCCTCTGAGGAAACAGCAGCTTCTGTGAGGCGTTTAAAAATAGAAGCTGCTGAAAAGCGAAAAGTGATGGACACTTGAAGGCACAGCCCAGGTAACCTGAGAGGAACCGCAGACGGACGGGGGAGAGGGGAAATAAAAGGTTTCCACTGAAGGACAGATGTAGGGTGGGGTGATGTAGTGCATGCAGCAGGGACGAGCCACAGCCACAGAGAAAGAGATACACCTGTCTGACTGTAAAGACTATTTAGAAATGTGAGAAAAGATAAAGCTTAAATTGAGAATTTCTAATGTCTGCATCACCTTTCTGCACATAAAATCAACCCTCAGAAGAGAAAGATGGTAATCATTCACAAAAGCAACGAGCAGACTGGAAAAAGTCTTTCAAATTGATTACTGATTGAGGTCCATCCTGCTACCCAGTTTCATCAGGAAAGGCTAATCAAGTCAGTACAAATGCACTTACACCCACCAAGTTACATTCACTTGCACTGTACCTAAGATTACAGGTGCTGGTGAGTGTAAGAACCAGTTAGTTACTGGGTGAACATTTGTTCTGACAACTTCAAAAGTGGCCTAAAACTTTACATACATACAGTATGTTAGACCAGTCATTCCCAGAGACTGGGTCGTGGCCCACAGGTAGGTCAGAGGAGATTATATTTGGGATATATTGATACATATTGATACCAAATATGTGAAATGCTTTCAATAGTAATTTTTCTCTCATATCGATACTCTAGTAGCAGCTGCACTTTGTTGCATTCTCTTCTCTTGGACAGTAAGTTGACACACACACCACTGCAGTGCCCACATAGTCCCGCCTCCTGTCGCCTACCCACAGTGGTGTCTGCTGCCTTCTTGTCACTCATCTCAGTTGCTCTTGTTGAATATCCTTTGTCGTGTTATAGCCTTTTTCAAGTTATCTTTTTATAAAAATCTAAAATTTTATGATTTCACTACTGAGTCAATTTTCCCCTGTGGTATCAAAAATGTTATCAAATATTGATATTTTTAAAGGTATTATATTGAAATTCTAGTATTGTGACAACACTACTTGGGTCACCAAATAAATAAAAGACCATGGAAGAAATTTATGATGCAAATTTATGGTCTGCAGTACACCTTTTACAAAGCATTTAAAATTTGCATTTGTTTTACTGATGATGGGAAAAAAATACTGCCTAAATGCATTTATTTTGTCTCATTTATGAGAGGAAATAAAACAATGAGATGGCCTGATAACTCAGCCCATATATATTTAACATGTGTATATGTTTTCAATAACTAACAAGATAATATAAGGTGATGTGGAAATAGCAGTATAAATGGTCAGGAATATTCATTTATGCACAAATTAATGCTTCCCAAGATTTAGTGATGAGGCCTGTTATGAACTGGGTCACAATGGTTTGTCATTTTTAAGAAGTGGGTCCCCAGTGGGTCCTGTGTTAGATAGCCTATTAAATGTTAAGATTTCCATAGTTCACACACACTAACACACCAAATTAAGAAGGTGCTGGAATCAAAAAATGTAGTTGATGATAACTCAGATCACCTATCAGAATGAATGAATCAGGTATGAACTGGGTGCATTAAACTATGGAATAGAGCACTTAAAGCACATGGGGTCATGTGGTGGCTTTAACTGGGCTTTACATAAAGGGCCGTCCACACCAAGAAGGACAGCTGTAACGATAACTCTAGCAATAATATGAGCACCCACACTGATGAATGATAATGCTCAGGAATCAGTGGCGCCAAGCACACGCTCCACGCTCCAGCTGTGTCAGCAGCTTAGGAAAATGGATACTGACCTGTTACTGCTGTACGCTGAACAGAGAAAGAAAAAGAAAACCAGGAGGATATGGGTTCACGAAATTCTTCAAAGAGAATGGTTACAATACGAGAATTCAACACTCATCTTATGACAGTTGCAGACTTTTGTAGGCAAAAAATCGGTGGCAGTGCTGAGCGGCAAAGCCCTGTTATAGTTCTATAATAAGTCTAAGCTCAGTGGTTGATGACTGTCAGCCATCATTATGGACGATGGCATCATCCATCAGTCCAACCCTACCTGGCTGTCAGTATTTCTATCGTTTTTCAAATCACTCTGAAAGTGATCCCAACAATATTCTTCACCACTGTTGTTGTTGTCATAGATGTGTCGTGGACTCCACCACCTACTTAAATTGGGACAGTTTTAAAATGACATAACTTTGTGTGGACAGTTCCTGACTCTTCTAAGAGAGTTCTGTGGAAAAATATTTAACAAGCACCACTGAACTGGCCAGCGGTAATGTCATTAAATCAATGATCAGTATAGAAAGCTGGACCAAGATGCATAAAACTCTGCAGATCCAGTTTTATAGTGTGTCTATGTGTACGCACAAAGGCAAAAATATACATGTGCATTCTTTTCTTTAGATTTATAAAGCTGCACATACGCCAGGTTCTGTTTTAGAAATTTCAGTCACTGTGAAACTGGGCGCACGCACACAAAACTTATGTCCAGTCTGAGAGCACCGATAATCTCACGATTGTATATCAATACCACTCCACCACTCATTAGACCTGTCAGTGAGAAGAACAGCAAAGAAGAAGCGCAATTCCACCGATATGTGACATCAACAAGGTTCTCTAACAGCTATCATCGCTGTGATATCTCAGTCATCATTATTCAACATCAGAAGGATGATCAATGATTGATTTATAGCACTCACTGAAACCGACTTCAAAGTGATTCACGATTTAGAATCAAAGGCAAACAGGGAAATGATGTCTCCAATATAAATAAGAATGATACAATTAAACGCTCATAAATTATTTAAAATTAATTTTCTAAATGTGCATGACAATTTACAGACTGTTGTGTAGACTGCAAAAATAATAATAAAATCAGTGAAACTGACAAACAACCAAAACAAACTATATTATACTTTAACATTGCATCTCTCACTTTAGATTTAATCTCCACCTCATCATATCACCAGCTGCTATCTGTAAATGTGTACACCTGGTCTGAAGTATGCATGCACATTCTTTTCTTTTCTATAAATACTATACTATAATTCATGTGTGTTAAATGGCATATGCATGGTCTTTATGTGTATGTACAGTTAATGCCTCTGGCCCCTAAAGTCTTGACATCACCTCCAGGCTAGCTGCTGTTTCACTAGCCAATCTGTCATTGAAGGTTTCTTTATTATCTTATATCTATATTCTTAGAAGAATATCTATGTCAAGCCCCTTCAAGAAATTCAAGATTAACAACAATTTTTGACAGCATTCAAAAGTTGCAGCTCATTGTAACAGTTACTCTGCTCTGTTTCTCTGCTTATCCATTATCCATGAAATCCACCCACACTTTTCTTCTACAATCCCCGTCAATGGGGCCCTGAAAAAAGGAGCGAACGGCATGATGCACTGTTGAGAAAGGTTGTCACTGGTCTGGAGTTTTGGTAATTTACCTTATTACAAATGTCAGTGTGATCTGAGACAGAGCTGGAAGTTTCAGTTACACTTTGGCACTGTAAAGACGCCTGATTGAAGGATCTGTGCTCAGATGGAAGCCTGGCTAGAGGCAGCGACACAAAGAGGCACTTACAGAAGTCCACCTGGTTATACGTGTAAAACACAAAGTCATTCAGCAACTGTGGACTGAAGCTACACACCGTCGTCTGACTCCACAGCAGATCTCTGTGTGTCTCTCAGGCAGAGGCAGACTGGATTGTGACCTGTGGTTCAGACTACATTTGATGCCAGGTGAAGAATTAAAACCCAGAACTGAACCCAGGAGGGCCAGTCTTCTGCCAGGTGAGCAACACACACACAATACCTTCACAGACACACCATGCCAGGTGATCGGAGTGATGCCAGCGGGCTTCCCTAATGCAGAATTAATTTACCCATCACTGGGCACCGCCCCATCTTACCCACAATCCACCTGGCCTGGCTATGTCCCATCTGCACTGGCTGCTCCGTTTAACTGAATGGAAGCCAGGAGAGGGGATCACTGGGAAGACAGCCATGCGGCCTGCTGCTGCTGCTGTGTACTACGTACTATGTAGTCTGTGTTCTGCGCTTTCATTAATAAAGATTTTTAATAGGCTGATATTAATTTTTGAGCCAATATAACATATTTCTAACTAATTTAGACTGATGTATTCTGTGTGTGTTCTTGTCAGGGTGGAACACTGAAACAGCATGAACACCACCACGAGACACAAAAGCTGATGTAATACTGGGGCTAACATGAATATTTACATGCATGCTTGTGCGGAATGAGGCAAAGGCATCCCCACTATTTTAACAACTCTTAACTGGGTTTAATCAGAGCAGTGTGTAGCTGCACACAAAATCGTTTTTTGGCTCTACATAGAATAAAAAGTGAGCGAAACCTAAAAGGCTCATGGTTAACTGTGTTATTACCTCTGTGACTTTTTATCTTATGAAAAATGGAGATTTTCTAGATATCTGAACTGTGGCAACTGCAACTATTAGTCAATTATACGATTAGTCAATCAGAAAATTAATGGCTAACTATTTTATTAATCAATTAATCCTTTCAGTCATTCTTCTAGCAAAAATGTGAAACATTTCTTGGGATTCGCTGCTTTTCTTTGTCATTTATGACAGTAAATGCAGAGTCAGGGGTTAACTTTTTTTTTTTTTTTTTGGCAAGTGTATTAAAGTCAATGCCCAAAGTCATTATTTACTCGCCCATGTACAAATTGTTTAATTCTTTTACAGGAAATCAAATAACAACAAAGACTACAGTTAATTGTCATGTTTAATTGAGGGTTGCAACATCTGTAAAATGAAAATAGTGAAAAATGTCCATCCCAGTTTGTCAAAGTCCAAGGTGATGTCTTTAAATGTCTCATTTTGTCAGTCCAAAACCCAAACATATTCAGTTTAATATGATGATAAACAGAGACAAACTTGAAATCTTCATATTTGAAAGGCTGAAAACAGTATTTTCTGCCATTTTGCAGGAAAAAATACTTTAACAACTACCTGATTATCAAGATAGTTTAATAGTTCAATTCATTTTTTACTATTTGCCTGGTCGGGCAGGTGAGCTGCCAGACTTACTTGCCCCGGGCAAGTGGACAAGCCTTGTGGTTGAGCCCTGAGACTTTGTGTTTTGGAAAATTAGTTGGACAAAAGAAGCAATTTAAAGACATCACTTTGGACTCTGGGAAATTGTGATGAGCAATTTTTTCACAAAATTAAACTTTACTTTCTCAAAAAAAATTATAGACGATTAATGGATTGATCGTGAAAATAATCAACAGATTAAATGATGATGAAAATAATTATCAGTTGTAGCCTTAGTGGCAAGACATGGACTTCTGTTATGGTTGTCCTTTATGTGCTTCACTTGTACCCCATAGAAAACATCATTTCCAGTCATTAAAGAATGTGTGAACCTCTCCGGTCTGTTTCTAAAGCATTCTGGAACGTTACATGAAATGTTTGACGAGCATAGTGATGAACTCTGCTATAAATATGAGATGAAACGATGCAAAAAGGAACCAAAACAGCTCCATGTAGCAGTGTAACTCCAGTGTAAATGTCCCATCTGTGTGTGTGTGTGTGTGTGTGTGTGTGTGTGTGTGTGTGCACTCATGCCAGCATGTTTAATTGAAAGAAATACACAACAAAATACTTTAACATGCAAAGCAACTTCACAAATGTTTGACTGTAGGACACACACGGGTGCACTCACTGAGTAACAGTGTGTCTGTGTGTCTGTGCGTATAGAAGAAACCTGTATTGTGTGTTACAACAGTGGCATCTGCTGTCCAAACACCTGAACTGCAGCACTGCTTGATTAAACAACTTTGAGCAGGAGCCTAGGGTTTTGGCAAAGAAGATTTAGGGAAATTACTACAAGATTATGGCTACTTAGAAAAAGAAAAAGGCCACGTTGAGGTTAAATATCTATGTTCTTTATCACAGGGCTCCAAACTTTGTCATGTAAGAGACCATTAAATGGATATGGTTCAAAGGCCCAACTCAAAATTGCTCGATTCCCATTGGGAACCTGGAAAACTTGCAACTCTTTAATTCCAGCTTAACAGTCATTAAAAATATCCTGATAAACTATTAGATTTTTTTTTTAAAGTTTTTAATGTAAAATACGATTATAGGCAAGTGTTTGAACTGTCACAGTGAAGCATCATAAACATGAAATTGTTGAAAATGTAGGTTTGTCTGCTACCACAGCAGCTGGCAATCTCCTGTTCTGAGCTGAGGTACAAACAGTTAAAAGACAAATGAGCAACTCACTTTTCAATTCACATATGCATGTACTGCACCTGTGTCCAGGATCAGCAACAGCATAATAACTAGGGCTGTGTATTGGCAAGAATCTGGTCATACAATATGTATCATGATACATTCCATATATTGCGATACTGTAAGCAAATTGATATATTGCTATTTGTTTTTTAAATCTAATTTTAGGAAAATTGTCAGAGTATAAAGAACTACCACTAAATCTGAATTAAAGGTTTAATTCTTTATGCAATCAGAACAGTCAAGGTAGAGAACATCACTGCTACCTTGTAGTCAGGGCTTTAAACACAACACAAAATGAACCACTGCCACGAATCTTTGCTTGTCTCATAATATCACAATACAGTGTTTTGATAATCAATACGGTGTCACAAAACATAATATTATGATACTGAAGTTTATCAATATATTTTCTTAAAGTCCTTTTAATAACTGATCAAGTTTGATCAAATTTTGCTGTGTGTGTTAGAATAGATAAAGTAATGTTGTGTCATCTTCAGATGGGTGAGATCCCTGATATGATGTAACACTGCCACATCATCCCAACCATTACATCATGGCTGAAGGTGCCTGATTAGCATTCTACTGTATTCTAATTGTGCAGCTCTGCACGATTAAGTATACACATGTGAGCATGTGCTGGAAAGTAAATCCAAGCCATTAAAGCAATATTATGTAAGACTGGTTGTTGTTGGGGTTTTTTTTTGTTTTTGTTTTTTGTTTTTTTGCAATTTGTTAACCCCAGTTTCAGAGTGAAATTCCCTTATACAGCGATGTGAATATATGGACAGCGGGCAACATACGTTTGTGATTATTACATTACTTATGTTCAAAAACTAAAGAGTCGACAACTTTGCTAACAAAGCCAAACATCAAGCAAGTGCAGCGAGACAAGACACAGTAAGCAGCTAATATTACTGATAGCAACAAGGCCAGCTCGTCACCTGTTTGTTAGTCTTTTATTTCCCAAAGCTCTCACCAAGACTAAAAGCCAGTCCCACATTTACTGTTGTCCTGCTACGTGCTCAGTCACTCTTTTTCTCTTTGTTAGGTTCCTCCATCAACATCCTCTTCACCTCTGCTATGATTCCTGTAGAGGCTGAGCCCAAGTACGCTGCCTGCTCGTCTGGCTCTGGTTTTGGCGCAATACCAGAGCCACTCCCTGTCAGCATTCCCCCCGCCCGGGACCTGAAAGCTTCCTCCTTCCACCACTCCAAATCTAAACTAACTAGCTAAAAGTCGCAGCTGTTTACTTTACTGTGCATCGGGAAACTCTGTAAAACTGAGATGAGGCGGAGCAGCCGGAAGACATCAGAGGGAAAATCAAAAAATTTTTCTTCATAAAATATGGTCCAGTTTCACCAAAATCAGTAAAATAGTCGCTGGGGTGTGTCTTAGTGCAGTTAAGTGTAAAACACTTATTGTGGTGACCCAGCCACAATAGTTACAAAGTGTCAGAACAGGCGTACAAGAGAGTGGGAATGACAGAGGCGCCATTTACCCAAGTAAGTGTCGCATCAAAATGATTCTGAAGCTGTTATTTGAAGTAGAATAGTTACATAATGTTGCTTTAAAGGTCTCAGACTGCTTGAAGGAAAGTGCTTGATCATCTAACAGTGTGTGAAATCCCCTTAGTAAGGGCAGAAATGTGGGCTGTGCCTACAGCTGTGACTATCAATTTTATAAGCATTCTTTAACAGACAAGTGGAAAATCACACCCAGGTGGAGGTGTGAAAGTGGGTAAGATTTGAACTTTTCTCTCAAGCTCTCTGTCTCATTTTTTAACTACAATACTTTCATCATATCAGGACCACCAGTGTTGGGGGTAATGTACTACAAGGTCACTTGTTAGAGTACTCAGATTACTTTTTTGTTCTAACAAGTAACATAGCGACTTGGTTTTGCAATTCAAGCACTCCGTTAATGAGTTACGTTTTCAAAAAAGCAGTCAGTTACTGTTACAATTTCACTGCATTTCCACCACAGTAAGAACTGAGGGTGACTTTTTTGCATTTGAGGCAGGGAACAGGTAGCTTACAGTCTCAGCAGACACTGAAATTACAGAGTATCTCAGATCAGATGTAGAGATGGATGTATTAAACAAAATCCCTATGATCAAATCTTTCTGTAAGTCAATACTTCAGCACCATCCAGTGCAACTGTGGAGAGACTTTTTAGCTTTGGAAGTCTCATCAGAGGAAACGACCATCAGAAACAGTCTGAAAAACTTCCCCTGTGATATAAAAAGAGTAAACTACAGAGAACATTGGCTGGGTGAGGCACCGTGCGGCTGTGCACTTTTATAGTTTGTATGTAGTCCGGTTGTCAGAAGTATCAGTACTTTGACTTTTCAATACCAAATGGTTTAATACAATACAATAAACAAGTTCAGTCCAGTTTCTTCTGTCTGGCCTGAAATTTGGCTTGCAGCATATCAAAACCAGACTGTTTTTCAGTACCAACACTGTGTGCATGTTCTTAAGTTTGAAAAAAAAAAAAAAAGTTACCAGACTTAGGCTGCCTGTGACTTTTTTCTTTTGTCGTAGTATCAAAAGAGGTATCAAGTATCGTTTTTTAAATACTAGTATTCTATCGAAGATTAAAATTCTGATATGTTAATAACCCTAGTATATAGTTATATATTTGAGAAGCTGACTGGTTCATTATTTAGCATACTGAAACATGATGTACTGTAGGCTGTAAGAGCCCTGTTTTATTGTTTTCATAGAGGCAGCGGTGTCATACACATCTCACTGTTATATCATCAGGACAATATAGTCTGACTCACTGGATCCACACTGCTGGTATAAGTCCTGCCATCAAGCAGCATTGCACCATCCGCTATCTACATTTTTGAAGTCTGCAGGAAACAAGAACAACCTCTGATCTACAACCTGCACTCTAACAACAGCAAATTAGCGCCTGGAATGCTAATAGTACGAACGCAAACAAGCTAACAGTTGTTAGCTTTTCTTTTGCTGTGATGTAGTCGTTTGAATACAAGCGCTCTTCTCCCGGCGTGCACATGTCCCACCACAGTAAGTTTCCCCAGTTTTAGCCTGTAGCAGAATGTGTAAGTGCGGAGTCAGACCTTTCTCCAGTGCTGAGCGCTGTGGAGAGACATCTGGCTATGGCTACGACAATATGACCAACATGCACATAGAATCACAAAGAGAAGTATCCTAACAATTACCTTTCTCAGCATGTTACACTGTAACATAATGAGTTACTTTTTAATAGCAGTTTCGTAACAAGGTATTTCCAAAAGTAACTTTACCCAGCAATTAGGACAAGAATGACATACAAAACCAGATTCTTGGAGAAAGATTGAGGAGGCAGTGGGACACAACTAGGAGGGGGCTTTTGAAACAGTGTGACCATTAAGAACAGGAATAAACAATTTTGCCTTTATTCAGACTACACATTACAGAACATAGTTCTTCTGAAGCATACAGAGCCTTTAAGTGTCTGGCCTTAGGTCATTTAGAAAGCCAACATATTTACAAGCGAGTGTCCAAAGCGTTCATATGCCTCTCTGCCTCCTGTCACGTCATTCATCAGAGGAAGTCAGTCAAACTGCTGACACCTCACACCCTCAGCTAGATCTCTCAGTGAAGGAACATACACATATTGCCCTGCATCTAGATATGGGTTTGGTGAATTTTTAAGCTTGCCGTGTTCATCTTTCTTCTTTAACCCACCAGATCGGTTTCAGTACAGAACCCACCGACCATGAAACCACTGCTGACAGATAGCACAAGCCCACTGGAGCCCACCAAACAAAGCCTGGCTCCAGGTCACGCTAACATGGAAGATGTTCTGGCTGCCCTGACATCTTTAATTCATGGTGGAAAAAACATATTCCATTCAGAAGCAGGGCATGCTCTGGTAGATCTAGATCTGCAGCTCCCAGGGCGCTGTGGCCCATATTCTGTATGGAAGCCAATAGCAGACAGGACAGAGGGGAATTCATCTCATTACACTGCTTTAACATACTATATACAGTACTGCAACTGCATATCTTCTTGTCGGTACAGCTTTATTGTCTGAGATTCTTCCCAGACATTTTTTGTCTGGGGTTTCAAATGTAGTTCAGTGCTGTAATAAACAAAGGGAATGTATGCATCAACCTCCATATTACCTTCACCAGAAAGAAAGAATCAACTTGTTAACTGAGTCCATATTCAGGGACTGGATCTTCTGAGGGACACAGTCTTCTCAGGATGGGTCCTTTAGAGAACCTGAAAATCAGACTGAATATGAGCCTCCTCTACAAATGGGGTGGTCTACCTTATAGAGGTAAACATTCAAAGATTTTCAAGGTTATCACCAGGAAGTTGCAGTGAGAAACTGATGGGCTCACAGTGAGCTGAGGGATAGTGAGAGTCACAAAAGATTCAGGCAAAGTAAGGCTGAATTTCTTGGTCACATGCATCGAGGCAAGGATGGGAGTCAAGAACCGGAACCGTTGAAAACCGGTTCAAAATTATCCGGTCCATCGGAATCATATGCCTCAAAGCATATCAATTCAAGCATGTTTTTCTGACAGATGTGCACTGTAAAACACTGACAACAAGCTCATGCTTCTATACTGCTGAAAACTGCCAACGAGAAGGAGTTACGGTGGAAGAAACAATCCAAACAATCCAAAGCATGGTTTTATTTCATGAAGATGACAGCAGTGCTAGCTGTAACGTCTGGTAAAGTGATCATTTCATTTCAAGGGTGAAAACACTAGCAATATGCTCCAACATCTTCCTACGCAACATGGGCTTAGATTCTAAGAATGCCATGTATGACACTCTACACAAGAGTGCCACTGCTTCCCAAGCAAACAGCATGTCTGTTACAGAGGGTCAACATACTGTGTAATAATATCAGCACCACACAGGCAGGCCCAGCAGATTTTTTTCTTTGACCAAGAAAAACCTAAATGAAAAGGAATGCTGGACAAATATTTTCTCATTTCATCCATTTTAGATGATGACAGACACACTGTTCCTGCAGTTATCTCCCAGGCGACAGCCAGCTGAATTAATTGATCAGGAAACAATGAAGGAACAGATACAGAATCAGACCGATAACCAGAATGGCATTCATTGCAATAAAATAATTTCAATTCCCATTCCTACTCGCAACTAGCCACACTCCAGGCCCCCAAAAAATGGTGTTTTGATTAATTTCCTTCAGAGTGTTGCTATTATTTTTCAGCCACCATTTCTTTCAACTGCGTCTGTCTGGAAATAAAGTTGGACGACTCACAAGAGAAAGATTGAAAACACAATTGTCCAAAACTGTGCCGCAGAGGCAGAGATATCCTGACTTTTAATCCCTAGTATGCCCAAAAGCCCACTTCTTTCAAACTGCATGCCTTTGTTATTTAGGCTTTCTGAGACCAAGACTGTTTTCATAGGCTCATGATGAGTAAACTGAGCCTTTATTCATAAAATTGGTGAAGTGCACCATAGAGTTGTGTTTCCAAAACTGTCAGAAATTACGTATTCATTCAAGTTTTTGCCAAATGACAGATATGTTGGTGAATATTATTTTTAATACAGGAGAAGGGTCAGTAAAATTACACCATTACTCTTAGTTTATGGGTGCACTAAAGTTTTTACCTTAATTTGTCAGAATTAACTTTAATGAATCCACATTACTGTGTAAAATTTACATCCGTAACAGGAAGCCAGTCTATGCAATTGAGCTGATACAACAATGACTTTGAATATAATGGGAAAATATGCTTTAATTCAAAGCAATGAAAGACAAAGCTCAGAACTACAGTATATCATATGTCATTATTGGAATCTGAGATCAGTCAGGAATCTCAGTGTTCTAGAGCAGCTGCTGCCTGGATAAAAATGATCGCTCCTCAAGTATCAACAACACTGGAAAATAAAGTTCCATCACAGCTGGTAAAAGTCTAATTATCAGATGTATTTCAATGAACTGAACAGATCAAGTGAATATGTGCTGCAGCTCATTTCAGTGATCAGTATCAGTTCAGCAGAAAAACTCTGTATTAGAATCCAGAAACATCCTATTGGATCAATCTCATTAGAACTAAAGTGTTTCCACACTATACTGATAATCATGATAATGGTGGTGTGCATTTGTGTTTGTGTAGCCCTGCAGTCTCACACACAGCTATGCTGAGCAGATTCATGACTTGCCCCGTTATGTGAATAATGCTGACCTGCCAGCTTCACCTTTACAGTCCTCTACAGCAGCAACCCCGGAGCTAACTCTCTGCCAAACTGCTGCTCGCATTAGATCAAGACCAAACTCACATCTCTACATTCTGTACCTTCTTGGTTTGTGGTTAAGGCTCATTGCTTTACCGGTTTTCACCAAAAAATAACCAGATTTCTGAGGAAAAAGCGGTATGATTGTATGTCCCCTCATTGATTACAATACTACTTCTGGCAAGAGACAACTGAGGCAAAAAAGCAAATGAGTGTCCAGTTATGCCTCAAATTAAATATGTAATGCAAGGCTCAACAACAAGACTTGCCCGCATCAAAAAGAATGCCATGTAAGGCAAGTTAATCTAGCAACCAAGCAAGTGGTGAAAAAGAACTTAACTATGAAGCTGTTGTTGAAACTGTCATTTTTGATTTTTGTTTTCAGCCTCTCAAATGTGGAGATTCCCTGCTTTCCTCCATTGTTTATCATATTGAACTGAATATATATGGGTTTTAAACTGACAAATCAAAACATTTTAAGACATCACCTTAAACATTTTTTACCATTTATTGACATTTCATAGACATTGCAGCCCTGGTTTAAACATGACAATTAACTTCAGTCTTTGTTGTTATCTGATAACCGCTAATAAGTAAAACAATTTGTACATGGGCAAGTAAAAACTCACTTTGGGCTCGTAGATTTCTGACGCATTCTGCTGACTGCGAAAGTCTATCTAGCGTCTATCTTTTAATGAGAAATATTTAGAATAAAAAAACAATAGTAAGAGGCACAATTAATGGTGTCTCTAGTCTACAGGTCTACAAACATATTAAACATACCATTTTTGATGCCAGTGTCCATAAGAAACAACAGGTTATTCAAAATCTTGTGCATTGGCACATGACAATGGCAGAGTATGTCAAGCCTGGCATCACCAGACTAATTCATAAATGTGAATTAAGTATCTGCCAGAGCAAAGGAAAACATGAGCTTGACAGATTTGTCTGGTTACCAGGCTTTGTGTGTAAATCTAGCGCAAATTAAAATGTTTATAGTACTCTAGATAAAGTCAGATTTTCATGTAAGAAATATTCTGATTGAAGTCAGTTCAAAAAGAAACACTAATTGAGGTTAGGTTTAGCACTTGTTTCAAGAATAACTACCTAACAACTTAAACTACACTGGCAAAACAGAACTAAAGTCAGTGTTAATGTAAGGTTTAACTAAACAAGTCTGGCTGAGGTTAGTATTTAAACTTAAAAATGTCTTTTAATAAGATCAGCTTGTAAAAGCGTTCTGATTAGACCTAGAGTTGGCATTGAATGTTATTACGAGATGAGGTTAGTGTTGAGATCAGCTAACTAGAACAGACCAAGCTGTACATTCTCTGTGAGTGTGTGTCTATCCGTCCGTGTTTGTGTGTGTGCAGGTCCATCCTGTCCTATTCTTATGTAAGACCATTAAACTGAAATCCTAACATCTAGTGTGGCCAAGCTCAGGTCACGCACACACACACACACAGACACAAAGTACTCAGTATGTTCACTAACTTATGTAAAACAGGCATGTAAAAACTGACTGACATATATATGAAAACCAAAACAAACTCATATATACCACAACATGGTTAACTCACACATTCAAACCAGGTGTAGCTTCTGGATATTGCTTTTTTTATTTAACTACTGCCAGTCAAAACCCATTAGTTAAAGGAGGAAGATGGGGCTGACATTATGAAATCAATAACAACAGTGCAACTATGTATTTCAGTATACAGTAGTTCGAAATAAAAATGCTACAATCAAATTAATATGAACTAATTAAAAAATGTTAGGTGAAAATGAGAGAAAATTAAATATTTCCCAGTTTCATGGTTGATTAATGCATTTGAATATTGTACATCATTGTTTTATATGCATTTATATAATATTGTCATTTTTTTTTAGATTAAGCTGATTTATATGATATTTATATGTAATTCAACATTCTTCATTGTACATATTTCAGATAAATTTTGAAAACACACAAAAAAAACTTAGAGCTGTACAGATCCACAAACACACCATCAGTCAGTTAAGCACACCCACACACACCATGATTCAATGGGAATCACCATATTTAAGATGAATACACAAACTACTTAGGTAGCAGCCTGAGTCAGAACTGTTACTGAGCTCAGTAATTGTTCTAGAGTTTTAAACTCTTTAAGGGCATGACATGCAAAACTTTCCTTAAAACAATGTATAGACTCAGAGAGAAATAATCCCTTTCAATGCACTCTGACTGTAACCCCTCTCCATGTGCTAATGGGCTGATGTTGTAATCCAGCAAGGTGGAAAGCAGAAAGTGTGACAGATGATGAAAAACGAAAAAGGTAAAATAAAGGTTGTAGTAGGCTGATGTCAGAATAAACTGGCATATAACAACTTGACTGCAGCAATGCAAAAACACATTTAGACAGGTGTGTGTTAACCTGTAAGGAAGTAGGCTGCTGCTGCTAGCACTGCTAATGTTGGTCACACTATGTGGCAGCTAAGTTTAGCTGCAGGTAAACAATGTCATATAGAAAATGTTTACCTGCAGATGCTGTGAATGTTACCTATGATGCTGTCAGTTTTGTAGGATAATATGCAATGTTCATAATGCAAAGTGCCACACATACAGCAATTCAAATATTTGTTTTGACTGGTTTCTTAACTTTTAGACTAATCAAATAGTCTGAATTGAAATTTCTGTTTAATCAACAAGGAAGTAAGTTGCCAGAACATCCCAGCGACCAGGTTGCATCACTGTCTCCAGCTCTCGTCTCTGCTATTCTGTCTGTTTCATGAATGTATAGAGAGCTGCAGGTCTGTGTGTCTGTTTGACCGAGGGCGGGGCTGACCTACACGCGCACACGCGCACGCGCGCACACACACACACACACACAAAGATCTGCGAAACAGTCAGAAAATAACATTTTATTCTCCGATTCACTGCTTTGTTCTCACTAATGCTGCTCCCTCTCTTCATTCCTTCTCCAGCTTTAAACAGTGTGTTGACACACAGCAACCAACAAAATCCTGCAAAGCAAAGAATAATTAACTCCCAAAACTGGTGCTTCATTCTACATCTCAAGTGTCCTCTGCTAGTATAGAAAGTGGAGAGTCTTTCCTCCCTTTGCTGTATGATAAGCTTTATGCTGTTACTCAGCTGGGACACAAACATACAGACACTCACATGCACTCATGCACTTTTCTCTTCCCATGGCTCTGTGCATGCATTAGGCTCTCATTACACAAGTCAATAAGCAAACCTTTCTATACAGTTACACAGTCACAGCAAAACACATGCACGCCACAGCCCCTATATAAGAACACTATACATATCAAAGTCATATTAGAGAGGAAATACTGCAAGTACAATAGGTCATCATGGAAACTCACAATTGAGAATGACAGACAAGGTTTAATCTCATCAAGCCATTCAAGGCCGAACACTAAATTTAAAATGTCCCAGAATTTACTATGATTTGATTTAAGTGTGGAAACTGTATAATCGCAAATGTTTAAAATGACCAAATCACATATTTCCTTTATCTATATCAAGTTTGTAAAGCATCAACAGCGTAAAGTAAATGTGAAAAGTAAATTTATTCAAAGCTCCGTACCATATCTGTACTAGGGTTAGGAGGATTGTTTTGCCAAAATAATAGTTATCAATTAATCATTGCAGCTCTAATTTGCTCTTAGGGTACTTGTACTTTACCAGAATATTTCAGTGCTACACTTCTACCTCACTACATTTCAGAGGGAAATGTAATCTTTACTCCAAGAATGTATTTGATGGTTATGTTACATGCCATTTGAAGATTATGATGCATTGTAAAAGATGAAATAGTCATCAGTATACAAAATAAAGTAAAATTAGCTTTGACTCAACATGAAAAATAAAAAACCTTTGAAATACAATTTATTGTGATTATTTCTGATGATCACAAACAACAGGACAATTTAGTAGAAAAACTGAATGGTTTGCAGGGGATCAATTGATGCATGACAGTACACACATCACAGATTAATGTACCTACACATAAAAGTATAGCTGTGCAATTAGTCACAATGCTACTGAAATCACAATATGGCCAAGAGCAATATCCAAATGGTACTGTAGTGCTGCAGAGATGACCTGGCCTAAAAATCTTGTTCTCCACATAAAACATGTTTGTTTGGTACAGACCTCAACAAATGTTACCTCAACACAGTTTGAATAGTTTTTTTCAGAGAAAATTAAAATTGAGACGAAAAACTAATCATTCCCATTAATCGTATCCCATATCGCAATTTCAGTCAAAATAATCGCAATATGGCTCTTTTTGCCATATTGTGCAGCCCTACATAAAAGTAACTACAGTAGCTATAATACTACAGCAGTCAATATAAACATTAGGTTAGAGGAGAAGAAACACCATGAGGTAACATCCTTAAGGTCACTACGAGCTCACTAGTGATTACAAACCCCTTTGGAAACGTTAGGACTGTAACACAGAGCTTACTGTTGACACATATTACCTATCCAAATTTAAGTGATTTAATAATGCAACTAGAGTGTCTGAGTGCAGACAGACTGTATGGTGCCATTAAAGGAATGATACAGGAATTATGTGATGACATAAGGTATTAAAATACCTCACAGTACAACAAGGTCACCATGTAATGTACAACAGTACAGAAACACATACAAGTCGCCATACTAATAGCACAGGAGTGGACTGTTTGTGAGAGGTGTGTGTTGTTTTCAGGTGTGTGTGTCCACTGGGTGACATGATATAATCGACTAAAATGCTGTGCCTTTTCTGGTCGCCTCCCTCCCTCACTTTGAGATGTGCTCTCATCCTCTTCCAGCGCTGAGACAGACCTGACTCACCCTGTGTGCAGCCCAGGCTGCAGCCCCGGGGCCTAACCAAACAAGCCCAACTTGACAGCCCTTTAAATGTCCCGTTCGCTCGTCCTCTGCAATGACACTTCTCCTCACACATCACACACACGGGCCTCTGCAGATGCAGACGGCGGTGCCGGGCCCGGTCGTTTCCCCGGACTTTGGTACCTTTATGTGCGATTTGCGCAGAGCAGCAAAAATCCCACGAAACCGCAGCATCATCCAGAAGATGCGCAGAGAGAGGCGGGGGCCTGTGTACACCGGCTGCCCGGAAAACACTGCAGAGACACGGGGCAATGCCGTTCCGATCCTCCTGAACCGGAGCCGCAGCATCCCGTACTGCTGTCATTTTCACATCCTCGGTTCTCATCACCACCCCGACCCGGCCCCGCCAGAACCGGGACACCACCCGATGCGTCAGTGAGACGGGAGCTCCAACTACAGCATCACAGTACAAAGTAGAAAGTGTCCGCTTACCTGCGCCGCTCCGCCGCTCCGCTCCTCTCCCCGCTGCTGCACCGGGCACCGTCAACTCCGCAGCGGCATCAGAAACTCTCCTCCTCCTCCTCCTCCTCCTCCTGTGTCGGTGCTGTCGGCGGTACCGGAGCTCTGACTCCGTGTTTCCTGTCAATGCGGTGCAGCTCGCTCGCTCTCTCTCTCTCTCTCTCTCTCTCTCTCTCTCTCTCTCTCTCTCTCTCTCTCTCTCTCTCTCTCTCTCTCTCTCTCTCTCTCCTTCAGCTGTTTCTCTCTGCTCCGCAAGCGCGCGGCCCCGGCTGTGTGGCCGCGTGTACGCGCTCCACACGTAGCCAGGGGTGGCGGGCAGGTGGTGCGCGTGGAGGGCATGTCAAGAACAGGACTGCTGAGGACAAAATATATTTATGACGGATACTTTAGTCATAAAGCTCTAGTTTGAGCTTATTTTTTCTGATAGCAGACATTAAACTAGACAGTTTTCAAACTTTTCAAACTGTAACCAGCTGTTAAATTTTATGTCCAGCTGTTAAATTTTAGCAGACATACTGTATGCCTAAATAATATTGGCCTTAACCAGTCTATTTGTCACTAAAACTTCTCTACTGGCAACAAATATTGGTTTAGTTAGCTATATAAAACTTAAGGTTTTACCAGAAAACATACAAGTAACCTGTCACCACAGAAGGAGCTGGGTCAGGTCAGATAATAAGAGCTGCACATACATGTAAAATTGACCTGTACTGAAAAGAACTTCAAGTAAAGTAAAGGCAACTCATACATGTGAACTCGCTTCTACTATTTATTGTTTAGACAGATTTTTACTTCTCTGAACTTTTCTTATAATTTTTGTTTCCTCAAGTTGTTCACATGAATTCTTTTTTATTTTGAGGGAAACTTTTACAGATTTTAAAAAGTGCCCTTGTGTTTTTTTTTGGTAAATATTAAGAAAAAAAAATAGTGCAAACAAGTAAATAAGATAAGCACAGTAATACAAAGCTGTAATTTATAATAAATATTTAATTTTTCAGTAATAGTAAACACAGGTGTTACCAATAAAATATTAATCAAACTTGTGTAGTGTAGGAGAACCTTTCCAGTGTGACTCTGACCTGAATGGAACGGAACCTTAATGATTATCACTGGTAGCACCTGTGTTTGCTATTTTGTGTCAAAACGGCTGCTGTCACGAAGGTCTATTATGTGTTTTACCCCAAAGCTACTTGGCTTCACATGGACATACAGCCTATATACCTGATATACCATGGTCACAGATACAAGTATTTTCTACACAGTCCCTCCAGGAAGTTGTGATTGCAACAATTCATGCAATTC
The DNA here is from genome assembly GCA_034769285.1 of Lutjanus argentimaculatus. NCBI lineage: Eukaryota > Metazoa > Chordata > Actinopteri > Lutjaniformes > Lutjanidae > Lutjanus > Lutjanus argentimaculatus. Next base: position 28,497,289 of record JAWZSL010000014.1, read on the forward strand.
AGCTAATCCCTGTGAATTCTGTGCGACTCTGCAATCTTGTCCAAAGTGCAACTTTTCTGCAAATTTAACCAATCAACTTTGCTTCCCACGTGTTCCACCAATCATTGAAGACCCTCACGCAAACATCATACATGTATGTCTAAATGAACAGACTCAGTGTTTTTATTATTCACTATTTTTTCGCATTTATATTTTTTTATTTTCTCGTGGATACTGAAAAGAACACATTTGTCATTGTTATTGACATTCATCAATGCTCTGTGCATTTTTAGTTTTGCAATTTTGTGCTGTTTTGAGTTTGAGCTCCAAAAAGATTTGGCTTCCTTGTGGAATACCCCCCAGGTGCACGTCTTCTGTACTGCATGACTTTTTGTAATCCTGAAAATCCTGTAATCCATTTTTGGTAGGGTTACTTAAAACACTCAGATTAGGTGTGGTTTTATTGTCCCTGGAACAAGTTGCCTTTGATTTTAATTAATTTTACAAAACTTTCAACTTTCGTTTGCAATTTTCACTTGCTCCTGCAATGTCATTGCAAAAAATGCCTGAAACATTGCAAAATGCATTGCAATTTTTTAGAAACACTGCTGTGAAATCAGGCTTTTTAGCTCACAACAATCCCAAAAACAGCCTGCAAAATCCTGGAGGGACTGACATATTACATGGTTTGATGGCCCCTGCAGGGCTTAAAAAATCTTAAAAATTGATCATTTTTATTGCTTTAAATACATATATTGCAGACATGATGTTTAACTCTTATTTCAGATCCTGATCTGATTAAATACTGAATTATAGGCCTAGTAAAATTTGATGATACTGAATCTACAAAAAAATTACATCATCATCATGGGACAACAGCGTCACACGACTTAAACGCAGGTTACTCACAACCCCTCAGAGTCTACCAGCTATGAGTCACTAGTTCATAGTAAGAAGAAGGACTCAGTCACTTTCACAAAAAAGCTCAAAATATATATTTTTAGCATAGCGTAAGTGTGATTCTCAAGTGCTGACAGCAATGACTCAGTGTGGTAAAATAAGACCTTGAGTGATGTCTGACCAAAGTGCCCTCACTCACACACACTGAATCAGCCAATAGTGAGCCTCCAGGAGAGGGCATGTGTCGGTTCTGCACACATCACATCATTCATCTTTAAAGGGACAGTTCACCCCAAAATCAAAAATACTTATTTCTCCCCTGCCCTGTACTATTTATCCGTTGTTTTGGTGTGAGTTGCAGTGTTTGGGTGAGCTGTCTGCTTTCTCTCAGCTTGTGGTGGTCAAAGCACTAAAAGAATACATTTGAAAAATTCAAAACTAGTGTCTCTTTACAAAAATTATGACCTGGTTACTCAAGATAATCCACAGACCTTGTTGTGAGCAGTTTCATGTAAGAACTACTTTCTTTCTGTTGTAGAATCTACTGGAACATACTTTAGGATCTACCAGAATTACTTTCTTTCTACTATCATTATCAGTTGTAAACTCAGTAGCTCACCCACAAACTATCTAACTATCTAGATGGATAAATAGCGGTCCCTCAGCTGTTTGTGATTAAACCCTCTGAAAGCCCGTTCATAAATGTTCTGTCCATATTAATGAACATTATGTCTCTATAACTATTAATACGTTCAAAAACACAGCTTAAGAGATATTTATCCATAAAAATAATTTGTCGATACTAGCTCTTTGGGGTAGTCATGTCAATGAGAAATCTTAAATGTAAGGAGGATAGAGGTAGGCAACATAAATAAACAATCTTTCCTTCAGCTTTGGGAGACAGTGGCCAAATAATATATGTAGAAAAATGTATTTTTTGTTCTGAAAGTATTGCTCTTTCGAAACTATCAAAAGTCTATTTTATAATCCCCCCAATATATAAAACATTATAGCAATTTTACCATTCATATTGAAGTAGTTAATGGCTAAAGCAGAAAAAATTAAAACATCAGAACATTTGATTAGCACTGAATCCAACATTTCAACTTGGTTAACATATTTCTTTTTGTGTCAGAAGTGGAACAGGCTCAGTGTCTTTATATCAACTCTGTGTGAGCAGCTGAGAACAAGTCTTAAACTTAAGTAGATTCATGCATACAAATTTGACCAACATAAAGAAACTAAACAACAATGCCAGCAGAGGCAGGACATTCACTATTAACAGAGAGCACAACTACATGTGATTGTGTACAGCCTAGTATCTCTAGAATAATGTTCATTCTAGAAGACTGCATTATAGTACATGATTTAGGTTCACCCCAAAGTCAAAAACACACATTTGTCCTCTTGCCTGTAGTGCTGTTTATCCATGGAACCCCCTAAAAACTTGGTATTTCACCTGGGTGGGCATGGTTGTGCAGGACGCAGCAGTGCACACTCCAGATAGCTCATAAGCGAATCCTGTGACAGGCTCAGCCCACTCTCAGTACACAAATAAGAGTTGGACTAAGTGGCAAAGTATTGGCTAATTTTATTTTTAAAGCTTGGACAATTAAGCAAACTAGATTGAATAATACACTCTAGGGCTGCAACTAACAATTATTTCCATCATTAATCTGTTGATTATTTTCTTGATTAATTGCTTTGTTGTTTGGTCTATAAAATGTCAGAAAATGGTGAAAGATGTCAACTAATGTTTGCCAAACCCTAAAATTACATCTTCAAACCTGACCCAAAGACCCTTAGTTTACTATAATAGAGGAGTAAATAAGCCAGAAAATATTCACACTTAAAAAGCTGCAATCTAGGAAAATTTTGACTGTTGCAATTATTTTGACTGAAAATTGCGATGGCAATATACAATAGGAATTAGTGGATATTGCAGTATTAATGCAATTGCAATTAAGTGTGCAACCCTAATTGATTATCATAAAAAAAATCCTCACTGATTGAAGTTGCTGTTTGACCTGAGGTCTCCTGTAGGTTTGATCATCGTGTTAAGGTAAGGTCTAGATTAATAAGCAACTATTTAGTTTGTGATTGTGCCATCTCATCCAGAGAGTGATCAGACGACCCCATCAGCCACACAACAGTCTGTGTAACACAGGATATAAGGCACCACCCCTGGGAAAAGTTTTTAGGGAGTCCCATTTATCCATGTAAATAGTTTTGGTGTGAGCTGCAGAGTTTTGGAGATATCAGTCGTAAGCTGTCTGCCTTCTTTAAATATAATGGAACTAGATGAGGCCTGTGGTGCTCAAAGCATCAAAAAATCCATCTGAAAAGCTCAGTAATGCCTCTCACCTCACAGAAGAAAGTGTGCATCTCATGGAGAAAAGGCTCATGCTGGTGACAGTGCAGGATGTAAACATTAATGTCCTCTACCTCTTGTCCATGTGTAGACGCACGCTTCATTTCTACGCAATAATACAGTTGGTGGGTGTAATCCAGTAGAAAGAGAGAAGCTCCTACATAAAATTGCTCACAACAAGGTGTGTGGATTATCTTGAGTAACAGGGTCATGATTCCTGGAAAGAGACACTGCATATATGCAGCATCATTTTTTTTGGCAAGCTCAGTGCCATGAAGTTCCATATATTGGAAAGAAGGCAAACATCTTTAAGGCCGATATCTCCAAAACTCCGCAGCTCACGCCAAAACTATCTAGATGGATAAACAGCACTACAGGCAAGTGGACGAATGTTTGTTTTTTTGTTTTTTTGGGGCTTTTGCTTTATTGGGACAGGACAACCGAAGATAGGACAGGAAAGGGGGCAGAGAGAGAGGGGATGATGTGCAGCAAATGTGCTGCAGGTGGGAGTTGAACCAGCAGCTGCTGCAGAGGACTAACAGCCTCAGTACATGGGGACACATGCTCTACCAACTGAGCTAAAGGGGTGCCCTGACAAATATGTATTTTTGACTTTGGGGTGAACTGTCCCTTTAATGTTGGCTATGGACATAAATCATGTATTATATTGCAGTCTTTTAGAATGACATTATTCCTGAAAATACTGGGCTGCACACAATCACATGTAGTTGTGCTCTCTGTTAATGGTCAGTTTGTGGTTAGATACTACAAATTGCATTATGGGATATGTAGGATCCAGCTTTTGGGGCTTGAAATACACTGTGGACCAAAAATCAGGATATTTTCAGCCTCTCCTAATTCATTTTTAATTGATGAGCATTCCATTTCCAGTTAGTGTAGCAGAGTCTTTCCAGTGAACCGACATGCACAATAGCAGCATTCCAACTCTGTTTGACCCTGATTGGAACAGCACTTTTATTAGTGTCATGTATCATGTCAAAATGGCTGCCATGAAAGGGGCCTATTTGCAGCCTTAAACTACAAAAAACACAGTTTGTTTAGTTTAGAATATTTAATTTGCACCTACAACTTTTCTAACCTGCTGGGACCCGTGAGAAAAAAGGTTTTAATATTTTTAATATAATATTGTTACCATAATGTAAGAAACATATCAGAAATGTTTCCTTCCAAAATGTTATTTGTTTGTGTTATGTGTATAACATGGCATGGTAAAAATGTGTATTCTGAAAGGCTTAAAATTGACACAAACTTCAAGACAAGACAAGAACAATATATCTTTAGAAATTAACTCCTTTACTGCCAAAAAAGAGGACATTAGGACTCAAAGAAACTACTTGCATGGTGTTTGAAATAAAGGCCTCAGGTCAGGACAAAAATGAACTGCCGCATCTAAGGAGGCCATTTAGTTTACACACACTGCACATTGTTTTGTCATGTTGCTAGTTGTTTTAATTAAGAACTATTATTCAATTTCTCTTTGTTTTTAAGTTACCTGGCTGCAGAGTTCTCTTCCTGGTTTGGCAAAAAATGGGGCTGAGGGCGGAGCCTGGTTTTATGCAGAGGCCCAAGCAAGGACCATACCAAGAGCTCAGACAGCTGGGGGTGGGGGTGGGGGACATGTTCACATACATGTACATGATACATATATATATATATATATATATATATATATATATAATATATTATAATATATATATATATATATATACATATATATATATAATATATATATATATATATATATATATATATATATATATATATAATATATATATATATATATATTATATATATATAAATATATATATATAATATATATATTATACATAATATATATATATATATATGTATGTATACTAAAAAGCTGTAAAAACTATAAACTGTAAAACGTTTTGCTGACCTGTAACTCTTACTTGAAATTATTCACTTTTCTTCTGCAAACTTGATTTGTCTTTTTTAGTGCCTGAAAATTTAATAATTTTAATTGAAAATATTAAAATTTTAAATTTACTTTCACTTCAATGAATTTACTCAATATTTTATTTGATTTTTTTTAAATACAATGTTTTGAGTTTCTAAAATTCAAAGATTTAAGTTTATCAAAGGAAGAAAAGTCATTTATCTCAACAAAAGATCAGTAGTAGTATCAACTTTTTCATTTTTTACAGTGCACTTACTGACGCAAATACAAATATCAACAAATAATGTAAATGGAAAGAGACTGAAATGTAGCTCCTACAATATCCTTCCACTTTTTAAATAAAGAATTGAAATGAACCCTTTCCCTCAGTCGACACTACATTACAACAGATTACAACAATAATGTTTGGCTCCAACTTACCCTGATCTTTTGGAAAAGACTTCCTATTCAGCAGGTCTATAAAGTTGGCAGCCCAGGGCCAATCTGCCACTTTGATTATTTATAAATATGAAAAAAAGTATACCATTTTGATTTTATTCAAATAACATAACAAGTTTATGGGTGTTTACATCATTTATTATTGCATCATCATTTTATCAGTTGGTTATATGAGCCCATTCATTTCTCATTAAAACAACAAGCTACTTCTAATCTGAGATTACAAAGGTACATTTTTTCCTGTACTTTTGTACATGTTTCTTTTCCAATTTTGAAACCAATAAAGTGGGAAAAAAGTAAGATGTTTTACACTTTAAAAGTCCTAACTTTACAGGTCAGATGGAGGAAATGTAAATGTTTGGCTCCTTGGCACTTTGCTTTTTTAAAAATCTGGCTCCTCTAAAAAAAAAAAAAAAGTCACTGAATAGATTTGCTGTATTGTATGGGTTGTTTTAATGATTCAGGTGGTTCTATTTATAGTGTGTTATTTTCTAATTTGCAGTACTGGTAAATCTCCAGGAGATGGCAGTGTTGCTAAATGACAGTGTGTATGGATTTGAAGAAACGGGTTAATATGTTATTTTCACACCTTTCTTGTGATGTGTTCCATTTTAGTATTTCTTCATTATCATGCTCTTCATGTTAGATATGCAACACAAAATAGGTAACAAGTTTATACAAATGCCACATCTGGCCACACACACATTTTGATTTTAAATAGCAAGAAAACAGGTCAAACAGATCACCAGTGATATTAATTAAGGTTCCATTCCATTCATGTTAAACACAGTCAGGGTGCTGCTATTGCATTTTGGCTCACTGAAAAGGCTACACTAAATGGAACTGGACCTTAATTAATATCATTGATAACACCTGTGTTCACTCTAATATTTTATATCAATTTGGCAGATCTGAACAAGGACCTGGAACTAGCTCACCTAAATGGAATGCAGTCATATATTAATTACACCTCTGCTTTTCCTGCTATGATACACCAAAAGTCAAAATGTCTGCTGTGAAAATGGTCTACAGCCTCCATGGTGCTGGAACTACCAGCCACTATTTCTAATAGAATGGAATTAGTTGCCACTGAGTTTTAAAATGCTCTATTTTTTCTATTTTAAGCTGCTACATACCAATGTTCCACTCACACAGGTGCTTTCTCTTCCACTGATTTCTCCTCAGGACTGTGTGTCTACAGCACTGTCGCACTGGAAAACTCACAGGTGTATTAATGACTGCTGCATTCCACTTTGGGAAGGTCCTTCTATTGTGCATACTGGTTCACTGTCACTGTTACTGGGACACTTATTGGAACTGAGCCATAATTACTGCTAAGTCCACCTGTGTTGTTCCTGCTGTAACCAGTCAAAATAACTGCTGTGCAACCAGTCCATTGTGTATTTTATAATGGCTATAAAGATGAACATTGAACCTTGAAAGGAAGTGTTCCTATAGTGTGTCAGTGGAGGGAGAGAAAAGTGTTGGGGCAGGAGGTAACAATGTAGGTCACCTCCATTACAGAAAAACCTTAAACATCACCAACACAGACATCACTTCCATCGGATGTTAGCTTGATAACGTGAAACACCTGGGTATCTTTTGCTGCAACTGAGAAATTTTTAAATGACTGAAACACAATATTGAGCGAAGTAAAACAAACAAAACAAAAACTGATACATTACAAAACTTATTATATTGAAATGTATGTAAATAAATATGATTTGATTCATTAAGAAGATGTAGAGTGCACAAGCGTAGCCAGAAAAAAAGACAGTAGGTGTGCATGAGAAAATCTGGGTGTGTCACTAGACCGATGTGGACCTCCACAAAAATATAACCATCATAAACCATTCATCTTCATATAAGCTTACCTAAAACATAGACATAACACAGTATATAAAGTGCTTTTGTCACTATACAGTTCAATCTTTTTTCTTTTTTTTAACAAAGGCTTATCAAATACAACAAAATAGCCCTGCAATAAAATAGATAATAACTGTGTATAATCCGCACATGGCATTTACATTCAGCTTCACTGGGACACAGTCTTCTTGTGGAGTTTGACAGCTTAAAGGGCAGCATGGCCTGACTTGGCCTTTAATTATTCAATGATCTTATCAAACTCCATCCTATTATATGTCTGTCATTGTTTGCTACACTGCTAACCTCCCATGATGCTCACTGGGGTCACAGCTACCTGTGCATGTATTCAGTTTTTAAAATGTGACTGGCGGCAGGCTGTGCATGATGGTGGATGTTGTTTTATGACAAAAACTAATTTTAAATCTATTTTAAATTTGACACTTATTGTTATTAGACATGATAGACCTGTTTCAAACAAGAGGTTTTAGTAAGGCTGCTGTGTATAGGCACACCCTGGCACTGCCGTGACTATGTCATAAGTACAGTTTCATTTATAGACTATTATGTATTTATATTTTGTTGTCCTTGATAATTATGATTGTTCAGTTAATTATAACAACAATTCTTACAAACATAATACAAAACTATATATAAATAATAAATAATTAATTTAAATAAATGAATTTAAATTAAAATAATATAAAAATATTTTTGAGACATGGAACTCCTCTGTGAGCTCCATTGATTGATTTTGGTGCAATGACTGATGGGTAATCTTGTTTGTCAACTTCCTGTGAAGTGTGTAGTTCTTCCCTACACAGATCACTTTGAACTGAGCGTGTTTGACACACACCACACACAGTTCAAATGATGTGTACACACATATGAAGTGGCTCCAAGCTAAAGATCTACAGTGAAGATTCAGGCTAAAAACATGGTGTAAATGACGTCTTTCAAGCCAACTTGACATGTTGGGGCTTTAGGAGACTTGGATTACACAAGATGAGCAGTATGGAGGCATTTCATGTTTTAGAAGAGTAAACACAGGTGTTACCAATGATACTAATTAAAGTCTCATTCCATTTAGTGTAGCAGAGCCTTTCCAGTAGCAGCACACTGACTCTGTTTGACATGAATGGAACTAATTAGTGTCACTGGTAACACCTGTATTTAACCTACTATTTCATGTCAAAATGGTGGCTATGAAATATGTTTACACACACACAGCTAACTGCTGCTTAAGCCATCATTTCTCTTCTGTCTCTCTTAGATGGTAAACACACACACACACACAACAGCCACACCATTAAAACCACCTCTTGTAATATTCTGTAGGTCTCCCTTGCTGCCAAAACAGCTCTGACCCATCAAGACCTGGACTCCACGGCCCAAACCAAATGTCTCCCCTAAAGTCTTGAGCCCTGAACCCTCACAGACTTTTAGAATCAGAATCAGAATCAGAATCAGAATCAGAAACGGTTTTATTGCCAAGTAGGTTTTCGCCACCCCAGGAATCTGTTGTGGCACGTTGGTGCATACAAACATAATACCAAAATATAAATAAAAAATGAGGCAATTGCTGTTGGTGAACAGCATAAATAGATTTTTTCTAAAAATAAAAAAGAGCATGTATGATAAAAAACACGAGAGAAAAAAAACAAAGTGACTGAAATGTATAACATAAAAGAAGAACAGATATTGCAATGTGCAAGAATTATGTTAATGTAACGTATAAGTCGGATGGGTGGATGGGGGGGCAGTGTCAGTGGGGGTCCTGGGCAACGTTGATGAGGGCAGTCGCAGAGGGAAAGAAACTGTTCTTGTGGCGTGAGGTTTTACTGATGTCACCTGGTAGTGTTTGAATGTGACAGACTGAACGGACTCAAAATGGTCTAAACAGGAATGCACTTTATGACATATAAGTGACATCTTTTAAAACACTTGTCAAAATGTATCTTAAAAAACCTTCCATTAATTCTAGCACACATTTTATTGTCAACATGTCTTATCTGTTTTATTATTGGTATTTATCTTTTTTATTATTTTTATTACCTGATTTATTTGCCTCAGTCCTGAAATGTTTTAATCCTGGTCAACCATGTAAAAGATTCAAATAATCCATTTCCTGGTTTTTGTCAAAACATCATCATACATGTCAACTACTTGTCAACTTAGTTTTTCTTGTACAGTCCTAGCTGCTCATCCCACGTTTGTTTCCTTTTTTTTATGCTTCAGGGCTTCTCCCGTATTTAATGTTACAACACTATGAACTGTGGGTAATTCTCTTCTGGACTCAAAAAGTCCACAAGAGAGGCCTTGTGGATGATGATTTGACAGCAGGACAACTCTAAACCCCTGCAGGCGTACCGTGAACACGCCTCAAAGTCTGTGAGGGTGGATGTTAGGATTGGGCTCACAAGACCTCTGAAGGTGTCCTCTGGTATCTGGCACCAAGACGTTAGCAGCAGATCCTTTAAGTCCTGTCAGTTGTGAGGTGGGGCCTCCATGGATCTTGTTGTTCCAGCACATCCCACAGATGCTGGATCAGACTGAGATCTGGGGAATTTGGAGGACAAGTCAACACCTCGTCAACACCAGGCCACCTTCTTCCATCGCGCCATGGTCCAGTTCCCATTATAAGCGCTTTAAACCGTGCACAGGGGTCAGCATGGGCACTCTGACCAGTTTAGAGTTACACAGCTCCATATGCAGCAGGCTGTGATGCTCTCTGTGTGTTCTGACACCTTCCTATCACAGCAAACATTCATATTTTCAGCAGTTTGTGCTACAGTAGCTCTTCTGTGACCCTGACACTGGTTCACCAGTTGTCCTTCCTTGGACCACTTTCAGTAGGTACAAACCACTGCACAGCAGGAACACTTCACAAGGCCTGCAGCTCTGGAGCTGTTCTGACCCAGTCGTCCAGCCATCACAGTTTGGCCCTTGTCAAAGTTACTCAAATCCTCTCACTGCCTGGGGGGGCACTAGCCCCTAAATAATTGGAGATGGAACTGATAAATAAAAAGGATTCAGACATTGAATTTTAGTGAAATAAAGGTTAGCAGGAAAGAATAACTAGATTCTTGTTTATTTCCCCACATAGATCATATTCATTTAACTTTGTTTCACTCTTTATGACTCCCCTGGTCTTCTTCTCCAAACCAGGCCAGGAACCACTAAGATAATCAATGGTATTATAAGCTTTACCTAATATTGTGGCTGATCAGTGTATACTAAATGAAAATACCTCAGTTGGAGTGCTTCTGTGTCCCTGCTTACATATCACAAAGCTACATTTTTATTTTGAAGTCCATTATTAAAGTCTCCCTCCACTGAGAAATATGTTTCTCTTGTTCCTTCACTTGTTTTTTGAGCTTCACTGTGCAGAATGTCACCATTTTATATCATCATCTTACAGACAGTTTTGTAGCCTCTTACTTGGTCAGATAATCCTTCATGTACATGTTAAAGAGGGCTGGTGAAATAGCAGCTCCAAATCGTACCAACACCAAAGAATGCAGAGTCATTGCCCCGTTTGACCTGCATACTCTGGTTGCCGGGATTCTTATCATGCTGTCAGGTACGCCCGTTTGACCCAATTTCAGAAACAACTGGTCATTAACTCAATCAGAAGGCATCAATAAAGCCACTTAGATCAGAGGAGTTTTGCCTTCTCTACATTTCATCTCCTTCTTTTAAGGCATAGATACAGAGATCGGTCCCATGCTGAGCATCGAAGCCAGACTGGTTGTCTGGTGGTACCAGTATATTCACATAAACAACCTGACAGAATCCTTTCCAGGACTTTAGACAGCACACAGGCTGGTGCAGTTGGCCTGTAATTATCCAGGCTCCCAACCTTGCCAGCTTTGTCCTTGATGACAGACACAAGAGTCTGGCTTCAGTCCATGAGTCATAAAGCCAGTAAAACAGACAGCAGGAAGAGCTGCAACCTTTGGGCTTATAAACCTCAGGTGCTCAGGAGTGAGTTCATCTGACCCACTTGTTTTATCATCATTAAGCATTTAAAATGTGTATAAATACAATAAAATGCATTTATTTTGTCTCATTTATGAACTAGGCTAAAATGTTCTACATTGTTTTCCTGATGAGAGGAAATAAAAATAATGAGATGGTCTGTTAACTAGTCTAAATGCATTTATTCCTGATTTATAAAGTATTTAACATGTGTATGTTTTCAATAACATGCCTCAAGATAATATAAAGTGATGACAGGAACATTCATTTACACACAAATTAATCTTTCCAAGATTTATTGATAAGGTCTACAGTAAACTGGGTCACGATGGTTTGTAATTTTTAAAAAGTGGGTCCCGATTATTTTCTATCTGGAAAGACAGACTGGTTTTGAATTTTTCAAATGTATTTTTGGTGCTTTGAGCATGACAAACTGAGAGCCATTTAGTCCCATTATATTGGAGAGAAGGCAGACATCTCTGTGGCCAATTTCTTCAAAAGTCTGCACTACACCAAAACTATCTGGATGGATTAATAGCACTACAGGTAAGAATAAAAATGTGTATTTTGTGTTTTGGTGTGAACTGTCCCTTTAAAGGATCCGAGTGTATGATTTAGTGGCATCTAACGGTGAGTTTGCAGATTGAGAACACCTCATCTCACTCTCTCCTTTCAGGTGAACCTATGGTGGCTGCAAAAGTTGTGCAAAACACAAAAGGCTGCATCTTGAGTCAGCGTTTAGTTTGTCCTTTCTGTGCATCTGTAGAAACATGGCATTGCAACATGGCAGATATAAAGGGTTCATTCTTAGGTAACGAAAACACAACAACTCTTATCTTCAGGTGATTATACACTAATGAAAACATACTTGTGAATATTTTGTTCCATTTTTGCCATATTCTGCCAATAAATATCCCTTAAATCATAAACACTGGACCTTTAGGTAACATCAACTTTACTTACAATGCCAAAAGTAAATGCATTCATTTTGCAGAATGGCACATTTTATATTATTGAATTATAATTACTGATGCACTGATGTGTTCATCACTTTAATGTTATAACTGGTGAAAGTGGAGCTCATTGTAATCACTTTATACACTGCTGAGTTATGCTGTGAATTTCCCCTGGGGCTCAATAAAGTTTTACCTTAACCTATAATAATGCATCATCATTTATTTGTTTATTATATTTTGCAAATCTCCAAAGTAACTCATAACTTAAGTCATCAAATAAATGCAGCAGAGTATTATTATTATTTTCCTCTGAAATGTAGTAGAAAAAGTAGAAAACAGCAGAAAATGGAAATATTCAAGTAAAGTACTGCTCAGTGTTCACCGTTCACTTCCATTGTTTGGGAGATTGTGCAATGCTGTTTTCTGTGAAACTCCAGCAGTGTTTTGTGGACTAAAAAAACTAAATCCAACCTTCAACCGGCATGAGGGTGAGTAGATGATGAATGACATTTGAGGGTGAACTATTCCTTTAAGCACAGTACTTGAGTAAACGTAGTTAGTTACTTTCCACCACTGTGAACATTTTAGCTATGAAAAAAATGGCAGGTGAAATGTTGCACAAAATTATTCTTTTCGTTTGTGTTTCATTGTTCAACATCTCAATGACTGGATAGGATATCTTCATGAAGCACACTTTATTGCACAACAGACAAGACACACAGTCAAACACCAGTATTGTACACTGTTTGAACCTGCAATACAGCCACTGAAAGTAACAGATGTTTACAGATGTTCAGGTTGTTGGGAGTCTTAGTTCACTTGGAGTCGGCTCCAGCCGGCCCTCTCACTGGTGTGGAGCCTGAAGTGGGTGTTAAGGTGCGCTGACTGGTTGAAGCACTTCCCGCAGACGTGGCAGCGGAAGGGTTTCTCCCCAGTGTGGATGCGGTGGTGCCTCTTGAGCATGCTGGTGGTGGTGAAGCTCTTTCGGCACACCGCGCAGCTGTACGGCTTCTCCTTGGTGTGCCAGCGCATGTGCACCTCCAGCTGGCAGGCGAAGCTGAAGCCCTTCCCGCACTCCTTACAGCTGTGCATCCTCTGTATGCTCTGGCTGGGGTGAGAGGAGCGAGGCGGTGGGAGCTTCAGGGATCTCACATTCTTGATCTGCAGTATGTGTGCGCTCTGTTTCCCATTTGAGCGCAGTAACCCTTTAATCTGTTGCTCTGGTTTCTGAGTCCTGTGACTCTTTGCAGTGCTGGCACAGAGAGTACTGCTCTGAGCCGCTCTGCAGTGAGGATACACAGTCATGGAGGACGGTAAGCTGTTCGCTGGTTGCTGTTTGCTGCTGTTCTGTCTCTCACTCTCTGCCTTGATCTCCTGGGATGTGAGCGGAGGTGGAGAGTCGCTCTGTCTGCTACACACAGTCTGGGCTGGTGGAGGATGTGGCCTCTGTAGTGGTTCTACATGACTACAGTTTCCTTCCTCTGAGTCTCTGGCTTCATGTGAACAATCTGTTTGAATGTTTCTCAGCTTTGGTTCCTCTTTAATCTGCGGCAGCGGCTCCACACTGCCTCTCCACTCAGACTCACAGGGAGGACTGTCTTCTTGGGGCTGGACGGAGGCAGGTTCTGAAAGGTGACAAACAGGACAGTCATGATGTGGAGACAAAAAAATCACTCTCTACCCAATAAACTTCATCCAAAAATCTGCAGATTTAATCTTGCTTCTTAGACTGATGACTTCAGTGTTGATGGAGGCCACTGCAGCCAGCAGAGGGAAAACTGAGCTGCAATGTAATCATTATAGACAACTGTGCACCATCAAAGAACAACAACTAAAAGTTCTTGTTTTTCCACTCATTCAAAATCGCAATAACACACAAACAAACCAACCAGTCGAGCCAACATAAGAACTTTTAGTGGACATAATCTGACAGCTTGCAATTGTCCAAAAGGATGCCATTGCAGCCAGTTCCAAGGCTTACAGTTGCAGTGGTCTCCCTCAATACTGGATCAGTTTCACAAATTGTTGTCTAAATTAGCTGCTACAATATTCAAGTCATAAAGGGAAAATTAACGACTTTTTATTTGTGTCCAGTCAGTGTTGATGGTAAATTAAGTGAATTGAAGCAATAAAGTTCTCAGTGCTGCTATAGTGACTAAGAAAGCTGAGTTCCCCTGCTCACAAGGCAGTGCTGGCAGTGCTTACATGTACCAGGATGCAACCACTCACAACACAGGTGGTTCAAAAACAGTCAATCACCACACAGGTGGTTTTAAAACAGCCAATCACAACAAAGATGATTTTAAAACAGCCCATCACAAAACAGGTGGGTTTTAAAACAACCAATCACAACATGGGCATTTTTTTAAAACAGCAAATTGCAACACAGGTGTGCTTTTTAAAAAGAGCCAATCACAACATAAGTGGTTGTAAAACATCCAATCACAACACAGGTGGTTTCAAAAATAGCCAATCACAACAAAAGTGGTTGTAAGACAACCAATCACAGTACAGGTGGTTTTGGAAACAACCATTCACAACACAGGTGGTTTTGAAAACAACCAATCACAACACAGGTGGTTCAGTAACTGCCAATCACAACACAGGTGGTTTTAAAACAAGCAATCACAACACAGGTGTTTTTTTAAAAAGCCAGTCACAATACAAGTATTTTTTAAAGCAACAATACATTACTAAACAATATTATCAATATTACAATACTAAAGGGTATAAGAGTATATCAATACATTTAAGGATCGCAATATTATGTTATGTGACACTGCACTGGTTCTCAAAAACACTGTATGACAATATCATGATACATGCAATGATTTGTGGCAGTGGTTCATTTTGTGTTGTGTTTAATACCCAACTGCTAAAAAGTCATTCATTCATCTTCTGTAACCGCTTATCTGTGAGGGTGGAGGGGGCTGGAGCCTATCCCAGCTGACATTAGGCGAAAGGCGGAGTACACCCTGGACAAGTCACCAGTTCATCACAGGGCTGGAAAACATTCACCACCTATAGGCAATTTAGAATCACCAATTAACCTGTTATGCTGCATGTCTTTGGACTGTGGGAGGAAGCAGGAGTACCCAGAGAGAACCCATGCGGACACGAGGAGAACATGCAAACTCCACACAGAAGGGCCCTGTGGCCTTGGGGAGTCGAACTCAGGACCTTCTTGCTGTGCGGCAGCAGTGCTAACCACTGCGCCACCGTGCCGCCTACTGCTAAAAAGTCCTGTTATCTATCTCCACTGTTCACTCTTCACTGTTCTGCATTAAAAAAAAATCTTTAAAAAACTCAGATTTCATGTATAGAGTATTAATAAAAAGAGAAATATTAAAAAATAGACAAAACATATCAATTTATCACCCTGCTTACAGTATCACTTGTTATTGCAACATATTGAATCATAACCCCTGCCATGTGATGTGTATTGTCTCGCCAGATGTAACAAGAGTACTTATCTAGCACACACCCCTAGAGCCCCCTAGAGGAGGAGACTGGAATCCAAGCCTGAAGTTCTTTTTTTAACACCAGTGACATCACTGTGACATCACTGGTGAATAAGAACAGCAGATTTTACAGCAGGAGAACTCAGTTTTCTTAGTCAATAAAGCAGCACTGAGGAATTTATTACACTTACCATCAACACTAACTGGACATCCACATAAAAAAGCGGTGAATTTTCCCTTTAAAATATCTGAATCCATCATGTAGAGAGCTATACAAAAGTTAGTTTGTTGGGAAATTAAAACAACAGACTGTAAACAAACACTTATGTTTCATGCTCTACGTTTATTATTACTACTGTTACTGCTGGTGTTGATAGAATTCTCTGTTGTTGTCCTGTTGCACTGTCTGCTTCTATATAATGACATGAAGAAGATGTGACCATGTAATTTAGCTAATGTGTGACACGGGCTAAGCGTCACACAACAGTTCTACCCATGGGGAAAGCCCCACTAAAAACGGACATATTTTGAATGAGGTTTGGTGTGACAGCGTCCATCAGCGGCTCAGGGAGCAGCCGCTGCCCCTCTCCCCTCACCTGGGTGCAGGAGGAGCCGCTGCACGGCTACGTTGAGGAGCCGTTTGAGCCGCTCGTTCTCCTCCTTGGAACGGAGGATTTCGCTCTGATATTCGGCCACCGTGTCTTTAACGGCGCGGAAAATTCCTCCGCGGCCGCTGTCAGCCTGTCGTTCAGAAACACGTTCAGCAGCTCCAGTTTGGTCATGGTTGTCTACCGTGACTGCTGTCTGCCGTCTCCAGAGGAGGAACGTCCTTCTGTTTACATCCAACAACCCGGAACTACAACACTACCGGCTTCTGCGTGCTGTCACAGACCCGACCCACAAAACATCTCGCGAGAGTGAACATTTTAACTTGAATCATGCTCTTTTTCTAATTATAATCTCGTCCTTTTGTTCCTAAACTTAGCCACATCTTAACAACAGCGTTGTCACATTGTAAAACATAATTATTTTGTACAACGTGGGCAAGGAAGGATCAACTAGTACAGAACTCGCGAGAGTTTTGCAAATCTGGGGTTCCCATCTGACCACACGACCCCGTCAGTGTTCAGAAGGAGTCTGGTGGTTTGTAACGTCACCTGCTGGACAGGAGACCACACAGCACTTCACATTCAATTACTGCTGGCTTATTTTGTTCATTTGTTTAGGCCTGTTTATTAAGATCCACATTAACAGTGCCCTAAAGTAGTGGTTTTCAACCTGAGAGTCGGGATCCCCAGAGGAGGCCGTGAGATCATTTCCCAGAGTTGTCAGATGGTTGAGGAGAATAAAATAAAATACTGTGGCAAGCTGTATGGGTAAAACTAAACCAGCACAAAAATGACAATTAACAATATAAACCACCACGTTCTGAACAGACACACATAGGTAAGGCAAGTTTATTTATATAGCACCATTCAGACACAAAGCAATTCAAGGTGTTTTACAAGAACATAAAATCACATTAAAATAAAACATTCAAAGAACATTAAAATTGCATTTCAGATCAGTAAGAACAAAAGCTAAAAGCAAGACAATAAACAATTAAAAACATTAAAGAAATTGCATGTAAAAAGCAAATATAAAACAAAAGTAACAGCAGACAAATATCAAAAATATAAAAACAATAGCTACAGATTATTCTAACAATAAGTCACATATCTACTTCACTGGTAAGCTCAGTAAACAGTAGTGTTTTTAGCCCTGAGCTGACAGTTTCAGCCGACCTCAGATATTCTGGAAGTTTGTTCCACAGATGAGGAGCATAGAAACTAAAGGCTGCTTCACCCTGCTTGGTTTTGATCCTGGGAACACTGAGTAAACCTGTTCCAGATGATCTGAGGGGTCTCAGTGCTTCATAACGTACGAGCAAGTCAGAGATGCATTCAGGCTGAGACCATTTTATAGACAAGTAACAAGATTTTAAAATCTCTCCTTTGATACACAGGAAGGCGGTGCAGTGATTTAAGCTCTGGTGTACTGTCTTGGTGTTGGTGAGGACTCCGGCAGCAGCGTTCTGGACGAGCTACAGCTTCCTGATTGATTTTTTACTCAGACCTGTGAAGACACCTTTACAATAGTCCAGCCTGCTGAAAATGAAAGCATGAACAAGTTTTTCTATGTCTTGTTCAGACAGAAATCTTTTCATTCTTACCATATTTTTAAAGTGGGAGTAGGCTGATTTAGTTATTGTCTTTATGTGACTATCGAAATTTAGGTCTGAGTTCAAAATGACACCAAGATTTCTGTCTTGATTTATAGATTTTAATGTCATGGATTCAAGATAAGCACTAACAGGTAATATTTACATTTTGCAAAGGATGACAATCAGAAACTTTTACTACTTATATAACTGAAAATAAGGAAATACAGGCAGAGGGCAGGGTCTGTGCAGATACAGACACCACCACACACTTCTGGTGTTTCATGAGCAGTGATTGAGAAAGATGATTTTTATGAGTCTACACTACATTGTTTTTTTTTTTTGTTTTTTTTTTAGAAAAGCCTGCATTTTGGCACAGAAAATAAAATTTAGCATTGTGAGATGAAAACCTGACCGGAGAATGATTTGTATTACTATTTGTATTTATTTATTTAATGCATTTTGAGAATAGCTAAAATGTAAAGCCTGAAGTTAAAATATTATTTCAACTTAATTCTCAAAATGCAAAATAACTATTTATTTGATTATCTGATTTATTTTTTCTTATACCTTAAATTCAGCTTTATTCTCAACATTTTCTTCCTTATGTCTGACCCTAATGATAGGAGCCAGCTGACTCACTAAGAGGTAAACTGTGGAACTAGTGTCAACTTCTTGTGTTAAGTTTGTACTGGAACTCTGTTTCAAATATTTGCAAGGAACAGGTACATCTAATGAGTATACACTTGTTGCTGGTTTATCTAGTGCACTCTGCTAAAATCTGGTGCAGTCCAGTCCTGTAATAAATCCTCTCTTCATGAAGGCTAACATATTCAGTTTGTGCTGAAACTGGTTAATGAAAGTGTTCAACTGTACGGAAACTTAATAGGTTGCAGTTTGTACTAATGTTGAATTGTATTATGTTATACAGAGTTGTTTCTATTATTTTGTCCACCGTATGTTGGTAATCTCATTTTAATCTTATCTCATTTACATACGTTTACCTCATTGTATTTTTGTGTTATGTTTGTTACAAACTTTGCAAGTTGGAAAATAAGCTTTGAATTATACATTTCTTTGATGGGTTATGATTGAAATCAGTCAATTACTGGTCCTGCAGGTCATTAAAAGCATTTTTTATTTACAGTCATTTGTACAAGTCACTTTGAAACACATTTGTGGGAAAGGGTCAGGACAGAGCCAACACATATTAAGACCAAAAAGAAGTTGATCATCTCTCAGAGCATACTGATAAACAAGAGAAAAAGACAACTAAAGACAGCATCATTGAACTGAAATACAGTGTTTGTCAAAGAATCATATAAAGAACATAGAAACGTCAGAAAGAGTCCCTGAGGTGTCTGTTAACAAATACCAGAGAGCACTTATCCCAGACTAGTTGTTTCAAAGTATCCCCACTGAATAAAAGAACTGGTTAAAAAAATACACACATTTGACTCAAACATTATAAAACCCACTGAAGGACAGTCACAGGCAGAAGGTGCACTCCAGAATATCTGAGGGGAAATCTATAGACCATATACATAAACCTGATGGGTAACATTAACATGAGTGATGAACTTTGGAAACGTCCTCTCAGGGTCTGACCTGAGCTTATTTGACAGGGTCATCAATAAAGTAAAACAAACATTTACACGTCATAATGTGGGGACTCGCTTGTCCAATCACAGATATATAAAAGAAAAAACAACACATGTAGTTGGGGGCAGGCGACTGCAAGTGCAGCAGTATTCATTATTTCTATATATTCAGCTTGCTCTTCCCTTTGCATACACAGTATACACATGACTTCTCTCTAAAATGACACATTCATCATTCCTAACATTTCACTTCCAGGAGCTCCTGACAAACAGAGGATGTTCTTCAACATGTTCCAGCACCAGAGCTGTTTTTTCTCTTTTCAGGACCTGAAAAGTTTGACAATGATCATGATAAAATAAAACCTCTTCTCCCTGCAAAGTGACTGCTGGGCCGTCAGATGATCATATGAGCAGGAAATGAAAAAGAGAAGATGTCTAAAATGTAACAAACAACCAAGCTTAAAGCAAGTCCAACTTTTAAGTAAAAGAAATATTTCTAAAACACTTGATGGTAGATGTGTGATGGTCTTCCTGTGAATATAGTCACAAGACAGGGACCTGGGTGATGAGTTGGGGCGGGGTGTTGATTGTGCTCAGCTGTCAATCATCTCGGACAGTTCCTGCAGCAGGTCATCCTCTCCGATGGCAGGGTCCACGTCGTCAGCCTCCAGGTGCTCGTCTGTGAATTCGCTGATCAGCTCCTCGAAGTCGTCCACGGCGGAGGTGGAAGCGCCGGTGGCGCTGGAGGTGGAGGCGGTGCGCGACGCAGCTACGCTCGTTCTGCGTGACTTGAGCTGCGTGGGGGTCTTCAGGACTGGGCTGAAAAGTAGAGAGAGGTTGTTACTGATTTAGTAACGGTGTTTTGTTTTTTGTTTTTTTTTGTTTGTTTTTTTTACAAGTTTTTAATTTTTGTTTTCAGTTGAGTTTAATTTAAGTTAGTTTCCAGACACAGCTGGTTCATTTCAGTTTGTTTTTTGTTTCAAGAAGTGTAGAATTTTTATTTGTTTCTGTATTTATTTTTTCATCATAATCCAGGGTATCTGTCAGGGGCAGAACAGGCATTACAATACAAGAACACTTCAGTTCTTCTCATGCCGGTGTGTTGACAAATTTGACCAAACTGACAAAGAGCTGCAATGATTATTCAATTAATAAATTGTTAATTGATTATTAAATTAATTGCCAACTATTTTGATTATCGATTAATTGGTTTGGGCAATTTGGTTTAGTTTTTAGTTGACATTTACTATAATAACCTTGCTGACAATCTTGCTTTAATGTAATATGTGAAGAAAACACATTTTCACTGAGATTGTCTCATTTTTCAACAGACCACACCAAGTTGCCAAGTTGTATGGAAAAAGATGACATTAAGCACTTGTGTATTTGAGATTTGTTGTTAAATAAAATGGTACATCTCTGTAAGAAATGCTGTTTCTTCAGCAGAATTTCACAGTCCTCACTTGGGGAGTGATAAAATATTTTAATTCATATTCTAGTGTCCATCGGTCAACAGGAAAAACTCTTTTGGAGGTATGGTGGTTGAAAAATAGGACAGACATCGCCAGATTATCACTCCCCACATGTGGATATGAATATTTTCTGGCTTAGGTCTGACATTACCAAGAAGCTCATGTTAAAATTCTAATATGAAGTTTGAAGCTGTGTGTGGACCTTTACCTCTGGGGGACTGCAGGGATGTCTCTGGCAGCAGCAACACTGACAGTGGGCTTTGTGTCTTGGCTCAGACTCTGTTTGAAGACAGGGACAGTCTGGAGGTCCTCTCTCAGTGGGCTGGAGCTGGAGCCTGAGTCCAACAGGGTGCTGGGACTCTGGGGAACAGCAGAGCTCAGCTGAGCCTCTGTGCTCGGAGACGGGAACAACTGACAATGGAAAAAAACGTAGGTCATTAACAGAACCAGACTGTTCAGATCAGATGACAATTAACATTGCTAATGTATATACTAAAAATTAAACCCCAAATGTTAAAAACCCAAAACCAAATCTATGTTTTATGGACACGCTGAGTAGATATAGATGAATATAGTGTGAAGGACATAAAAAACTACAATACTAGGGAAGTGTGCAAAATACTTGTAGAAATACACACGTAGGAAATATAATATCACCATGACTGGCCCAGCATGCCAACCTACCTGTCTGTCTCTGCATGTTGTTTCCTGCAGTGGCTCGTCCAGCACTGTGGAGGCGCTGTTCAGAGGTTTAACAGCAGCCACTGCAGAGCGCTCTGCTCCTCTCCTCTTCTGGCCCGGTTTCACCTGCACTGCAGGCTTCATCACAGACGGCTTCACATTCAGTTTGGGCCTCACTGAGGAATAAGGAATAGTAAAAAGAGTTTTCATAATTAAATAAGCACTGGTCAGAGTAAACTGAAAACTCTGGAAAAGCTCAGAGCTTTTTCACATCTGACCATTCGCCTGTTAAAATACGTAAATTGAAACCAGAGAAACCATTGGTGCCAAGGTTATGATGAGGATTGTGAAGGACAGAGTTTAAAACGGTGGTTGTCGTTCTTGTACCATTAGTGAAGTAACGAATACTTTCTGTAGTGTGTTCTGGGGATTTCTTCAGTGTTTTCTCAGCAGCGGGGGCCTCTGCAGCGGGAGCCTGAGGAGCTGCTCTGGCCTGCTTGGCTGGTGACAGTGTGCTGGAGGTCTTTGTGTTTGTGGACGGGACCTCCTGTGAGCTGCTGGGGCTCTGTGAACGAGCCTCAGCCTCCGGTGGAGAGGAGCTCTGCTTCTCAGGGACTGAGCTTACAGCAGCTCCTCTCGTAGCAGGAGTACGACTGTTCAGGGGTGAAGCAGCCTTGGATTTGAGGGGTACTTTGCGAACAGGGGCCTTTTGGGTGGTAGTGTCAGGGGTCAGAGTGGTGGAGGATGGTGATGAAGAGCCTGGCGGTGTAAGGGTGACTCTAACAGGAACCTTCCTCTTCAGGGGTCCTTCAACAGTCGGTTTCTGAGAGGGTTCTGCTTCAGCTGAGCCTTTGGCCTGCTCCTCCATCTCCTGCTTGCGAAGACGTTTCTCCCGCATGATCTCCTCGAAGGTCTTGACCTTGACATTGTTACCGTTGGCAACACTGGTCTAGAGAGATACAGGAAAATGACCATCAACTAGAGCCAACAGAATAACAAGCAACCTCAGCTGATAGTGCAGAATCTGACAGAACATACATACCTCAGGAGCAGCAGTCAGAGTTTTCACTGGCTTCTCTGTCACATCAGCACTCTTCTCTGCTGTGTTGTTGCCTGCTGAGATCAACAGAAAATTCATGTCAGAAACTTAAAAACACGAGATAAGGATCAGAGCATGGCCAATATTATCACGTACTTTGTTGGTCTGTATCAGTATCAGCATTTGTTGTCCGACATGCATGAAAAGTTTTGCAGATTGTTTTTATTTTTCAGCTTTATAGGCAGTATTTTATGTATATTTGATCACTTTTCTTTGTTCAAATTTGAGAACTGTATGTACATATATATATATATATATATAGTTATATATATATATATATATATATATATATATATATATATATATATACATATATATAATATATATAGTGTGTGTGTGGTGTGTGTGTGTGTGTGTATTTGTGTTTTTTAATTTATAATTATAAAGAATACCAGTGAAGTTTACCATTTCAGTGGCCTGATGTCATTTTGGGCAAGAACATTTATTACTTAAGTGTAAAAATATTCTGCCTCCATGACATATCTTAGTCACAAGTAGGGATGATAATGATTGATGATCGATTGATCAGTTGTAGAATTTGATTTGAATTTGAAAGAATTTGATTCATCACATAAAATGTAATCGATCTACTATCAAATAAAGAACTGAAATAAAGGTTGTATAGAGATTATTTTTTTGAGCATGCTCCACATGTTGGGCCTTTGTTTCATGTTTCATATTGCTGTCAGAGAAAAGCCAATATTTTGTGGGAGGAAATAAGCTTTGATTGATGGTGAAAAGACATTTGGTATTGTTGATATGTGTAAAATCTTTAAACTTTTTATAACAACAATTTGCAACCCTACTCAAAAGTGCTAACTGCTTTTCATGGATCACTGCAAATATGCGTGTTTATGTGTATATTTTATATTCTCTATGATGTTATACTCTGTGTAAACAATATCAGCCAACATAACAATATCAGAATTTCCATCTTGTATCAATTGATTAGCAACTCAGAAATAATTACAGTAGAATTACCAACAATTCTGCAAACATTCTTTGTGACAACACACAGGACATTAAACTATATCCATTATGAAAAGTGCTGTGTTACCTTGGGGAGTCACTTTTTTGATGCGCAGTAGGCGGGGCTTCTTAGCAATGTTTTCCTCAGTGTTGGAGCTTTTCTTGTTTTCAGCTTCCTGTGCCTGCTGGGCCTGAAGCCTCGCTGCCTTCTCCCTGCGGATCTCCTCCAGGGTCTTCACTCTAACCTCTCCGACGTTTGCAGCCTCAGGACCAGGCCCTGCTGCATCACACTCTCCCTGGCTCTTGCCAGGAGCTTTCTCTACACTGCGCTTGGCCATCTTTGGGCTGGGTGCCTGCTGCTGCTCCTCCTCCTCCTCCTGCCTTTTCTTCTTGGCATGAAGGATCTCAGAGAAGGTTTTGACGTGGCTGATGGAGTCGTCTGTCACAGTGATGAGTCGCCTGCCGCCCTTGGTGGATTTGGTGCTGTTGATTTTTGGAGCCACGGCTGAAGGGTCGTCTTTTGACTGAGACTTTGCTGCCTTCTCCTGTCTGATCTCCTCCAGAGTTTTGATGCGGATCTCTTGAGGAGCTGTCTTTGGCTCTGTGATAGGCTCAGCTATTAAGAAAGATGGGGACAACAATTAGCAATTTTTAATAAATGTGCAGGATAATGATCAACTATCAATCAACTATGTCAACCTCGCATATTCTTCAGATTTCTTACCTGGTTGAGTGGGTGCAAAAGTTCCAACAGACAATCCAAGTCTTTCCTTGATCGGCTTCAAAGCTGCGGAGCAAAGAAACTCGTTAATTCTAGACTGTAAATTAAATCCCCATAAAATCAACAAATTTCAGAGTCACACTTTTTCTCCTTCCACCTTAACATGCATCATCTATCATCACATCATCAGCATCATTTGCAGTAAAAGGCTACAGGTGGTCCCGATACTCACCTTTCTGAGGTAATGGATCTTCCTCATCCACAACTCTGCCCAGACGCTCAGCCAGACTCCTTTTCAGTGGGAGACCTTCTCCATTGTTGACATCTACAGCATAGCCAAGTCATGAGCTTCTACTCGGTACTCTTATAGGTTAACTTTCATATTTTTGAACCTGGATCCTATTTTCTTGTTTTTGTGTGAACGTGACTAAAAGGTACAACAATTTTTGAAACTAATTCAGTTTTGAAGGAGAGCGCTGCAGCTGTCGGAAGTGAAATTGAGCTGCAAAGTAATCCCTCCGGGTAACTGTATTGTCAAAGTACGTCCTCTAAGTGCTTGTTTTTGCCACTGACAGGCTCAAATTGTCATTCTAAGAGGTGGACTACATTATTGAAAAGAACCCTGCAGAGAGAGAGTTTATTTAAAGAACAAGATCCTTTTTGTTTAACCAGAAACAGCTGCGGTATCGCTCTGTTCAGTGCAACTAGACTTCACAGATATTTGACAATCATAGAAGATTTAAATTTAACAAAAACAAAATAACACCAACCCTGGTTGTTTGATGTCAAAATATTCTGCCCATTGTTTCTCTGATGTCTGACCTGTCAGACAACAGAGAGGCAACGGGCAGTGGCAAAATGTTGTCATGTCAGAGGCTAAACAAGAACTTCGCACTCAATATTAAACCTATTTCAAAACTTGTTGCCCCCATTAGTCACTTACATAATGAAACATAAGTTACCCAAGTTAAACTTTAAGGTATCATTATTAACGCTGGAACAAACTCTGTTAATACGATGTAAGAAAAGTGTAAATTTACCAGTGCTGGGTATCTTCCTTCCAAGCCTTTCAGCCACACTGACTCTTGGTCTTCCAGTTTCTTCACAGACAATTGGGCCTGGGTTAAAAGAGGGACCACGTGTTGGTTGAGAACAGGATAATGATTTTACTTCTCTTTAGGACTGAAAATAACCATTACTATGCTATCAGTTCATGTCAATCTTTTTTTTTTTTAATCTGTCAATATCCACCACGTCCATTATGTCTATTAAATGGTCAAGAAATTTGTATATAAGTAGAATCTGAGCAGATTTATGCAGAGATGAGTATCCAATGCCCTGAAAGCTGACAATCTCACAAACTGTTGCTCTTTACCGGCTCTTGCTTCATACAGCGCTGGTCGAAACAAGGACTGGATGTTTTCTTTTTCTCCGTTGGCTGAGGTATCTGGACTCTGGATGGGGTAACCAGCCCTCTTCATGCTGGCCTTCAGGGCCTTCCTCAGCCGGATCTCCTCCAGGGTGCTCACTCCAAAGTTCAGCGAGTCATCTGTCAACACACACCATCAGCCCATAAACACAGGATCTTTCAGTAGTACAGTTGATCACAAACTATGATAGATTATGTTTCCAAAATTTAGTCTGTGACCAAAGTCTCACCTGATTTGGGGAGTTTTCTGGGAGAAGGGCCGACCTTGCCTTCCTCTCCCTCCTCTGAGAACTGGTCTGGAAACATAAAGACGTCAGTGGTAAAGACCACAACATCCTTTTTCAAAATGAGGATCAGAAAAGACAAAAAAAACTTATTTTGAGATCAAATCCAGCTCACCATCTTCATCCTCGTCATCATCTGCTGGATTGATCACCACTGGTGGGTGGGTGGGGCTCGGTACTGGATCCTGAGCTTCTGTCTTGATGACGCCTCTGAGCTGGGGGTTGGCTCCGGTGGGGAGTGGGGCGGTGTGGTGGGGGCGCTGGTTCTTCATGCAGTGGTTCCTCGTTCTTGCTTTGACCTGGGAGAATGATGCTGATTATCACTACTGTCTCCCACAAGGGGATGTAAAATTCTCTACATTTCAATTCTGATCTTGTTTGCTTAAACATAGACCACTCACTTTTATCAGGTGGGACAAATATGCCATCAATGTAGCGGGGCTTTTCATGGAAGAAGGCACAGTGTGGCTTCTGGCAGCCGGCTGCTTGGTTCTCCCAGTAACACGGGATCTCCTTTCGGTTTTTCTGTTTGGATGAAAGAAATAAACATCATGTAACAGCATGCATGGATCACCTCCCAATAAGATTTATGCTCACAAAAATTGCCCTAATACATGGGACGGCACAACTGAATTCAAAGCATAAAATAAAAACTGTATAAGATTATTTAAACAATTTTCAGGCTGTACAATTCTAGTCATATTTTCATTTTCAAACACTAATCATGTTATTGTCACTCCTAGCAAAATATGGTGTGATGTAGAGCTGCAATTGATAATTAAACGAGTTGCGATTAATTTTTTAAAATCATTTTTTAATAGAAAATGTACAAATTCTCTGATTTCAGCTTCTCAAATGTGAATATTTTCTGGTTTCTATAGTCCCCTCATGACAGTAACCTGGATATCTTCGTGTTTTGGACATAAGACATTTGCTGTCGTCAGCTTGAGCTTTGGAAAACAGTGATCGCCATTTTTCATAATTTTCTGACATTTTACAGACTAAACCACTTAAAGAATAACTTTGGTATTTTTCAACCTGGGCCCTATTTCCCCATGTGTATGTGTGTGTATGATTGATAGGTACAACTCATTTTAGAATTGGTTCAGTATTGAGGAAGGCGGATGGAACCGGCAGCTGCGAAACAATTTATAACGGTAGATATGAGGGCAAAAACGTCCCGTAAAAGTTTGTGCATTTTTTCGCCACAGTCCGGTTCAGATCACCAGTGTAATCTCTGTCAGCAGCATGCTTAACTTACTGTTTGCTGTGTGTGACGACATCTCGCGGGATCTTTTGTTTGTTGCCGGAAGAAAACAGAGGAGTCATGCTGAGAGCCGGTCAGAGCGGAGTTAGCTGTCCCGGAGTTCAGTTGAATGTTTTACTGCAACTATTGAAAACAATGGTTCATCTTTGTGCTTAGCTGAATTGCAAGAACAGGATGTTGCGCAAGACCCCGTACAGCTTTCATAGGCTGCCTTTGTCGGACAGCAACATGCTGAAGTTGTGGCTAATTGTACAATTGGATGCTAACACTCCTGTCCAGACACTGCGTCTTGTAGACCATCGGGTCTGCAGTGCACACTTTTCGCAAGAGCACAACTGCCGGGCCAAGAAGAGAAGACATCCAATCCTGAAACACTTCACCAAACACACCTCAAGAAAACAGCTGTCCCACTCACTGCAACGAAGACATTCTTCAACAAGCAAAGATCCCGCGAGATGTTGTCACAGAGTGAACGGTAAGAGAGACGCTTTGCATGCTGTTGACAGAGATTACACTGGTGATCTGAGCCGGACTGTGGTGAAAAAAAGCACTTTTAATGCACAAACTTTTACGGGATGTATTTGCCCTCATATCTACCGTTATAACTCGTTTCGCGGCTGCCGGCTGCGTCCACCTCCCTCAATACTGAACCAATTTTAAAATGAGTTGTACCTATCAATCATACACACACATACACATGGGAAAATAGGGCCCAGGTTGAAAAATACCGAAGTTATCCTTTAATGATTAATGATAAATTAATTTAGAAAATAATCAATCAATTAATCCATGATGATTACTCTGATATTATGGAGGAGGAAAAGCCAATATTTCAATCAGCCTCATTCATTTAGACACGTTGCAGATTTTAGTAATCTACTGGAAAAGATGACAAAGCTTACAAGTAAGCTACAGACAGTTTGGTTCTTATTTTGAGCAACAACCACTGATGTGTTTTATGAACTATGTTCATCTTAACGCAGCATACTGACTTGTTGGCATGCTGTGTGTAGGGCTGGGTACCAAAGTTTGATACTTTTATGGCAACAATTAAATTACTTCAGTGCTCTTTAATACTGAAAGATACCTCAACCTTCGGTACCAAAATTCAATCCCCGTGTGATAGCATTTACAGTGTGATAAGTGTTCCTCCCAACAGGTTCAGAGACAGGAGTGAAGCTCCTGGCCCAGGTTTACAGGAAGACTTTTTCTACCCTTCGGTAATGGCCACTCAAGACACACACAGCCTCGAGTGGGCAAAGCTTGAAGGAGATATTTTTAGCCATCTTCAGTTTAAAATAAATTTTACTTACTGTGATCTTCATGTGACGAAACTTGCAGACAGTACGGAAGCAGCGTCCCTCCTGCCAGAGGTTGCAGACTGTCTCATTGCCCATAGCTGCCTCACAGTGCCTGAAGGGGCAGCTGTCTCCCTGCACAATAAATCAAACACAGTTAGACCCTTCCTTCTGGACACACTTTGTGAATATATGAGCTTTGTGTTCAAACTTTGCTTACTTTAGTGCAGGTGGAATAGTAAAAGAAGTAGCAGTCATCTCCATGGTTGGTCATAGTAATGCTGGTCTTGAGTGACGGAGGTGATGAGGTTATGACCTTTAAACCCAGCAGCTGGTTCTCTTCAGGGCCAACAGGACTCTCCCTGACAACACATCAGAAAGAGAAACCATAGTATATTACATAACATCCCTGCCAGTTTTGTAACATGTCTGCACATGTAAAGCTAATACCAGGAGGCCTACCTGTGATTTATTTTTCTTACTAAGTAGAATGACTTGCTTCAACCTGTACAATTAGGAGTCTTAATGGAATTAAGTACAATATCATATCATTTTTGCTTTTATACAGCGTCTTGGGTTCTAATTAAGTTGTGGTTAGCTTATAAAACATGGAAGTAATTTCTGTACTTCGCATGCAATCATAAATGCAAAAGTCTCATGTAAAAACAATGTTTACACAATTCGCAAGACTGAAGCCAGTGAGAAAAGGGAAGCACTGTCATTTTAAGGCAGCAGTTCAGATGAAATAGACCATGTGAAAATCTGTACTCCAGTCAACCATGGTACTGCAGACAAATGCCCATGTCCTCAGTGTGCCCTAAGCTCTGTTTGTAGTTGGTTTTGGGGACCGGATTGGGGAACTGTTCTTTGACAAGAACTTTCCTGCATTTATCTGTGGAAATAATTGGACCTAGATTTTTATTATATCATATGACTTGAAGTGGAGTATTTCTTCAGGGTCAGTTCATATTTATTCATAGTTCAGTCCCCGTGTACATGGTATAAAAATCTCCATACTTCAGAGTGTCCTACTAAAGACTGTTTCATTTGAGACATTTGTAACACAGAGGAGAAACACAATTCTACTGTCTACTTATTGCACTTTTTACTCCGCTTCATTTTATTTGGTACCTTTTATTTACTAGTCAATTTGCTGATTCAGATTATTAATACAAAATTTAAATCAACTAATAAATTATGACGCAATTTTATTAATTAAGCCACAAAGAAGTATGTATAGTAATTAAAGTGAGCCCTAGCCTTTGCAGTGTTGAGCATACTAATCAAATTATTTGATCTGCAATTAGATATTAAAAAAGATCCCTATAATTGCTGAGCACTGAATCCAATAATTGACTAGACCGATAATTGGTCATCCCTAAGAGAGACAGGACAGGAAAACATGTGGCACAAATAACTACGTGACCTGTTGACCAGCCAGTGATGGGTTTTCTTTGGAAATTAAATACAGATTCTATGAAATTTCAATTAAGATGACCAGTAAGCCTTCGCACACATAATCTTGGAACTAGTCGTTTTATCTGTACTAACAAGCCAATTTTGATTTTGTTTTTTGCATCATACCACCTTTACCTGAGGTGGCTGAGAAGTTGTCTCCCTCTCGAGTGCACTGCTGGTAGGGTGTCTCCGTGGTGGTATGGAGTCCTGAAGGAACACTTGATCCATGAGATAAGAGGAAAAGGGGTGTGGGTCGCCCAGAGACACTTCTCTTCCTACGACATCCCTTTTCTCAGACTCTCTGAGACATCTTTATCTCCAGCAGACTGCTAAACATTACCGATGGTGGGTGCAATAGAGTCCTTTGGGGATCTTTTTTATTATTTTTTATTAATTGTTGTAACCAATGAAAGAAACAGGGGGACATAAACAGCCAGAAAAGGAAAAAAAGGATCCAAAAATGCTTAAATTGATGTGGCAAAAAGGGGACAAACATGGGATGGTGGGTGGAAAAAAAAAAATCCTCAGCTTCTTCCTGGGTTTGGAGGCATTTTGCACACTTGCCGTAGAAAAAAAAAGGTAGGATATTCAAGCTTCTAGAGATTTTCAGCTGTTGATTACCAATGCTGAAGAGAAAAAAATCTTCTGCCAATGTATTCTCAAGGGGGACAAGCTATCCATATCCAGGGATTCCCCCAAAGGGCCAAGAGGATGGGATTAAACCTACAAATCAACCAAAAACACTCCCCAGGGAACTGAAAAGAGGGTTATTAAGAGACAGACAGTTGTGCACAAATACAAAGGAGACAGTTGTACATTTCCACACAGACCACACATCGTGAGACAAGAATGCTCTTAATAATGACTACAGAGCAAACTAGAATTTGGTCATAGCCAGGGTCCAGATCAGTGAACAAACTCACTGTCACTATACTGCATTTTCAACCCATGTTTATAGATATCAGGTATTTAATCCAGAATAAATATCAACTATATTTGATATTTTCAGGTGCCAAAACCTGGTTTGTTTATTTACTCCTGACATGGAGGCCTCAGCTCAACACTGATCATCAGCCTGAAGAACAACTCAGTCCTCCATCGTGATCAACAGAACTAATGAACTCTAAAGTAGGGCCACAACCACAATAGTCATTATTTTTAGCTCAGGAGATAGCTGGCTAGTATCGATATTTCCTAACAATTAAGATATACACCAATCAGGCATAAAATTATGACCACCTGCCTAATATTGTGTAGGTCCCCCTTTTGCTGCCAAAACAGCCCCGACCCGTCAAGGCATGGACTCCACTAGACCTCTGAAGGTGTGCTGTGGTATCTGGCACCAAGACATTAGCAGCAGATCCTTTAAGTCCCATAAGTTGCAAGGTGGAGCCTCCATGGATCAGACTTGTTTGTCCAGCACATCCCACAGATGCTTGTTTGGATTGAGATCTGGGGAATTTGGAACCCAAGGCAACACCTCAAACTCGTTATGTTCCTCAAACCATTTCTGAACTATTTTTACTTTGTGGCAGGGTGCACTATCCTGCTGAAAGAGGCCACTGCCATCAGGGAATACCGTTTCCATGAAAGGGTGAACATGGTCTGCAACAATGCTTAGGTAGGTGGTACATGTCAAAGTAACATCCGCATGGATGGCAGAACCCAAGGTTTTCCAGCAAAACATTGCCCAAAGCATCACACTGCCTCCGCCAGCTTTACCCACAGTGCATCCTGGTCCCTAAGTAAGCGACGCACACGCACCTGGCCATCCATGTGATGTAAAAGAAAACATGATTCACCAGACCAGACCACCCCATTCTCCATGATCTGATGCTCACGTGCCCATTGTTGGCGCTTTCAGCGGTGGACAGGGGTCAGAATGGGCACCCTGACTGGTCTGCGGCGATGCAGCCAGCCTTCGCTCCCCACGTCCATCAATGAGCCTTGGCCACCCACGACCCTGTCGCAGGTTCACCACTGTTCCTTCCTTGGACCACGTTTGATAGATCCCGACCACTGCAGACCGGGAACACCCCACAAGAACTGCAGTGTTGGAGATGCTCTGACCCAGTCATCTAGCCATCACAATTTGGCCCTTGTCAAACTCGCTCAAATCATTACGCTTGCCCATTTTTCCTGCTTCTAACACATCAACTTTGAGGACAAAATGTTCGCTTGCTGCCTAATATATCCCACCCACTAACAGGTGCCATGATGAGGAGATAATCAATGTTATTTACTTGACCTGTCAGTGGTCATAATGTTATGTCTGATCAGTGTATTACAGGTCACCTTCAGCGCTGGATCAAGAAAAATATGGTGAAACTTCAAAACCAAGACAGTAGAAAACAATCGTATACTTACTGTATAGTAAAAAAGTAGCCCAAAGCTAGCTGGAACGAACTACGGGCGAGTCCCAAAAAGACAATACTGTACAGAGATCGGCAAACATGACAATAATGTTAGCTAAATAAACAAGAAAAGTTTGATTCCTAGTTGGTCTAGTAACTAACAGTATTACCACAATACTGTATATATAATGTTACATCTCAACACGTGAAATAGTAAGCTAATACAGTTATTTTAGCTTCTGCTTCTAGCAGAGGCCTACCGAACCTAAAGCACCAGTTTCTCGCGACCTTATCGTTAGCATTAGCTAAATGTTAAGACGGATGTTTATTTTGTAATTACCGTGGTATACACGTTTTTATAGTTTAACGCTACGGTGTAACAGCCAATTTATATTATGTAAAAAAAAATCAGTGTTAATTACCAGTTTCAGATTTAAAAAGATTAAAAAACGTGTAGACAAGACAGACTCCGTCCCAGCTCGATGACTGCCGCAGCGGCACTGAAGAATATAGCAAAATGGCGGCCGAAGGAGAAAAATACGAGGGTGGGCCACTCAGCCTGCTGCGTTCAGGTTTAATAGAAAGATTGTAAATTCGAGTACTCCACTGTGCTTGAAATAGAGAGCCCGGTGGTGCTTGGCTTTCTTCTTTTGCTTTCTTTATTCCATGATGTTTAAACCATATAATTATCTTCAAATACAACATTGTATTTGTTAATGTAGTACTTCCCATATAAAATTCAGAGATTCAAAATAAAGAGTCTTTGACTGTACAATCAAAATGTACATTTTAGTCAACCAGTTACAAAATTGTTCTAAAACATTATTGCATCTACAATAATAAAACAATATAATATATAACAATATGCCATGATCACTAGTGCTCCTTTTCTGAATGAGTGCCCTCCCTTACTAATGATACTCTGTACATTTTGCTGACAAAACTGCATAAGGTCACACAACTGAAATGTTGCATGCGAGAGATTATGATTATGTTGTGTTTTTAGTGTTTCTTGGTCCAATTAAGTGAACTAATTCTGAATTAAAATAAAAGCTTGACAATTCACGGTGCATGAAATCATATTCCCACAAGGGAGCAGTGTGAGCTCTTTTTTTCGTGTGCCTGAACGCCGCTTGTGTGGAGTGGATGTGTTTACTTGTATGTGGCTTTCTTTAAGTAGGCATCAATGAATTCCATTATTTTTAGCACCTAAAAATAAGTCAGGTCAGGGCGATTTAATTTATACTGCACCACTGTACTGCTTGTGTGAAAAATCCCTGTGTTTCCCATCTTAGAGAGAATTAATTAATATAACAAAGGCAGTACAGTGCTTCCAACATTTTATGCAACATTCACACAGCCCTCTCCCACAGAAAAAAAAATGCAACAGTCCCTGCATATTCTCCACAGAATTACTCTCTTTTGTCTTAACCTTTGTAAAGGGACAGTTCACCCCAAAATCCAGAAAACATATTTTTCCTCTTACAGTACCTCTAGTGCTGTTTATCCATTGGTGTGAGTTGCTGAATTTTGATAATATTGGCCATAGACACTGCTTTGTGTCTACCGATGAGAGAAAACGGTTTCTACATGAAACTGCTCACAGCAAGGTCTGTGGCTTATGCTAAGTAACCACAGTAGTGCCATAGTATTCAATTTTATTAGCGAGAAGGCAGACATGTCTTTGGCCAATATCTCCAGTACTTGGCAACTCACACCAAAACAATTTTGCTGGATAAATAACATTACAGGTAAGAGGAAAATATGCATATAAAATATGCATTTTTGATTTGGGGGTAAACTGTCCCTTTAAGAATTTAGTGGAATAAAACTTGCAATAATTTGAGGGTGATGTCCTTTATTTGACCACATTTGTAACAACAACAACAACAAAAATAATGATGATGATGATGATGATGATGATATTGACAATAATAATAATAATAGTAATAATAATAACAATAATAATAATAATAATAATAATAATAATAATAATAATAATATTTTTAATGTTTTAAATTTTAGATATGTGCTTTCCTCCGACGCACCTGTCAAATATTCAGGTGTTTCCCCAACAATTTTACAAGCTTTAACAGCAAAACATACCAGATTTTAGACTGTAACTATCACTTCCGCATGGAATAAATGCAATAATATTCAGTGGTTGAATGAAACCAACTACATGAACAAATGCCTCACGCTTTCTTTATTTTGGAGGGCAATGAGCGGAAATGGTGTATTTTATTTTGTCGAATGTGACAGACGGCGGTTGGCTCGGTTGCACGAGCTCTGACAGTAGCCTTATCAGTTGCTCGGTTGGCTTAACTCCGCCGCCCGCTGACAGTCGGTAGCAGTTGTACCGCTGCCACCTTTCGAATGCGAAAAGAGTACAACTTAAAGCTAGTTTAACAACCAAACTGACAACTTTAGGAGTGAGATACAATCTGCTTTCTGGTTGCTGCACGTCTCAATGGACACTGTTCAGGTGGGTGTGTTTGTTAGCTGAATACACAGCAGGTTGATAAGAGTTAGCGTTAGCATGTCGCTAGCAGGGGTTGGCTAACAAGGGCAGGGCCAGTTAGCTGCAAGGTGACAAACAGGTAATGAGAGTTGTTGGGGTGCTTACACGAACGCTGAATCGTTTACACCTGCCTAACCAGCCTGCTCGTCCTTTTACACACTTTGTTTGTTGTCTCCAGAAAATGATGTCTGGGTTTTCCCTGGACCTAGGACCACTGAAAGAACCTCTTGGATTTATTCGTGTCCTAGAATGGGTAAGTAAAAAAAGTACTGAAATGTCTCTTAAATACATACGAAACCACGTTAAAGACCGTTGCTAGTTATTCTTATGTGTCCAGCCACCATATCTAACTAACTACTCTGCATTCCTCTCATTTGTCCTCGTGATGTTGACATTTCTTAGTTGTCCATTCCACTGATTCCAGATCCAATGCATGTGTCCGTCAGTGCTGTGTGCAAGATATTCTACTAACCTACAGATGAAAAAAGGTTCCCTGCTTTGTTCATTTGTAACTTTGTGAGTCTTGAGTCTTGGCTTTTGACCTGGTTCACTCTGTTAAATTATGCCTCAGCTTGTGGATTTACGATGCATTTGGCTACTCATTTCCTCAGTGAAATGTTAACCTAAATGAGGATGCCAACCTTCAGTTGTTAACCCTTGCAGAGTTGGTGCTCCTGTGAACTAGAGCTGTCATGTTGAAAGAATTTTATAGAAAAACTCTATCACAGTAAAAAGAAAAAAAGTAGTCTTAGGCACACAATTGTTTACTTTTTTAACAACCTGCTCACAGTGCAGGTTCAAAAAACATCACTGAGCACTTTCTGCTTTTGCTGCAAGCCAAAATTTTAGGCAGGACTGTTAAGACTGAACTGAACTGAGGTCTTGAATGAACACTTCTATCCCATATTTTTTTTTTTAATAGCGTCAGTACTTTTGATACTATAGATAAGAGATGTTGTGTAATTTTAAACTTGTGGTATTGAAAAAATATTGCAGTTTCAATACTTTTTGACAACCTTAGTGTGAAAAACCTTTATGTAGCTGTTGTGAGGAGGGCCAACTGTTGAGAATCAGTTACCTTGAATATACTGTAAATGCCCCAGAGTAGAACATGGTCTAAATATCACTGCCGTGTGACTAACTTCTTACTGACTAATCTTAATGGATGTATACTAAAACAAAGAAAATAGTTCAGCAGTGCTGTATTTTGCTGATGTGACAGCTAATATTCCCTGTACTCTGTATTCTGGTTGCTGCAGTGACAGACTGCAGTGCTAACTGCCCCCTGACAGCAGGCAGTGCTGTGTATTTAAGGCGTGGGCTTTCCTTGTTGAGCAGCCATGTCCTGTTGGTAATTAACATACAGCAGGCGTTATCTGCTGCTGTGCTGCAGTGTTTCACTTCTGTTCCACTATTGAAGTATACTGCACAATGCACACTGTTAGGATTGGGTATCATACAAATTGTGACCAATATGTTTTATTTTCTGTGTTTCACAGGTTGTTTTTTTTTGTTTTGGTTGTTTCATTGGTAAGAACATGGGAAGTCAGGCGATTAAAATGGTCGTAAATAAGACAGTTTAGCCAAATTATATACAACCTTATTTGGATGTAAAATTTAAAGTGATGGCACACTGTTTTCCTTGGCAATGATAGTAATAATCTGTCATTCCAAAATTAAGCCCATTCCAACCAGTACAGTAGGTCTAAGTTGAAACAGAAAGTTGGTCTGTTTGCATAATAAAAGGGATGGGAACTGATAAGATTTT
This sequence comes from Lutjanus argentimaculatus, assembly GCA_034769285.1. Classification (NCBI taxonomy): domain Eukaryota; kingdom Metazoa; phylum Chordata; class Actinopteri; order Lutjaniformes; family Lutjanidae; genus Lutjanus; species Lutjanus argentimaculatus. Next base: position 28,534,302 of record JAWZSL010000014.1, read on the forward strand.
TTAGATACCAGTGCCTTTATTATTTCAGCTTATTGATCTCTTTCTTTATTAATTTTCTATGTGGAAAAATGAACATCTACCCAGGTTTTCAGCACCAACACAACTGTTTCATCATCTGAACACAAGCTAGTAACATAGTAGAAAAAAGATATGTATGTGACTCAGGTATGCAAAAGTTCCACTGTTAGTCTGTCATCATCTAAAATGGATTAAAAGAGAGAATATTTGTACAGCATTTGTTTTCATTTCTTAGAAAATAGCTGCTCACCCGGACTGCCTATTGGTTATATTAATATAACAGGCTATTTAGCCTCTGTAACAGACCTGCTGCTCAGCTGGGAGGCAGGTATTCCTGGCATTCAAGCCCATGTTGCGGAGAAAGGTGCTTCAGCATATTGCTGGTGTTCCTTCCTTCCCTTAGATGAAAATGTCATGTTATGGACATTACAGCTAGCACTGCTGTCATCTTTCTTTGTGAAGTGAAGCCATGAATGAGTTTGAAGTCACTGTTTTGGAATGAGCAACTGTCATGCTGGCCTCGATAAAGGGATAATTGATACACTTGGAAAAATATTGATGGATCATACAATTTGGAACTTGTTCCAGTTGAGAACTGGTTTCAAATTGGCTTGATTCCCTTCTGTACTAACTACTCATGTTTCTAGTCTGTCTCTCTTTTTAGGGATGTTGCTGCTGCATTCAGTTTCAGCGACAGACCTTTTTTCACAGCAGACACTTTGACTTGTCATAGCACGAAAAAGCACAGGCGTGCTTCCATTAAGTGTCTCAGTAAGGTATTAGAGGTGCTTCTTTTGGTCCTGTACTCTTTCGACAGTTTCTTGAGTTTATCTATGATCTGTTTGATGCTTCAGTTGTATCCCACTGTAGCCATCTCGCCCTGTATCCATTCAAACTCTGGTTTGGTTCTTGAAGTCTCCTCAAGTTTATTCCAAACTTCTGACGAGGACCACTATGTAAGGAAACGGTTTGCCTCTTCCACAGACCACTGCTGCTTCAGTTTCATGTCCATGCTGAATCTGTTTTTTCTTTTTCTTTTATGGATTATGCAGACTAGATGCTACACTAGCTCTGTTTTATTTAAAAATGGTGGTCCATAGTTTTTGTTGGTCTCACTGTTTACGATAACCAAACCCACAGGCCCAATTCAAGTGGTTCTTGGTTCTAGACTAGCAAAGTTTTGGTGCTCTTCTCTTGAACCAGGCCAAGAGCCAGTTCTTATGCTGTCAAAATGCACAAAACTGGTTCAAGATTAAGCACTGGCTCCAAACCAGCCAATCAGTTGAAAAGGGGTACAAGTAAGCCAGTACACACAAAACCAGGACCTCATTTAAGCAGGATGCAGCCATCATTAATGTTATTGATTACACCTGTGCTTCTCATTTCATGTCAAAATGTCTGTCGTAAAAAGGTCTGCTATCTTGGAGTACAAGGTTATTAATACTAAAACCAAAACCAGCAGAATTATCCTTTATTTCAGATCATACTTGATGCTTGCTTACACTGTTAAGAGTGAAAAATTCAGGTCCATAATTTTAAAATAGAAAAGGCCTGTTTGAACAGAAGCTGTTAGGCAACACTAAGTTTTGTTATTTCTCACTTTGGACTGTTGGATGTGCAGCTGACAAGGTGTCTGGGTCTCTCTGGGCAGCTCTCACTTCCCTGGAAACTGACTGTAAATCCTGCTGGCTGCTGCAGCGCAGCATTCTCTGAGCATCTCCCTGGGGAATGTGGGTGTAATGGTATAAGTATACTGCACACATACCACTGAGGTAAATCAGCATTCATGCACTTGATTGTATAAAGGACATGGTATACTTGATGAAGGAACTGGTTTTGGCTGATTTGTACAGACAGAAGGACATGTTTTACCTTCTCTCAAATTAACAAGAGGGCTGTCTTTTTTCACACAAGGTTGATGTTGGCCTGAAGACACTCCAAAACACCAGGCTAGTTATACTTTGAAATTTTTTGATTGCTGCAGTGTTGATCCATTGCTTCAGATTTGGTACCAATAACAACCTAATAGCTTGATGGAAACTTTATTTTTAGGAATGCAGACATGTTTTTGTACAAACTCCTTTTTTTCTTTTGACAAAAGTAGCCAAGTTTTCAAAAGTGAAGTGCTTTCTAACACAAGCAGTGATATAAGAACATTGATAAGTAATGATACTACATAACGGTAGTGTTTTCAGTCAGACTGTTCCATGCCAGCTGTTGGTACTTTTGGCTGTCGATGCCTGGTGCTATGGACACATTTTGGTCAGTACCAAAGAAGTACTGAGTTTGATATGTGGCCAAAGTAAAACAAAACTATTGGCTTCAAAACGTCCCTCCGGAAAACAGAAATTTTGAGGTTACGTCCATGTTGATGTGCATTCTGTGGGGAGCAGTTTACAACTGTCTGTTCATGATTTTTCAAAAAATATCACAATTTGTTCTTTTGCCACAACATTATCTTCTTTATCTTCTTTCTGTTTCAGTTTTAAGTGCTAACAGTTGTTAGTGTCTGAGTCTTGTGACTAACAGGGCTGCTGCTGTCAATATGGAAATGTGGTTGTCAGTTTAGTGGCTCTGCTTTTTGAGTTTGAGGATCTTTTCTGCTTTAGGACTGTTACTGAGCTTTCAAATCTGATTTTCACAGCTGAAGATATCATTCAGTTTTTAACCCTTGCTATTTCAGATTTCTCCAGGCGGGTCAACAAGTTCATTTTGTTGTTGATCTGCTTCAGTCTCAAGGTTGGAATAGACAGAATTCTTGCAGGGTGAGACAGTCTTAGTATTCTAGAGCTTGGAGAAACTGTTTAAATCCCTCCTCCATGTTCTTGGAAGATGTTTATAACTGAGATTACTGGATGTCAAACTGGCCTGTATGCCACTATCTGTAAACATGGACATTAGCCAGCAGGCTAACAGCAGTTAATCACAATGTCAGGTGGAGGGTGATCACCACTAAGGGACATGGTGGTCTATGTATTTTTGTAATCATGGTCTGTTTTTGCCATTTTGTTTTGAGCCAGACTACCAGCGGCCTGATATTGGCCTATCACTGCTAGCTTATATTGGTCTATATCAGATTGGTATATATGTTGTCTGATATATATGATATGAAAACTGTTTTATGCTGTATGTCCCTGTCATGTGCTGTTTACAACATGGTTCAAGTCAGTCAGGCAATTTGGTCAGAAAACTGCTTGCCCAAAGTCAATATTTACTTGCCCCTGTACAAATTCTTTTATTAGCTGTTTAAAATAGCAACAATGACTAGTGTTATTTTTCATGTTTAATCTATGGCTGCAAAGTTTATAAAATGTCAGAAAATAGTGACAAATGTCCATCGCAGTTTTTCAGTCCAAAGTTCAAGGTGGTGTCTTTAAATGCCTCTTTCTGTCAGTCTGAAACACACAGATATTCTGTTTAATATGATAATAAACATCATTCTCATATTTGGGAGGCTAAAACGGCATTTTCTGTCATATTGCATGAAAAATTACTTGAAGAGTTATTGGTTATCAAAATGGTTTAATAGTTTAATTCATCTTTACGGATTTACTAGCCCAACATGGCATTTTACACGTGTGCAATCCTTATTGATGAGCCCTGTACAAGTAAAGGCTGTTGTATAAAAAACTAAATTGCTATGTCAGAACCTTGTGACTGGCTGCTGCTGTCTCTTATCTGACCTGCCACTCCCTGAACAGGAGAGCTAGTGAGGAATGCAGCGGGTTTCTGCGGGAGGCTGGGTGGGACGCTGGACTCTGGACAGGGAACCCCTGCCCTATGTGGAGGGTTTATTTGGGGTGCTGTCAGAGTGGCCCCGGCGGGGTGGGTCAAACAAGGCTGAGATGAAAGTTGAGAAATGTTGTGGAGATCCAGAGACACCTGAAAAATGAAACCCATTCCTGAAAATCCTCAGTGGGCCTGAAGCTTGCTAAATACTGCACTGCATTTGTCTGTGTGTGTTTCTTGCTGTTCCTACACTACTGCAGCCTACAGACTGCTCACCTCAGTGTCTGTGCTCACTCTGTGCTTCAACCCATTGTGTACAACTGCTATGTAGTTGAAAAGGATCCTGATGATTTGGGAATGTGCATTGGTAGATGTGGGCGTAAGTGAACAAAGGACATTATTCTTGAAAGAAAGTACGGAAGCAAGAACCACATGCCCTAATCAGAAGCTTTTCATTGGAGGAAGGATGTCTTGGGAAGAGGGAGAGATGTGTGTAAGGGGGTGCCCTTTGTCACTCAGTACTCCATATTGGTGTGCTTTATTCATATATGCTTTACAACACAGTGATTGCAACACAACCATTTGGTTATGAGAAAAGAGTCAGTTCCTTGTGACCATATTGACATATTGTTACTGTCATATGAAAACCACAAATCTCCAGTTTGGTTGCCTGTAATTAAGTTAACGGATTAGATCAGTGGGTTGAAGTCATTTTCCAGACCCTTCTGACTGATCAGAAACTGTCAAAACACTTTGCATAATGCAAAACATGCACATGTCACTGTCTTTTAGAATGATTTTAGGTTATCACAGACATGGTCGCGTACATGGTGGCTGATAAATAACGGGAAATTTCAATATATGTTTGAGGTAATTTAGAGAGTCATTTATTGATGAAGTTTTATTTTTACTTTTGAATATTGGTGAAATATGATTAAAGATCTTCATGGTGCCATGAATCTACTGTCTTTAAAGGGCATCTCCATCTGTGTTCTTTCTATAGTCAGACAGATATATCGGTCAGCCGATATCAGGGGCCTGATATTGCTCTATTGCAGCTATATTAGTCTATGGTTGGGCGTTATCTTCCAAATTGTTATAGCAAAAAACAGTCATGTTTAGATGCCCTTCCTTCCCTTCCCTCAGGTGTATATGTAACAGCGTCATCATGCGATAACCTATGTCAGGTCATGTAAACATTTTTAGAAGGGCTTGGGGAAAAATATCATTTTGATGCTAAAACATTCATATTTTAACTAAAGTTTGAATGTTTGGATTTAATACATAAGGTACACTACTGGACCTGCCCTTTAATCACACATTCTGACATGCCTCCAAATTAATATCATGCAGTCTGACAGAATCTACTACAAAGATTTTACCAGAGTATTTTGCAAGATTACTGTTATCAGTAGTGTATAAGGGCATTTATAACACAAACAAGTAGAGCTGTTTAATCTAGGGCTGCAATATCTATAACATGTCAGAGAAAAGTGGCCAAAGTCCAACCCAGTTTTCCAAGGGGACGTGTTTAAATGTCTTATTTTGTCAGTTTAAAACACAAACATATTCCTTTTAACATGATAATGAATAAAGAAAAGCAGGAACTGTCTATATTTGAGAGGTTGCAAACAACATTTTGCATGAAAAATGACTTAAATGATTAATCTGTTATCAAGTGTTGTACAGAAAAAGTCAATGACCACAATATAGACTGAACTGAGATCTCGAATAAGCATTTAGATCATTTTTGTAATAGCTTTGGTACTTTGGACACGATCACGTTATTATTGTAATGTTTTTAAATGTGGTATCGAAAAAGTATCAATACTTAAATACTTTTAACAACCTTACTAAGCCATTTGATAATGTTTAGAAAGCTTAAAGACTGCATACAGTTCCCCAAACAGCAGTCATGTATTCCAACCTTAATGAAACACTTCACATATTTTCTTCCAGCTTTCCAAGTATTATTTACATGGATGTTATGTCTATAACGTATGCCAGTGTTGGCTGTATGACGGAGAGCTGCTGTATGAAATCCCACTCTGTCTCGCTGCCTTTAAAAATAGTATGAAACGACAGCAGTCAGGATCTCATCAGCATTGTAGTCGAGTTGTACTCGGTTTACAGATATAGACCCTTAACAAGGTTTTTCCTGGCTCAGAAAAGACCACCAGTGCTACTCAAGGGTGTAAGAGGTTTTTGGGAAGGCTTGGTTGTATAGTATCACGAGGACAGTCATCACAGGAAAGGCTTATAAGTCTTTTCGTGCAATTTCTACAGTGCCAGTAGAGTACTGCTCAGGCCTGACATTTTGACCCGAGCCCAACCCCACCAGATTCATTCAGGTCTGAGTCCAGGCCAGGTCCTACAGCCAACAACATTCATCCTGAGCCGAATGCCAGCGTGAGGTGTGCCTGCTGCAGCGACGCTTCAGATCTTGTCCAAACCTTGCTGCTAAATTCACCCACCTGAGAAATTTGTCAGCAATGGGTGCAAACTAGACCTTTCTTAACCCAACCCTGATTTGCTAATAAACTGAAACTCCTGACTGCAGTTGGTGCTGCAGCACCGTTGACTCTCTGGCGACCCTGGAGAGGCATCACAGTTTTTCTGCACAGTCAGTTCATGTTAAAGGTTAGAGGAAATGTTCTGGGTTCCCCTCTGCTTTCCATTCTTCCTGCTGGTGTCTGCTCTTTGTCAGCAAAGTTGAAGATCTCAGCTTGTTTTTCTCCCTTGAAGAAACGTTTTGCTGACGTTCATTCTTCTCTGCAATATGAAAAACAATGTCTACAGAGTAAAATATTCAATCACAGTATTCACAGTTGATGTAAAGAATTTAAAAAAATCTTATTTGTCCTTTGTTTTGCTTAAGTTTAGCATTGTCTACTCAGCACTGTATTACAAGTATGTTACAGTTGTGGCAGTATAGAGAGACAAAGTTCTGTGCCCTCTGGTGGACCAACATGGGACCTAACTTAAATATGAACTGCAGTCAATGGCGAGAGACAAATTATTTTTTGATCCAGTTCGAATTGTGCCATGAATTACATATATGATGTTTGTCTTTAAAAGATAATTTTGCAAGTCAAGAAAGTCTAAGTTTGGTGTGAAAATCAGACTGTGAGGATACGTGATTAGAAAGACCACACACCCAGAAGTCACATAATTTTCTCCCTCCAAAAGCTAATGTTAGCAGCTGAAGCTATGATGCCTTGGTATTTTTGTACCAGAATGACATCACACAACAGCAGGTCTTGCTTGTTCTTTCTCTTCAGGGTTGATAAAAGGACCAGGAGTAAATTAATAAAACACTTCAGGAAAGATAACATTACAAGTGGCAGCGAGATTGGTGTAGGTGGTATATTGTGTAAGACGAGAGGTGTAGTTCACTGAGTGGTTTCAAACAAAGCTTAACTGAAGTATGACAAACTGAGACTTTCTTGACTTGTAAAATTATGTTTTAAATTGGCAAACATATGTGTAATTCATGGCACACTTCAAACAGAATCAAAAATTATTTGTCTTTTGCTAGACTACATTTCATATTTTTTTTTCCTGAAATTAGGTCCCACAGGGGGCACTGGAAGGGGTGTGATTTTGCCTCTCTATAGCCTGCTTGTCATCACCAGACACATTAGACAAATCTTAGTTTTGTTGTTAAATCTATGTGATGTTTGATGTTTTTAAAGCACCTTTTATTAAGTAAAGCAAGTTTATTGTATAGCCCCTTTGAAACAGTAGTAATTCCAGGTACTTTTACGTAAGGAAAAGAATGCATTAGATTATCATGAAAAAGAATAAATTAAAATTTATTTTGTAAGGACAGCTCACATTAATCAACATTTCTGTAAATGAGCTAGTATTAGCAAGCTGGCTGATTTTCAACTGAAGTCCTTTGGCTAGATGTTTTGAAACCTATAAAATGATCACAATCAAGACAACATAAAATAAAGAAAAAATAAAATAATAATAATAAAATCAATTAAAGTAGAAATATACAAAAATAACTGACAAGACATACAGTTTTTCTGCACCTATAGCGAAATAATGAATTGCCCCAAATTTGTTAAAGGTGCCGTCGAGAAAATCGGTCAGTGGCACAGGTTTGGTTCGGACTCGTGGTACTACCAGCTGACTCCTGAAAAGACAAGGGACCTACTACGATTTTTTGGGGAAGACCACACATAACACCAATCTAGTAGTCCACCCTTCTTGAGATAAAGGCACGAATGGGTTTCTCAAAGTCTTGTATCTACATAAAATGTCTAATTCTTGCTATTATCCAGTGTTATCTGGATCAGTAGTTCATTTCAACATTTAAAAGAGGTGAAGCATCAACTAAACCACATTTTGTCTTAAGAAAATATGCTGTAAATGTTAAGATTAATACCTATGTTGTCCTTTAAAGGATAAGGCTGGTGTAATATTTTTATAATTACAGTGGAAACCTCTTATAGTCATCATGTCTGGCAGGGTCACATTGACTATAAGCAGATGGTTACTGTAACCAGACTGTTTTTCTCATGCAGATCATCAACTAATTGACATTTATATATTTATCACATGAATACAAAGTAATAAAACAGATAGCTTCACAGCTTTATCGATCACCGAAAGCCCATTCAACGGGGTATTGCATGACTTTGCTCACTCCATCATAAGCACATGGTTTCTTGTTACTTGAGTCGACTACACAAGGTAGCCTGAGGAGGAACACCAAGTGTCACTGCTGAATTGGATTGTTTTTGGGATTTGTCATGAGCTTCAGAGAGAGTTTGTTTTTCTTCCGTAATGAGTTCAGTGTGCACCAACCAACCAGCTGTATCATGGGAGTTAAAAAAAGGGGGATTACTGTCATTTTTAGAATTGTTTTCCATATGTTGTCATGTATGAAATGACCTAAACTGAACACTTACCATCATTAACCAGGTGGTCTTTGAGCAAACATTACTCATTAAGAGAAGGAAATAATTTGTTGGATTGAGTCAAAATTAACTACAGCCTGTGTGTGTGTTAATGGTAACAAAGGATGGCAATGATGATCTAGTATGCCAAGATTACTATAAAATATTAATTCTTTAGTGAAAGTGGGATCAAACCATCAAATCAGATGTTGACAGATGTCTTTTTATAGAATGCTGTCAGCCCAATGTATGTTTGTCTAATCCTACCGGGAAGGATGCAGTAGCCCAGCAGAAACAATTGCTTTATTGTCTAGGAATATGACATTTAACTACATGTAAACTGTGGAAAAATGACTTTTTGCGAGAGCTGAACTGGTTGAAGCCGAATGTTTGGTTTGTCAACTTCGTGTTAAAGGGTTTGACATTTTTGTTTTCAGCTCTCTGAGGGAAAGGGAGCCAGGGAGGGGAGGGGGTTTCCTGTGTGGAAAAAGGATGTAACAACTGCAGGGAGAGGCATAATAGTGAAGTAGGGAAGTTAGTTCAGAAGGTGAAAAAAAAATCACACTTGTTACTTGTGGGAAGGGAGAAGGCATCGTATCAATTTAATATGGACTTGAGTTCTAAAAGACAGCACAGATCAAAAGTGTCTGAATTTAATGTTTGCAAATTTGTGGACAATATGTAGCAATTACACGTAAAAATGGAGTACCACCGTCTACAGAGTGAGTTGGACTGTGTATAAATAGGTTGAAATCCTGGTTAATATACAATCTATGGTTTCCCCCCCCCCCTCCTCCCCAGACACGGCTATGACCGGCAGGCTGCAGGAGCTCCACAGTAGCACATGATGCATGCAACTTGATCAGCTGTTTATAACTGTCAGTTATAAAACAAAAGCCCACTGCTCTGATGAGTCAAGTGGCTGCCTGTCTCACTGCCTGCCAAACTACATTAACATTTTGCTCAATTTAACAGTTATAAAAATCTGCGCCTTCTGCAAGATTATTAATAATTCGTTATGAGTCATAAACAGACACTGACTCATTTGGTGAAAATTCTGCATTAATATGAGCTCTGATTAATGTGAAATGGAACCAACTTGCCTCTTTATAAAACCTCAAACTTCTTTTAACCCTGACATGTTTCTTTTGCTCCTACAGGTGTTCACCATCTTTGCCTTTGCCACCACTGGAGGTTACTCTGGGACAACCCAATTTATGGTCACCTGCAAAACTGGCGAGGAGCAAGACGTAAAGGCTGTATTTGGCTATCCTTTCAGGTACTGTAAAACACTAGAATGCTCCCAGTCATAACAGCATTTGCTGTTTATCTGCATTTAATGTGTGAAACTGCATTTTCAGAGTGTTTTCTTAAAGTTTGTTACCCACAGTGAAATGCCAGGACACATGTCCAGTCTGTCTCCTCTTTCAGTAAACAACAGTATTGTGCATTACTGCCATCATCTGGTGAAAAGTATGGTTGCTCCACTTTGTCTCAGCAAGATAAACCTCAAGTCTGAGCCCTGCACCTCTCTTGTTAGTTGCTTATTTTGTCGCTCAGTGAAGGAGAGCACAAAGTACTGATGTTCCAATCAAAAATTAACATCTGGCAGATGTAGAATCTGCAGTGGCTGTGAAACTCACAAAGAGTCAGTGTTTGGTTTGTCTGTTCTGGGCTACTGTAGGAACCAATACCATTTTGTCCTTCCTGATACTGATTCCGATACCTGAATTTATCGTATTGCAGAAATATTTTGTGCATGGTCTATGTCAGTACTTTCACTTTCAAAGTCTACCCTTGATTCACTCCGTGAGCTACTGAGCCCTAACTGTGCCCTCTTAACATCTGTCAGGTCAGGTTCGGTTTAGAGCTGCAATGATTAATCGATTATTAATTTAGTCGCCAACTATTTTGAGAATTGATTAATCAATTTGAGGGGAAAAAAAATCTGTCAATTCAAACTGTTTGATTTCAGCTTCTTAAATATTAATATTTTCTGGTTTCTTTATTATAACATATTCTGTATTTTAGGCAGTATTGGAGGCATTATCCACAGGGCTTGAAGACCTCCGGCACGGTGCCGGAAATCCGGCGTAGGGATATTTTGGTGAAGTTTTTTTTTTTTTCTCTGTAACCAGTCGTTTAAAGTGATAGTTCCAACTACCAATGGTACTCAAGGTAACCAAGGCGTTCTAGCCAATCAGAGGCAGAGTAGGGTGGGCCTTAAGTTTTCAACACTTGGACAGCGTTAGCGGTGAGGAGCTGGTTTACTGTGTACTGCTAGCATGGATGCCAGGTATGTTAAAACCGGCGAGGAAACCTCGAGATGGGAAGCGGGAGTAAAAAATAAGTGCCGCTGGGGTTGGATAGAGGAGGCCGGAGCAGATGGAAAGCCTCACGGTAGCTGGTGTCAAAAGCTCAAGGAGCCAGGAGCTTGTTTTTGTGTACCGTGCTCCAGAAAACTATTGTATGGCAGCAGCGGGAAAAAAGTTTTAGCTCATCATGCTTCAGACCCGGGTCACATAGCGTCCGTGCGTGCTCTCTCCCACACATCGACCTTACCAGGAGCGACGGCTACAGGTACCACAGCAACATCTATGACCGACCGTGTGTGTGAACAGAAAATTCGTATGACTGCGTTTATAGCTGAACACGATCTCTAGTTCACAATGGCCCGGCCACTTGTGGAGCTGTGCAAGAAGTTAGCCGAAACACAAAAATGCGTTTAGCCATTTAGCACTGTTTTCAAAGAGTTTTACTTCCCATTATCATGTAGTGCAGTGTGATAAATATCAGTCAGACAAATAGATTTTTTTTTTTTTTACCTAAACAGACATTGTGATATTCTTCTTTTTTTTTTGGCATTTTTGCCTTTATTTGACAGGACAGCCAGAGAGAGAGTAGACAGGAAACAGGGCAGAGAGAGAGGGGATGACACGCAGCAAAGGGCTGAAGGCAGGAGTGGAACCAGCGGCCGCTGCAGAGGACTAACAGCCTCCATACATGGGTCGGACGCTCTACCAACTGAGCTAAACGTCCACCCACATTGTGATATTCTGATATCAGGAAAAGAGTCTTTTGTTTATCATGATTTTAAAGAAATGATTGGAGGGAAGTGTTGAATCCCTGTTAAATTTTCTTATGATGGAGCTAATCTGCAACCATAGAGATGAGTTGGAAGGTTCCGTTTGATCTGTGCACACGGTCTCTTTTAACCCTTTCACATGTTCTCTTATTGCCTTCCTTGGATAGAAGAGTAACCCAGGTGAGGACTTGTTTTCTCTGAAATCACACAACAAGAGACTAAAAACAGGAGTCATTCGAGTGGCTGTTGAAAGCCCTCTCCTTCTTGTTCTCCCCTCAGGTTGGGAGCACACCCATATCTGCGTCTGGATTGTAACACTGTTACAAAGAATGAAACCTTCCTGCAGGGCGACTTCTCCTCCTCGGCAGAATTCTTCGTGTGTGTCGGGGTGTTTGGGTTCCTTTATTGCACTGCCACACTGGTCCTTTACCTGGGCTACCAGAGTGTCTACCGCCAGACCAGCCGTGGTCCCATCATAGTGAGTACACATCCTCTGGTCAGCAGAGAGCTTTCTTCATAACACTAACCCCCTCCACACACCCCGGCTCTGGGTATGAGGAGAGCTGAGCTTGTTGTTTACAGCTCAGGCATTCAAACCAATATCAGGCTTGTGTTACAACATCACAGGGGGCTGCGTTTATCTGTTAGGTTCAGGTGTGAGGCATGAAGTATGATCCAGTGAGAGTAGCTGGAAATGGAACTAAAAATTCATGCTTTGGTACGTACAGTACCATATCTTTGGAGTGACAGTTTGGTACAGCAGGGAAATTAAAAAATGTAGAAAAGATCTTTTTTTTTTTTTTTCATTTATTTTGAAAAATGTAAACATTCAGCATTGGTTCATATGCCCTAATTCTTACTGTAAAATTTAAAGGGACAGTTCACCCCAAAATCCAAAATACATATTTTCCTCTTAACCCTGTAGTACTTTTTATCGTCTAGATTTTTTTGTGTGGGTTGCAGAGTTTTGAGGATATTGGTTGTAGACATGTCTGCCAGAAGACATTATATTAGAGAGAACTCTAATATAATGGAACTAAATGGCTTGTACTGTCAAAGCACCAAAAAATATTTTTGAAAAACTCAAAATCAGTGTCTCTTTCCAAAAATCATGACCTGGTTACTCAAGATAATCCACAAACAGCTTAATGCAGGAACTACTTTATATCTATAAGAAAGATCTACTTTCTTGCTATGAGAAAGAAAGTAGTTCCGGTAGATTCTACTGCATAAAGAAAGTAGTTCCTATGAAACTAATCATTACAAAGGCTATGGATTATTTTGAGCAACCCTGTCATGACTTCATGATTTCAAAGAGACACTGAATTTTTCAAACAGTTTCTTTTGGCGCTTTGAGAACCACCAGCGGAGTGCCATCTAGTTCCATTATACTGGAGAGAAAGCAGACATCTCTACATTGATATCTCCAAAGTCTGCAACTCACACCAAAAATCTAGATGGATAAATAACACTGCAGGCCAGGTGGAAAATATGTATTTTTGATTTTGGTCCCTTTAAATTTCTGTGTTTCTTACAAAACAGTTGGACTGCCCCCTGATAGTCAAAGATTCAACTTCTTAGTCAACTGAGATTCTTAAGTTGAGCATTCGGTTTTGTTTCCCTTGTCAGTCAGTTTTTATATTTGCTATTTATTAAAAAATCCTGACAACATATGCCAGTGGGTAACTGATGAGAGAAGGTGAAAGGAGTGGTTGGTTAACAAGTTGCAGTTCTTGTTTTTTAGCTGTGTCTTCGTAAACAGAGGAGCGCAACAGCACGACAGGCTGTAAACTTTACAAACTGAGTCTCTGAATCACCACAAACCACAAATTAACTGTGATGGAGGCAAAGAATAGTGATAGAAATCAAGTGCAGGTGACACACTGCAGCAGCCACTTCACCACAGCGCACCAGCGGAGCCTGCACGGCAGGTGACGCTTGTTTGCTTGTGCTTGTTTTTACCACTGACAGGCTCGGATTGGTATTACAACTGTCTGAAAACATTCTGGAAAGTTCAGTTACTTAGAGAGTAAGACTTGTTTTGCTTAACTAGAAACAGCTGGTGTGCTCTTGCCAAACTCCCTTTGAAAAACCAGTGAGTAACCGGGTCATGATTTTTTTTGCAGCTGAGTCTTGTCAAACTTTTTTGCCAGGCAAATGTGTTTTTGGGGTTTGTTTTGCTTTTCTTTTTGCCATGAATGAATAGATGAAGGGACTGCCTTTTTTTCATGCAGAGCTGAAGTCTGTTTGAACTTGTCACTACATCACTGTTCTCTGGGAGAGTGTGCCACACATTCAAGCTCTCTGCATCTTAATCCACCATTTTCATGGGAAAAGAGCTTGCATCCACATAGCATGTCCAGGTCACCTTTGTAGATGTCTGCCTGCAGCAAAACACCTGAACAAAAGAAGCAAACAGGCAAATAGTAATTAAACTCCCAACTTAACATTGTGACATTCAGTGCTTGTGCAGTGATAGATATTCTAAAACAGGAAGCAGAATTCACTCATCATTTCATCATTAAATATCATTGTCAAATGATGACATTGATGTGAAAATGTAACTCGATTAACTCACACTGTAGTCTGTGGATTAACTCCTATAAGCTTGTGCTGACAATATGATGACCAGTAAGACTGTCTTAAAGATTTTAGAGGTTTGGATACACTTATAGGATGTTAAAGATAATCTATGTGGTATTCTTTTCTATGGCATTCATAGTTTTTTTTTTTAATTTTTGCTACCATCCAGACAGCAACTGATTTGTCTTCTCTCCAGGATTAACTGTTTCTTTTTTTTAAATCACAACAGTGATATTGTTGAGTACATATTTAGCCGTGTAACAGGTTTTGCCATTTCAAAGTAGTCCTGTGCTCTGAAAATATACCTGATGTTTTGTCACCCACCCACCACTTCATAATTATAACACAGAATCCAAACTTTATTAAATTGCATAATCATTCTTCACTAATCACATTTTACAATATCTGCAGTTCACTGTGAGCTCATTCTTTATATTTCAGGCAGAAAAAGCACGTGTATAGAAGAGAATCATAAAAATGTTCAGACCTTCTTAATGAGGGGCTCCAGCCCCTGTGTAATCCTGAACATCAATATGAAAGTATAGTATATAGTATAGTGCATTATATTGAGATTATCCTATACAGTTAGTGAATTTTTTTATTGTATTTTTAATTCTGAAGTTTTATGATTGGAGTCTGCACACGAATGCGTGCAGTAGCCAAAACATTAGTGTATGTCTTGAATTCAAATTTTTAAAAAAAAGTAAAATAGGAACTTTTAGAGATTTTAGATTTTTGTTCTTTGAATGAAAGTATACTCATTTTATAAAGTAGATAAGGTTTACATGCAATAGGAACTGAGATAACCCTCTGTCTCACTCCAGGGATATTAAATGTGTGTGTGTGTGTGTGTGTGTGTGTGTGTGTGTGTTTACTGTGAACTCCCTGCCAGGACCTGGTGGTACTGCTGCCTTTGCCTTCCTGTGGCTTGTGTCGTCCTCCGCCTGGGGCAAAGGCCTGACTGATGTGAAATGGGCCACTAACCCAGAGCACCTTGTGGAGTCGTGCACAGACGTCTGTAAAGCAGGAGAGTTTCCTTCCATGGGTCGTCTCAATGCCTCTGTGGTAAGTAGTGGTACTGTAGCGCTGGAGGCTGTGTTACCTTCTTCTTAAGGGGATAGTTCACCTTAAAAATGAAAATTCAGTCATTTTCTACTCACCTTTTTGTAGTCCACAAAACACTGCTGGAGTTTCAAATGGAAAAAATAACAAAAAAAAGCACATAAAATGTCTCCATACTGCTCATCTGGTGTAATCTAAAGCCCCAATATGCCAAGTTGACAAAAAAAAAGTTATTTCCACCATGTTTTTAGCCTGAATCTTCACTGGAGATCCTTAGCTTGGAGCCACGCTCACATGCGCGTGCACACTGTCTGAACTGGGTGTGTGTGGTGTGCACAACGTCATGTTGAGGCTTTAAGAGAGTTGGTTTATACCAGTAAAGCAGTATGTAGGCATTTTATGTTTTCTGTTTGTTTGTTTTCTAGTTTTGGTTGTTTTTAATGCAATGCAATGAAATAAAACAATGATTTAAAGTCCATGGAAATAATGCATTCTTCTTAATGGTCAGGATGATTTTATTTTTATTCATTTTTTTTCTAATTAGTTAATGCTAAGTACTGGGACACTGGAAGTCAGTCAGAGGTCAATCCGTATAATAAATGGTAATAAAATAATGAGAGAGTTTCTCAAAATAATCACTGAAGAATAATAATAGCAATAGAGCTGCAACGATTAATCGATTATCAATTGATTATAAAATTAATTAACAACTATTTTGTTAATTGACTAATTGGTTTGAGATATTTTTAAAGATAAAAAGTCAAAGTTCTCTGATTTCAGCATCTTAAGTGTGAATATTTTCTGGTTTCTTTCCTCCTCTCTCACAGTAAACTGAATATATTTCTTGACAAATCAAGACATTTGAGGACGTCAGCTTGGACTTTGGGAAACACTGATCAACATTTTTCACCATTTTCTGACATTTTAAAACAAACAACTATTAATTAATCGTGAAAACAATTGACCAACTAATCGACTCTTAAAATAATTAATTGCAGCCTGAAATAATAATAATAATAATAATAATAATAAATACAGTTACACCAAAACATAGTGTGTCATTGTTATGAATAGGAGAATTCTGCATTGCTTCTGTTCCTTGTTGATAGTGTGTGTAGGATGCTTCATAAATAACTGTGCTTCCTCCATACCAGAGATGCTGGCATACAACACATATGTGGTAAGAGACAAAAAGTATTTTGATCAGATAAACGAAGCCAACATGCTTCATACTGATGCCTTCACCAGCAG
Organism: Lutjanus argentimaculatus; assembly: GCA_034769285.1. Classification (NCBI taxonomy): domain Eukaryota; kingdom Metazoa; phylum Chordata; class Actinopteri; order Lutjaniformes; family Lutjanidae; genus Lutjanus; species Lutjanus argentimaculatus. Next base: position 28,550,940 of record JAWZSL010000014.1, read on the forward strand.
GAAGATCACAGTTCTAACCGTTTTTACAGTTTGCATTTTGTAATAGATTAGGAACACAGTATTCCACATACTACTGGTGGGTGTACAGTGTATTGGAGTTGTGTGTCAGTGTTCTGGTGCTGGCAGCGCCCTCTGGTGTTCAAAATAAAAATGGACAGTCCCTTCCATTGCTTGGAGTCCTTCACTATTTGCTGCAGCAGTGTAGTGTTAACTATTTAGAGGCCTAATGCAGTTTTTTATAATGAAAATATAATCTTGCAGTTTTTATTTTCCAGTTTTGGATGCACTATTTGAGTCAAAATACATGTGTAAATGCAATTATTGTTCAGATTTTCACATCCTTGTATCTGCATTTATTAATAAGAGGGTAATGAAAGTGTTGATGTACAGGTCAGACCTATTTTTAAAGCCTCTGGAAACCCAAATCCACAATAGCCTTTCTGGCTCTGTAATTTAGGGTCTCATGTACACAGTAGTAAGCATCTAAAAAGTATTAGTTTTAATCTAAATTTGAATTATTGTCATAATGTTTTTGTACCCTGATACTTGAATTGGGTGGGATTATGCTCAGACATTTATCATAGGATTGATTCCATAAACAAACCATAAATAAATCCACTTCAGTTTTCCCACCAAACAGGTTCAACAAAAGTTCTGTCTTTGCTTCAGCATATTCTGCCTCTTTGAGTCTGAGCCAACTCAGTTATGGGGAACTGAAGCCGTTATATCGCTCCAGACTCCAGTCATTTTACTTCGCACAACATGGGAGTTGCTGCCTCAATCCTCAGCAAGTAATGTTAGTTCAGACTAACTGATAGACTGAGACAACAAGGCTTTGACAGACATGTATGCTGTCAGAAAGCCTGTCTGACAGTGAGGTAAAGCAGCAAAAATAGTCTCAATGTAGTGCACGCAACTGCAACTGATGAAGATTTTTTTTTCTTCTTTTTTTTTTCTTCTTTTTTTTTGAGACACTCAACTTTATTATCATATATGCAGTTTTACTATTTCAGATTTCTAGAGGCTTTAAGCCTTACTTTATGGTCACCAGAATTTAGGGACATTTCACTCCAAAATATAAAATACATATTTTTTCCTCTTGCCTATAGTGCCAAGGGGTGGTTAGTACACAAGATTCAGTTCTTGTTTTTTTTTTAGCTGCATCATTCTACACAAAGCAATGTAGCAGCATGACAGGCTGCAAACATTACAAACTGAGTCTCTAAATCACCATAGAACTAACAGTGATGGAAGCAGAGAAGAGTGATAGAAATGCAGCGCATCTGACATGCTGTCAGCCACCTCACACCAACAGGCTCAGATTAATAGTGTCTGACAACATTATGGAAAGGATTACTACAGTGAGAGAGCTTTTCGGAGTAAGATATGTTTTGTTTAACCAGAAACAGCTGATTTATTGCTCTTGCCAAACTCCATTTAAAAAAAACTGTTATTTTAACATCGTCATCATAAACTTCATTCATACTCAATAGAAACAAAATGAAACTCACCAGAAACCTCAGTTCATTTTACTTCTGTTCCAACACCAGCTCTGGTTGGTCAAAATAAACCCTTCATTCATGGCGTGAGGGAGCACAGAGTGTGCAGGCTGCTCAGGTTAGCTGATTTTATACCTGGACTACCAGAGGGAGCACACTTTTACTTTCTTTCACGACTCTTGGTGGTAAAACATACTCACTTAGGCTGATATAAGAATTATGTGTAAAAAAAAAAAAAAAAAAAAAAAAAAAACTGAATTTTCCATTATACTTATTGTATGGCCAAATCTTATCTGAATCAGGACAGGCCCATCAAAACAGTGATTATTTTGGTCAAAAAGCAGCAGTGATTACCAGATAATAGAAACCCTGATTATTTGTCACTCATCATCTCATATTTCCCTGTCTCTCTACAGATTTTTGGCTTTTTGAACTTGATCCTGTGGGCAGGTAACTGCTGGTTCATTTACAAGGAGACTCCATTCCACAATGATTCCAAGCCACAGGCCACCATGGAGGAAGGAGGGGTCCCTGGGCCCTAGTCGCATCACTGAGGCTCCTCAAGCATAGCCCTGTACCCACAGCAGAAATGCTTTGTGCCCAACACTGGTCTCTGATGTTAACCTGCAGAAATGGAAACAAAAGGAAGTAATTACCCTAAATATCTCCCAATACCTCTTAGCACTTGCCATTGTTGGGAAGTTAACCCAGTCCCCGATGACTGAGCAACACCGTGTTCTTTATTTTTCCCAAAATTTGTCAACTCCCAATTCCCTCGTGCCTTGAAAACACTAAGTGCAAATATAAACTAAAATGCTTACACACTACTGAATGAACAATAGGAGCTACTGTGAATGTAGCCTGAGTTGAAACCTGAGGCTGTGTACATTTGGTGAGGAGAACAGCAGGCCTGCAGTGCATTTGCTCCCACATTAGCACATTGTCCTCCCTTGATGTCTGCCCTGCAGGGAGTCACCTAGTGATGAAATTGTGATGTAAAAATCCAGAATTTCTACTGGTGCTCAGCCAGGGAAAAGGCAAAGGACTAACAGAAGTTGAAATCAAACAACCAAGTGTGCCATAAGAAGCAAGTTCCAGAATCAGACTTTGTAGGTGGTAGCAAATGCACATGAGGGCTTCTATCTTGAGCCAGTCCGGTACAGGCCTGCTCTTCTTCCATCATGTAATCTGTAAGAGGAGGTGCTACAGTACAGATTCCAAGTACTGCAATTCTAAACATGTCACTAATTTCAGTTCCAATAGATGAGCCTGAAGGTAAAATTTGTGCTCTGTTTTTTTCCCTCCAACAGCTGATACAAGAATCCAGTCGTATAATCAGACTATGACATGGTTATAGAATGCTCCCTCCTTTTCTGAACTCTGCCTCAGAGGCACGAGGACCATCTAATGATGGTATAGTTAGGATTATTTGAAGTGGGCTTATATGAGGTAGCCAATTTATCCAGTCTGTGTAGTCAGTGTATTATCTACAGTATATGATGGTTGACACACTCCCAGTTTGAGAAGCAGCAGGAGTACCGATATAGGAACCTAAGCAATGTACTGCTTTGGACGGGGTTGGCAGCAAAACATAATATCAGTTAAAGTGTACACTATATCTAGAATATTGTCACAGCTTTACTTTGTTGTCAGATAGCCTTTTCTGATGGGAAACTGAAGCCGTTATGTCCATCTATGCTCTCCAAAGCCACCAGACCCCTTTGGCAAAAACCGTTATTATACCTGTACAACACAGGAGTTGCTGATCTTCTGCTGCCTTGATTGCTTAGTTTGTATGTGTTATTGTGTGACATTGGTGAATTTGAACTAACCTTTTAAAACCCAGAACCCAGTCACACAATGACAGAGACAAGCGACCCAATCCAGGCGCAGTAGACCAGCGACTCCGTGCTCTGTGAGGTAAAATGACTTTTGACAAAGGAGTCTGGTGACTCTGGAGAGAGCGGCATTTGGCGTATTCCCTTTGAAAAAGTCTGTTAAAATATATATCTAGATGTAGCGTACACTCAAACTATGGCTGCACAATATGATTAGTGGGAATCATCATTTTTGCATCACAGTTTTTTATTTTCATTGAAAAAAAAAAATTGTGATGATGTTATTTGTTGGTGTCTGTACCCAACAAACATGGTTTTCTTACATCTTTTTAGGCATGTTTTTTTTGCTGTTTCTTTCACACATTGCTTCTTTATCAAAAAAATAGTTCTTCAATTAAATATTGCACTTGGTCTTATTGCAATTTTGATAATATTGCAGTTACTTCTGCAGTCCTAAGTCAAACTGATATTTTTTATTTTTTTATTTTTTAGGTGGCTAGAATACATTTTGCTGCTGATTCTGTCCACAGCAGTAGGGCTCTATTATGGTCCAAAACTGACACGTACACAGACAGCTGCAGACACCACAGACGTCTGTTAGCCTTGTTTACACTACTTTCTAGAGTCTTCTTGGAGGACCTGTTCAACACATGTGCAGGAGATCGATGTCTGCAATGGAATCGTGGACAAGTCAGTGCAGTCACTACAAATTAGGGGTGAGCAGATGTCCAGACAGAGCCTACGTGTACATTCAACGCCACACAGACCCTTGCAGTACTTGCTTGCTGCCCACAGCACATTGCTTAGCTTCCTACACCAGTACTCCTGCTGCTTCTCCAAACTGGGGCGTGTCAACTGCCATCTCCTGTAGGTAATACACTGACTATGATTAAGTACCTCATACAACCCCACTTCAAAAAATCCAAACTCTACCTTGAACAGCCATGTAATTCCCCCACCAATGCTCTAATCTACTGACACACACACTACTTCATTGATGTTTGAAACACTTTGATTTTCTTGCGCTTTATTGTTGATGATAAATAGGATACACACTGTAAGTAAAAAGAAAACTCATACTGCACTTCTCTGTACTTAAAGTGGGTAAGCAGAGACTTGTATCGTCTGTTGTCTTCAGGTTTATGTTCAGCCTGTATCCAGACCACGGCAGGACTCTCTCCATGTTTACTCCAGTAGCTGTTGTACATGACTTCACAGTGGAAGTTATTGATGGATATCAGGCCAAACCATGTTTCCTCTTTGATCGAAAAGTTACATTTACACTACTCAATAACACTAATCCTCTTTTGAACGATCTTTTGCAAAAGGTGATGTGCAGTGACATTATTTATATGTATTTTTATCTACAATAATTGGTCCGTTTGCATATTTTTAAAACCAATGTTGGGTTTCTGTTTGTATTTCCCAATGGAAAAGTGTCGGTGTGCAGCCTCTCTTTGATATTTTTTTTTGTAAGTTGTCAGACTTGCTGTTAAATTTGTTGTTACCACTCAGTTGCCTTAGGCTTAATCCTGTGATGACAAATAGTTCGAGCAACAAAAGTAGGTAAACGTGGTTTCCAGATTGATTAATCCTGCTGTATTTCTTTATGACTCCTGCCCATAGTTCTGCTCTACATGTAAAGTGACAGTCAGTGCCTTACATAAGAGTTTGTACTCAGCTTCTACAATTATTCTGAGTCACTGCTGTTGATTACTTGTCAACACATTGACTCTTTGCATTGCACTAAGACTTTCTATGAAGTAACTGTTAGGATTTGGGCTGTCTGGGCAGCTGTTTTATTTCATGGCCATAGCCTCTGTAGGGAATAAATGAGGGGCTGGTTGAGTAAAGTAATATATTTTCCACATTGTATTGAAATTAGCCACATATTTAGAAAGGTGCCTTATCAATTTTAGAAGATAAATCCTAGTTTAGAGCACAATGATATGTGGATATTTATGTAACGAATTATGGACATTGGACTTTATGTATTTTATGCCTTGTTTGTGCAAAAGGAAAAATGGTTTATCTGTATTGACGTGTAAAACAAGAGAGCTGCAACTGCTGGATTCTGCCTCCTTTCTTGATTACATCACAAAGTGAGTTTATAAATTAGAATGTCTGTGCTTGTTCAGTAACTAAAGCGGAATATATCTCTGCCACCCCAGAAAAAAATGGTTCAGTATCACATTTAGGGTGAAAAGTTTGTTATAAAAAGGTGTTCACATCATTACAACATGCAAACTCATCACATTGTGACAATAAACTTTCTTTTATACTGTTAAACTATCTTGTTATAATGTACAAGGTTTCATGTTATACTGTGATAGTTTATTGTTATAACAGCAGCTATAATGTTCAAACAATACATGAAAGGTTTTGTGTTATAACAACATAAATAGTATATTTTGTTTTTCTTTTTTCTTTCATTTATTAATGTAAAATATGCCAGTACCAGTAGCCCTAAAGTGATTCCCAATAGAGAACAACATCTGATACCTTTTTTCTTTTTCAACTTCATTCAATATCCATCATGTGAATGGAAGCATTCCTGATATAATCCTTAACATTTTATGCAGTTATTTTTATCAGGCATTACTGGCGTGTAGTATCAATGTGCTGTCAAACTTTTTGGTGGCAACTTGGCACACTGAACAGCCAACACTGTGCTCGAGTTCACCACACCACAAACTTTATGGGTTGTAGCCGCTGCAGTAGTGGGCCAGTAGCATGTCTCATTAAGTCAAAGAACATTTGTGATGATTGGCTGTAAGCAAAACCATACAAATAGTTTTCTGGATCTAGATACAAAAAGGATTGAATGTAGGAATTGTTGATGCAGAAGTTTTCATACTATATTCTGAGTTATTTTGGATGATATTCAGCCTTAACTCCTATTATTAAACATAAAAAGTACAATGTTTCCCTCTAAATTGTAGTGGAGTTGGCTGCGATCAGCTATTGACACACACGACCACTTAGCCTCCGTGGCTAAAGTACAAGGAGTGGGACTAAGTCACAGCAATACAGAAAAGAACTGTGCTAAATCCAATTACACCTGCCACAAGGATCTATGACAAGCAGTTCGTAAGTTGTGACAGCAGGCATGAAAGTATTGAGGGTCGAGACAAACCGTCACCAATGAAAAAGGAACTGCTGATCCAGTGGCACCACCCACAAGTGTCTAAAACAAATGGGTCAGGTGCATGTTTGATCTGAAAACAGTGCCCCAATGTGCTATGGTTTTTGGACATCTTACCTCAAAAGAATGCACAGTGGTATGCAACGGGATTTGAGATTTGTTTTTTCGTTTGGTGGGTATGTCACAGCTGTTACCCAGTGAGTAGCGATGTGTATGGAAACACTACCGTGTTAAAAAAGCATTGCAGTGCAGTGAGCTTAAGTACAACACAGCAGCATTTCTGTTTAAATAAATGTTTTACTACGTTATGTTAGGGCTGAACGCAACCCAGGAGTTATGAATGGGTATGGCTAATACACAGTTGAACTAGGAACTCTGCTGATGTCAGCGATGCCTCCTACAAGACTCTATGAAAGACGGTTCATTAGTTATGAAAGAGGGTGTGACCAAAGTGTAGGGGCGGGGCATACATCACTAATGATCAAGTAACTCAACCTTTCTATCAAATCTTGTGCGAGCCTGTGACCCCTGTGATTTGGAAGTTATTTGCCTTTGTGCGATAGACCACTCCTATTGCTGTGGGCCCTTCTAGCCAATTGGTACGAACACAAATACACCTTCACACACACATATGCACACACTTGACCCCATACCAAATTTCAGCCTCTGTGGGCAAAAACTGTAGCCACCAAAGGCTGGGAAACTCTCTGGAAAATAGAAGGAAACCCCGCTAAAGTTCTTGCAAAAAGGATCATTTTAACTTCTTACTTTCTCCTGGATCAGTCTTTGCTTCTCCTCCCCCTTACTTACCTCATACCATGGTGTTTGGAACATTCCCAAGCCCGCTCTCTGACACATCACTACTCCCACCAGAGCTCTGTGGCTCAGTCGTGACTCTTCTTCCAGCACAGCATCCTCAGCTCTCCGCTTCACTCAAGTCTTCCAAACCACACCTACCTGGGCCACCTTCAGGTCACTTGAGATCCTGTACATCATCACCTCTGTTGCCCATGTCACCTTGAGCTCCTCTTGCAAGGACGTTAAGGGCAACTGCAGCTTTGTGCTGTTCCTGTAGAGGGTGATGTTGCTGAGGCTTCTGGGCAACTCCTGAGATGGCCATTTTCTTCCTCTTCAAGGTCTCTATGGTAGAGATGGTGACTTCCTAGACAAGCAGCAGCCAGAGAAACCTTGGTAATATGCCATGCTGGTATATCCACGCCATGAACTAACCTGGGACCCCTGACCTACTTTAGTTACATCCCACCACTAATATTTTGGCCAGTGCATTTATCACCCAACATACAAGCAGCTCAAGGGACTTCTCAAGGGAGCAATGCATGTACCATTTGTACTCTTAATAGGTCTGGGCGATGTCTAACAAATTGCTGATGGATGATGTTTTTGGGAGGAGAGCTCATTCTACTCACTGCCACTTCCCACTGTCGCTCCAGTGAAGGGAGGTAGCAGATCAGCTCTTACATCCTTGCCAGGCAAGTATCTGACATACATCCCCCTGCTGGGTTGAAAAGGGTCACACACCACATGTTCGTAACATAGTTGTGTTAAGCTTGAAACAAAGTTAGCTGGTTTAACTATGAAAACAATAGCTGCATGATTTAAAGATGCACAGTAACAGCGCTCGCAGAAAAGAAACACTGCTGGCACAGATATAAACAAGTGTCTTGGGTTTGCATAACTGTCCAGGTTTAATATTTATAACAATAAACAGGACATGGAGACGTAACTTTAGTGCAACAACCAACAGCAACAGCCTCTTTTTTTCCCCACAAGTCAAAAACAGAACAAAACTCCTGCTTTACAGCAACTCTGAGGGACACACTACCTTTTTTCTGTTTTTAATGGCCACTTGCTACTGGGCGGAGCATTATCTCCACCTTACGCTACCTCAAACAAAGACAGCTTAGAAATCATGGTGTTCTGGTAGAGGGCTCAGTGAGAAATAACTGTTAGCCATCAGTGGTGGACAATAGCATCGGCCTTTAACATCTTATTGGTCTCGTTATGTATCTTTTGTCTTGTTATTTCTATTGTGTATGATATGCACTGATGGATACACCAAGGAATCATCTTTTCTGTGTTATTGTTCGATCTATTTAGGTTGAAATTGGCCTTGATGTTGGGAAGGTGGCGCACAATGATGCAATGTAAAAATAATTAATATTTCCCCTCAAATGTATTCAAACTAAAGTAAGGAGTTTGTTTTGAAAAGTAAGGTAGTAAAAGTAAAAAGTTACCTGGAAACACTACTTAAGACAGGTGCAGACATCTTAATCCTGAGTTTGATGTTGTGATTTATTTATTGACAGCACCAGACCGCAGACACACACATTGTACATGTGATATAGGCCACAGTTACATCATGTCTTCATGGTACAGTAAATCGTGTTTGTGTTGTGGCATGGCTCTAACTAGCTGTGTGAGGCTTAACCACTTAACCACAGGGATTAAAAGGCGAAGGTGTGTTCACGTGTGTGGACCTGTGACTTCTGATCACCATTTAAGTAGAAGCTCTGCCTGTGCTTCACTCTAACACTGAACCCTGGTGAGCTTGTCCAGGAGAACATAAATTGAAAAAAGTTGAGGATTTCAAGCAAAGGAAGTCCCTAACTTATTCAGACCTAGGGACACTCTTCTAGTGGACACTCAACTTCAGTTATGAAGGCTGAATTACCAACAGCACCCTCCCTGGGGCCCTAGACACAAGAGGCCCCCCAAAATCACACATTCGCTGTGCGTCAGTTGATTTTTATTTGATTGTTAGCTAACGTTAAGGCCCTGTCTTATATAAGGGCCCTGTGTCAACATTTTGTTTTAAAGGGACAGTGCGGCCCAAAATCAAAAATACATATTTTTCTTCTGGCCTGAAGTGCATTTAGATTTAGTGTGAGCTGCAGAGTTTTGGAGATATCAGCCGTAGAGATCTCTGCCTTCCCTCAACCATAATGGGACTAAATGTCACCCGGCATGTGGTGCTTAAAAGCACCAAAAAATAGATTTGAAAAACTCAACACCAGTGTCTCTTTCCAAAAACCCTGTCCTGGTTACTCAAGATAATCCACAGATAATCCATTGTGAGCAATTTCATGTAGGAACAACTTTCTTGCTACTGGAAAGATAGTAGTTCTGGTAGATTCTAAAGTTATTCCTGTAGGTTTTACTGCAGAAGGAAAGCAGTCCCTACATGAAACTGCTCACAACAACATGTTTGGATTATTTTGAGCAACCGGGCCATGACCGGGTACTTTTTGGTGCTTTGAGCTCCACAAGCCAAGTAGTTCCAGTATATTGGAGAGAACTCGGACATCTCTACAGCAGATATCTACTCTGTAGCTCACACCAAACAATTTAGATGCATAAACAGCACCACAGGCCAGAAAAACACATACTTTTGATTTTGGGGGTGAACTGTCCCTTTAAAACCTCAAATGTTTTCTTTTATAGGATATTGTGCTCATGTGGTTCATATGCATTCACCTGAATAAAGTTGTATTTTCTCAAATTACCAAAAAATAACCACAGATAGTGCACATACACATGTTGGATTTTACCGTTGAATGACAAATTTAGACTGTTTGGTATGTATTGGGGAAGTAAAGAGGTCAAAGAGAAAGCTGTCAGAACTGTGGAAAGTCGTCACATGATCAATACACAACCTAACACTGGACATCTACATACATATTACCCAGCAATCATCCCAAACATATAAAGACATATTAACAAAAATAAGAAATTATTCATTTGAAATGGTTTTTTTTTTTGTTTTTTTTGTACTTTTTATTTAGTTTATGCAGAATGAACATAATTTTGGTATGGATTGCTAGATTTCCTGCATTTTTTGTTTGTTTTTTTAACAAAAAAATAGGGCCATGATGGTGATGGCTTTGCCTTTTGGATGGTATATATAGCAAATAGCATCATTTTTAAGTTAATGTGAGTTCTTTGAACACAGGCACATTTCTGAGGTGGCAATCTGAATCACGCTGGGGGGCCTGTTCTCTGTCCATCACTGTCTAATTACAAAAAAAGAATGTGTCCACTGCATACATTTGATCGGCATGACAGTGTATTCTTAGATATTCCCGTTTTATGTTAGCCTGCTTTATTTGACCTAATGTCTTAGAGTGGATGGGAATGATTGAAAAGCCTTTTTATGGTGAATGTTGCAACCATGGGTGCCTTCTTATTGTTAAAAGAGGGCAGGAACGTTTTCATTTAACACCTGAAAGTGCCATTTCCTGCTGGGTCCCTTTATCGATCATGATTGAAGGCTCTATATGCCTCAATGAAAGCAGCCATTTCATATCATATATCATACATACTTTATACATTAAAAGACTAGTTCTTCATTGTGTTCTTTACTTTCAGCAGTGAGTGACAGATAAACGCACTTAAAGGGCAACCACTTACCATTTACATTACTATAAGAAAATGGTACAATTAGCTGATAATTAGCCACTGTCAGTAATTAATACAAACATTAAACCATTAATAAAAACCAATGGCTAACAGCAGAAAACATTAGACAACCTCATCATACTTAGCAGTTACCTAGTGTTTCTGTAGTGCTGACAAATATTAAAAATATACAGAGGTTTTGCAGTGTGAATTAAATTCAAAGACTATGCGGGAAAATATTACACCAAACTCCCTTTAAGGAATAATAACTTTAATAAAAACACATAGCTCTTGAAACATAAGATAAAGGGCGTCTTCTGGTAAGTTCAGCATCAAAACAATTCCGCCCTGCCTTGCAGAGCTCAAATGTTTAAAAAACTGTACGATCAAAGTGGTGAAGCAAAAGCACCGGTTGCTCCCACAAATCTTACAGTGGGGATGCAGCAGCTCTTTTTGCCTCATTTCTCAGGTCCCTATGGTTACGACTTAAAAAAATGAGGGACATGGGAGTAAAGTGGGGGCCAGTAGACAGGCTGAAGTCCCTCCCCTTCTGGTGTGCCACAGGGAACTTATCTCAAAAAAAAAAATCTGAACAGTAGTTAACAATGAGACACAAATAATTTAAATATTTAAATATTTTTTTGCTCCCATTTGAACTGTGCCACAAATTACACATATGATGTTTGTCAATTTAAAGCACAATTTTACAAGACAAGAATGTCTCAGTTTATGGTTGGTTTGTTGTAGTTTGGTTTATGAAATATGAAATATATGAAACAGCTCTACACTACACTTCACATCTCTTGTCTCACAGACTACATGTCATCAACACCAATATGACTGTCCCCTGTAACGTTATCTTACCTCACATGTTTTATCTAATGACTCCTGGTCCTTTTTATCAGCTGTAAATAGAAAAGAACAAATAAGACCTGTTAGCTTTTGGAAGGAGAAAATCATTACATCACTTACGTGGCTTCTGGGACAGGGCAGTGCTGCTCAGCCTTGCAGCCAAATTTTTTCCAGTGGCCACTCACAGTAATGCAGTGAAAAATCCCCACTGGCCCAAAAAGCATTTCCCCCATATGTGACCATTATAAAAGAGATGTCTATAAAACTGTTGACAGGACACCTCGAACTGCAAACAAGGTCAGCTATGACTCTTTCTATTATGATTTTTATCCATTAGTTTTATAATTTGTAAACTTTCCTTATGAGCTGTAAAAGCCATTTAAAAATCTGTAATGTCATTACAATGTAAAGTCTATGGGCCGAGCGGAACTCACGGGTGGTGGCAAGGGGGGAAAACACTGTGCATATTCAGTGGGCTGTATAACCAAGAAGTAAACCTAGCTAAATCTAGTTTTCTAGCTTCCTGAATGGAAGCAACTCTCATTGGACTGAATGGGCGCCATCTTTGCATTCATTATCTAGTTCCTTATAATTATAACATGGTATGTAGTCTTTGTAATTACTTGTCTTCACAGTCTGAAACTTCACACTGCGCCTTTCTTGACTTGTAAAATTATCTTTTAAATGGAAACATCATATGTGTGATTCATGGCAGAATTCAAATGTGATCAAAAAATAATTTGTTTCTTGCCATTGACTACAGGTCAAATTTTTTCTGAAGTTGAGTTCCATGGTGGTCCACTGGGAGAGCTGTGATGGTGCAACGTCATCACAGAGATGCGCAGCGCAGCTAGGGGGCAGAAAGCAGCACTTGTCCACATAGTACAACCAGTGTTACCAACAAATTTTTAGCAACTTTTCAGACCCTTTTAGCAACTTTACTTCTAAAAGCCAATAGCGACAAATTTTAGGAACTTATTCTGCAAACAGCATAGGGGTCCCTTCTTCCTTTCCCTCTCTTGAGCCGTGCTGGCAGGCAGGAGGATGGTCAAGTCTAGAAGGGAACCCCAAACTGCGAAAAATCTTGCAAGAGTGATTATTCTGATTAATCGAGAAAATAATCGCCAACTTAATCAACAATAAAAATAATTGTTTGTTACAACCATACTGGTCATTTCTCACCATTAACTAATTTATTGATATAATCGGTGCAGTCTGAGTTACTTTCTAATGTAATGGGCGTCAGACATTCCCCCACTGTCCCAGATCTCGCTAGCTGTCACATGTCTCATGTCTTGTACAGGATGTTTACAGTAGCTGTCAATTTTCTTTCAAATGTAGCAGGCTGTAGTTAATTGGCTTATTGATACTAATGGTACAACCCGCTCCTGATATGGTTTATAAGGAGGATAATAAACAGGCTCAATAACCAACAAAACCACGTAAATTAACAGGACCTGTCACTAACCCGTAAAGTTTTTTTTTTTTTGTGATTTGGCTCCTTTTAGCTAAAAATTTATTTGAATAGGGCAGCACAGTGGCATAGTGGTTAGCGCAGTGGTTAGTGCTGCTGCCGCACAGCAAGAAGGTCCTGAGTTTGACTCCCTGTGCCGGCAGGGCCTTTTTGTGTGGAGTTTGCTGTTCTCCTCGTGTCCGCGTGGGTTCTCTCCGGGTACTCCGGCTTCCTCCCACAGTCCAAAGACATGCAGCATAATAGGTTAATTGGTGACTCTAAAATTGCCCGTAGGTGTGAATGTGAGAGTGAGTGGCTGTCTGTCTCTATGTGTCAGCCCTGTGATGAACTGGTGACTTGTCCAGGGTGTACCCCCCTCTTGCCCAATGTCAGCTGGGATAGGCTCCAGAAACTGCAGTATATAGAAAATAAACAATGAATAGAAATATGAGAATGAATGTAAAATTATGAACAAAAAATATATGTTGATTACAACTGCTGACTATAATCTTTTGACCAGCTACTAAAGCAGTTTTGCCTCATGAATGCACATGCACCCCGTAACATTTGTTCTATGGCCCCCTGGCCCCCCTACTTCTGGCGCCACTTATTTACGCCCCTGCACAGAGCAAACGCGGGGCCAAGGATTCCAGGACAAAAATGGTGCTTGATTTTGTTCACATCTTTGTGTTTTAAGACTCTGAAGCACCACAGTAACGCTTTAAACAGTGACTGGAAAAGAAAAAAATGAGACTTTATGTTCAGGCCACTGTGTGTGTGTGTGTGTGTGTGTGGGTGTCCCAAGAACGCGCACGCAGGAAGTTCCTATCCTGTCGAGAGCGCGAGTTATGACGTAAGTTGCTTGCCGCGCAGTGATGATGGCGGTGCGTGAACGCGCAGTAAAAGTAATGGCTGCTCTGGATCGGCGGGTGCCTAGCCTCGATGATTTCGTGGGTCAAAGCTGGACTGCCTGGGCCGAGTGGGCCGGTGTGACCGCGGCGGAGGGTAAGGAAGCACACTGACGCAAACACCGGCGGCTGCGAAGCCGTTTGAGCGCAGCAGCGGGCTTTATTCTCGTGGAAACGGAGCGCAGAGCTAACCATGTTACCCAAACAAAGACCCTGCCGGGTCCTAGCGCTGGGTGGGTAACATGTTGCTCTCTCCCTGCTCCCGCTGCATACGCTGCCTTCAAGAACAAATGAGTGTTAGTTACTCAGATACAGCCAGTATGGTGTGTGCTTGACGGCTGCGGCCCTGAAACAAGCTGACCAGCGTTTGAAAGACGCGGTTCATTTGACTGAAGTGAGCCGGGCAGCGGTGGCATCAGAACGGAAGGAGGCTAGTGTGAATGGTCGGGCGAGCAACTTCTTGCCGTGGAAAGCTAGGCTAGCTAGCTAGCAAGCGAGCCAGACTAGCCGTTGACGACGAGGCAGTTAGCGTTAGCATGCTAATGCTAGCAGTAGCCCCAGCAGCAGGAGGATTGAGAGTAGACACCGGTGACGGAGGAGGAGTCTGATGCTGTTGCCACCATGTAAACGCTGGCCCAGCCTTTGATACAGGCTAACGTTACTCTGTGTTCTTTTCGCTTCAGCTCAGTGTTCCCCTCTGACTGCCAGCACCACCGCCTCCATCTGTCTCATATGATCATTCCTATATGCGACAGACAAGCTCATATGTGTGACTTGAGCCTAAAAAAGTGCTCCTGCCCTTCCCAGCTCTGAGTCTGTGCGCTCACTCATTGTCTGGCATCCCTCCAAGTGCTACTTTGTCCATAACTATCAAATAAAGTCCTCTTCCCTCCACACAATGCATATAGCTACTTATTGTTGTGATGACTGAAATGAGTAGAAGAAGATTGAGCAGCAGCAGTCAGTGGAAGAGCAGCTGACCTGCAAATCAGTCCTTTATATAACAGCTTAAGGGCCTGTGTATGGACTGAATTTGTGGAGTAAGGTCAGACTTTGTCTTGCTCATGAAGCTGATATACAACTTTTTGGAAAACATCTGACCTCTCAAAGGGCCTATTGAACATGCTTGTCATGTGTGATGTTTCAGGGCCTGATGTGGACGACTGCAGCAAGAATGGCAAGAAGGCTGCAGAGGCCATGTCCCTCAGTAAGGAGGGTAAGTGTGTATACTGTCATCTGCAAGATATATGTAAAAACATGAGGCTTAATTGATCATGTTTACTTGAAATACTCAGCATACATACTGACCGTAAAGCCCCAATCAACTGTACCTCAGCTTTTCTCTTGCCCAGAGACAGTGAGTAAATGGAGGTACTGTCTCATGGATGCTAGGACGAATATCAAAGTGATAGTTTGGATAATTTAAAGTGGAGTTGTATGAGGTACTTAGTAATATTCAAGTAGATGTTGATCGGCACGCCTCCAGTTTGGAGAAAGAGAGGAGTAACAGCACAGAAGCTAAGCGATGAACTGCTGTGAACAGGGTCAGCAGCAAAACTGATGTTAGCCACCTAAAAAAAATCAATGTTAAGTAATAAGTGTATGTTATATTTAAAATATTCTCACTGCTTTACCTTGCCATCACACAACCTTTTCTGACCCTTTCTCTCTCCAAAGCAATCAGACTCCATTGGTGAAAGCACTAATTTTACCTTGCAGAACATGAGAGTTGCTGGTCTACCGCTGCCTCGATCTGTTAGTTAGTTTGTTTTATTGTGTGACTTTGGTGTTTTAAAAGGACAGTTTAGATTCACCAAAATCACACAATAACACAAACAAACTAAGAAAAATGAAGCAGTGGTATATCAACGACTCCCATGTCCTGCAAGGTAAAACTACAGATTTTTTTCTATGGACTCTGGTTAATGAGGAGAGAGTGATATTTGGCTAATATAATGGCAATTTCCTGTCAGAAAAGGCTGTCTTATCTCAAAGTAAAGTGATGAAAATATTCTAAATATAGTGTACACTTAAACTTAATGATTTTTAAAAAATTATTTTTAGGTGCTTAAATTCTGTTTTGCTGCTGACCCTGTCCACCACAGTACATTGCTTAGCTTCTGTGCATCAACAGCACAACAAATTGGGGGTACCTAAATGTCAGATCCTACATATACACCCCCGATGGTGGAAATTTAAGTCATACAGACCCTGGCAAACCCTCGTGCACTCGCAGATGTGCAAAGTAAAATACCCATTGTACACTGCTTAGCTTCATAGACCAGTACTCCTGCTGGTTCTCCAAACTCGGGGTATGCCAACCGCCATCCACTGTAGGTAATACACTAACTATGGAAAAGTACCTCATACAACCACACTTAAAATAAAATCTGAACTGTCCTTTTAAAGCTGGGTTGTATTTTGCTTCAGCCCCTTCTGGCACCTGGCCTGGCTGTGTGTACTAGCAGCAGTTCTTTTTGTCTGTGCGTGTCAGAGCATGACATGATAAATCAAAGACAGCACCTTCATAGTATGTGTATCTGTGTGTGTGGGTGTGTGTAAGTATGTTCACCTTCTCACAGTCATACTCCCTCTACATCACATGGGAATATCTTAGTTTACTTTTTAATGTTTTGTGCCACTTCATTTTTTAGAGAAATCCAAAAATTGCCAGATCAATATTCATCCATCCCATCCATTACCTATACCTGTTCATTCTGTTCAGGGTCATGGGAAGAGGGGTCTAACACATGGGGCAGGAGAAGGGGTACAAAATGAACAGGCTACCAGTCTATCACATGCTTAAGTTGTCCTAGCCTGCAGGTCTTAAGACTATGGTAGATAGGGATGTCACAGTACTGGAAATGTAGTTGTCGGATCTCGATACCCAATTCGATATCACGGTAAGAAAAAAAATTTAAGAATCCCACATACATATTTTGATGACTGAGATACAGACTGAATGGTAAGGAGCCAGGACGTTTGTCTACTACTACAGCAATGTTACATTAAGTTAGCCTAAACATAGTAGCTTTTAGCTTTTAGTCATCGCAGACGTCATGGAACATAGCCATACAGCAATGCCAGCTGTCTTAAACAATAATAATGCTAACATTTAATGAAGTAAAAGTCACTCACCATCTGGATGTCTGTCTTTGAGTTGCTTTGCTAAATTGGAAGTGTTCTTCCCTTTATCTTAAAGTTCAAAGGCACATTTGCATTCTGTGCTTTTGCAAATGTATTATTAATCCCAGATGATCTGCCTAAAATACAAAGTGCTTCCATACATGACTCTTACGGCTTGATTCCACCAGACACGACTGCGTCGCGTTACGGTTGCGCCACATGCCTGGAGCTGATCGCAGCCAGTCCACACAATGCTTTTGATTCCACTGGTAATTCTGCAGCGCCTCCACTCAGCTCCTCTTCAAAAGTCTCTTCTTGACGGATGCTTTGCCAGTCTGCACAGAGCAGATCGAGCAGGCAGGATGTCAGACACAGAAATAACTTAGAGAATTTTGTCAGTTTTCAGAATGAAAGACCCTGTGCAGACTAGCGATCATAAAAACAGGCTTAAATTATATAAACTATTTAACTATGTAACCCTCATATCCATGGCAGAAGCACGTGGATTAAGGAAAGAGGACCAGATCAGCAAAATATGAGTAAGTTAACATAATCAGGCGGGAAAAACCCTCCCCTCTGAAACGCTGCTGGGTGGACCTGCAGCCGTACGGAGGACCGATCAAAACTGTGGCGCAGACGTGCAGCACGAATCACTGGGTTCCTGTTTTTCATGTTGATGAGTCAAGGCGGAGCTGCAGTTGCTCTTGTCACAGTCCTCAGCGCATCGTCGTTCTTCCTCCTCGTCAGTGTTTAATGGCAGACTAGAACACTAGTAAGTGTATACACTAACTTCTTCAGGTCCAAAAGAATTAATCTGAGTTACACACAGTCCCTGTGGTATTGTAGGAAAACGAGTTCTGTTACGTTAGCAGAATTTTGGCATCGACTTGGTACGGAAACATTGGTTCTCATGATATCCCTACATAATAGCGTTGTTTTGTGTAAGGATGTTCACCTTCTCACACTCATGTTGCATCTACGTCACATGGGAATAACCGCCAAATAAAGGTGATGATTAAGAAGAATGAGCTGTATGCTTTTTTGTGCTTAGCTCATAACTACAGAGCAATTTGTGTCAGTTCATGCCTGAGAGAAATCCAAAATTTGTCAGATGAATATCCATCCATTACTTATACCTGCTTATTCTGTACAGGGGACACAAAGTCACAAATTGACCTCGCCTCTAGGTCTGTGGACTGGGGGAGGAAACTTGGTCAGACAGTGAGTGTGAGCTGGGATGTGCACTTACTCTCTCTGTCATTAATACCCTTCATCATCATCTGATGTGAAAACTGACAGCACAGGTAAAATATGAGGCTCATGTAGGCCAGAAGACAAGTTTGGAGTGGTGTGTAACCAAAAAAAAAAAAAAGAATCTTTGTATTGAACCTCCAGATAGACAGTAATGGAGATTCACATGATTCATATGACAAACAAGACGGATCTCAGTATGCATTAAAATCCAGGGTGTGAAGTTGCATCCTCACGTCACGGCCATGCCGCAGCAGCTGGAGCCATTCCATACAACGCTTATGATTCCACCAGCAGTGCCGCACATCCCAGAAGCGGTCCTACACTCCGCTCCACTTCAAATATGCGCCAAGCCTATTTTTGAAGGATGCCACATCAGTTAGCACAGAGCAGATCGAGCAGGCAGGAAGTCAGACACAGAAAAAGTGGAAAGAATCCTGTCAGTTTTCAGAATAAAAGACCCTGTACAGATTTGCAATCATAAGGACAAACATGAGGCTTAATTGGAAGGAAAAACTGTTTTACTAGGTAGTGCCATCATCCATGGTAGAAGCATAAAGAGCAAGGAAAGAGGACCAAATCAACAAAATCTGAGCAAGTAAACCTAATCAGGCGGGCAAAACGCTCTGCTGCTGAAATGCTGCTGGTGGGGGCTGCAGACATGTGGAGGATGGATCAAAACTGTGGTGCTGACATGCTGTGCCCAGTGGAATCAACCAGTTAGGCCACATTCAGATAAAATCTGGCATTTAGCTGCACAACTGCAGCCAGAGCAAGACGTTCCAGCTGCGTACACGAAATAAATCAGGACAAAACTATAGAGAATGATCATGAACTTTGCCTGGATAGCGCCCGTTTCAGGGAGTTTTCTGGCTGACTTTAGAGAGAGTCTGATTGCTGATTGGTCAATGTAGCCGTCTCTGCCGCATGGTGGTGCGTTTTTGTTTGTTTGTTTTTTCAGCAACCCCTGCGACCCCCACTGCAATGAGTTAGAAGATGTGCGTTTTCGCCACTGCGCCTGATTCAGTCTCAGTGTCGCCTTAGTAGGGCTGGGCAACGTAAAGATATTATATCGATATTGCCTTAGATTTGTGATATCATGATATCACATAAATATTTTTCCTGGTTTTAAAAGAAGCATTGCAGTAAAGTGATGTAATTTTCTAAACTTGTTCTAGCTGTTGTGTTATGTGCCTTAAACCCACGTAGTCATTATGTCCACATTACTGATGATTGTTTATCAAAAATCTTGTTGTCTTAATATTTTGTGAAAGCACCAGTAGTCATTTCTACAATACTGTTGCAAATATCGAGGCAGTTAGTCAAAAATATGTGATTTGTACACACTGCACAGCCCTACAGTTGGGTAGTTTTAGTGACAGAAATACATCATTTTCTATAAGATCATTATACGTTTGCACTATTTATGGTATGTTGTTTAAAAAATGTGTATATCAAGTTATATATCATATGGCACTGTAGACTGAAAATATTGGCCTCAGAGCTGTCCACTTGTGATTGGATCACCAAAGATGCACGTTAATAGCAGGTCTGAACAGCCAGAGTGTGACAACATCCAAAATCCGTGACCTTGTATACGTGCCTCGAAAATGGCTCGGGTAGTGAAAATTGTTCAATTTATATGTATGAATGTACATATATATAATTTAATTTTTTTTCCATTCATTTTGGAGGTAACAATTCATATGAAAGTGCCATAACAGAACTTGCATTTACTTAGCTCATCTATTCAGTTAAGTAATCTCTTAAACCTTCTGTACGTTGCTTTCTACCCCCATTTTGTTGTGAATAAAGTGAAATAATCAAAAATAAGTAAATACAAATAAATTGGACATAGAGGCATATTATCAGGATAAGACCGTAAATAAAAACAATGGTGTGTCAACGCATTTAAACTGAATTCAAATCACTTATTAAAAGAGAAGAAAAACAAAAATAGAATAAAATTCTAACTTCCATTTACACTTCATAAATTATAAATTTTACTTTGCACACTCTTTAACCCCAAAAAAGTCAATCTATCATTATCTGTACATTAGTGCAGGTATTTCCTAGTTGTTGATGTCAGAATCTGGGAAGTTGGGGACACTGTAGGTTATTAAATGGCATTTTCCTGCAGAAAACTGATTTCATGGGTATTTTCTACCAGTGTTGTCCAGCTGTGACATCCTTCCAGAATGTAGCAATCATCCCTGCCTTTTTCACAAAGTGACATTGCCACTCCTTGTCTCCCCTCCCCTCCCAGACATGTCCATCTTCGGCCTCTACCCCGGCCACGATGACTTCTACCTGGTGGTGTGCAGCCACTGTGGCCAGGTGGTGAAGCCGCAGGCGTTTGAAAAGCACTGCGAGCGGAGGCACGGCCCCCTGGCCAAGCTGTACGCCCGACTGCGCTCTCCCACCCCTGCACCCCAGCCCCAGCAGAGGCCCCACCACGGCCACTCTCCTTCCCATGGGACCAACGCTGCTTCCGCTTCATCCTGGGAGGGCCGCGGCCAGGGGGTCGGGCAGCTGCGGGCAGCCCCACCTTCGCCTTCCACCCCACCCCAGTACAGACACTCCAAGAACTCCAAGGATGGAGTACGGTAAGAACAGAGATCTTTGCAAGAAAGTAGATTGAAGCTTTGAAGAATGAAGTGTGTTCCTGTGTTCTGATGCACTTTATGCAGCATATCCTTCAGTTTTCTTAGATTTAAAACACCTTTAGCTTTGATTGGGTGTAGTGCTGAGAGAAGTTTTTATAAAATGTGAAGAGCAAAGGGCTGAATTTGATTAAATTAATAGTTCGACATTTTGTCTACATATGTTCATATGTTCGGTCCAGTAAACTTACCAGAAAACACCTTTGTCTCAGACAAGACTTCACAACTTCAAACTGTTTAAAAATGTGTTAGAAACCTGCAAAATCACCTCTGTCAGATTTTTGCAAGAACATGATTTAATCTGGCAAAAAAAGGCCTAGCTATACCCTAAGGACCCCTGTCTCACTTCCTGGTTTGAAAATAGCAGGAATACTGCTCAAGTACTGGTAAACTTTCTATTTTACCCCGTATTAAATCAAAGCTAAATAAGAATTATGGTTTAAAAGTGTGCATTTTAATTTAGCTTTAAAAAAATAAAATGGCTGCTCACTACAGCTGTGCTGTGAAATGACAATATGTAACATTTTGTCAACTCCATTAGATTTTCCATCTGACAGAGTTAAATTTTCCAGCATAATTCAAGAGTAAAAACCAAAACCCCCCTCAAAATAAATTCTCAAGTCAAATTGTGCCAGTTCTCAAGAGTGAGTGATATACCACTGTATAAAATGCTGATATCAAGCAGCCAAATTTTGGTCAAAATTTTTACTGCTTTTCATGTTGGTTAGTAAAGATTTAATGGCCCGCAACTGAGATTATTTCACTACTACCATTTTGAATAACTTTTGGTGGCATTGGTTTGCAACTTTATTTATTATCTTTGTGGAATTATGAGAGGAGCAAACTCACAAAACTCTTTTTTTTAAAGGGAGGCAGGAGCCAGTTTGCCAACACCTCAGATTACTTGCGTACAGGTTTTGCTCCGGAGAACCAAGATCTATCTAAATGAGGATAATGAGAACACCTTAAAAATACCAGCTCTAAATGAGAGGCATAGATCAGATCATTTATTGTCTGGAGGTGGCACAATGCTCCAAATTCACAATTCAATTTAAGATCGCCACAAGCTGATTTGATTCTTTGATTCAAACATTTTCTTACGCTCTGACGATTATGCCATTGTTAAAATATCAAGTCTTGATTAATAAAGATGAACAGAGAACTGTGGTTAACAGATAGCTCTTTTTAAAGACGAATTTGAAAATTAGTCTTTATGGTACTCTGTGGTATTGTATTTTTTTCTTCAGACACTTGCTGGATGTTGCCAGTAGGCAGGGTGGATAGGAAAAAATTCTGTGAGAATTTCCAATTCTGCCTTTGATATCAGTTACTGAAATTGAAAACTCATTTTATTGATTGTCGATTTGATAACGAAATTGCGACACCCCTATTGGTGAACGTATCCAGATACAGATCCCATTGTAATACTGTGTGTAAATGGGTTCAGAGTCCAGCCTCAAAGGTCTTCGCTTATTTTAATTCACTAAGTAAGAATGGAAAAACTGTCCCTCACCCCAGCCTTACATGGGAAATATGTAGAGGAGAGAACAAATACAAGAAAAGCAGTATTAATACTGATGACTGAAGAGATTGCATTGAATGAATATGAACAATTTCTTTACTGACCCATATTTGCTGTCTCTTAATGATCCTTGACCAATCAGATCAAAGCCAAAAAACTAAAAGAGGCTGGTGGGTTTTGTATCTTTAAATAAAACTGTAGCTGTTATTTTTGTTAACATGCGGTGTATGTTTCTTAACATCCGAAAACCCTCAGAGGACACAGTCAGGATAACATTTACTTTAAGAAGTAGATATTATTTGGAAGCCTGAAGGCTAATATTGGTCCTGCCCTCCCTCTTCCATCACCCAGACATTCCCCACTGGAGAAGTCCTCCCACAGCAGCCACACAGAGTCATCAGTATTCAAGCAGCCCCACCTCTGGAGCCTCCCATGAGCTCTCCACCTCCATCACTCAGAGATCCGCCCTGGCCGCACGGAGGCACCCCGCCCGGTAGACCTTCACCCAGTGACAGGCCCCCCACTCAGAGCCAGAGGAAGGACTCCTCTCTGGCCTCTGCGGTGCCAGGACATCGGATCCCAAGACCCTACAACAAAGTGGCCTCCAGTGAGTAGGAATGGATGGTTAAAGTATGGATGCTTGTCATGTTATCATGTTTACTCACTAAATATTCATGGTTCTATGTCTCCACACTGACAGTCTTTAAGAGGAAGTTATCATTTTTTATTATAACTGTACATTATCATAATAGCAACAATTGTGCTACAATTTGAGTTTGTGCTCTTGACAACAAGAGTGTTAATCCTGATTTCCCTGATGTTGTGTATTAATTTCAGATGATGTGTGTCTCTGCAGTAGTTATACATGGACGTCTACTGGTTTGACTTGTTTCTACTTAGTATGAGTCAAAGAACCACAGCACATGACTAGTTTTGTTTGCTATGATCATACGTTTGAACCACCCAGCAAAATGGGCCTCTACCAACTTGGTTAACCAGGTGTTGAGACCAAAACAAATGAGTGGGAGCTGCACTGATGTAGAGGTGTAACAACAGGTGTTTGATCTGTGAGTTTGAAGGCTTCTCATCTGCCAAAACACTGCGATGCAGTTTATAATACCATGAGACAGGGTTTCACTACATGGAAACATATAAATCTTTTTTTTTTTTAAGTAAACGGTGGAATTAACATGTTTAAAAGTTATTCTACCAGAAATAGGCATGCGCTTGTATTTGATTGGTGCAGTCAGGTTCACCTGATCCTGTGGTTTGTTGGTCTGCACCTGCATCTCCGCGGTACAGCGGAGTGAACTCATTGAAATAATGAGAGCGGGTTGTGTTTGTTTTTCTAAGGCAGATTTAAAGGGAAAATTCACCATGTTTCATGTGGATGTCCAGTCACTGTTGATGGTTAATGTAGTGAGCTTAAGCAATACTTTTCCTCAGTGCTGCTATAGTGATCAAGAAAACTGAGTTCTTCTGCTGCAAAATCAGTAGTTCTTCCTGAATCCAGTGACGTCACAGTGGTGTTGTTGGTGTCAGCGGGGTTTGACATTAACAATGGCCCGTAGCCAGCAAATATTCCATGTAGGTGATACCCTGTGGCCACCAAGTTTTATCTTCATACTGTGAGTTCACAAACACAACGTTCCAGTTCCTGTCTCCCTCACGCCTTTAGTTCAACATTCCATGAAAACAGAACCGTGCTTGTTGCGGGCTAGCTACTGATATGTTGGGGCTAGGGCTGCACGATTTGGTACAAAAGTCATATTGTGATTATTCACTGAAATTGTGATTGAGATATGCGACACAGTTAGTGGAAATGATCAGTTTTGCATTACAATTTTCATGTACACTGAAAAAAAAGCTATGGAGATTGTGATGATATGATATTTATTGAAACATGTTTTCTTTCATCTGGAGAACAAGATTTTTAGGCCAGGTCATCTCTGCAGCACTATAGTCCCCTTATTATAATGTTGATTTCTCATACATTTTTCCTTTTTTTTAAAAAAAAATTGCGATTTGGTTCTTTGATTTGATATTGCACTTGGCCATACTGCAATTCAACTGCAATTGAGGTTAGTTGTGCAGCCCTAGTTGGAGCTGTTGGAGTCTGGGCCTACTCAAACTGCTAACACGATCCTTACAAAAGAACCACAAACATAAGAGACAGACTATGGAAAAAAACAAAACAGCATTGTAAATCTAGGAGTGAATGGAAGGAGGATTTTAAGAGGGGAGAATATGACACATCTAAGGATGCAATGTACTGCAGTGTGCGTCACCAGTTTCCTCAACCAGCTAAGAAGTCTAGCTAGTTTTCATCTAAAACAATTCCTTAAGGAAACACCACATCACAGTTCATGGGAAAAGTGGACAACACAAGTGTCACAGTTAAGGATGGCTGTGTTAAATTGCATTAACTTACCTTTTCTGCATTATTTTTAACCTGTGTTAACATTTGGCCCACAGAAATATACTTTAGCCACCCAGTTTAGAGGCTTGGTGGCCTGTGGGGGCGGTGCTTGAAAGTATTAGCATTTTTCCCAGGTCTAGGAAGAACTACAGACTATTTCAGCTTGGATTTGTAGTCCCCTTCTCTGGATAGCCAGGGGGCATGCTAGATGAGTATTTTTGTTACCACTGTGTTCAGAGTTGGTTTGCTATGCACCCTGTTACATGTAGACACTGCTGGTACAGCTTCACGAGCATGAGAACTCAGTTTTCTCAGACAATACAGCAGCACTGAGGAATTTATTGCTTCATTCTGACTACATTTGCCATCAACACTGACTGGACATCCACATTAAACACGGCAAATTTCCCTTTAATGTCTATCTGAACACAGGCTAAGCACATTAGCAGTGTAGTAGCATCAGTTTTCAGTCTATACATGATGCATTCAGGGACTGGGAAAGAGCACTGCTGCCTACATTTTTGCAGCACTCAGAGCCTAATACACAATCATTGTAGTTCTGTGCATAAAACAGAGGAGAATAGATTTGAAGCCAAAGAGACGCTTCAGGTCATGATTATGGGTGTGAACTGTGACTGAAACACAAGCTATTAAACAGCTTGTGTAGATGCCTGTATTGATTAAAGTAGCAGCGTATCTTCACCTAAGGACGGCTGAAAATCAAGTGATCAAAAACAGAGGATTCTGGTATTCCAGCTCTGACAAGACACTCTGCTGTAAATGTATAAAATGCGTTGTTTTTTTTTAACAATCGAGTGTTTTTTTGTTTGCATTACTGGCAGCACTGTGTGGGAGTATAGAGATATTGACATGTTTTTATTTTTGGTTGACTGTGTGATGATGTCACTGAGATGCTCTCTCTGTGTGTGTGTCCTTAGAGAGGGAGTGTGACTTGGACAAACACTGCGGCGTCCTTGACCCCGACAGGAAGAAAGTGTGCACTCGCCTCCTGACATGCAATGTAAGCTACACACACGCACACGCACACACACACACTCACTCACTCAGCTTCAGCAGGCTAATGGCCTACCTCCTCTGTCTCAGAGTCTCCTTTCTTTGCAATTTTTCTGTCTCATTTCTCTCCTTTTCATTTTTCTCCCTCTCTGTTTTGTCTGTGTGGTTCGCCAAAAGGTTGAGAGGCTTAATTTCAGCATCTGCTTCTGTCCCTTTTGCTTTTGACCCAATTAGTACACATCAGAGCAGGAAAGTAGGTTGTGAGTTTGTGGTCTCTTCATTACTCAGACAACAGCAAACGAGTCAGATAATATCTTTGATGTTGTGCCTGCATCAGATAGTTGACAGCAAGCAGAAATATTTCTTTGTTAGAAAGCTTTTTAAAAATACACAAAGTGCAGATTCTACACAACTAACTATGGTTTACATAAATGGCAAGTGAGACAGATTTTTAGAAAAATTGTGTTTTTATTTTGTCACTAATTTGATAGTTGTTTGAGGTACTACAAATGTGTGACAAATTACTGTAAAATCCAACATGAAGTGTCACTGTAAGGTGTTGTTGCACCACCAGCCTCCAGAACAGCTTCACTGCTCCTTGTATTTGATTCTCTGAGTCTCTCGAAATCTACTGAAGGGGATGAACAGTATTCTTTTAAATGATATCCCCTCATTTAGTCTTGTGATGATGATGGTGGGAGAGTGCTGTCTAACATGTTGCTTCAAAACCTCCTGTAGGTGTGTATAGCATCATTTCACACAGTTTTCTTCCTCATTAAACCATTCAGTGAGCCCTCATATCCTGTATGGAATTTGATACTATCACAATACATGGGTGCTGATTCAATATGTATTGCAGCTCTTATGAATTGCAATTTAATATTACGATTTTTGTCAATGAAATGTATCTCTGAAACTAGGACTACACGTTTTTTATGTTAAGCACGTGAAGTCAGGTGTATTAGTTTAAGATAATATCACTATGGTCATGATGCCAATTTTCATTTCTATGTCAGTGGAAATTCCTATTACATGTTAGCATCATGCTAATGGATTCAGGATTAGTTAAAAAAAGGATACTTAATAGAATTTTTTTTTTTCTCCCAGCCCTCTTATCTACTGTTTTGTGATTTTGATATGACGACTGTACAGAGGACTGTGACCTTAATGGCTGAGGATTTTTTCTAATCAACAAAGATGGTTGCTACTCCCAGTTTCTTTGAATCTGCTGTCACATCAGCATTGAACAAACTGGACAGTGTATTTTCTCTAAAAGACAAACAAACAACTACACTGAAAGCTTTTGTTGATAAGAAAGATGTGTTGGCTGTACTTCTGATGGGATTTGGAGGGTTTAATTTACTGACTGGGCTACGTCACATTTCATTGCTGTGATTCGTTGTACGTTTATCTGATTGCGTCCAAAGGCATTTTGGTCTGAGCCCATTTATAACACCCCTTGGCATTCAGAAATGAACTGAGAGACTCCAGACTAATTCACATTTGTGACTTGGTTTGGTGATGCAAGGCTTTGTATGGGAGGAAATTCTCTCCAAAATGTAATTTAAACAATTATTGACATATTGACTTTTTAAAGAGACAGTTCACCCCTAAATATAACAGATACATAAATACATATTTACAGAAAATATGTAAAATACACAATTTTCCTCTGGCTTGTAGTGCTTTTTATCCATCTACATTGCTTTGGTGTGAGTTGCCTCATTTTGGAGACAGCTGTAGAGATGTTTGCCTTCTCTCCAATATGATGAAACGTATTTATTGGCACTCAGCCAATAAAAACTCAACAGTTGGACTGCACGATTTGGTTAAAAAAAAAAAAAAAAAAAGTCATATTGCGATTTCTTTTTTTGCTGAAATTTTGATTGCAATATGCAATACCGTTAGTGGGAATAATCATTTTTAGATTTTCTATTAAAATCTAATAATGTGACATTTGCTTGGGTCTGTATCAAACAAACATGTTTTCTTACATCTGGAGAAAAAGATCTGTTGCCCAGAGCATCTCTGCAGGACTACGGTACCTCATAACGCAGTTTTTGCATACACTTTTCCTTTTTCAAAAAATTGCTATTAGTTTCTGGTTCTGTGATTTGGATATTGCATTGGCTATACTGCAATCTCGATAATTATGCGATTAACTGTGCAGCCCTACTCAAGAGCAATGTCTCTGTCCAGAAATCATGACGAAGTTGCTCAAAATAATCCACAGACTTGTTGTGATCAGTTTCATGTAGGAAGTACTTTCTTTCTGCAGTAGAATCTACCGGAACCACTACTACCTCTTCTTCCTCTACCTAACAGAAAGAAGTTCCTATATGAAACTGCTCACAACAAGGTCTGTGAATTATCCTGAGTAACAGAGTCATGATTTTTGGAAAGAGACACCGGTTTTGAATTCTTCAAATGTATTTATTTGGTGTTTTGAGCGCCAGAAGCCGAGTGCCATTTTGTACTATTATATTGCAGAGAATATGCATTTTTGATTTTGGGGGTGAACTGTCCCTTTAAAGCTCCATTTGGTCAATACCAGTAGTGTGACAGTAGTATATCAATCCAAGCCAAACTCTTGCATTGATTCACAGGCAAAAATCTGATGCCAGCAATTTACTTTAAAATTCACTGTTGTTGAGTCGGTGCCAGTTGATGAGTTTCTCTATGTATTTATTTCTCTCTATGACCATATAATAGTTAATGTGCCGAGGGAAGAATTTCCACAGATGCTTAGTATTGTGTAAAGGAATTGGATTTATTACATATTTTACATTAGTGACAGTTGTTGCACCAAGCTGGATAAATTAGAAAAAAATCATGACAGTGTGAGATGAGAGTAGATGTTTTCAAATGAATCAAACCACAGTCAGTGCTCCTGGTTACTGATCAGTGCTGGCTCATACTGAGTGGTGGAAAATGGCTCCCAGCACAGGAAGAGTCCTTATATGGTGGCTGGTGTGTGAAGTGAAGGAGGAAGTGAGTGTGAGAGGCCACATCCAGCCGAGCACAGACAGGATGACCTGATTAACAGGAAATGACAGGAGTGACGGGAAAGACACACAGGAAAACAGGCTGCATCTTCTACCTGCTCTGTAGGTGAACATGCTCTCCTCGGGTGGGGGGGGGGGGATGTTTCCTCCTCCACCTGCTGCGTGCAAGGAAATATGTCATGTAGTCATTTTACCTCTTCATTTCAAATGATTGAAATAGAAATGTGTTGTTTAAAAGCAACACTGATGCATAAGATCAATGAAAACCACAGTAGTGCTACTTAATAAAAACCTCTTGAATGTGTTCCCATTGTATTTAATAAAAAAGTTAACTAGAGACTTTTCCCAAAACAATTAAAGGAGAAATCTGTAATATATTTACTGTAATAAATCATAAAATTACCATCAGAAATTATGGAAATGTTACATTGAAATATTCGCTACTCTGACAACACTACAGCCATGGTGTCCTCCTTTGAAATTTCCATTCTGTAACTTGCCTGTTCAAATTGATGCCGAATGTTTGCCAAATGAGTAAGTGTCTGTTTATGCGTCGTAAAAATAATTATTAATCTTGTAGAAAAAGTAGATGTTTGTAACAGGGAAAGTGAGCTAAATATTAATGCAGTTTGGCAGGCAGTGAGACAGGCAGCCACTTAACTCATCATCCAGATTGTGTTATTTCAGAGCAGTTGGCTTTTGTTTTCAGCATAACAGGCTTAACTTTACTTTGACAGATAATTGATAATTATAAACAGCTGATCAACTTACAGTGGAGGACTCATCCTCACTTGTTATTGTCAATTTACAATGTTGTCCACCTCCAAATGTGGCTTGGATGCAAAGCAAAAATTGCATTTCATGTGTTTTTTTTCCCTGTCCAGACTTTCTAATCAATCTGGGTATGCCAAAAAATGGATTTGTGCTGGCCGTCTGAACATGATGGGCATGTCATTCGTGTTGTTGTTAGGTTAATTAATAAATTAATAATCAGGGTTTTTCTGAGCACAATCAGATCCAGACATTTTTGATGACAGAGGATCAGCAGTTTAAAACCTGATTCATTTCTGATCCTTTGTTTGTTTGCCGTGGGTAAAGTGTCATTAAAGCAGTGGGACGTCTCCTAATGCACAGAGCTGTGACCTGCAAGCAAACTATGGAACCAAAATAAACGGCAGCAGCAAGTTTCACTTCACCTAATGACATGATCATAGCAGAATATCATATGCACATTAGAATTTTTTTTTTTTTTTTTTTTTTTTTAACAATTAGAATGGCCCAGAATAATTCTCCGTTGTTTGGAAAGACCGCCTGCCTTAGTTGGGGAAATTTGTGGTAAACCCAAAATGAAGTTTATTTGCCATTTTAACTTTTAAAAATACCTCTGAAATGAAATATTTCATTATTGTGATAATGTTGTTGACCTGATACCTAATTTAAATCAAGTTTCACGTGTTCTAATGGATCCCACCACAGTTAAACTGTATGAGATTTTTGCTAACATAATGGTCTCAGTAAATATGGTATTACACAATTATTATTAGTACGAGAGCAAATTCTTTATATGCTAAAAACTTACTTGCCAGTAAACCCCAATTCTGATCAGTTACAATGACCCTTAAAGGAATTGTGTCCTGACAGACATGAAACTTGATAGAAACTTGCACTTTTTAAAAATAACACTAATACTGTAGAATTCAATACCATAGATAAAAGGCCTGCTGAAGTTTTGTATCGATCAATATTGATTATTACTGATCATGTGGGTCATGACTGGTGGTACTCCCAGTGTGTGTATGTACCCTCCTGCTCCGATTGCGGCAACCAAACAAGACACCTTGAATTATTGGCTGTTTAAATGTCACTCCAGCTCACTTCAGGTTCAAGGGATATGACAGGCTGAGCCGGGGAATATGGTTTGCATTTAATTCACTTCAGTGAAACTTGTGAAAAAAATTTATTGAACTACTTTCTTATTGCTCCTGATGACATGTCTGGTAGATTTCGCTATGAATTTATGGCCTGGACTAATAGATAAGGAAACATGGTACATGGTATGATGATGTTAATTTTCATACTACAATATACAGTTGCAACCCTAATTTGGGCCAGTTAACAATGTTCATAATTAGGGCTGCAAAATTTGTCAGCGTTATATAAATTATATGGCTTTCTGTAATTTTTAAATTGCAGGACGCACAATATTTGTTAAAGGCAAAATGTGTGTCAAAAAAAAACATTAAAATGAATGAATGTCATGAGACACACATCAGATTCTGCATGCTTAAAAAAAATCTTCATTTGGTTCAGATTCCTGCAAAAAATCATACCATGTTCATTTTAACATGTTTTTCAATCAAAATAAGAATAATGATGTAAAAATTATCACCTGTAATATTGCAGTTGCATTATGAGTGAAAATAATTTCAATTAGATATTTTTTCATAATTTTGCAGCCCCATTTATGACGTTAGATAGCCAGATTTATTGTGTCATACTAATATCCATTCCATCTGTTTTAACCCACTATATTTGACTGAGATTAGAGTGTCTTGAACCTGTAGCCTTTGTTAGGTGCTGTCTGAAAGCAGCAGCTTTACACCTAAAGTGAAACATCTTAATAAAAAAAAAACAGTCATATTGTAGTTTTATCCAACCTTCTTGCTTGGCAGGCCACTCCACAGTTTTGTGACACTTGAAGTTTACTTGAAGTAAAATCAAAGTGATGTCCTGACTGACTGTCCTGTGTCCTCCTCCTCAGATCCACTCCATCCACCAGCGCAGGAAGGTGGTGGGCCGCAGCAAGAACTTTGACCAGCTGGTGGCAGAACTCAAGACCAAGGTCCGTGAGAAAGGGGCCCAGTCCCTTGAGGGAGGCTCCTCCACTGGACGTTCCCCCAGCCCAGAGGCCCCCAGGGAGCAGGCTGGGGCCCCACACTGCAGGAGACCTCTGGCCAGCCTCCCTGCTTTCAGGTTAGTGAGATTTACTGAAGCGTGCACATGGTGGCAGCGAGGGCATTTCTGCGCATTATAAACCTTCATCCGCACATAAATCAGGTTAAAAAAGACACCAAATATTTTGTTGTTTAACTAAAATAATCTTTTCCTCAGTTTTTCTAACAGCCACACTTTTACTGCCCACACACACACTCACACACAGTAACAAGTTTGTTTAAACCACTTTAGTTGATCAAACAAATAACTTGGCTTGCAGCAGTGATGCGTGGTCAGCTACTCAGCATTAGACAGGGAGATCATTTTTTTACCGAGCTTGCTTACACTCATATACAGCGGAAGTTTCAAATCTGTTGAGCAACTGTTCAAGCCACACTTGACCCGCTGACTGTCTGGGTTAAACTGTAGCTGTAATCACCAAATATATCCACTTTCACTTTCACTTCTGTGTGGTTCTCACACACTCGTTCATATTATCCTGTGCTCTGTATCTCTTCATCTGAATGAAGACTACACATCAACAGCTGAAACTAATGCAGCCTAATTCAACAGTCCTGAAGGTTAGAATGTTCAGTTTTTGTTCAGATTGTATAATCAGTATAATGCAGTACAGTTAAACAACACCACAGACTGCAGCCTCCAAAATGATGATAGTAAAATCAGCTCCTTTCAACACAAACTGAGTATTAAAACCTTAATGAATGTAGGATTCATTGATGGCTGAATCTAATGAACTGCCACCTGGGTGTATAATTAATAATTAATATACCAAATTCATTATCCTAAAAACCTGGTGGGGAAAAAAAAGGAAACTCGGCAAGTGACAGTGGCAGCGAGAGGGAACTAGAAAATTCAAATGGAAGCATAGAGAACTAAAAAGGCACAATGCACAGACCTCTGCCAAAGCAAACAGTCCTGTCTTCTATGATATGCAAATCTGTAACCGCAACCTCTATATATGTCTGGATATATTTAAATAGGCTTATTTTGGTTTTATGAAATGGCTTCGTTAAATACTGGTTTCTGGTTGTTCTGTTAGGACATTTTAAGGTCTGTTGTCTGTTGTTTTACAGTATGTTTAGACACAGCACACAGTCTATTTATTCATACACACGATCGATCTATCTCGCAATATTAACGAAATTGAAAAATAATTTGTGTATCTGCCCTGTGATTCAGATCAGCTTCAAACTTTAATGGGTTCTCTTTGGTCCATCAGGCCATTAGTTTTTCTGTTGTTCTGCTGACACAGACAAACAAACAAAACCAAAAACAGAACCTCTTATTCTTCCAGTGAAGGGCTCATTGCATGGGTGGAACAGTTTCAGTAAAAATGAAAAATGCAAGTCTTCTTCAAAAAGAGTCCAAGGCACCCTGTAAAGTTTGAACAAAATTAAAATGCCTTCATTTTACATGTCAAAAAGAGTTAAAAAAAAATGACCATTGTGCATCAAGGGTAGGTCGCTGCCAATGTGCAAGCCTGTTGGTCAAACACCAAGGAGGTGATACAACATCAAAATAAAAAAGGGGGAGGAAATGAGAATAAGGAGAAAAAGGAAAGAAAAAATAAATTAAAAAGTAAGATTAAACAAGATGATAAATAGAAGAAGTTAAAAAAAAGTTTAAGAAAGAGGGGAAGAGGAGAAGAAGAAAAAAATAATCTGGGAAAAGTGAGAAGGAGGAGAAAAGAAAGGGGGAGGGAGGGGAATGGAAAGAAGAGGAGATGAGAGTTGGAGGAAATCCAAAGAGCACCTGAATGTGACCCACAGACTGACCCAGCAGCACTTCCACTCAGAACAGAACAGAACCTCCCTGGCAGAGATGATGAGCGTTGGAGCTAAATTTAGATCATGTTTCTGGATGTTGTATATTTGTTTTTTTTTTTTTTTAAACAAATGAGTTGAATTTGTTTATTTTTTCCAGTCGGTCTACGGCGGTGTCAGAGAGCACCCCAGAGGAGGAGAAGCAGCGGCAGGATGAGGGAAGCGTCCGAGCTCCCTCGCCTCTCGTCCACGGGCGAATCTCCAGTGATGAAAGTGACGCTGAAGGACCAGAGGAGCCTATTGAGTTCCCATCTTCTGCTGCACATCCCAAACCACTCGCGGTGAGCAGTTTGTACTTGGGTTTAACAGTGAGAAAATATTTTATTATCTTTTCTCAATATTTAAACTTGCATTAAGCATTTTCTTGACATCCAGGGGCATTAACTGTCTCTGAGCTACTGTGGGAATATTTTGTCATCTCTAGGGATGTAACAATATATCGAACATCCCAACATGGATATGAAAAATCACTCAGTACTGTACTGAACTGTGAGAATATATACTGTGATATTACGTGGTTAATAATTTTGTTATATTATTTTTACTTTATTTTATAAAAGGACTGCTGCTGACCGCTGCATTGTCATTGTTGTCCAGTTGTACATAATTCAAATATTTGTTAGACAGTTTTTTAGCACATTCTTAGGTCATGGCTGCTACTTTATTTTATATTAAAGAGAGGGAAAGCTGAAGCCCTTCAAGTTAAAATGAATAACTAATTTTATACAAACAAAAAATGCTTCACAACAGATCTATCGACTGTTTTTCAAGTTGTCATTTTTCTTTGTTTTTTAAGATCGTGATAAATGTATTGTGAATTTTTTATTCGAAGTGTTATTGCACCATGACTTTTTGGTGTCGTGAATCCCTTATCACCTTTAAAAAATAAAATAAAAATAAAATCAGATAATAATTCACATTGATACAACATGACAAAACATACTTGGTCCATCGTCATGTTGTTTTTGCAGAATTTCTCCAATATCCAGTTTTGTGTCCTCAAATTGCAGCACTGTTGTTCTGAAAAGAAGACAATGTCTGTTGTGATGAAATCACGGGTAACCGTTGTGAGGACTGATCGTGGCAAATCATGTTTGTGCACGCAACGCTGCTCAGTGGACCGATGCACCGCTATCCTAGTGCCTTCCAGCATGTCTTTAGGAGTATAAAGTGGGAGGTAGCTTTCCATTCCTGATTGCGACTGATGGCTCTGTTGGAGATTTATCTTAATCTTCCTGATCTTGTCTCTTATTTCAGTACTTCCTCATTACTCCCATATCATAGTGAAGGTGTGACAATAGAAATGTCATACTGGTAATATGTTGATCTACTCTCTTTTTACAGCAGGCCGTCGCTCTTTATTTATTTTAGTATTTTCACATGCTCAGTCTGAGGATAAAAATGTCAAAGTACTGTGGTTTTATGTGTACCCAGAAGAGGGCCTAAATTTTTATCACCACATGTATTGTTTCATTAAGTTGATATAAGGAAATGGAGGGTAATGTGCAGTTCAGCGGTGGTTTGATTGCAGCTATGAGCCACCAACAAGAGGAGACAGTTAACATATTTACAACAAGTGTTCTTTCTTTAGGTATGCTCATTTGGCAGCCATGCGTTGGGTCACGGCATCTACACGTTTGACAGGAGACTTCATCACCTGAGGTCGGCTCTCAGCAGCATGCTGGAGCAGCACATCAGCGCCCATCTCTGGAAGTAAGAAACATAATCCTGCTCTGCTGCTTTGGCTGTGCTCTGCTTTTATGGTGCTAATCATTAAGATTTTATCTTGCAAGGAAAAAAAAACTTGGCTACTTTTTCTCACTGGTATTTATATAGTAAAAACTTTATATAAAATGTTTTACAGGACTTAAATGATGGTACAAATACACAGTGCGGTTCCACTGGTGCTTTTTTCTAACCTTTCTTTGCTAATTATGAATATATTTTTCAATGAAAACCTTTAGTATAACAAAAAAGCAAAAAAATATTAATACCAACACTGTACGTCTTAAAAAAGGACTTACAAATGGGGGTCAGCACAGTCATTATATATACTGTACACTTGACCTATCGTTGCATTGTTTTTAGTCAAGTGTGTATTTAAGAGATCTAAAAAAATGCACATTTATTGCAAGATCTATCTACAACATATGTACAATTTCTGAAATATTTTGCTTTGCTTTAATTTTTTTTACTTCTAAACTTGTTCAGCGTCAGAAAACAGGCTTGTCCCAGTCAAGAATTCCTAACGTCAAGTCTTCAAAATCTAAAACTAACAAAACCCGCTCACAACATACATATAAAAATGTGCTATTATAATCATCTTTGTTATAAATAAATCTTTTATGAACATGTTAGGCTTAAAAGTTGTCCCAGATTTTCTGTCAGATTTTTTACAAAAACATGATTTAATCCAGGATAAAAAGGGTTAGCTCTACCCTAA
Source organism: Lutjanus argentimaculatus (assembly GCA_034769285.1). Lineage (NCBI taxonomy): Eukaryota > Metazoa > Chordata > Actinopteri > Lutjaniformes > Lutjanidae > Lutjanus > Lutjanus argentimaculatus. The sequence continues at coordinate 28,587,272 of JAWZSL010000014.1, forward strand.
GGACCCCTGTCTCACTTCCTTTACTTTAAAAAAAGCGTCAGTGCTGCTCAAGCACTGGTTAACTTTTTTCCACACAAATTAATTAAATAATTTTGCTATCAGATGTGTCTCAACCATAACATGTCAACTCTGTAGCCCTTCTAAATTAAAGATAAATAAGAGTTAAGGTTTAAAATATGTATTTTGATTAACATCAAGAGAACTCCGAGACACTTTAAAAAATAAAATGGCTGCTCACTACGACTCTGCTGTGGAATGAAAAAATGTAACATTTTGCCATCTCTGTGCATTTAGTAACACATTTAATCACTAAGAGGTTGGTCTGTTAAAAGGTTTAATTGCCAGGAGTCTGATCTTTTAAATTATATTTTCCAGCATAATTGAAGAGTAAAAACCAAAACCCCCTCAAAATGTAGTTTTGCCCCAGTTCTCAAGAATGAGTGATGTATCAGTTGAATAGAATCAGCCTAAAGCAATGCTACAACATTACCACAGGTTTTCAGTGGTCCAAAACTGGCTCTGCCTGCTCTCCAGTATATTGAACTGGTTCTAATCTGTGATAGAAATGAGCTGTCAGTGTTGGATGGGTGACTTGCCTACACTACAAATGTTCAGCCCACTGATGCAAATTGGCTGCTTCTTTTAATGACATACACTCCACCACCATCCTGATCACACAGTTGAAATTTGCCAGCCCACAGTGACATGTTTAACATGCTCGGTGCTGAATGATAATTGGTGGATTGTACCAGATGGAGCGCACCACTCCCTGTCCACCTCCACCCAATCTCAGTTTCTTTGTTTCTGTGATTCTTCCTGTAAATAGATGAGGGTTCGGCACATCAGATCCTGTGTATTGGTAACACTATCAGATAAACTTGAGTGTAACCCACTGCTTAGTCACTAATAGATGAAGCAGATGGTGCTTTCTGCTGCCCAGAATAGCAGTGGTGAAGAGTCTGTGATGTTGGCAGGAAGATGAAGACTGGCTTCCCTGAATATCAGCTGATATCGACTGAATTTACATGCACGCAAGAAAAAGCTCATTGGAAGAATCTGTGTTCTGAACATCAGAACCCTACAGAAGCCTAGTTAGTGGCAGATCTGTGCCTCAGTGTGCATATACTACATTTTTTAAACCAAGACTGGCATACTTAATTGTAATTGTCACATGTTGGGTGCAAGATCATTTTGAGATAACGTGAGCGTGGGACCTGCAGCCCTTATTTGAACTTGGTTCTCTGTCATTGTTTTTTAAATCAAACAAAATAACAACAGCAAGAATACGAGGGCAGCATGAAAACAAGAAAAAGAACAGCAGATTAGTTACAACAGATATCTTTTTCACATAAACGTGATTGTCCACAGAAAATCTGTTTCATGTCATTTTGAAATGTGGCTTTGAAAAGTTTGTAGCACAGCAGCTGTCTTCAGTTTGGATTCACAGCAGTTAGTGAATTCCAATGGAGACACCTCAGAAAAGTTTCAAAAAGTCAGTAGAAAATTCAACAGATTAATAGACAATGGAAATAATTAGCTGCAGCCATAGTATCAGTACAATAAGAGCTCCGGGGTGCAACCAAAAATCTGTCAAGTGCGACTAACCAATTTCCAGGGTTCTTATGGGTGCTGGAAATCCTTTAACACTTGAACGTTAATGTAATATTTTCAAGGATTGAAAGGATTTTGGATTAGGTGCTTCAAACTGCTCGAAACTGTCATGCATTACTTTCATAATAGATCACTCTCTGACTGAATAGTTTGCTTTCTAGATAAAGAAATACAATAAGGCGGAAAGCCTGGGTGCTATTGCCTTTCGCACAAAATAAAGACTACTCCACTGGAGCCTCGCTTGAAAAGGATTTTTATTGAAATTGAAGTTATTTGTCTGGTGATTTTCAGAGTGAATTTTATATTTAGAGATGTTCCAATACAACTTTTTCCTTCCCTATTTCGATACCTGAACTTATATACGTATATTGGCTAATACAGAGTACTGATCTGATACCAGTGAATTAACCATGAACAAATAGATACAGAGAAAGAATGCCATAGAACAAGACTTCACCATCCTGGGGAAAAAAAACACATGAGCTGCTGCTGGGCAGTACCAGAGTCCTGTTTTGGGGTTAATAAATTGCATGGTATTGAATTGGCACAGAGACTCATGCACATACCAATACCAGCATTTTATAGGCAGTATCTGAGGCATTTATCAATACCGGTAATCAGAACAACCCTATTTATACTGCTCAGCCTCATTCTTCTGTAAAATGCTACCACAAAACATAACTTGGGTCATTTATAGCACAGTAACATCTGATTTGATGTGATGAGGAAAGTAAAGGAAAATGCTGTGTCAGGCAAGTAAATCTGGCAGCTCACATTCTGGACTGGACAAGGGGTAAAACAGAATCGAATGTTAAACTATTTTCATCAATCAAGGGTTGAAGTAATTTTTCATGCAGAATGGCAAAAAACAGTTTTCAGCCTCTCAAATGTGGAGATTTCCCACTTTTTCTTCATTTATTGTCATATTAAACTGAATATCTTTGTGTTTTAGAGAGACAAGATATTTAAAGGCATCACTGTGGACATTTTTCACTGTTTTCTGACATTTTATAGACGTTCCAGCCCTAGATTACGCATAACTTAAGTCTTTGTTGTTATTTGATAAACAATATAAAAGAATGTGTACCGGGGCAAATAAAAGTTGACTTTGGGCAAACAGATTTTTGACCCACTTGTTGATTGGACAAGTGGAAAAAAACAAACATTAACACTGAACCCTGAAGGTGCTGGAGAAGCTTGAAAATGCTTGAAAAGTGAATTGAATTTGGAAAAGCTGTAGGAACCCTGATCTTCATTGTTCACAATGAAATGAAATTCAGCAGCTCTGTACATGTTAGTTACTGTATCCCTGAGGCCCCCCAAATCTATTTTATAATCAAGAACTTTAACCAAACTCACACATCCTCTGGACACTGAATATCCTTCAGGTCAGATAGTTTTAAGTTCAGATTTAATCTAATGTCTGTTTGGTTTATTGATTATTGATTTATTTTCTCTTATTTCAGGAAAATACCTCAAGCCACAGACCTTCAGTCTCCACCTCCCTCAGCCAAGACCATCACTTCCTCGTCTCCCTCCTCCATCGGCGCTTCTTCCTCCTCTTCATTACATTCTAAGGTCCGCACAGGAAGTCATATCAGCTCCTCCCTCAAAACTGCGTCCTCCTCCTCCTCTTCTTCCAGTCGCGGTCCAGGGAGACCCCCGACAGCCATACAATCAGAGAACTCTGGGGGCAGTGGCAGCAGCATCACCGGCGGCCACCTTGTGTCTCCCAGTAAGCCTGCAGCAGTGCGTCAGGTGGGTTCTGGGCGACCCAAGAACCCCGTGGGGCGTCCCAGCAAGCAGATGCTGAAGCTGCGGGAGGAGGCCGCCGCCGCCGCTGCCCAACGTAAACGCAAAGCCCCGTCCCAGGAAGGGGAGCACTCAGGCCCCGACAGGAACTGCATCATCCTCCAGGATCGGGGCCGCCCACCTTCCGCCGCCTCTTCCTCCTCATCTTCCTCATCTTCCTCATCTAAACCCCCCATCCCCTCGCCTCTTCCACATGGACAGACCAATGGCACGCTTTCCCCCAGCAGCAAACCCCCCTCAGCCCTCCCCTTCAGAGTCCCACTCGCCAGCCGCCAAGGCAGTCTGGACCTACAGACGAACACACACCCCTCTGGGCCACTCGTCACCCCCAGACCCCTCCTCCTCCTCCGCCACCAACAATTCCCACAGCCGGGCCGGCGTGGGGGACTCAGGACTGCACGGGCAGGGCAGCGGGAGGGGCTTCGAGCACCAGGGACTGGTGAAGAAACGCAAGGGGGGCGGCATGGAGGAGCACTCGCCCTCCTCCAAACCCTCAGCGCACCGCCTGCCCTCCTCCTCCTCCTCTTCCAGCTCTGCCACCTCCTCCTCTCCACGCTCTAACTTCTACCCCTGGAAGGACAGTAAGGGTGGGGGGCTGGCCGGGGGCGTGGAGAAGAAACTGGGCACACAGAAGGTGAGTTCAGAGGAGCAAAAACAGAACATAGGGTGATGGGGAAAATAATTCGGTAGTTAAAGTTACAAACTGCAGCTTTTCTGAGGCTGCAGTGTTAGTGACCTTGTGGTAAAAAGGTCATAGCCCAACACTCATCTTGATTTAGTGACTTTAAAAACGATTATATCATTTGAAATGTGGTTGTATGAGGTACATAGTCACTGTATGATCTATAGTAGATGATGGTCGACATGCCCACAGTTTGGAAAGCAGCAGGAGTGCTGATGTAAGTGATGTACTGCAGTGGACAGGGTTATGTATTATAGACACCTAAAAAAATCTATATAATTTACATTTTCACTATATTTAGAATATTTTCAGTGCTTTACCTTGCTGTCAGACAGAATTTTCTGATGGGAAACAGATGTTATCTAAGCCAAATATCGCTCTCTCTTACTCACTCAGACTCTTTTGCAAAACAGTGATTTGACCTCACAGAACACAGGAATTGCTGGTCTACCACTTCCTCAATCTGATCATTAGTTTTTCTGTTATTGTGTGACTTGAGATTTTTTAACAGTTAGTTTGGATTCACCAAAGTCACAAAAGAACACAGACAAAAACAGGTTGAGGCAGCAATAGATGAGCAGTTCTGCAAGGTTAAATTACTGATTTTGTCAGTGGAGTTTGGTAGGTTTGGACAGAGGGATATTTGGCTTATAAAACAGTAGTTTCCCGTTGGAATAGGCTGACTGACAGCAACATAAAGTGGTGAAAATATTCTAAATATAGCGTACACTTAAACTGAAACTGACCAGGAAGTCCTGTGCTCTGTGAGGTAAAATGACTGATTTGGCTAGTGGAGCCTTGTTAGTTTGGAGAGGGTGATATTTGGTTTATATAATGGCTGTTTCTCATCAGAAAAAGCTGTCTGACAGCAAGGTAAAGCTGTGAAAATATTTCAAATATAGAGTACACTTTATAGGTGGTTATATAAACCAGACCTCTTTGGCCTCTGCCATGTTACCTGGCAGAACACGGGAGTTGCAGGTCTACCGCTGCCTCAATCAGTTTCTTTGTGTAATCGTGTGACTGAAGTGATCTTAAAAGGTTATTTCAATTTAGACATCACACAATAACACAAACAAGTTAAAGTGTACACTATATTTAGAATATTTTCACAGTTTTATCTTGCATGCAGACAACCTTTTCTGATGGGAAACCACAGTTATATGCTCTATCGCTGCTTCAGTTGGTTACTTATGTTATTGTGTGACTTTGGTGACTCCAAACTGGCCCTTTAAAACACAGAACACCAGAAGTCCTGTCCTCTGGGGGGTACAATGACTGATTTAGCCAAAGGCTAAGAGAGAGAGATATCTGGCTTGAGGTTTTCTGTCAGAAAATATTGCTGCTGACTGTCCACAGCAGTACATTGTTTAGCTTCCTACACCAGTACTCCTGCTCCTTCTCCAAACTGGGGATGTGTTGCCCACCATCTACTCTAGGTAATACTCTGACTATGAAGAAAACCCAAACTTAACCACTAACAACTGCTGTAAAGCTTCTACAGGCTATGACGAGACAGATGGTTAACACTGCCAGTCTCACAAACAAAACAGATTATGATTTCTTTGATTGTTTTACTTTTCTTACCATCTCTTCATGACCTGTGGCTGCTTCTTTTCTTGTTACTGCTAACTGCTGTCCATGTCATATAACACTGCTTTATTGTATGTGAGCAAAAACATCCTTGAACAGTCAAATTCAGGCAAACTAGAGGTGTCGGCTCATACAAACACTGATCATGTAGATTTTCTCCTGTCCATTTAAAGGACTACACCACAGTAGTTTTTAGTATCAAGCACTCAACTTGTCATCAGTAGTGCTATTAGAATCTCATACTGACTTTTTCCAAAGTTTTCTGATGTGTGCCCACTGGTATTCATTGTGACTGTTGTGAAGCCAAGCAGACTACAGCTGCTGTCCTACAAGCTACACACTTATCAGAGTCACATTTCAAAATGACCCAAAACTAATTTACATAATGTTTTCACAAGTTGTAACTTGTGAAATCTTTTAACATTTTCATGTCTGCAGGTAGGCCTACGTTTGTTCTGCTAGTCTAACAAAAGTCAGTTGTAAAACAAATAAATTGGATAAAGGTCTAAAAAGTTTGTCACCTTTCCCTGACGGTATCTCTCAGCTAAGAGCTGCATTTTCTTGGCAACAGTCAGTGACAGAACCAGCAGTATTTTTATGTTTTTTTCAGTAATAGTTAAATTTAAGAAATATCATCCCCACTAAAATTGTAACTTATATCGCAATATCTGTCAAAATAATTGCAATATAACCTTTTTCTGCATATTGTTCAGGCCTAGTCATATTTAAAGTTACAGTGCCAAATCCCCAAAACTGAAGAGTTTAGTAGAGCTGCAACAATTAATCAATAATAATCAGTGTTTAAATTAATCACAGCTACTTTGATAATCTATTAATTGTTTTTAGACGCTTTCATCTTCTTAAATGTGAATATTTTTTTCTCTTCTCTGACAGTAATATCTTTAGTTATGGACATATCAAGTCACTTAGACGTCGCCTTGAGCACTGATCAACATTTTTCATAATTTCCTGACATTTTACCGACCAAATAACTCATCAAATAATTAAGAAAATAATCCACAAATTAATTGACAATGAAAATAATTGTTAGTTGCAGCCTGAGTGTTTTGTTTTAAACATCAGCTCAATATAGTCTTCTTCTCCTGCCACTGGATTCTTCTAACAGTCTGTACAGTTGTAAAGTGAACATACAAACTGGTTGTCAAGATGTAACTAACAATTTCATTTTTTTTTTTCTTCTGTCCTGCAGCCAAAACTGCACCATTAAGTGTGCCTGCCTTACAAGCCACTATGAGGGAGCCAGCTCTGCTCAGTCCAAGACTGAGGCAACAGGACTCAAACGTATGAGTGTGTGTGTGTGTGTGTGTTGTGTGTGTGCGCGTGTGTGCGTGTGTGCGCGCGCCTGTCTGCCTGCCTTTTGTCTATTGAGCAAATGCTCAAGTATGAGTGTGTCAGGTCGTCTGTATGTGCAGAGTTTGTGCAGTATGGATGTGTCGGTGTGTGAATCTGTTGTCTGGATGAATGTCTGAGGGAGAACTGGGAGTGGGAGGGTGGGATAAAATTCAGAGTAATGGATTTAGAAATACCTCAAGACCATCCGGTTATGCTGCTAAATTAAATATGTTGGTTTATAAAAATGGATTAAAAATGTCCTTTACACTTGGTTTCGGTGACTTCTGTTTTTTTTTAACTCTTCTATCTTAAGTTTTCTCTTGAATTCCTTTTTTCTTCGCATTCAGTAAACTGTCCACAGCGTCTGACTGTCTCTAGTTTTGAAACCTCTACATGAATGTATATGATGCTCACAGTGAGTCAACTGGGCATTATTTTATTTCAGATTTCCATATCTGGTATCTCTGGAAACTTTTGGGTCCCCTTTGGATCTTAAAATGCATTTGCATGTTAGGTTTGAACAGTGTCCAGTCAGGAGGACAACATGAGCGTGGAATAATGGAGCCACTGTCTGCTTTAGTGTCTGGGATGTTAAGATAATTACATTATCACTGCTGTGGTGTTAAAGCTAAGGTCACTTTAATTTAGTAAATTAGCTAGACTCTGTTGAAGTAGAGTTTGAAACTTTGCGGCCACATACAGTACGCTCCATAACATGCTGATTGGTTTTATCAAAAAGTGGTGGTGGTGTCTGCAGGAACAGAGTCCCTCTTTGTTCGCTGTGATGAACTGAATTATGCAGCTGCCACCAGCTGCAACACTGTCATTATCTTCAAAAGAGAGAGACTTTCATCTCTTCTTTTATGACTATTGCAGCTTTGACATGTTAAAATGATGAAATGACAACTGATAAAATAAAGAAACCACTACAGGACTATGTTCAACATCAAGATGCAGTTTTTTTAAACAAGGGAAATGAGACGTTACATTTATTACAGCAATGTAACTAATTAAAGTCAATCATGCCATAAATAAAAACCATTGAGATTTTATATACAGTCTCTGACCGATTCAAAACAGTTGAGCAATCACAAGTTACTAAAGAAACGGGATGTTTACTGAGGAGAGTAATAATAGTGACATGGAGTTCTTATGAAGCCCTTTAATGTATGTGAACAATGTAGACCCACTATGGCCTCTTTTTTTGTCAGAGGCAAGAAAGGTAAAAAACAGCATCAAACAAGTTTGTTATCACCTATTTTCACGTTATTACGACCTACAAACTTATCACAAGAAACTTCGTGTTATACTTTTTATCTTGTTATAAAGTGAATGTTTCAGGTCAAGACATTACATGATTTTAAAACAATACAAGTTATCACGTTGGAACATAAAAGTTGTTAGAACATTGAGCTTGTCATGTTACAAGAAGATTAAAAGTACGTTATATAAGAAGAAAAGTTTCTTGTAACGAGATAAGTTTGTATCTTGTCAAAACATGAAAATATCTTGTTATGTTGAAATGTCATTTTATCAGGGTTTCTGGGATACTTTCCTTAATTAAACATTATTAGCATTAATGATCAGTGAATCATTAAAAAACACATTTTGCCCCCTTAATCAAAGCTTATTTCAACAGCAACATATTGTATATTCTCTGACAGCATTACACAGCCTATGAAACCTATGAAAATGTAAAAGCCTACTATTGAACACATACCTGAATATAAGATAACATGCCAAGCATGCTTATAAAAAATGCTATATTTCATATCTTTAATTGATAGTTGATGATTCAATTTAACTGATCAATCAAATTCTTTATCATCCCTTCTTATAACATGAAAATATCTTATGTGAAAATATCTTATAACAAGAAAATATCTTGTTAAAATGTGGAAATATCAGTTAAATCATGAAAAAAATCTTAGTATGGTGAATATATCTTATGACATGAAAATATCTTATTAGAACATGTAACTATCTGTTTTAACATGAAGAAATCTGACTATAATGTGAATATATATTAACATGAAAATATCTTATTATAATGTGAAAATATCTTCTTGTAACATGAAAATAGCTTACTATAACATGAAAAATATTATATTTCATGAAAATGTCTTACTATAATGTTAAAGTATACTTGAAAAGACCTTATTATAATGTGAAAATACATCTTGTTATAACAAAGTTTTCACGCTATGAACGTGAGATTGATCCGTTTTCCTCTCCTGGTATGTCAGCAGTACACTGCCTGAGAGAATTTCAAATGTGATGTCCAGATGTACCAGTTACATTCATCCTGTGTTGATCTGATGCTCTGAGCCTTCATCTGTCCCTCTCATATATAACATCTGAAGTCCCTATAGTCTGGAGCTCGCTGTGCAGAGTAAACCACACCGCCATCTAACTGAACCCCAGCAGCAGGACTACAGTGACGCCTCTCACTCCTCTTCACTCCTCTCACTCTCTGCGGTGTCGAGTTTCAAACCAGGAAGTGAAACCAAAACACAACCACAACACCAGCCATCAGCACACATTTGATAGCTGGTTTACAGTCTTGATCCTTTTATATCAGGCACTTACACACGACGCCTGCCAGACTGGTTCCGGGGCTTTGTTTCATAAAATGTAGTGAAATATTATGTCCGGCTGACAGGGAGAGAACAACCGGAGGAGTGACCGCACACTTTCCACTCCTGACTGTGATGTTTTAGCATTTAATACACCGGTTAGCCCACTTTCTTTAATCCACAGTCGGGCCACACTTGCCTGGGACGGATTACAACACCCGCTTTGATTGTTTCGTCAAGTCAGCGAAAACTAGCCGAGAAACAACTGGAAGTTAATTGTTTTTCTTTCTCATCTGTTTCTTAAAACGAAAACAGCTTCCGTGTAACACATGGAAGGTGAAATATAAGACAAACGTAACCACTGTGGATATCTACAGGACAACACAAGGCACACGGCGGAGGGATATACTTTTCAGTGCTCGGATTAGATGAGGCAGATGGTTTTGTTATGAACCCACTGTAAAAAGGAAAGACGCTTTAATTTGAAAAACTGAAGCGGAAGCACTGTGTGTTGTGTATAGCTTGACTGAGGTCATGTTTATCCCCCGCTGTGTTTGATCGCTTCTTCCTCTTTATTGACCATGGAGCTCGGACAGTGTTCGAGCAGAGCTCCGTCAGCCTCTCACCGTCTCAGCGTGCCTCTCACAGCCGGCATAGGCGGCAGGTAGCTGGACCGGGAGCCGGGCAGGTGGCTCCGCCAGCGGCCGCAGGCATGCGGTCTGATGTGGAGTACAGCCCGGTGGGAGAGGGGCTGGGGATGCGGGACTTCTGGCTGTATGTGTGGCTGCGGAGGGCGGCGGTGATAGCGGCTCATGTCACCGGGCTGGGCCTGACCCTCATCATCTCCCTGCTGTCCAGACCCGGAACCAGTGAGTCTATTTATCAATACACAATTCTGTCACTTCCATTATCTATCAAAATAATACAGTGTTTATTACAACTGCTGTGGTTTAAAGTCATGGTTCGAGTAATTCACTGCTTCATATTTGTATTAATGAGTTAGTAATACTTCATAATTAAAGGCAGCCTCTTCATTTAGCTTTAGCCTGTAACAAGGACTTTTCACAATAAGAGCTTTATTTGCCAAGTTTCTGTTTCCCTGAATTTTTCATATTATAAACCTGAAATTTAAGGGTCAATAAAAACATGCAAAATTAGTGTATTCTCCAAATAACAACCTCAGCAAATGTAGTGATTCACTACATTGTTTGTGGTATTTAACCCCTCTATAGGATATTTCAATATATGTTTAATGCTGTTATTCTGAAGCCAGACTTGTAATTGCACCACTCTAGTCGTGTATTAATGTAATATTTCTATAGATCTCTATTAGGGTATCACATAATAATATTATTTTTATGAATGCATGATTAATATCAGGGCTAATAAATTATTGTCCAATAATTGGAAAAGTATATTTTTATTATTATTATTCCAATAATGAAATTATAGTCAATAATGTATAATTATATCTAGTCTAAAGATAAATATTGGCTATAATAATATCTGATTTTACAGATTTATCAAAGAATTTCATTTAAATTCTGAGGCTCTATAAAACCCAAAGTAAATTTGACTTATTTTGATGAACTTTATCAGAAAAACTAAGTGAACATTTGAAGAGTCAGAACTGTTGTTTGGCCTTGTTGTCATAGTGATGTCAGTTAGATCTGATTCAGTCAGACCTGTGGAATATAAAATCATCATCTTCACTCACTGCATCTGAGCCTTTCTTTCCCTCAGGAGTACATAAACTACAGGTTATATAAACTATTTTCAAAATTCAGTCTATAGCTCCAGTACTCATTTTTGCATGCTCATTTGCTACATATTGCTACTTAAATCAATGAAATGGTCAGCAAAACCCTCAAGATCAAATCTTGTTCATACAGTCAATGTGAAGTCTGATTCTTCTGTTTCCTGCAGTGGTATTATCAGATCCTGAATATTGGATAATTCTAGGTTTAGCATTCATGAATTTTCTTTTGGATACGTTTGGACTGTAAGATGCTGACTGGTGTTTCTTTTTGTTCCAGGTCTGTTTTCTTGGCATCCAGTGTGTATGTCTGTTGCAGTAAGTTTACAGTCCACACACACACACACACACATGCAGTGAAAGGTGCTGTCTTCTCTTCGGTAGTCTGACCTGATCAGGAGTTCAGTTTGCATGTACCTGGCTGCCCTTTCAGTCTTTGCACTGACTGAACCTGTCAGTGTTTTGATGTCACTTGGTGTGTAGCTTGTACCACTCTCTGACAGTTCCTGTTCAGCAAACGCTTAAAGGGACAGTTCATGCCAAAATCCAAAATACATACATATATATATATATATATATATATATATTATATATATATTTATATATTGTATTTTATATTATTATATATATTGTGTGCTTATTTCCTTTCTTTCCAACCCAAGAAAGATTCGTTTTGTCATCTTCAGCATTGTGTCATTACATGTGCTGTTTTTTAGGTCATTTGCAGAAATAGAAAATAATTAAATGTCCAGTGTGTTAGATTTAGGGGGATTTATTGGCAGAATATGGAAGAAATGACATGTCATATTTATAATAGAGTATGTTTTCATTAGTGGACAATCACCTTAAAATAAGAATTGTGTTTTGTTTTTTTTTTTACATTAGTGCCCTTTAGATCCACAGAGGCATGGCTCCCATGTTGCACTGCCATGTTTCTATAACATCGCCCTGGGCTAACCAAACACTGGGTCTGGAAAGGACCTTTCACAGGTTTTGCAGCTGCTTTATGTTCTCATACAAGATTGGAAGGGGAGGGTGAGGTGAGCAGTATTCAGTGTATTGTAATCTACAACACTACACACTGGTCCTTCAAACATATACTGTATTTTTTATTTATTATTAGTTTGAATTTTTTTTTCATGATCTTGAAAGAATCATGACAGATAATTACTAATAAATAGAGTGGAAAATACGTATAGGAGCCGTATGTAGCCATTGTGTATGCAGAAATGAGTACAGCAGTCCAAACAGCGACTTGGAACCATAGACTGTCAATAGGTAAAGGGACAGTTCACCCCCAAAATCAAAAATACATTCCCCTCTTTTTCTTCTTTTTTTTTCTTTCCTTTGGCCTGTAATACTAGTTATCCATCTAGATCTTTTTTGTGTGAGTTGCAGAGTTTTGGAGATATCAGCCATAGAAATGTCTACCTTCTCTCCAGTATAATTGTACTAAATGGCACTCAGCTTGTGGTGCTCAAAGCAACAACAAAATACGTCAGTACTTCTTTCCAAAAATGAGGACCAGGTTACTCAAGATAATCCACAGTGGAATTTTTTTGAACTACTTTGTCTATTATGTATGTAGTAGCGTGCCCCCAGTTTCGAACAGCAGAAGTCGTACCAGCACGTCAGCTAAGCCAGTGGTTCTCAACCTTTTCAAGTCAGGATCCCCGAGAAACATCAGGTTGATGTTCGTGACCCCACCTAGACAGCCTTTTCTGAAGGGAAACCCCAGCTACATAACACAAATATCACTTTCTCCGAAGCAACCAGACTCCTTTGGCAAAAACAGTCATTTTACCTCACTGAACACATGAGTTGCTGGTCTATCTCTGCCACCATCAGTTAGTTGGTTTGTGTCATTGTGTGACTCTGATGTATTTGTATTAAACTCTGTAAAACGCCATTTGAAAAGAGGGAGCATTACGACACTGCCTGACACGAGTTTACAGTGTGGTTACTTCATTAATGATTAACATATAATAACAGGCAGGTCTTTCAGTAAGGATGTGTGTAAAGCTAATAATATTATGGTTAGAAAGCAACTGTGATATCTGCTTTGACATGGATCAGATGTAAACTCGTACAAGAATACAGTCTATGATTAACTTATATTTCTTCAGTTGAATATTAACTTTCCTGTAATCTACCTGCATACCTTTACCTTCACACCCTCTGCTCTTTGTGTCTCGTCTTCTTTCCATTGTGAATAATAGAGGAAGGCTGCGTTGCATCACTGCGTCACATATCGTGTTACAAACTGACCTAGAATCTGTCACCGAGAACAGCTCTGTGCACTGACAGGGCTCACAGGTCGATGCTGGGGTTTGTTATAGCTCATGGCAGTACACTGTGATGAATCAGTCATGATGTGTCATCAGCCATGATAATAACATGCTGCACAAACATTGACTGGTCCCTTTGAGCTGTACGTCTTTGATTGATGTGCTGGTTTTCTTCCACACAAATGAATTCAAAGCATATACAATACAAGCCTATTTATAACTCATTGCTCACTTTGTTAACAACCCCACATACGCACAAACAGGTTTTTCTATCTTTGTAGGGATTTTACTGACACACTCATACGCAGAGACTTGTGTTGCTATATTCACAGGAACCCATCCTTGATATAATGCATTCTTTAGCCCTTACCCTACCCATCACGCCTAAGTGCCTAACCCTAACCCTAACCCTAATCTATGTCTAATTCTAACTCTAAAACCCAAGTCTTAACCCACAAACAGCCATTAAGAGTTATGGGGTCCAGCATTTTGTCCCCACAAAGCTGGTTGGACCCCTCAAGTATAGTGGGCTGCCAGGTTTTGGACACCATAATTGACCTACAATACTCACTTTAGTTGTCCTGTACAAGGAGGAATTGTTACCAGCATTTTAGTTGCACTCACTTTCTTTGTTTGAATAAAAGGCTTTAGATCATCTGGATAAACTGCTCGGTTCTTCACAACCTGTCTGCACTGTCAGACATTGTTGCAGCAATGTCATCGTGTTCCCACTGGTCATTTATTATTTTTGTGAGTACAATGAAACTAGGAAAACGAGACCCAAGTTATAATAAACTAGAATTATCCATTAATTCACCTTGGGAACATAGGATCCTTGAAACTTAGGATCTTGGGAACTTAGGGCGCTGGGAATATAGGAACTTAGGAATCTAGGACCCTGGGAAGATAGGAAATTGGGAACTCAAGATCCTGGAAACATAAGACTTTGGGAAAATAAGGCCTTGCCTTCATAGGACCTTGGGAACATAGGAAGTTGGGAACTTAAGACAGGGAACATAGGACTTTGGAAAATTAAGACCCTGGGAACGTAGGGCCTTGGAAATTTAGGACCCTGGAAACATAGGAAATTGGGAACTTAAGATCCTGGGATTATAGGACCTTGGGAAATTCAGATGCTGGGAACGTAGGACCTTGGGAACTTAGGAGCCTGGTGACTCTGGGCTTAAAGAATATAGGAGCCTGGAAAAAAGGACTTTAGGGACAAGAATTTCTAAACTAGAATTATCCATTAACTGAAATATGAGCTGAAGGGATGCAAACAATACTCAAAGAAACTCTTGATGATTTAGAAACAGTCTATTTATTCCTTTTTTAAGTGGCCATGATATAACAGCCATAGTGTACAGGAGGTGTCTTGATATAAAAAAAATAATGGACCCATTCTTCAGCTCCACCTCATCCTTTATTTTCTTATGCTGGAACAACTTGTTTTGTGGTTCTTTACACATACAGTCTCTATCTGCTTTGCTAAACAGAATGAAAGCACCTTCATAAAGATCTGCCCTCTGCTTCCCTCTGCAGTACTGCCTGTGTATGACTGAGGGCATCCTCCTCTTCTCGGTTGAAGGATCCCCCTTCTGCTTCAAATCTCGGAAGGGTAAAGTCCGTCTGCACTGGTTCTGTCAGGCTCTGGTCTTGGTAGCTGCGGCCACTGGGCTGGGCTTCATGGTGGCCAGCAAGAACGTCTCAGAGCTCCCCCACCTGGTCACCTGGCACAGCTGGCTGGGCATCTGCACCTTGGTAGCCACCATGCTCCAAGCGGCTGGTGGTATCTGTGTGAACTTCCATAAGCTGCTGCGTCTCTCCTCTGCTGTGCCGAGGCTGAAGCTGTACCATGCCACCTGGGGCCTGGTGGTCTACCTGCTGGCCACGGTGACCGTGGTGTCAGCCATGTTCTCAGACTGGTTCCAGGCCACAGTGAAAGGGGTGGCCTGGTGGGCCTTCCTCCTGCTGCCCCTCTTCCCTGCCCTGGTGGTGATGAACCAGATCACTAATGCCTACCTGCCCCGCAAGAAGATCACCAGCTAGGACGCATATAGCATAAGGAACCTTCGCTTTATTCACTTAGTGGCCATACTGGATTTAAACTGTACTCCGAGGCCCAGAGAATCAGATGGAAGCAAAGTCCTCCAGTAAAGCTGCTTCTGAAGACAAAATAACTAAAGCAAACAGCTTCAGACGCTGCTCGTCCTGTAGACAGGAGAAGAACATTAAAACATGGGTACAGTCTTACACCAAAGCTATCTGAAAGAAAGGTTTGATGCATGGGATTTAGTTTTGTTGCTTGCCAAGATCTTTGTCAGTTACTGGAGCCAGAAAATCCTAATTTGGCAAAGGGGCAGAGTCAGGGTGAAGCTGAGGTCAGACACACAAATCTTGAACACTGTATTCTGTTCATTTGTGCTCACTAATGATCAGTATGTATTGACAGTTTGTCTGCACAAGGTTGTACCCACAAATGATTTATTTGTGCACTTTTCACACTGCACTTAGCCCAGGGCTGAAAGTTTTAGAACCTTCTTAGCCCTGATTTCACAAAGATAGACTTTGACTCTGGCTCAGATGTAACAGATAGTCAGGCTTCAGACAGATGTCTGAATTCATCCGTTGCACAAAGCAACCTTTAAGACCTTTTTCAAAATAAAATAAATCAGCAGAAAATATGTCTTTTGAAGGACATTTTACTTGGAAAGTTTAGCAAAGGGTGTAACAAACCAAAAACATGATGTGGAAAAAATGTCAGTGACAGTAAACTGTTAATCCAGACAAGCATCAAAAATATAGTACAAGACAATACATAACAGTGTTAGCAAATTACTAATTATGAGCCATGTTTTCTTCTTTTTTGTTGTTGGGTGCTACTGATCAGTTGGTGGCACTGGTTATTACCATGGTAACAAGGGTCTTAAGCTTTAGTCAGCCTGGGAATAAAGTAATTTTTTGTCTTACAGTTAGTCAGTTTTTATTTTTGTGAAATGGTTTAACTTGCGAGAGACTAATCTATGAGCAAAATGAAGACTAGTCTAACACTACAGACTGGTCTAAAATATCTTTGTGAAAGCGGCCCCAGTGTAAAGGAGCTGTTAGCCCCAGGCTAATCTTTCACAAAGGATTTTCACACTGCATATTTTTGAGCACAGGGCTGTCCTTAGCCCTGGGCTTAGAATTAACCCTGGAATAACCCCTTAGCCCCTTTTCACATACAGATTGTTAATGCAGGGATTACCTAAACCCAGGGCTATACAATTCACCCTGCACTTCTGCTGACCCCATGTTAAATGTCTATCTGAACAGTGACATTCTAGAATGATGCATGACTTTAACAGTCCTTAGACCCACTTCACACCAGCAACTTTTAGTCCAGTGTTAAGTTAATCCTTATCACACTTTGGGAGTGAATAGGGTTATCCCAGAGTTAATGCTTAGCCCTAGGCCAAGAATATGAAGTGTGACAGATTATTTCTCCATTTAAATGAATGTGTGAAGTCACTAGCAGAATGATCCCCAGCTACAGTTTGTCATATCTCATACAAAAACTGCAGTGTTGGAAATTTTCACCTTCATTCCATCTGATAAATTAGAGGAATGAAAGAAGAGTACCATATACAATTTTTGCCCAAAGCTACGAATTGGATGGTGTGCACACATAAAAAAAAAATGTCACCCCTTATTTGTCCTGGACCCATCATCACACTTTGTTCGAGCCAGCTTCTCGTGGTCTGAAGAAGAACTGCAGAATGCAACTCTGCAACTTTGGCGTTTTTGCTGTCTTCAAGCTCCGACTCCTGCTGAAATAAGAAACGCAAAAAAATTTCAAATAATCTAATGAAACTATGCACAATATGTGGACTGCCATGCCAAACGTAGATGGAACACAGGACACAGTGGGGTATGGACATCCTCACAAACTACTGGAGGCAGCCTCATAGCTGGAGCTTTACACCTCTGAACTTCTTTCATCCATTGCCTCTGCGAAGGAATATTTGCACTACATACTGCTTGCAGTGAAAGTGAAAGGCAGTGTATGTAGACTGATATGAAGCACCTGTTGCTGTTTGTGTGAGGACTCAGCTTCAGTCATGAAGGTGCTGTGGATGATTATATACCAGCCTGTAAATTCTATTTATTTATCCATTTATGATGTTTTGTGCTGTGGCTGTCCAGCTGCTTGTAGGTGCTACACGAAGCATGTCAGCATATATGTTCCATCAGTCTATATTTTTTTTATATTAACACTGATTCAAATGATGCTGTAATGTGAACGAGGTCACTCACAGTAACAAACCAATGGAGAATCACCAGCTTCATTTAGACACATCTGCTGTTTGGTTCAGTCTCACAACACAGCTCTGATAAACCCACCATACATTACCTGTCCTGCACCAAACGGGTCATTCCTATGTTCCCACGGTCCCATGGTCTCCAGATTTATATGGCACATAATGGGAACATGAAAAAGGGTCCTACATTCCCCAGTTCCACATATGTGCTCTCCCAAGTTCCTGTTTTCCTTAGCTCTATTTAGCATAGCACATAGGACCCTTGAAACATAGAAACTTGGGAACATAGGATTCTGGCAATATGCTGTAGAACCCTGGCAACACGGGACCTTGGGAACTTAGGATCCAGTGAACATAGGACCTTGGCAACGTAGGACCCTGGGAATATTGGACACTGGAATAAGACCCTGGAACTTAGGAACCTGGAAACTTAGGTTCTCTGGAAACATAGGACACTGGGAAATTAGGGCCTTAGGAACATAGGACCTTGGGAACTTAGGGCCATGGGAACATGGTACCCTTGGAATATAGATAAGTCAACAGCAGACAGGCAGTTAGCTGGTGAAGAAAGTTTTGATAAGGGCTGATAAAAACACACTCACTTTTATCAGAACAAAAAGCAAAAAGGTTAATGACACTTGCGTTAGCGTTGCTGTTTGGGAAAAATTGCCTCACTAAGACCTCAGTCAATTGCAAAAATGTGACCATTGATAACCAAACAATGATACATGTGAAAAGCTACATGTAGCACCTCTGGTTCTTCAGCTATTTTTTTTTTTTCAGTGTATACATGTGATCCTTTTCTGTCTTTTTAAGTGTTTGTTTGCCAGCCGTGCTCTTTGTGTTTTGTTTGCTTTTATTGTCAATAGGAAAAATTAATGTGCACTCATGCTTGTGTTGCTTTGTAGTACAAATCAAAAAGATCCAAAGATCATCAGTCAGTCCCTCCAGGAACCAAGCTAACACAAACTGAACCTAACTCGTTATACTTGCAAGGGCTTGAATTTGTGTCCTGTCCAGCTCAATATCTGCAAACTAGTCAGATTTGAAGAGTTGAAAATTGTACCAATCACTGCATTTTCTACCCAATTCACTGCTACTGTTAGCAGCCAAGGTCAAATAAATGAAATCAAAACTTGGTCTCAAACCGGCATACTTATAACTGACCATCAGAGGGCTTTGGTTCTTTTGAAATTGTCAATCGGCTGTAATCCCCAGCTAATATCACCAATTCATATCTTACCAAGTTACTTATACATTCCTGCAACCATTTGAAACCATCAAACCAACCATTTGGTGATGTAAACGGAGCTTGTTGGGAAGGCCACAACGCTTGAGAACAAGTTCTGCCTGACAGACTAGATTCAGGGCAAATAAAAGTTCCAAGCAGCTGCAGGTTCTTTTATTTCAGGCCACAATAATCAGGACAACACGCAGTGAGACACCAGTGAGACGGACGAATGTGGACTATTTTTACACAGACCTGATGCACAAAGACCTACTGGATGTACTGATCCTCCAGCACCTCGCCTCAACCTCTCTGTCTTTTTCTTTGGTGTATGTTAAGTGTTTCCTTTTTGACATAACAGTTAGTCCATTACAAATCATTGCATGGCCTTCAGACTGCAAGCAGTGGTTATCTACTGTGTCTGTAATAGTGAGAGATAATTCGACATATCTTGGTTCTCCAGAAGCCCTCGTCATATGTAGAAAGCACTTAATGCTGGGAAATTGTAAGAAAACCAGTAAGACACCCTCCAGCCTAGGTTTGACATTTTAGCTGTCCATCATTAAAATCAGGGTTTCTATTTTATATGATTCTATTCCTTCTTGACTGTTTTTCCTTGGGTCATGTCTAGAATGGAACCCTAGATTTGCAAAACTCAAGTGAGATCATTTGTTTCTTCATTGTGTGAGTTGTACATCTAATTATGACAACACTGTAGTTAAGATCTGCTTTGGTTTAGGGACAGAAAACACCTGGTTTGGGTTTGGGAAATATGGTTTTGGTTAAAATGATCACTTTCGCGAGCTCTTTCTCAGGTCTGGGGTTCCCATCTAGAGACAACCTTTTCCTTGATGATTTTGTTGGTGATTTTTGATTTGGTTTCACTCCAGCTCAGAGAAGAAGCATGCAATGCAATAAATCTTAAATGATGTAAAATCACAAATTTGTTAAGTTAAATTTTCCTGAATGAAACAGTGGAATGTATAACAGTGATTTTTTTTCAAGAATTTATTTTCCCCTTCATTAAATGGAAGGAATATTCTGCTTCTGAACACAGCTCGCTCACAACTGTATTATTTATTCAACTTACTACTCAGGACTTTGCTGTTTGAGCCCCTCAGAGTGTTGATGAGGTGATCAGGGTGTAGATTGTCAGCAGGATGCTGTTGTACAGAGTTCAGTTTAGATCTGCTCTTTATGAAAAGTGCCCTGAAATAATTATGATTTTGCACCATATAAATAAACTGACCTGACATGTGAACGTTCTGTAATAAACAAACAAAACATTTGAGTTTTAATTATTTGTTTTTCTTCCTAATGAGATAAATCACTTTTTTTTTTTTTTTTTTTTTACCAGAGATGAACCATTCCTGGACTCATGTATCAGCCATATATGTTAGATGTTATTTAGTACATGTTTTAGCCATATTTCCACTAGATAGTACAGCTCTTTTGGTACTTACTTGCTATCCAAGCAGTTGGGAAGCAACACACACACACAGGAACTGTACATTTACTGTCAGACTGACGGCTCCTCTGCTTTGCTTTTCCTTGGCTCTGCTGCATCACCGTCACTCTCTGCTGCTCACTCTCTCACACTCAACCAAACTCTCACTACACACACAGAAGGAGCCACACTGCTCTTATAACAGAGGGTATGAAGGGATGATGTTCTGGATACGTCTGCACTTCATCGATAAACCACGGTGTAGTTTTGTGGGCTGCCATTCTTAAATGTTTACTCCATCCTTAAGTATGGGTTCAGCTTGCTTGGAGCCTCATAAAGTACCAGGTAGCAGGTACTATCTAACAGAGAACAGACACAACACAACCTTGTTGTTAAATGATAAATAAATAACCTTGTATCCTTTATTTATCATTTAACAACAAGGTTGTAAAATGAGATTTGGTTTTAGTTTCCTCTGACTGATTAATTGACGGGTAAAAGCAAAATAAAAAATATAGAACAAAGGCCAAAACCTTTGGTGTGTGTCACAGCCTGATACATCAGATTCTCCCGAGCCACTGAGCTCCACTTCTGTTCAAAAACTATTAAAAATAGGCCTGTTATTAAGGGGATAGTTCACCCAAAAATGAAAATTCAGCCATCATCTGCTCATCCTCATGACGGTTGAAGGTCGGGTTTAGTTTTTAGTCCCCAAAACACTGTTGTCAGTCCCCTTGAAATGCACTATTTTCTTCCTGTTTAGAGAATAATTTGCTAAAAACTCCAGTGACCAGCTTCATTTGTGAACAGTTTTTAAAGATTTACATCTTCAGCAGGAACCGGTGTGATTGTGGTGAAGAGCCACAGACAGGGTGGAGAAACACTAACACACTGGCTACATTTACACGCACAAAATATTAAATTTGTTGCCCTAAATCTGAAAAAGACAATATTCCCACTACAGTTGTTTACATGGCAAATGAAAATGAATATTCCACAAATATTCCTGTTTACATGCAGCCGTGCATGAGTGGAACAGCTGGAGCTAGTGTTTTTTCAAACTTTTCCACTGGTGGTGGACATGTCTGACTGTGTGAACACAGCCTCTTTCTCATTCAGTCAACCACTTTTGAAAAGGTGGGCGTTGTTGTGTTTGTGCATATCCAAAAACCTGTTCTTCTCCAAGTCTTTCACAATGTTTAAAAGTAGGTGTGTTTCTCCTTCACACTTGAAACGTGAGCTTTTTCTGTCATGCATGCATCTCGACCCCTGCCTCACAAACTGTTGGCCGTCTGGTTTGTTTACAGCACAGAGCTGACTGTAAACATGTGGTGTAAACTGCAGGAAAAACCCAACTGAGACACATACATTGAATGTGCTGCACACGTGTCCAAAGACCGCTCCTAAAACCTGAACAATGTTGACAAAGTCTTAATCAGAAAATGCTACATTCAAAATAAGGCCAAATTAGGGATATCCAAACTGAACATGCTGTTTACACGAGCTTATCAAATTCTGAATATTGTCATACTGGAATAACAGTGGAAAATTCATAAATAGTGAATGTAGTCACTGTTGGTTTTGGTCTTTTCATGGGATATGTTGTCAAGAAGAAAAGTCTAAAATAAAGGCAAAGCTTGTCCTTCAGTAAACACTTTGAATGAATGGAGTTTGCTCAGTTGCAGTTAAAAGATCAACAAAAAGATAGTCAAAGTTTAACCATGAAATATTTCCAGGGTAAAGAACTTTCACACTTATGGAGGAGGATTAGGGCCGTGTGAAAATATGATTTGGTTTCTCAGATAAGTCAGAATTATGAGACTAAAGTCAGAATTATGAGAACTAAGTCAAAACTCTACAAATAAAGTCAGAATTCCAAGTTTTAAAGTTAGAATTCTTAGTTAAAAGTTTGAATTCTGAGAATACATTCAAAAGTGTATGATTAAAGTTAGCATTCTGAGAATAAAGTCAAAATTCTTAGTTTGAAGACAGAATTCTGAGAATAAAGTCAGAATTCTGAGAATAAAGTCAGAATTCTGAGATTCAAGTTAGAATTATAAGATGAAAATCTGAATTATGAGATATATGTACATATACAATATTATAAGTCAGCATTTGGAGATGAAAGTCAGAATTTTGGATCCTCTTACAGACTCTCCTCATGGTCAGACCTTCACCTTTAATTAAAAGCCATGAGTCCACATTCCACCTCTCAGAGGTTGTTGCTGGGAAATGTAGTAACTGAAGGAACAGAGGAGGCAGCTGGAAGGAGGTCATGTTTGTTTTTCTGTCTTTGTGTTCAGTGTTTAACTTTGCAGAATCTTTCAGAATGATTCTTTCAAGACAACCTGGGTTTCTGTATATAAACTAAAGTGAAACACACAGTCAACACATTTATTAAAACTGCAAAACAGCTCTAGCAGAGAAACATGAATGTTCAACACACAGAGTCCTCGTCTCGTGAATGCTCTCAGTTTAGTCTCTGTTGTAGCAGATAATGATCACAGGAGTCAATAAAACCATCTCAAGCGTCTCAGTGTCCACTGTGACCCCCCAGGGCTCACAGTTCACGGTTAAGAGTCCTGAGCGGGCGCTTTGTCCTCACAGATGAAGGTGACGGAGCTGTTGAGCAGGTCGTACATGTTGACTTCCACCACCTCCGCCGATGACTCGCCCTCTCTTCCACCTGCCAGAGCCACAAACACCTGCTGGGCAGCGGCCAGCTGAGCCTGCTCCTCAGAGATGATTGACTCCGCCCCTTCAGTGTCTGCTGGATCTGCTGAAATCACCTGAGTGGACAGACAAGTCATGTGTTAAACATACTCATTCATTTTGCTTCAAACGTCTAATGTTTTTGCACTTTGGCCACATTCCAATCAGTGGTGTGAAAGCAGAAGCCGTCTGAGGCTACACATCTGGAGTGACATCACGTAGGCCCCATTCACACCTGGTATAAACATGTGTCCTTGGTGATCCGATCACACGAGGACAGCTCTGATGACAGATGTGAACACACCGAGGACACATTTGAGATCTGATTTCTTAGACTGTAAAAAAAAATCTCACAATTTTGAGAGTGGATGAGTGGAGACAAA
Organism: Lutjanus argentimaculatus; assembly: GCA_034769285.1. Lineage (NCBI taxonomy): Eukaryota > Metazoa > Chordata > Actinopteri > Lutjaniformes > Lutjanidae > Lutjanus > Lutjanus argentimaculatus. Next base: position 28,611,014 of record JAWZSL010000014.1, read on the forward strand.
CTTAATGAATTACGACATATTCTTAATAATTCATGCCTTTTTGTAAATTCAGCATTAGATGTAGTAAGTCAGTGTTTCTCAGACTTTTTATTCTGTGTACCACCTCAGAAAATTCTCTTGCTCGGAAACTCTGTAAACCCTGCAGATGGCTGTGCATGAAAATCCCAGTAGATCAGCAGTTTCTGAAATATTCAGACCAGCCCGTCTGGCTCCAACAACCATGCCACGTTCAAAGTCACTTTAATCACCTTTCTTCCCCATTCTGATGCTCGGTTTGAACTTCAGCAGGTCATCTTGACCATGTCTACATGCCTAAATGAACTGAGTCGCTGCCATGTGATTGGTTGATTAGATATTTGCGTTAACGAGCAGTTGAACAGGTGTACTTAAAGTGACTGGTGAGTGTATTTTACAATATCACATTTTTAACAAATTTATTTCACTAAATTTAGGAAGACAACACTTTAAAGACAGTAAACAAATAATCTAGTTACCAGTATAGGCTAGGCATAAACCATTTTGAAGAAATATGTAATTGCATTTATTTGAACTTATATTACAATTGCGATAAGATTTGTGATTTTAGAGGAAAGGGTCATTTTTACATCATTATTCTCATTTTATTTCATTCATTAAAACAATTATGGTGTGTTACTTTTTCAGGGATCTGTGCTGAACAGAGATGTCTTCTTAAGTCTAGAGAATGATGTGTTGGTCAGGACACCTCTGCAACACCACAAAATTTTAATTAAAATGGTATTTTGACTCACATTTCAACTTATCAAATATTGCCCATCCTGCAATTCAAAAATTGCAGTAAACCATATTGCGTTTTTGACAAAATATGGATTAATTGTTCAGCCCTAACATACACTATATCTTTGTCGCCTGCAGAGAAAGTCTCAAGGCTTCCTTAAAAAAGACCGCCATTTTGTGAGTTGTTGAGTGAAGAGAAACTTAATAAACTTTGTAAAATGCTGTCTATGACAAATTCTTAATTATTAGGACCTTCTGTTAAATTGAAGTTATTTCTTTCTTGTCCCAGTGTGTTGGATACTACTGTTTGTCCAGGTGTGACGTCCTCAGAGCTGTCCTCTTGTGATCGAATCGCCCAGTACGCATGTTAATACCAGGTGTAAACAGGGCCTTACTGAGGCCTGGTCAACTGTGTCAAAGTTTCAGCAGCAGTTTTCTGTTTGAGTCAGTATTGTAAGTGACATCACTTAAGAACATCGATCAGATTTCACTCAGCTCCCTCTGGAGACATTATTTGGATTATTTGCTTAGCTTTCTACACTACAACCCACACAACCATACTGCAAATAATCCAAACTATCCCTTTAATGTATTTATAATGAAGTATTCAAATAATAATGATGCAAAATAGTGAAAAGCAAAAAATAATCCAATAAATCTCCAATTATCAATTATTTAAAGAGAATAGGTCACAAAATCAAAATGACATTTTATGAGAATGAATATATTTCATGTGAGTTGCAGAGTTTTGGAGATATCAGCTGTAGAGATGTCTGTCTTCTCTCTAACATAATGTGATTAGATGGCACTCAGCTTGTGATGCTCAGAGCACCAAAAAGATAATTCACAGACCTTGTTGTGAGCAGCTTCATGTGGGAACTACTGCAGTAGAATCTACTGGAACTACTTTCTGTCAAATTGAAATAAAGTAGTTCTTACATGAGACTGCTCACAACAAGGTTTGTGACTTATCTTGAGTAACCAGGTCATGATTTTTGGAAAGAGACACTGGTTTTGAATTTTTCAAATGTATTTTTTAGTGCTTTGAGCACCACAAGCTGAGTGCCATTTAGTTTCATTATATTGGAGAGAAGACAGACATCTCTTCAGCTGATATCTCTAAAACTCTACAACCCACACCAAAAATATCTAGATAGCAAAGTAGCACAAAAAAAGCAAAAGCAGGGGAAATGTATTTTTGATCTAGGGGTGAACTGTCCACCTGTCCAACTGTCTGCTGATCCATTTATCAGCTAATCAGCTAATTGTTTCAGTTCTATTAAGATGAACTATGTTCTCAGTATTTAGCAGCTGCAGGCTGAGATGAGGAGTGTGCAGAACTCCTGCAGGACTTCTGTATATTTCCTGTCTGACTTGACAGCAGCAGAGCTCCTTACCGTGTGGGAGGTGGAGGCCTGCTCCTCTGTGGCCTCCTGCTCCTCCTGGGCCTCCATGTGGCAGGAGACCAGGTGCTCCTGCAGCTCCATTTGGGAGGTGCAGACCAGGGAGCAGAGTGGGCAGCTGACCGCCTCGCTGCTCTGGTTCACGTGCTGGCTGCTGATGTGCTCCTGCATCTCCTCCTCCCCCGCCAGCACCGCCAGGCAGTAAGGACACCGCACCGCTGACGCTGCAGAGCCTGGAGGACAGACGGACGGGCAGGCTCAGTACAGTCAGCAAATGTTCATTCATTTATACCGCCTTAAGTCACGACAATTACTGTACATGTAAAAACTTGTGGGATATGTTAAATTCTTCTTCTCTGTGCTGCTAGAAACACTCAGTCATACACAAGCTGTCAAACACGGTCTCCTTCATATGTTAAACAAATAGAAAAGTAGTACACAAGGCATTTTGTTGTTATAATGTTTCTTCCCAACACAGAGCACCCTAAACCCCCTGTTTACACCCCACAGTCCCCTTCCAGAAGGAATAACATGACAGTATGGTGGTATAGATCACTGTTTACCAAACTGTTTTACTGGGGACCCACTTTTTTTTAAAACAACAAACCATCACAACCCATTCACAGTGAGTCTTGTGAGTTAATTTGTGCATAAATGAACATTTCTGATCATTTTCACTGCTATTTCCACATCATCTTATATTATCTTGACACATGCGTAAACACTTGTTTACATTGTTTACATGAGCTGTGAACCTGATTTATTGGGGGCTTGAAAATGAAATAGTTTTAATTGAAAATACTAAAATATTAACCATTATTCACTTTCACTTCAGTGAGTTTACTCACCATTTTTGAGGGGTTTCTAAAACACAAAGATTCAAGTTGATCAAAAGAAGAAAAGAAAATTATAGAATTTTTTTCATTTTCTCATCATCATTTCAGCCTCTTTCATAAATGAGATCAAATATGTGCATTTAGGTGGAATTAACAGGCTCTTGTTTTTTCCTCTCACCAGTAAAATAATACACACACTTTAAATGCTTCATTGTAGATGTACTGCAGATATAATCTTAAATTTTGCTCAATTTCTTCCATAGTCTTTTATTTATTTGGTAACCCCAAAAATCCCCCAAATCTCCTGTTTTCCACCAGAGGGTCACGACCCAGTCTTTGGGAATGACGTATATAGATAACAGGGATGATAACAATTAACTGATGATCAATTAATCAGTCGTTAAGAATTTGATCATCACGTAAAATTGAATCGATCAGCTATCAAATAAAGATCTGAAATATAGCAGATTATTTTAATGAGTGTGGTCCACATGTAATCTGATATACAAGCATATGTGTTTAATATGTAGGTCTTTATGTCTTTATATGTCAGAGAATATGTAATATGTTGCTGTGGAAATAAAGCTTTGATTACGGGGGTGGGATTCATTTGGTATTATTTGGTATAAACAAAATTTTTGTTTTATTAAACAAGGATTAACTGACCGTTTTGAATGATCAATTAAGGGAAGTGCTTATAATTTGCAGCCCTAATAGGTAAAGAAATCAGTAAACGTAAATAATCAGGTCTCTCTTGAAAATAGAACTTTGTGTCTTGATGAGATTTCTTGTCTAAATAAAGGTTAAATAAATGAAATAAAAACAATAATGACATTTTGTATGGAAAGAGAAATAATGTCAGGAATCACAATAAATGATAATAATGAAACTAAGGAAAAGACAGAAAAAAGAAATAGAAAATAAGTATTAATAAAAAGTAAATGACAAAATGAGGGAAACCAGTCGTGTGTAGCTATAAGGCTGTTGCAGTACTATAGAGAGACCCACACTTAGAGTATGTGGCCAGTAAATAGGACATGAACACACAGGAACATACACATAACCCCGAATCTGTGCACACAAAGCTCCTGACTTACAGAGGGGGTGGGAGGTAAACAGGCAGCAAAGCACTCACACATCACAGACAGGACCAGACAAAACCTCTACTGTCAACTTGCAGGCGCCGATGAAAATAACTGATTTACAGGCTTTTCCCCCCATAAAGTTGTTCAGACCGGTGGCAAGTATCAGCCCACATTTTTTTTAAAAATCTACAAAGAATCCAACAATGTACAGTCTTGGACAGCTAAAATTCCCAAATGCTGAGGCACTGTGGCGGTTAACTTCGGCCTGGTGGACCACCGGGCTTACATACTCTGGAGGAAACCCTGGATTATCATTGTGTTTGTCAGTGCAGAAAGATTCACATGTCCTGGGAAGAGGTTAGAGCAGAGGTGGGGGACTCGACTTGACTTTGACTTGGTATTTATGACTTGAGACGTGACTTAGACTTGACATGACTCAAAAGGACTTGATGTTTTAAAATCAAATATTTGCGCTTATGCAAAGTTTTATTTTTGGGTTGGGTGACTTCTAGTGCAACGCAGGTCCAAAAACTTCTACAACTTCATCCATCACCACAAAACCTTTTGATCATCTTATGAGCTGGAGAAATGTTAATGAGTTAACATGAGCTAAACTTGAGTTTAAGCTCTATTAGACTTGACTTCTGTTTTAACTATACAGCCATTCAGAGCTATAAAGCTATAATATCATTTCAGATCCCCACCACTGTTAATTTAGGATCATCAGAATCATCAGAATTTCACGTGACTTGACTTGTGACTTGTTTGACCTCAGCAATGACCTGACTTGACTTGATTCTCACCACAGTAACTTGAGACTTGCACATGAGTGACTCTGGTTACAAGTTATAATCGAGAAGTTAACTTTAAAACAGATTTTACTGGATCATCGGCTTTTTCTGTCGGGCTTATATCCAGACAAACATAATTATAATAAAAATAACCGAGCGTTTACAGACCTCAGCTCGCTGTGTTGTTCAATTATGGAAAAATATTCACAGACTAAGAACTGCTCAGTGGATAAGACAGATAATATCAAGCCTTCTGTTAGAAAGGATAATGCACATATTAAAGGCTGCACAGCACATATTTGAGAATATATGGAGGCTCTTCATCAATTATGTTCAGGATTAAGATTTAACAGATGATCAAGATGACTCATTTCAGTCGACAATGCAGTTTTAAAACTTTTATTTTTCTTCTAAATACTTGCTACTACTATTTGCAATTAATTATTGGTATAAATTACATTTAGTTAACATAGGAGGAGCAACCTTGTTTTGAATTTGTTTGTGTCTGGGTGTCTTTGGTTGTGAACCTTGTTACAGGACATTTAAGGACGTCATCTTGCACTTTGGAAGGCACCAATTTACATGTCTTGGCATTTTCTGACATTTTGTGGACTGAACGGCTGATCGATTGATCGAGAAAATAACTGACAGGATTGAGGGACAAAGGAAGTAATTGTTAGTTGCAGCCCTACTTTCTTTTTTGTTTTATGTCAATGCAGCAATTTTGTGGCATACTATGTGTTTTATGGTGTTAAAATCTACATAAAAATATAGTGGAACTGACTGATGGCAGTCAGCGGGCATAGAATCTTTCAGAGGAATCTCTTATGTAAAATTAGATTTGTCCCAACATCGCAAATCCAAGATTTAGAAGATGGGGTAGAGAGGATTTCTCCAACAGCAGAATTCGTCTGTGTGCAATTAGGGAGGAGAAGGCAGTTACATAACTTTGAATATTTCTCATGATGGTATCTTCTGTTTAGAAGGCTCTGTGAGGAGATGGTGAAACTTGAATCTGTATTATTTCAGAAACTACACTGAGGAATGATTCCCACATTGCCTCTTGCCTTAACCACAACGCAGCCCTCTGGGAGTTTCTTTTTAAAACCTGCAAAAGCAGACAATAATAAATGTGTTTAATCTCTACAATAAAATCCACGTGGTGTGACACAGCAGTGATCAGCACGGATTCAACTTCTAGAGGATCACAGCAGAAAATAAAAATGCTGATACCCTGAACATCATGGCTGCTTTAAGTTCTGACTGAAAAGTCTCCGCTGTGTGGTGGCTCTGCAACAATAAAGTAACAAAAATCAGAGCAGACACACATGATGTTCACTGTGGTGGACGTTGGAACTGTCCTTTAAACACAAAGACATTTATTAGATTTGTGAAGTAAAGACTATAGACTGCTGAGATGCATTCAACTGATTTTAGCAATAAAACTGAACTCTTTTAGGTTGTATATCTGCTCAGGGTGTTTAGGCATCCTGGGTTGGCCTTTAGACTCTGCCAAGGGACGGTTTCTTTCCTTTTTTTAAAGATTATTTTTTGTCTCATTGTACAGGGACAGATGACGCAGACAGGTAATGGGAGAAAGAGAGAAGTACAAGGTGGAGGACAGGTGCACTGGAGTCACTATATAATCTGGGAATCATATTTATTTTTTCAACAGATATCTTAGTTTTAGTAAGAATGAGCTAATAATGCAGTTCAGTGTTTGTATGTGTTGTGTTTATTCAGAGTGGGAAATCTCATGATGTCTATAGATCATTCCCAGAGACTGTCGGGACTCTCAGGTGGGTCAAGGGAGATTTTATTTGGGTTGCCAAATCAATGAAACTCTCCCAAGATTTACTGATTAACTACAGTTGGCTGCTGACTCAGAAATCCTCTCTGTCACTGATTGTTACTAAGGGCTGGCCTACTTACTGGAATAGTAAATTAGGTTTTATTACACTGGAGTTCTAATGACTGGGCTGACTGTTTTCCAGTTATTGGTCAGACCCCATGTGTTTCCAGGGAAACAGTTTTTTTTTATTTTGAGAGCGTATTGCCCCACAATATGAATTAATAAATCTTGATTATATCTTTTAGTTTGTCTGTCACCTGCTGCATAATCGCAATATCACACTGGAGGGTGAGCTTTAATGTAAGAACAAGCGCCGCGGTCCTGCCTGCATCACTGTCGTGCTAATAATCACATTAGAGCTCACCCTCGAGTGAAATACTGCTTAATTGGTTGATCTCTGATTTCTACTTGACATTAATTCAATGCATGTCCTTAGACCCACAGTCCCCTGACATAATAACTAGACATCTTCTGTCTTCTCTTTGATTCATTAAGTTAAGCTTGATGAAAGTTCAAAATAGAAACATTGTGTCTCTATGGAAGATAACAGTGAATAATCACAATGGGACTTTTAAAGAAAAGTACATAGCAGAATGTGTTCATCTCCATCTATCTTTGAAAACTATATAATATAATCTCTCTCTGATCCCCATCTCTGATCTCATTTGGTGACACAGTACAGTGTGTTGGAAAAACAGAGATCTGATATTAATTAATCAAATTATTGATCAGTTCTTCATTTCTCCTCACATGTCATTTCAGCCCCAGGAGCTGTCCAGCCCTTGTTCATTATCACTCACAATGTGCTCTTATTATTCTTATTAATTATTCTGCTCTTCACATGGCTTTATCATCATTATAGACTCATGTCACTGGTATTTAAAGTGACAGTTCACCCCAAAATTAAAAATACATATTTTTCCCCTGGCCAGTGGTGCTATTTATCCATCTGAATATTCTTGGTGAGTTGCAGATATCAGCTGTCTGCCTTCTATCCCACATAATGGCACTAAGCTTGTGGTGCTCAAAGCAACAAAAAATACATCTGAAAAACTCAAGAGTAATGTCTCTCTCCAAAAAGCAAGACCGGGTTACTCAAGATAATCCACACACCTTGTTGTGAGCAGTTTCATGTAGGAACTACTTTCTTTCTGCAGTAGAATCTACCAGCATTATTTCAGGATCTACTGGAACTACTTTCGTTCAGTTAAAAAGAAAGTAGATCTGTGGATTATCTTGAGTAACCAGGTCTTTTCATGATTTTTGGAACGAGATACTGGTTTTGAATTTTTTTTTTTATCTAGATGGATAAACAGCACTACAGGCCAGGGGGAAAATATGTATTTTTGATTTTGGGGTGAACTGTCCCTTTAAACAGTTATATCACTACACTGTGACCCTGTGTCAGACCTCCTGTCAGGCCTGCGTCGTCTCACCTTGGTGTTCAGCAGCCTGATGTTTGGCCACACTGGCGGCGCTGGGAAAGAACTTGAAGCAGACGTCACACTGGACCAGGGTCTTGAGCTGCCCGGTGTGGTTAGCAAACACATCTGGGTGGTTGGTCCTGTTGTGGTACCACAGACCTGACAGTTGCTATGGCAACAGAAGAAGACATACATATCAAATACAGAGCACAATACCGAGCATCACCTCAGAGCTGTGAGGTTGAACCAGCTCGTCGCACCTGGTAAGACTTGTTGCAGAGGTCACAGCTGAAGGGCTTGGTTCCAGTGTGTGTTCCCTTGTGTTTGTCCAGCAGGGCGGCGCTGGTGAACACCTTGTTACAGGTGGGACACTTGTGGAACTCTTTAGGATGGAACTCCTGGATGTGCTGTCGATGCTCCTCCAACGAGGGGAAGCTGAGACAACATTTCTGACAGTCATGAGGCTCCGACAAGTCTGACAAGAAGCAAATACATCAGGATTACATCATTATGTCAACCTGCTGACAGAGCAGCTTTTACAGGATAGATTTACCTTGTCATTTAGTCTACAAATGTGTTTCTGTTAATGTTAAAGCAAGCATAGAAATATGGAATGTTACGTGAAATTTTAAGAAAACAATCAAAGGTTCAAGTATTTTGATCACATCAGTGAGAATAGTTTAATTCATATGGAAGGGGTTGAGGTACACATGAAATTCTGACCTTAATGTCAGAATTCTAAGAGTAAAGGCAGAATTTGGACTTTATTCACAAAATTCTCTTTTTAAACTCAGAATACTGACTTTAAAACTCAAAATACTGACTTTTTTCTTAGATTTCTGACTTTACCCTCAGAATTTTAAATTTATTCTTAGAATTCTGACTTTAAAACTCAAAATACTCACCTTAAAACTCAGAATTATCACTTTAAACTAAGAATTCTAGCTTTTTAATACTCAAAATTCTGACTGTATTCAGACTTTACTCTCAGTACTCAAATTTTTCACACGTAGCCTTAATCCTCTTCTGTAATTGATGACAGTAAATGATGGACACTTAGAAATTTCCCTTGCAATGCAGAGAGCTAGAACCTGAATGAATGAGTGTGTGTGTGTGTGTGTTCTTACTATGGAAGGTGTGCAGGTGGACGGTGAGTCCACTGGCCTGGCTGTATCCTTTGCCACATTCTCGACACACATACGGCCGGTCACCAGTGTGTGTTCGCACATGACGTGTCAGTTCTATGGACTGGGCGAAGACGGCCTTGCAGTACTGACACACATACATCTTCCCTAAACACAAAAACACAGAGTGAATGATGAACAAAGTGGTCAGCCACAACTGTGGCAGAATACACTCTGAGATCACCAACAGGTTTGTAAACAACAAAACAGTTTCTTTGTGTGTGTGTGTGTGTGTGTGTGTGTGTGTGTGTGTGTGTGTTTACCCTCAGAGTGTTTCTTCTTGGTGTGGTATGCGAGTGCAGCAGCCACACTGAAGCTCATGTCACAGTGTTTGCAGTGGTATGGTTTTCTCCCCGTGTGCAGCCTCATGTGATTCTTTAGGGATGAGTTGGCGCCGAACTTGGCACCACAGTCCTCGCAAGCAAACGGTTTCTCTTCAAAGTGCTCAGTGCGCTTGTGATAAATCATGCCTGAAACATGACAAGAGGGAGCACAAACATTACACACTTTAACTATTGTACAAATTGAAAATACATTTGTTTTTCGTTTTCTTTTTTGTTTGTTTTATTTTGTTTGGTTTTGAGTTTTTTTTGTTTGTTTGTTTGTTTTTGTTTTGTTAGGTCGGTGTGTTTTGTTACAATGGAAAGTGTTTATTGTATATAATATAATGAAAAATCAAAATAAAATCTTATAAAAAAAAAAAAAAAGAAAATACATTTGTAAAACGACAAATTACTTTGTTTTGAAGGACAGCACCTTATACCATTGCTGTATTGGCCAAAAATAATAATTTTCTGAAAATTATCTATGAAAAGTGGAAATTTTAATTTTTTTTAAGATTTCAAAGAATGGTACAGCTATTGTGACTTTCAGCTGAAGTCTACCATTTTGCATATGTGAGAATTTGGATGGAAGTGATTAATTTAGGGGCTAAATACAACAACCCCTTTGCCCCTTGTGCCTTACTTTGCATCCACATTATGCACTGTTCAAAAACCAAAGTAGGGTTGGACACATCCTAAATGCCTTTGTGCCATTCACCATTCACCTATTTATAGATTTTCTAAATAGGGCCCTATCATGATAAAATGTATAACCATAGAAGAATCATTCTGATTGCTCCAAGAACCTGGTTGCTTTGGAAATACTGTAATTTATCATGGTCATGCCAATAAAACCCCTTTGAGTTGATAAAAAAAGATAAATAGAAAGAAGATTCAGCTACAAATGAAAAATATGGAGACAAGCTGGGGCAGGACTTCATTTACATTATGCTTTGATAGAACTATTTCATGTTCCACTTTATGATAGAGATGGGAATCAGAGCTATGAAGGCTTCTACAACTGTATGTAAATATGACTGGATACTACAAGTCAGCTGGTTGCCAAGCAGCCACTGATAGTGAAGCATGAATGAAGTAGCTGATGTCACTTAGCTATGCCTGAGCGAGCTCTATGCTGTTTTAATAATCTGTAGGTAGTTTGAACGCAACATAAAACCCAAAGCTAACACGCTGCTGCTAACAATTCAGCATTGTTTTCTCTTTGGTTGTTGCATTTGATGATGTGTCAGCTGAAAGGAGGCAAAATCTTTTCAGCTGTGTATTCTGTAAATAGTTCAGTTTAAGCTTGTTGTTGTGAAGTTCTAAACACGACACCAGCAGGACCTATATGTTCAGGTGTCACAGCTGTGGCTGTTATCATCTGTGTTGTATACAAACATACAGAAGCTGTTCAAAGCTTCACTGTCCCTGGACCAGCTGAGTCTCACCTGAAGGGTGGGCAAAGGTTCTTCCGCAGAGGTCACAGGCCACCTTCTTCTTCACCCGTGTGGTGTTGCGGTGAGCCTCGGTCTGATGGCGCTGCAGGGCGCGCTGGTTGGGCAGCTTGGCGGGGCACTGGGGGCACTGCTCCTTATACTCCTGAGACATGGAGCAGCGCTTCACGTGGGCCAGCATGCGACACTTGTAGGCAAAACCCTTCTTACACCAGCGACAGGAGTAGGGTCTGGAGGGGGACGGGGACGAAGAGTCTGTTGCATTCAGGACTTTCTCATCCTCTTCTGTCTCCTCCTTACTTTCCTCCTCTCCTTCCTCCTCCTGCTTTTCTTCTTCTGTGCTGCCGTTCTGCTTTTCAACTGAAAAAGATGGAAAAACAGCAAGACATGAACATGACAGCAGATTATTGAATATATATGTGTTTAAAACTGTTAAAGCTGACATTTGGAGGTGCATTTTTAAAGATCAGAGAGGATATCCACTCACACACACTTCTTTACCTGCGGTTTGGTTTCCCTCTGGCTCCTCCTGCATGTCCTCCTCCTCCTCCTCCAGCAGAGGGAGCAGTGATGTGGGGAAGGAGGACGGAGCTTTCTGTTCAACAGTCCGGAGCAGCATGAGGAGCGCTGTCTCACTGAGCTGTCCCTCCTTCACTCTGCTCAGCAGCTTCTCCAGCGCTGGGCTGGGATCTGCCTCCTCACAGCACTCACACACAACCTGGCAGGAGCAGAAATGGACCATTATTTACCTCAAATACAGAGAACCAGGCCGTTACACAAAAAAGTGCTTCTATTAGAGTCAGGACTTTGTTCCTAATTTGTTTTATTTACTTCAAGTTGTTTTTAATGAGTTTTCAGAAGAATAGGGAAAAAAGTAGCAAAGTAAAGTGAATAAAATTAAAAAACAACGGAAAAAGGTAACAAAGGAGCACATTGTATATGTGCTGTACATTTAACCAGTATCCTACACATCTTACATGCTTTGCACATGAATTTCTTTATTTGTACTGGCAATAGGACACTTGGAGGCAGCATAGGTAATAGAGATGAAAGGAAAGAGCAAAAAGAGGGTGGGGGAAAAGGAAGGGCAGAGATGTGGTGGATTGCTAATTTAAGGTGTTTGCATCAAATATATTTTCATAATAGTTTTTTTTTAATCTTTTTCAATTTTTCGAGTTTGAGACATGACATCACCTCAAGGATCCAGCCTGGCTGAGATGGAGGGGTGGGAGATTTCCATCTAAACCTGTGGGCTGGTAACGTTGAGAACGGCATTAGGTCTAACTGATACCTGGATATCCCACTGTTGCTAGGGACAACTCCAAATGTTGTAATAATGGGATCTGGATTAACCTTTCTTCCACATAAGTATTCCTAATTTGTTTTAACTGTTAAGAATATTTATCATATTTTAGTAAGAAGCTTCTCTGTTTTCTGATCTGCTCTTGTTTTCAGTTCATTTATTTTTAACTGTTGTTCATGAATTTGGTATATTGCACTATTCCATCAGCACAACAGAGTCATGTCTTCCTCACCACAGTTTTCATTGACAATTTCTTTTCAAATTGCTTCTACTTTTCTGTTTCATCATTAACTGTTAAACTACTGTAAATTAAACATGTTACATTTACCAGTTTGAACATTAAATATCATGCCTTTGTACTGTTGTCAATTGAAAATATGTTGAAGAGTTTTTGCAAATCATTTTAAGTTTTCTGAAATCTGTGGTCACATGATAAAAGTCCTTTACATACTTTTGTTAGACATCAGTGATACATACAATATGGACTTGAGGACTGGGACAACCTGTCCTACCTGTCTCTCCTCTTCGTCCAGGCTGCTCTGTGCTGCCTGGCTCAGCAGCTCCAGGACAGAGGACATGCTGCTGAGGAGCTCCACAAGCTGAGAGGAATGTTCCAGAACACCGGCGGCAGGTCTGCTGGATTCTTTGGCTGCTGTCCTGTTGTTTTCTTCTTCTACACTCTCTGAGGATCTGACTTCTTCATGCTCTGAGGACACACACATGAACACATGCAGTGCAGAACAGTTGTGTTGTATATTGTGTATCAGTTATGTTGCAGCCTCCTTCTCCTGTTTGAGCCGTGATTTCTTTGTTTGTATGGAGGCCGTAACAATTGTGGTGTTGTTTTATTGCCTTTTCTTGCCAAACTCCTCGAGCAAACTGTAGCCAGTCAGCTCCAGGTACACATACAGGAAGAGTAGTTTCAGAGCTAAACACAGCACTAAGACTGCTCTTAATAAAGTTACCAAAGACCTGCTTTTAGCTGCTGATTCTACCTCATCATACTGATCCTGTTAGATCTCACTGCTGCTTTCAATGCAGTCAAAATCTTCTGCTGAACCGACTGGAAACACTAGTTGGTGTCACTGGCGCTCCATGATCCTGGCTCAAGTACTACCTCACACAAGCAGCTTCAGGTCTCCCACATCCCCCCTTTCCCATGGTGTCCCACAGGGCTCAGTTCTTGGACCTTTACATTCTCCCCTTTAGATCAGTCATCCCCAGAGACTGGGCGGTGACTCACAGGTGGGTCACAGGAGATAATAATAATAAATAAATAATAAAAGACTGAAAGAAATTCAGAAAATAAGATTTATATCTGTAGTGCACCGTTTTATAAAACATTTAAATGCATGTGTTGTTTAACTGATGAGAGGAAAAAAACAAGAGCCTGTTTATTCTGCCTAAATGCACTTATTTTGTCTATTTTATGAAGGAGGCTAAAATGTTCTACATTGTTTTTCTGATGAGATCCAATAAAAACAATGAGAAGGCCTGTTAACTCAGCCTAAATGAATTTATTTTTCATTTATAACATATTAAACATGTATAAGTTCTCAATAACATGTCTCAAGATTAGGGCAAAAATATTTTCATTGCTTATTACTCTGTTGATTATTTTCTGGACTAATCGATTAGTTGTTTGGGCTGTAAAATGGCAAAAAATAGGCAGTGTTGGTGGCAAAAATATCAGTGTTTCTCAAAAGTCCAAGCTCAAATTCCTCAAATATCTTGTTTTGTTCACAACCCAGTTTACTGTCAGAGAAGAGTAAAGAAACCAGAAAACATTCACATTTAGGAAGCTGGAATCAGAGAATTTTGACTTTTTTTCTTTAAGGAATTACTCAAAATAAATAATCAATTATCAAAAAAGTTGATATCCATTGATTAATGGTTGCAGTGCTAGTCAGAATAATATAAGTTGATACTGAAATGGCAGCAAAAATGGTCAGAAATGTTTATTTATGCACACTGTAACTCTTCCCAACATGTATAAATAAGGCCTGATGTGAATTGGGTCACGATGGTTTGTCATTTTTAAAAAACGGGTCTTAGAAAAAATGGGTAGTAGACTAATAATTTATCCACACAGCCTGAATATTCACCGCTATATCGATGACACTCTGCTCTATATCCACAGTGAGCCCTGAGACCGCCATCCAATCTGATTGACTGCTTAAATGATATCAATACCTGGATGCACCGTTGTTACAATCATTATTGTGTGATTTTCTTTATCATGTATTGACTGTCTTCTCTATTGTGCCTTTGGGTGTCTTGGTGTTTATAAATAAAACTTATTACTATTATTATTATTGGCTTGGATGTAATAAAGTGGTAACTAGTATTTTGTCCTCAACATGTTTCTGAACTTCAGGCCTTTGACTTGGTAAACAGCTGAAACTGACCTGGAGACTCAGAGAGCTCCACACAGGCTCTTTTACATGCTGGTTCCTCTGTGTCTTCACTGTCCCTCTGACAGTTCTCCTTCTTCAGCCCAGTGACCTGCTCCGTCTTGTCTGCGGCCGAGTCGTCCTCGGTGGGTGAAGCTGAGCCTCGGGGGTTCCTGCTCTGGGCTTTGTTGATCACAGTAACGTTTGGAGTCTGTGCAGAGAGGACTGTGATTGGCGGCTGCTGGTTCACGAGGCTGGTGAGGACGTTTTTGAAGCCGACAGCCACATCAAACATCTGCAGGCTGTCCGCGGCGGCGACGATGCGGCTCACGTTGTGTTTGCCCAGAGGCAGCTTGCCGGTGTAGACCATGTCCAGCAGACAGCCAAATTCCTGAGAGGACACCATGGCCGTGTCGATGGAGATTGTGTCAGAGCCGTCCAACAGAGACCTGACAGAGATTTAAGTCGTTTTAGTCCATTGCAGTGTGTAATTACTGTGTGATGTATCTGCTCTGGTAAATAATGAATACTGAGACTGTGAGAGACTGTTTATGAAGACACAAAACCTAAACCTTACCCTCAAGTATTTATGAATGAATCAGAGACTTTGACAAAATAATCTTAAAGTCCACTCACAAGCTTTTCCAGGAAATTTAAACTATGCATGAAGAAAGTGAACTGCAGTTGAAAGCTCCAGAAAAAGCTAGTGAGAAAGCCTTGAGTCCATCATTTTGTCAAACTTTTGTCAAACTTTTCAAGGTCAAGAATGATGTTTCACATCGGACATGAGACTTGTCTTGAATGACATAAGACTGCAGCTAATATTGCAAACTACTCTCTGCAGATCAACTTTTGAGATCCCACTCTCACACTACCTGAAGAGCATGCTGGAGGCAGCCAGCACCAGTTTGTGTGCGCGGTGGGGGCTGTCTCCCACCAGGATGGTGCAGTCACAGTAGTGGCCCTCCTTCCTCAGGGCCCACAGCTGCTGCATCAGCTGGCTGCTGTAGTTGGGTAGCTCCATCATTTTGTTTGACAGCCTGGAGAGGGAGGAGGATCCAGTTGGTCCTCTCTTGTAAGGACAGAGCATCATGTCAGTTTTAAGGGAAAAAAATAATTCAGCAAACATGTACAGTACTGAAAGCAAATATAGCCCATGGATGTCCCAGACTACATATACCAAGTTTAAATTTGTAGATCTCACATCATTTTAAAAACAAATGGAAATGTGCTTAGTTGGTATTAGAGCTGCACAATTAATGGCAACATTATAGAAATCGTAATATGGCCAAGTGCATTATCCAAATCACAGAACCAGAGCCAAACCGCATTTTTTTGAAAATGCATGAGAAAACAGCATTATGAACTGCAGAGATGCTCTGACCTAAAAATCTTGTTCTCTAGATAATCACACGTTTGATTGGTTCAGACCTAACAAATACCACATCATCACAATTTTCTTTTCAGTAAAGACTAAAAATTGTGATGCACAAATGATCAAAAAATTCCCAGTCATCGTATCACACATTTTCAGTCAAAATAATCTCAATATGACTTTTTTTTTTACCATATTGCACAGCCCAAGTTGACATTTTGTTCTATTTGAGTTTTTTCATGCTGCCATATTTTTCTCAGAGCAAAGGAAGACAAATTGCAGCAATGAATCATGTGCACTGTTCATGATGTGCTCATGTTCTGCAAAGATCAAAGGTTACACAGCTTGTTTCTATGCAATAAATGCAGTTCATATAAGTCATCCTCTCCTTGTGATCACTTTCGTTGAAGTCTTGAACACTCCATATTAGGGCCAGGAGATAGGGACAAAATCAAATATCACAATATTTTTAACCAAATACCTTGATATTGATATTTATTGATATTACAAGAATATGTAGAGATAGCCAGGTGTGCTTTCACAGTTATCATCTTTGATAAATAATCAGTAATGTGGATATGATGACTAAGTTTGTAAAGGCAAAGAACAGACCAGATAGAACAGTCTCTAAGTTCAGAAAATAACAACATTTTACAGTAATGCTTTAAAACCAGGGAAAGACAAACACGTGATATCCAAAATCTATACCTCATATCACAATATTGATATACTATCAAGCTACAAGAGAGTTATTTGTCATTATACAACAGGGCTGTATAGCAAGATTTTGATGTAATTCCCTCTTTGCTACTTATAAAAAACATCATATAAAATTGTACACAGTAGACTGGCTGACAGGGCTCAACACTAAGGACTGCCTGTTGGCCTGGGGCAAGTAAAATGCTATGTCGGGCTAGTAAATCTGGCAACTCACTTTCCCAAACACAAGAGGTAAAAAAGAAAAAAATCATTAAAGTAATTTTTTATGCAAAACGGCTGTTTTCAGCCTCTCAAATATGGAGATTTTCTGCTTTTCTTTGTTTATTAACATATCAAACTGAATTTTTTACTTATGGCCTTACAAAACCACACATTTAAAAGCATCACCTTGGACTCTGAAAAAACTGGGATGGACATAGTTCACTATTTTCTAGACTTTCTAGACCAAATGATTGATTGATTGATTAATCTGGATAATATATCGGCAGGTTAATCAATACTGAAAATAATCAGCACTAGATTAAACATGACAATCAACAGGAGTCCTTGATGTTATTTGATAACTGCTAACAAATAAGACAATTTGTATAGGGGCAAGTAAAAACTGACATTGGGCAAGTAGAAAAACAATGTTGAACCTGGCTAAAAAGATGAAAAAATATAGATACTGATGTATCACCCAGCCATAATAATCGTAAAAATGCTGAATATCGGGTCTGATAGTCGGTCTTACAATGTGCATATAATCTGTACCTACTAGAGGAATGGCACACATTTACCACATATACATGTACTTGATCATGGGAACATGGGATCATGGGAACAGAGCTGAAGTGCTTAAGCTGGACTGTGCTGATGTGATGTGTACGCTATGTGCACTGGATATATGCCGAATTCATACATGGATCACAAAGATTCAGAAGAAGTCTCAAGTAGCTCATGGTGTTGTTTACCACAATAAGCAGCTCCACATTTCTACTCTTTCCTGAATGGACTTTGGTTTAGAAGAAAGTGGCATGTTTGATCATATGTTTCCCCTAAGCTAACATCACAGAGCCAGAGGTTCTCATTGTATCATCAAAGGACTGTCTGCTATGGTTACACGTTTCTGTCAATGTTTAAAAGAAAACACAGCTCCTGCAGGCTGCCCGTCATTAGCTTTAGCTACACATGCTAATGTAATGTAGTAAAGGTTATTCAGGTCCGTTCAGTGACCTCAGTGACACACAGGAGCTGAATAAACCCTCAACAGAGTTCAACATGCAGCTTCCACTCAGTCATGTCTTTACCTTGAATTATTCAAACGATCCGTCTCTTTATTTAAACTTCTCTGCTGAACAAATCCAGTGTGCGCAATAAAGCTTAGCCGTTTTGAAAATGGAGACAAGCGGTACGGCAAGCTAAAAGGGACATTTCCGGTTTAGGAAAACGGCGATAAACTAGTCCATTGGTGTTGATGCATATATGACTTTAATAAAATACATAATAGTTCATTAAAATATATCTAATATTTGTTTGCAGCTGCTAATGTGAAAAACGTCATGTAATAAATAAATAAATAAATAAATAAACATTTATAAATTTCACATTTATTTAACGCTCTCATAACAATCATTATGATGCCAGTTGGTAAAACTGTGTTAAAATTTGTTTTTCTTTAAGAAATTAAAAAAAAAAATATTTTTAGGGTAAACTTCAGGTTCTACCTTAAAGTAAAACTGTACCAGAATTCTGAGGAATAAAAATTACAGTTGTTGTTTAGAATTTGAATTAAATGTTAAAATAGTAAAGTAAATATTCAATTGCCTCACCAGTCTAAAATGTATGCCATTTGAAATAGAAAAAAAAAAAATAAAATTAAATAACTTTTTCTTTACCTGGACATTTCCTTCAGACTCTTCAGCAGAATGTGTTGAAGAGTGTCAGCACATTTCAGCAAACTTTACATCAACAATCTATAAAACCAAACTATGTTTCAGTGTTTGATCATTTGTGTTACATTTAAATGCTTGTTGTCAGTTTCCTGCTGTGTGTCTTTCCTGTGAGACAGGATGCTGACACCATTTGTTCTGTTGCTGCCATTTTTGTCTCACTGCTTCTGAATTAAAATAAAATAGTTATTAATGCATTTTACATCCTATTTTATATTGGTTGAACCAAAAATGTCATGGAGGGAATCTGTAATAGTATGGTGTTACTTAAAGACATTTTCAGAGCATTTTTGTGGCTAGAGATGATGGAAACGCCATAAGAAAGGGATCCAACATGATCACCAAAGAGTCATGTGACAAATGAAAACACTGATATTAGTTTCCTGAGGGCCTTTGTACCATGACTGAGGATGTATTGTGTGGCCAAAACTATGTGTGAGCTCCCTAGAGGAACACTGCACCATAGAGGGTTAAAACAAGTGTTCTTTTCAAATATCAAGCAATCAATGTAAAAATATGATAATGTAATTTAATTTTAAATACTTAATTTAATTTATTTGTTTAAAACAACACCACACAAATAAACTTGGGTGAATTTCATGTTTTTATTTTTCAGAATAATCAACCAAATATGAGGTTTGAGACATAAGGTGTTCCATTGTGTTCTTTCATATTTACAGCAGCACTGATGATCATGGCAGTACAGACATGACCAGTGCTGGACTCAGGCTGTTTGAGGGGCAGGGATGAAAAAAAAGGGCACCAGCATGCAGAAAGTCAAGATGCATTTATAGTAAAACAGTTACAAAGCCTGGATAAGATTAAAATTGTTTTACGTGAGTATAACTACTGCACCTCTCTAATAAAACACACTGTGAACTACTGACTATTTAACCATTTATTTCACAGACACACCAGTGTGTCCAGGGGTGGCTGAAGTGGGACACTGACTTATTAAGGGGTGACATGAAGTGTGGGCACATGCAAAGTACCATTTCTCATATCTACTTTAATTACTAACATAATAGTATCTTAGTTTTTTTCCTGTTTTCAATTTGTATTTCAAAGCTAAATAGTTCTACTAATCACAGCTTCCATACTTTATTCCTTACAATTCCTTTACTTCCTTATAGTTTAAGTAAATTGTATCTCCATCGTACATCTATCCCCAGGCTGAGACTCCTAAATTCATCCTCCACAAACCATCATGAAGAACACTTAATACTTATTTTTATGATTTAGTATTTAAATAATTTACTAATTTATTAAGTAGGCAAATTAGCCTTATAAGAAAAACTGAAGTACGCAACATACGAAAGAAAACAATGCACATTTAAAAATCCTCATCATCCTCAGTTTGTTGAAATTAAGGTCCTGACTCCCACTGGACAAATAGCCAATCACACTCTAAGAAAATGGGGTGGTACTTGGGGTAGCCAATTAGATTTTAGGCGTGGTCAGTGCCCCCATTCCCTGCCTCTAGAAAAGCCCCTGAGACCCATATGAGATGATGTCAGTGAGAATGAGCGGGATATTGAGATCAGTCAAGGTTATCACCAGAGGGCACTTAACCACGTTTTGTCAACTGGGGGGGCACTCTAAAGGGCACTTCATTATATTTTTGAGCTGCAATGTTCCCATTCATCCATCACTCTAATCTCAATACCAGTGAGTTACTCTAATGAACACTATACCACCAACATCACACTCTGTTTGGCATTTTGTTGAATCTAATAATTACAACTACGTGAAGACAGGGTGCTTTGAAAATAACTTTATTGTCCATAAGAAAGAACAGTGAAAAGAACAGGACATATCACTGCTTGCATTCAGTTTCTCACTTCCAGCTGTTGAGGTTTGCACTGCTGACACACCTGCAGGAATCAGCCTGTATACATACCGTGTAGCTATGTATATCTAAATGCCACATGGAGTATATGGATATAGATTTGCTGTAGAGGTAATAAATGTTCTAACATTTAAGAGCAGTTATATTTGAATACTTAACAGTTACTCGTGCATTCTTTTGACAAACCTGAAAACTCTGCAGTGAGAACACAAGCTTCCACATGGAAACAAAGAACATACTCTTAAGATTTCTTCTGCCATAATTTAAAAGAGTCAAAACAAAGCCCATTTTCTTGAGTAACAGTAGAAGTTCACTGAAGCTGAGCCTCAGAACCAAACAGACTCACCTAGCTTCATCAACCTGTTTCTATCAATCAGGCAGAAGCACTATCACAAAGTCCTTCAGAATGATTAGGAAGTTTAAATATCAAAGGTCAGCTAACCTTATGTAGAGAAAAACAGCGGCTTTGCAACAGAGTCACAGTTTATTAAAGAAAGCCTACTCAAAACGTAAAAAACAAATTAAAGCACTTATTTATATATGGACACTTGACAAATTCAAGCTTTTTTAAAATTTCCATCTGTTATCCATTCATTTCAAGCATAGCTACAGCACAGCTGTCCTCAGTGCCCGAGAAGCCCAGTGCCTGCAAAGAAAGACACAGTGATCAGTGATTAGATCCAATCAGAAACACGTTACACAAAGAAACAAATATTAAACTGCCCCCCTAATACATTAAGACACTAAACTGGTCTAGAGGAGCAGTGTGTAGGATTTAGTGGCATCTAGCAGTGAGCTTGCAGATTGAAAACACCCTGTCTCACTCTCCCCTTCCAAGTGTGTAGGAGAACCTACAGCGTCCACGAAACTCTGTGAAAACCACATAAGCCCGTACATAGAGCCAGTGTTAGTTTTGTCCATTCTGGGCTAATGTAGAAACATTGTGGTGTATCAAAGGTATCAGAAACACAATAATTATTATTTTTAGGTGATTATACACTAATGAAATAATACATGAAAATATTATATTAAATTTTTTCATCTTCTGCCAATAGATCCATTAAATCTTACACACTGAACCTTTAATTTATGTAACAATCTACACTGAATAATCAAACATTTGGTCAAATTTCAGTGCTTGACACAACGTTCAGCTATACAAACATCTGATCAATACTCAAAAAGTTATTTAGATTTAATACCAAGCCTTAAGTATAGGGTCAATTCCTTCACAAAAATACTATTAAAGTATAAATTGGGAATTCTACAAGGTCACAGCCATAGAACATCTCTCATGTGTGTCAGCAATTCAAACAGAATAATGAGGTGACTGTAGACTGTAGTTAACTGTAGATAATACAGATGTTAACTTCCTATTGGATGCAGAAAAAAAAAATCCTTTTCAAGACAACTGTAGAAAAAGCATGCTCACCTTTAAATCCCTCTTCAGGCATTCTCACTGTGAAGGAAGTAGATGATTCCGCATGAGAAAACACATCATAATTCAGCTTTAATACAAACATACAGCGGAGGTGAAGATGATGCCACTTACCCTGATAGACATCATCCATTGCAGCATAGTCTGCTATTGGCTCATCAGCCTGTATGGAAACAATGAAATTCATGTTTTAGGATTAAAAGGATAATATGATCTGATGGGAGTCCAGATTTAAGCTGCAGTGGTTCAGGTTTCTATGTAAAAACAGAGACAGAAAGAAGAATGTACCTTAAGACAGATGATGCTTTCTGGGATGACGCCCAGACTGCCCAGTGTGGCCGAGTCGTCTGTCAGACTTTTCCCGTCAATGGAGAGGTTCTGGTCAAATGGAGCCACAGAGAAGGCGTGCATAATCTACAGGGTCACAAGCACAGCAGAATTAATTGTGTGAATACAGACTACTCATTGGCCTGTAGTGCCATTTATCCATCTATGAGTATGAGTTGCAGAGTTTTGGAGATATAAGATGAGGAGATGTCTGCCTTCTCTTTAATATAGTGGGACCAAATAGCACTCAGCTTGTGGTGCTCAAAGCACAAAAAAAATACTTGTGAAAAATTCAAAACCAGCGTCACTCAAAATAATCCACAGACCTTGTTGTGAGCAGTTTCATGTAGGAACTACTTTCTTTCTGCAGTCAAATGTATTTTTTTGTTGCTTTGAGCTCTCACCTGTATTTTCAGCTCTTTCAGCGTCTGATTGGCTGAAACGATGAGAGCTTTCTCTCCTCTGAGTTTCCTGTGCCGGGTGCTTCTCCTGATTCCACCTGGTTTGGTCACGTTGCTCACAGGAGCAGCAGCAGCTGATGCTGCACTGCTGTCACCCAACTTCAGGCGCTTTGCGCCGTCTTCGGACTGAAAGAAAGTTATTGGATTATCAGCTGTTAGGGCTGACAATAGATGATACCTCTATTCCTCATCTTTTTACTCCTACAGTACCTCACTCATTCTTGAGATCTGGGACAAAACTGTATTATTGGGGGGGGGGGGGGATTTTGAAGACTTTTTACACATTTTTAAGTTGTCTGAAGTTGTGAATTCTTGTCTGGGACAAGAGCGTTTTCTGTCACAGAGAGAGAGGAAGTTTAGACATCAAAAAAACTAAAGCGAGCCAAAACATGTCATGAATTACATATATTTCATGGATATTTCTGGAATTAGAGTGTTGGTATTGATAATTTTAAAAGGTTTTTTGGTAGGACATGATTTGTCCCAATTCTGAAGAATGGGTGACCTATAGTACTATAATCAAAGGAAAGACATTATGGAGGATGAGAAAAATGACAGCTGCAGGACAAGGACAGGTTGATGATTTAAATTGTTTTACTCCAATACTAAAAAACAATGTTAACAAAGGAAATGAACCAACAAGAAAAAGAGATGCTTTTCCACATGGTAACACAACCAGTCATATAATATTTTAGACCAATCACAGACAGTCACATGATGGACGGTCCCTGAAGCCTGCACAGTGTTTGACTTCATTTACACAGGGAATATATGGATGCTGTGTGGTAGCATCCCTCCATTTACAGCTACAACGTGGTGATGGACTTACCTGGCTGAAGTCAGGGTCTCTTTCTCCATCCACCTTTGGATGTTCTTCCTTCTCCTCCTCCGCCTCGGAGCTGCTGGCGTTCATTTCTGGGGCCGCCTCCTTTATCATCTGTGCAGGCCAGGGGACAATGTGAAAAATCAAAGTTAATTAGGACTCAGTGGATCTCATTTTAGACATTATTGGGAAAAAAGAAGCTGTCACTGTTTGGAGCTATAATGTCCTTGTATACATACCCTCTTGTCCTCGATGACTTTGCGAATGTAGATGGTTGCTTGGGTGTACTCTCTGAGGTCCCTCTGCTGCTGGAAAAGGAAGCTCTCTCTACACTCCCAGCACAGATCTGAAAATTCACACATGCACATCAATATAAAAAGAATCAAAGACATTGCAAAGTCAAAATAGGTAAAACTGTAAGGTATGTCCATATAAATATTCAGCCCCCCCTACATAATGCACTTCATCCAAGTTCTAGGGTGTCTGTAAAACAGACTCACTATTAGACTACATCATAACGGCTGACTACAGCTGCTGCCTTCCACAAAGGAGCAAGATACTAACTTTTTGATGCTTGGTGTGTGTTGATTTCAGACTCCGGAGGCACTGGGCTTCTACACTTATAAAGATGGATAATACAGACTAATACAGATAATACAGGCGGGCACCCTGGTGCACTCCCCTTTGGCTTTGTACTGCTGTGACGGCCACACAGGACCATAAACATAGAGGTAACTCTATCTCCGGCTTCATGTGATGAATGAATTGTAACATCAGAAAACCCATTTGTTTTACCCAGATGACTGAAGTTTTTTTTTTTACTTATAAGCATGGAAGAAGCTGCATCTTATATTGTTATATTTGGACAGGAGAGGGAGTGAGCTTTAAGTCTATGAAAAAATGCATCAGAATAAATATTTTAAAACTGAGCAGTCAATGTGTAGGTTCAACCAAACCTTGCTCGCTTACCAGGCTGAGTTGTGTACTGAGTGGTGGGACCAGTGGGTGTGGTCTGTTTCAAGCAGTGGATGGAGATTGGCTGGTCTACGATGAAGAGTCTGCTGATCACCTCCCATTCGCTGGGCCAGAGCAGAGCTATACTGTGCAGGACAAACAGCACAACATGAGACCACAGCAGTGTCCAGTCACTAATAATAATCATTTCACGCTTCTTCATATATTCTCTTTAGTCATGCAACCTGACAAATTCAAATCAAAACTGCACATCTTTTTCGATTCACATCTGACACAACCATTGTATTTTGTGATCACTTAACAGCTGAGTTATTCAATTTTTTTCATCCTCTCAGTATGATTTTGATGGAAACTATTAATCTGAATGTTTGGGGGATTTTTGCAGGTAAAAAGCATCTAGTGGTCAATTAAATAAGCAGAACTCACTGTTGTGCATCTCCGTTAATTAGGGAGTCGTAGGTGAACATGAAGCCTCCATGTGGACACAGCAGCAGGGTATTACCCACGTTAGACACTGGAGAGGATTTAGTGGGCCTCCTACAAAATGTGTACACAGATGGGAGAAAGATTAACATTTGAAAGGTCAATCGGCAATGACTTTCGGTTATATTGTAACCTCATTAGGGAATGGCCAACCTTAATACAAACTCAATAAATTACAATTGACTTTAGTCATCAGACACTCATGATATTCATGCCAAACTCTTCTTTTTACCAACTCCATTTATGGAAGGCTGACCCTCAACTTGTGTGCATACAGTCAAACTTTATTTTGACAGTATGACACTATAAACAATAATACTGTTTTCTCTGCTGAAACAAACATACCTGATGAATTTTCTCCACTCATCCACAAAGAAAAGAGGGACTATGTAAAGTACATCCGTGCCCTGGAGAGACAAACAAGAGAATTTACTGTACTCACCAGATAATAGTTTCTTATCATCTATTGTCGCATTTGTATAAGTTCAACTAGATCTGTAAAGATGAATTGATTAATTGATTATTAAATTAGTTACCAACTATATGATTCATGATTAATAGGATTGAGTAATTTTTTAATAAAAAATGTGTTCTCTGATTTTAGCTTCTCGAAAGTGGAGATTTTCTGGTATCTTTAGTTTTTTTGACAGTAAACTGAATATCTCTGGGTGGTGAACAAGACATCTGAGGACATCAACTTGGGCTTTGGAAAACACTTTCTGACATTTTATGGACAAACAACTAACAATCGATTACTTGAGAAAGTAATTGGCAAATGAATCAATAATGAAAATAATTGTTACTTGCAGCACTAATATCAGTTCATATTGATTTTTAAATAATTTCATGCCAGCAAATTTACATATTACTTGAGTACATATACACACACACCGAACATTCAATAACTCTACAAGTAGGGCTGGGCAATATGGCAAAAAATATTATCACGATAATTTTCCCCGTATTGAGCAATATCGATATTTATCACGATATATAATTTGATAATGCTGTGAGTTTGAAAAGTATCCTGATAAAGTCTGACACCTGAAGAAACCACATGATTCATTAGATGAACTTAGATCAGGGGTGTCAAACTCAATTTCATCTTGGGCCACATCAGCGTTAGATTTGCCCTCAAAGGGCCAGCTGTAAATGTAAGACAATACAATTGTATCTATATCACATAATTGCCTCTGCATTTGATTAATATTGATTTTTATAACAATTATAATAAGCTCGAATAGCAAAAATCTAGGAAAAAAATTATGGCAAGTAGACATTCAATTGTGCAACAATTATGTATTAAAAAATGAAACAGACAAAGCTGTGTCTGTGAACAAACTTTAAAACTGTTTAAAATATGAGTATTTTTGCAGTAAGATGATCAGCTGCTCTGTTTCATATGAAGAGTTCTGTGGTTCTGATCAGTGTGTTTGAACAGTGATGCTCCGTGTTACCTGCTCTCACTGTCACATGACGTCTCTGTGGGTCAGACTCGTGTCTCTGTACTCTGCTGTCAGACACGTTTTACATAAATGATTTGCAGCAGAGTTATGAAAGTTTGGTGGTGCGACGCGGTACAATGTCACTTCTGTCGCTGTTTTCATCGCGGTCTGCTCTGATGAAATGAAGAGGAGACACAGGAGAGGGAAGGGGGAGCGCTTGTTTTGTGTGAGCGCGGCAGCAGGCGTCCAGTAAGAGCGGTGCAGACAGAGACAGGAGGAGAGAGAAAATGGAGGAAATTTACAGTGGCAGCTCCTTGATGCCAAAAATGAAACATATGCGTGTCTTAATGAGATGTATCAATACGCTAGTGGTGCATCGATCTGTTTCCAATTCATGTTCAGCTTTTTACTGATACAGGCCTTCTGAACCGGTGCCCTCGTATCTTATACATTAAAGTTCGATGCGCCGGATACACCCCTAATGATGCATCTAGCTACTAAATGACTTCAGTGTATGTGTAAAAGGGATGCATTCTCAGACATGTAGTTATTGGACACCAAACTTCTGTAATGCAGTTTAGGCTTGTATGATGCAAATTTTTTGCAACTTCTCGCGGGCCACATAAAATGAGATGGCGGGCCGGATTTGGCCTGCGGGCCTTGAGTTTGACACGTGACTTATACTATAGTTTATTAACATAAAATTTTTGACAAAAAAACATTTTGACAATATTTATTGTCACTTAACATTGATCTGTATCGATATGCATTTAAAAATAAAAGAGAAAATAAATGAAATAGTTTTTGAAAAATTGTGCATCTTAAAATAAAGTGCTTACAGCTTGAATTTTCCTTTTTCTTTGTTAACTGTTTCACATCTTGACTTAACAGTCTCAACTAGGGCTGCAGCTATCGATTCTTTTAGTAATCGAGTAATCTATCGATTATTCTGGCAATTAATCGAGTAATCAGATAAGAAATATTGCGCATTCTGCAGTTTTTTTCTATTACATTACTTTTGCTTTGTCCAAGAGCAATGGTAATATACAAAAAAGAAAATAAGACAGGTCTCTTACATGAACAACTATTAATTGCTAAGGTAAAATTACAAAGTAAAGTAACTTTACTTTTACTGTAGTACCTTGCTTAGTACTTTTTACTGAAGTGCAAAAGTAAAAGTAAAGGCATTCATGTCTGCAGAAACCATGAACGAATGTTGGTCACTCTTTTAACCAAAACAGTCCCCAGAATGCTTAATTAACATGTTAAAATTACAACATGTTTCTTCTGGAGCAGGACGCTCCCAGACCTCCTACAGGGGACTGGTTTACCAACATGTCACCTTTTTCTCCTCTTATGAGTTTGCAGGTCTGTATTTAGTAATCAAAAATACCAATAAGAGAACCACTAAAGTACAATAAAAGCAATAAAAATTATGATTTTTCAAAAAAAGGAAACAATTACAAGCAAGATTTTTACTTGTAATCAAGTAGTTTTATATTGTGGTATTCAGGCTTTTACTGAAGTAAAAGATCTGAGTGCTTTTTCCATCACAACAGGTCAGTGATCAGTGTTTCAGTGAATCTCAGTCAATCTCAGTGAATACACTGTTTTATTTATGGCGGCCTGCCACATTAAAACATCTGTACCATGACATGATTGTATATTTTTGGAGCAGCTCACCGCTCTCGATTGTGTCTAGAAGGGAACCCTTTATTTGCAAAACTCTCGCGAGATTTCTTTCCGTTGTTTCTGATAAAATAATCAAACTCGCGCGATCTTTCGCGGATCTAGGGTTCCCTTCTAGACACGACCCTCTCTGTCTCTCTGTCAAACTAATGACAGCAGACTGTCTGTGAACAGCATGATGTTACACTCTGCAGTGTTTCACACACACTTGTGCAGACACCCAAATATAGTTTGTGACCAATTTTTGCATTTTTATTTTTTCAATCCGTCCGAGAGGACGACGGCATCTATGATTGATTAGTGATCAATCTGCCCTCCTCCTCCTCCCTCACCTGTTCGCTCTGCTGTGAGAAGGTCTGAGTTTCTGACAGAGAAACACAGACTCTCCTGTTTAATGTAAAATCCTCCTTATACAGTTGTTTAATCTTATAAGTGCAGCTGGTTGGTGTCATTCAGTATCACGTTAGTTTCGATTGCATTAATAAACTCTCCTCCACATGCAGCTTCTCTGCTGTTGTGAAAACTGAATCGCGGGTGAATTACATGGAAAAAAAACAAAATGCGAGTTGGGTTTCGAGGTGACTATAAAACATGCCACTGATGAAGAAAGTCAATAGATCAGACACGGACAGGGTAAGAGAAACACACTGACCTCCTCTGTGTGTGCGTACTATATGGAGAAGCTGCACTGGCAAAGAGAGGAGAGGCGCTGCAGCCACATGATAATAAATTACATAAAAAATTAAACATCGGAACTCATCAATACTCTGGTCTTTAATAATTCAACCATTTAATACCGAATTTTAGTACCCACCTCTACGTACAAAACACAGTGCGCTGTACAGCCATATAGGACGGTGTCTGGGTCCTGTTAGTGATTAAGGATCTAGGTCTATCCATATCAAGTAAAAATGACCATAGTTTATCATCGTCAACGACGTACATTTTATCGCAATTCCGTTTCGTAATCGTTTTATCGCCCATCCCTATCTACAAGTGTGAAGTGGTTGTTCCATGACTCTGACTATTTGGTGCTTTGTGTCTACCTGAGGCCACTTGGTGAGTGTTGGCCGGTTCTTCTCATGGAAGAGGTTGAGCAGTTGGTTCTTCTGGTCCAGGGCCATCATCTTACTGACCGCCTCATTGTCCTTTTCTTCCTGCTCTAATGTCTGCACAAATAAGATGGAAACATTTGAAGTTCATGACTAACCCAACAGTTCAGTCTAATATGATACATCTACCAAGTGTGACTCACATCTACCTAAACCATCTCCACTGCAAACCTTCAGCTCACTGCCGTCTCTGCTCTCTATCACAGTGAATCAAAGAATATCAACAGGATTAATGAAGCCATTCATGGGGGCACAGCAGTAGTGCTCTGTAGGCAACATAATTAAAATCTAGTGTTGCAGTGGGATTATAAAGTGGTGATGGTGATGTGAGATGTCTGCATACTGTGTGTAATTCCACTTTTACACTTTTAATGCAGGCATAGAGATAATAATGCCTACGTAGGAGCAGGCCGGGCGATATGGCTTAAAAATAATATCTCAATATTCTTGGGCTATTGTGTGATATATAATGCATATCTAAATATACACATTTTCTCTAAAATAACATACTGTAAATTCTCAAATAGTGCAAACATATGACAATCTTATAGAATATGATGTGTTACTGTAAATTAAACTACCCAACAGTATATAAATTAATTTAAATGAGCACAATCTTAAATGTCTACAGCAGTAAAATGCAACATACACATTGACACAACAGTAATGTTAACCCAAAAACATCAGATATAATAGTAAAGCACTTACTGCACAATGAGTAATGCTACATTTTCTTTTGATACTTTCAGTAAATGTTTCAGTATATGTTGCTGCAGTAAGTGTCTCCAGGACAACATATTGTGATGATGACACACACACGTTTGTTTGTCAGTGTCTACTCACCAGGCACTGCTGACAGGGCTCTTGGTTTTGGGTGAATTCTGGTGCTTTGGGGAAGTATTCCCTCAGCTTGGTCCAAACTTCAGGTGATACCAGCTTCCGTTCAGTCTCGAGAATGCTCAGACCCCCTGCAGCAAACAAACAAAAATATGTGCAATGTCACTGTTAAAGGTATTTGCTGGCATCATTGTAGATGCTGATGATGAGACAGTACCGTGAGTGCAGACAATGTCTTCATTGAAAGTCTTCATCTCATCCTCATTACCCTCTGAGAGCTCTGGGCCGAACTCTACGATCACACAAATCACCAAGATGTTAACACTCACAAGCCAGATGTGCTGTTGGTTGAATATAATACAAGAGCCAAAGAATTCCAAACAGACTCAGTGAATGTGAATCAGCAAGAGTCTCAACGTCAGTTTATAATGTAACAGACAAAGATTAAAAACACATTTGCAGTGATTCAGTGTAGCACTACGGCTGACAATGTCAGTTGGTTTGTCCACCATTTCTATCCAGGCTGAAATATCTTAAGTATTGGATGGATTGGCATGAATTGGGTGCAGATATCAATGAAGCCCAGAGGCTGTCACCTGCACAGAGGCATAAAAATGAAGAGACACAGAAAGAAAAACAGAACCATATCCATTCCTCTCACCTTTGCTGTTGTTGCTGTGTGGTCCCTGTCCATTGGTCTGGCCGTTGCTGTGTTTGGTTTCATGTTCGTCCTCCTCCAGCTGATCCAAAGCCAGCTGCCTCCAGCTACGCAGAGATGCTTTACCCACCCAGTAGCCCTCACCACTGAGAAAAACACACACACACAAGTGATAAATACCCATGATTACATTAGATGGTGATTATGTACCAGCCCCTTGAGGACTTAGATTTCCTGTAATTGAGGAACTGCACTGTTTTCTGAAGTACCACTAATTAACTTGGAATCTTTCAGACATGGAATTAGAGCTGCAACAATTAATCAATTATTAATCGATTACAAAATTAATCATTCTTAAATGTCTCTGTCAATGTGAATACTTTCTGGTGTCTTAACTCCTCTAGGACACGACACTAGATATCTTTGGGTTCTGAGCAAAACAAGACCTTTCAAGATATCATCTTAGGCTTTGGGAAACAGTGATCAACATTTTCTAACATTTTATAGACCAAACAACTATTAATTGAGAAAATACTCAACCGACTTATTGACTGAAAATAATGGTAAGTTGCAGCCCAACATTGAATACATTAGCACTTCATAACAAGGAGGGAGGGAGCCAGGCAGGAAGGCTGACAGGGAATGATATAAAACACGTATTTAATGTCTCCCCCTCTGTGTTACCCTTGTGCAGCAGTTGCAGCCTTTATGTTAGACTGCATTCAAGGCAGACTTGTGTGTTGAAAGTGATACGGAAAGGTTTCAGGCCTGACAGTAAATCGCTGTCAGATTTGCGTGACTGACCGGTGTTATTAAAACATCATTTGAGCTGAACTAACTGATGCACAACTCTACAATTTATTAACCTGGGTAAACCTGAGTGTGTTTACCTGAGCGTGCGTTTGACCAGGTTGGAGATTTCTTTGTAGTCTTCATTGAGCTGGTTCTTCAGCCGCAGCACCCTGCATCGCTGCCCGACACACTCTCTACACAAAGAAGAGCCTGAAAAAACACACAACATTGGCTTATGTAAAAAAGGAGAAGACAAACATTGTGTTTTAATTAGGAACATCTCTGGAGAGTGAGATGTACTTTGAGTACACTGCTGACAGAAAACCAAGCACTGATTTTTTCATTGATAAAGGGATTCAGAGGCTCTGGTAAAAGAGCTGGACAGAATTTGGATAGAACACAGCATGTCAAGTGTGGTGTAATTCATGTGCTCCAGAAAATGCAAGGGTAGTGTTCTATTATATTCAAAAATATACAGGCTTTAATACAGGCTCACTTTTTTTAGAATATTAAACTGATCACTGTGATACATATGTCTGAGTAAATATTGGATTAGAAGCACTAAATCTTTCTCAGTTTTGAGACCCCACACCCGCTGTCCTGTGTGACTAACCGTCCAGTCTGGGCCCTCCACTGTAGCGTTCGTAGAGCAGCTGGGCAGCTTGGAGGGAGACCCTCTTGGACTCTCCCACCTTGTCTGGGTGCAGTTTGCCATGAGAACACAAGAAGAGGGAGTTGTCGATTTCTTTTGTTGCAGTGGAGTCGTCCAGCCACTTCTTCAACCAGTCCAGGGGGATGAACTCATACGGCTCACCTGAGGAAGGACAGCAGAGACACACATCAAACATAAAGAGAGACCGGACATCTGAGTTTGATTCATTAGATCCAGGTTTATTCTGTGGTAACAACTGTTGTCTCTCTGTATATTATGCCTCTTATATCCATATATAAACACATGGTAAGTATCAAAATTGTGTGGAATCAATATCAATCAATATTTGCTTTTCACAAATCAGCATGTTGTACTAGCAGTATTACAACAGACAGGGGAGCTGTTGTACAAGTTAAGCCCATCCTCCCCGTTACTTTGACTGTTCCCTTCTTACACTGTCTGTTGTATTAGTGTGTTTTTCTACTGAAAGTCACTTCAAACATGTAGACTGTGTTTCTGTTAGGTGGACTGTGGGTGATTAAGGAATGTTTTTACCGACCGTCTCTTGCAGGTAAAAGCTCGTAGAGTTCCTTCACCTCCTCGTGCTTGGCTTTGCCCTTATCCACGCTCTGTTTTCTCATGTCGGCCATCTCACTGCACCACTCCTCAAACTTATGATTGTCTTGGTCCACCAACCTCTGAAGGAAGGCTGCAGCAGGGGCAGAGGGAAAAGAAATCATCATACATAGTGACATGGACCAGGCTGTATTTTTAGCACTAAGGCACATTTCTCAAATAGAGATGCAACTGATGATTATTTTAATTATTGATTAATCTGGTGATAATTTTCTGTCCACAACCCAAAGATATTCAGTTTACTGTCATTGAGGACTAAAGAAATGAGAAAATATTACATTTGAGAAGCTGAAATCAGAGACTTTTTTTTCCTTAAAAATTGTCTCAAAACCATTAATCCATTAACAACTTACTTGGTGATTAATTAGCTGACAACTAATCAATTAATCGACTAATTCTTGCAGCTCTATTATGAAGGCATGTCTTAACTCCTTGATGCAAACAAAGACAGAACCAGAGACTATTGCTGCTTCCTTGTCTGGCTGCCATCTTTGTTTGCATGAAGTTTTTTCAAATTCAGCTCCTCACCTGGCACCTCGACGTTGGTCCTGGAGGAATCTGAGTGCTCCTCTTCCTGGACCTTATACACCAGCATGTAGGCGTTTCTGGAGCAGTGGTAGCCTTTACTGCACTTTGGCTTTCGTGTCTGGGACTTCACTGTCTCAGCTGAAGACCAAGACGACCAACAGAGTGTATACATTTAGAGACATGAACCTCTTGGTGACACACACATTTTCAACACATTCAACATCTTGACTGTAGTGGAAAATTTCAACTGACTTACAAAATGATAGTATAACTGAACAGTAAGAGTATAACACTACATAAGGTATCTATAGATTTCAAAAAGGTGAAACTAGCCTTCATTTATCACCACTCACCAATGTCCTCCTCAATGCCGAGCTGCAGCTTCTTGCCTTCCATCTTCTCAATTTCCTCATCATTAAATTTGTACCAGTCGCCAGTACGAGCATCCTTCACGTGAGCGATGTAGTGTCCTGAGTAGGCACTGATGCCCCGATGGATCAGCACTGCACTCAGCTCATAAACACACTTTTGGTCTGCAGAAAAAGAAATCAGCCCAAACATGCAAAAATGTCAGCACGTTTCCTTTCATACAAAGGAAGCCTGCTATTTTCCCTGAGTGCGATTGAAAATTTCACACTTTTGAAATTCAAAAAGACTAGGTCTTTGTCCTTTAAATTAAGAGCTAAAACAAGTAGTGTGTGGGTGTCAGAGATTCACACTACTAATACCTTGTTTTCCTTCCAAGAAAGGCCCCATGTCAAGCTGCTCTGGAAAACTGATAAAGGTGTTGAGCTTCTTCTTGTGGCCTGTTTGTCTGGGGAAGACAACACGGTTAAGTAAAACCTTTGTTCTCATGAACACTGATAGCATCAGTATTTAATACAGGCCTTAAACTAAAATCAGCTAAATAAACTGTTTTTTGTCAGTTGTGCTATCAAAAAGCACATGTAACAATAATATTTAATAAGAGGATATATTGTATATCAAACTTTTTTAACACAATGCAGTATAAAGTCAATGCTGACCTATCAAAGACGAAGCGCATGAGCTGCAGGTTGAGGGTTGGAGGAAGACTATGCAGTCTGATCCTTCGGGTAGCGCTCTGTTTACTCTGACAGCTCTCACAGAAGTAGCGGTTCTCCCCATCCAGCTTCTCCTCCTGCAAGATGGAGGGCAAGGGTTACCATTGTGAAAACAACACACACCTCAAGACTTTTTCAGAGAATTATTTATCTTTGGGATCTTTGGGATCATGTGAACTGATTTAATGTTATTCTGTGTTTTACATTTTGTCTGGCACAATTTTTGTGACTGACACATTTTTGCTGAGTCTAAAAGCCATTTTCTTTCAATGCCTTTCACTCCACTGTCTTTCATACACGTTAAGATTTATTTGCAGCGCTGTCCCTCCCCTCCTTGCACAGAAGCCTGAAGTGAGACTGTGATTATATTTCAATTAATCATGCTGCCTGACTAAAATAACTTTTTAGCAAAATGTCTCCCCATGTTCTTAATAATTACAGTATTTCTTCACATTGATCTAAAACAGTGATCTGCAGCATACTTTCTAGAGACACTGACGTGTTTGCGTGTATATGGACTAATGTTTTATGTGTTCTACGCTGCTATCTTCTCCCCTTCCTTGTTGTGCTATCAAGTATTGATACACTCAACATTACACAATACACTCATCCAAAATCTGATTTACTGGAGTAGATGTTAAGACATTTAGCATCAGTGACATTCAGGGAATGAAAGCTACCTTCAGGAACTCTGTGACACACTCAGTGAGGTTCTTGTGGCCCTGGATGTTCAGCTCCAGCTCGTAGAACCGGGACGGCAGTGCAGATGATCGCCCACACTGGTTACAGCTGGAGAAACAACCAAATCAAGATAATAGATTCCTCCACAACATAGAAAATGGCTTTTTTTAAATTGGTGGTTGATAGAATAATTTTATAACTTGAACTTCCATTTTTCTGTCTTATCACTTACATTCATTCCAACTACTCTCATTAAAATCAAGTCAGACAAAAAAAGCTGTATGCCTCTGCATGATTCTGGTCCCAATCCAAAAAAACATAACCTTCACCTTCACTAAACCAAGCCTTATAAAAATACCTGGTATCTAGCTTGCTCCAACAACAAGACTTTTATCTCCTTCAAGAATGTGAATAAATGGTTGTTAAACCTAATCTCACCCGCTGACTGGCACCACATCTGATAGCAGAGTAACACAACCAGACAATGTGACTTTAAAAAAAAATGTCCTTCAGAGACAAGAACACATCTCCCTGAGCAACAGGAAAACGTCCCTTGTATGTTCCTGTAGTCCATATTATAGCATTCTCTGACATGTACAAGTCAAATATACGACATAGTCTAATTTTTATGTGAAGATGGAAAGGTCAGCCTATTCAATCGTCCCAGTTATGAGCCAATGCCTCACAACGCACTCACAATTGAGCTTAGCTTGGCTTGTATTTTTGAGAGGCTGCCAAGGTGACAGATTAAGGCTTAATTTATACTTCAGCAAAGAAGAGTTGTGCAACAAGTCATGTGACATAATGTAAAGAATACATAAAGCTAGCACATTTTGTGCACCTGCAGATGTTGCCACCTGATATTATCTGTAAAGTCAGACATCTTCATGCAGTAGATGGTACACGACTGAAAAAAAGAATGTGGAAATTAATTGCAGACAACTTTGATAATTGATTAATCGGTTTGAGTCATTTTTTTCTTTTGATTCAAGCTTCTTAAATGTGAATATTTTCTGGTTTCTTTACTTATTTATGTACAGTAAACTGAAGATCTTTAAGTTGTGGGCAAAACAGAACATTTGAGGGTGTCTTCTTGAGGGTTCTGAAACACTGATTGACATCTTCCTAATTGAGGAAATAATCAACAGATTAATGAACAGTGAAAATAATGGTTAGTTGGTGGCCTGGTAGCTCAGTTGGCAAATGCACTGAGGCTGTCAGTTCTTTCCAGCAGCCGTGGTTTCGACTCTTTGCTCTTTGCCCTTTGCTGCATGTTATTCCCCCACCCTCTCTCCCCCTTTCCTGTCACATCCTCAGCCATCCTCTCAAATAAAGGCATAAAAAAGTCCCCCAAAAATATTTAAAAAAATAAATAAATAAAAATAATTGTTAGTTGCAGCCCTAGATGACAGAATGCGCTGAAACATCCTTCCAGATTGGGGTGTCATATTTCCTTCCTTCACCGGCCTGACAAGCCAGTGTTATCCTTTTATCTCCTGTGTACTAATAATGGGACAGGGGGGCATCTTCTCATTCTCTCCATTCTTCATCGCAACTAAGCTGAATATAAAATGTAATCATCTACCTTAATATCACACAATCTCTCAGGCCTGTGGTAGCACATGGTTAATGACATATAAATCCTGACATTTTGAGGAGTTCTGATGTCTAGCACTTTAGCACATGACACTTTTTCACTTACAGTAAGTATAAAATGTCAGGTTTATGTACTGAGTGGTCTTACACAGTGACGTAGGAGAACTGTCCACAGAACTGACGCTGGATGACATTTTGCAGGTTGGTGTTCTTCTGCTTGGACAGTGTGTCTTCCAATAGGGACAGGAAGAGCTTTGAAAACTCCTGGGCATCCTGAAAATGGAAGGTTTGAATTCAATGTGCTGTGAATAAGCCATGTCTCCAATACTTAACCACTAATAAACATGCTCCCATTCTGTGTTAATTCTGCTGTTTAATCTTGATACTAAATAGTTGGTTCATCATACAGTTGATCACCTAAAAACTTCTAAACAAAAACATTCTATGGTCAGTCAGTTTTTTGACAGTTGGTCGCTGGTACCTTCTGATGGTTGACCATCAGAATGTTGACCATTTATATAATGAGGCGATACAATATACAGCTCTACAGAAAAGCAAGTGAGACAATCAAAATTCAAACTGCGAAAGCATCCCTGTATTTCTAAGTTACAGTAACAATTGGTTTCATATAGTGATTTACCTGCTGCTGTCCTGTGTCCAGGCCCAGTGCTTTGACCAGTCCTGAAGGGTCAATGTACTTTCTGTTGCTGTTCTGCAAGAGTGCAAACAGATACTGCAGGTGCTCACAGATGGACTGAGGCTCATAGTCTGAAAACAACAGAGATGTCTGTATGAGAGAATGAAATGCTTTCATCATAAGAAAAGGTAAAAACCCACAGAGAAATCACAGAAGTTGGCAGTTGGCTAGAACACTAGCCAATATGTGAGTGGGCCTTCACCTCTGTCACATCATTATAAACAACAATCATGTGAAATTATTTAGAAAAAAAATCCTCAAGACTGCCAATTCCTATGTGCAAATAAGTTAATTAAAGATCAACAACATGGTGATATTTAGTTCACTGTTATTAATTCCAATAAGACAGTAAATGTGGCTCAGTTCATTTGTCTGTCTGTCTGCAAATTTGATCAAGAACTTATGAATGGATCACTCTGTATTTTGTGGAGAGACAGACCTTTGGCACAATCAATCAATCAATCAGACTTTATTTATAGAGCACTTTGCATGCAATAATAGCAGCTCAAAGTGCTTTACATAAAAACAGTACAGCGAACAATAGACACAAATGACCCCCCCCACCCCCCACTACCACACACATACACACACACACGTACACACACACACATATTAAAAACACAAATTAGAATGGTGAGGAAACACCATCTTACACTCGCTACTTTGAAGTGGGGAAACACCTGAGAGAAGATACTTGAAACTATAAAGATATCTAAAAGATGAAATTATAAAATAAAATAAAATTCAGCTGAAAGCCAAACTAACAATGTAAGATTAGTCAAAAAACAAATAAAAATAGAATAAAACAAGATAAAATAAATAAATACATAAATAAGTAAATGGAATAAAATTCAAGTAATAAATATAATAAATTTGTTTTTTAATAAATTAAAACTAGTCTAAGAGATAGTAAGAGATACAATGAATAAAATAGATTCAGTTAAGACCCAGACTAAGAAGTTAAAATAATAAAATAAACTCAA
Organism: Lutjanus argentimaculatus; assembly: GCA_034769285.1. Classification (NCBI taxonomy): domain Eukaryota; kingdom Metazoa; phylum Chordata; class Actinopteri; order Lutjaniformes; family Lutjanidae; genus Lutjanus; species Lutjanus argentimaculatus. The sequence goes on from JAWZSL010000014.1 coordinate 28,649,588, forward strand.
TTAAAATTAGGCTAAAAGATTCAGTTAAAAGCTAGACTAAAAAGGTAGGTCTTGAGTTTGCTTTTAAAAATGTCCACAGTTTCTATCTTCCTCAGGTCCTCAGGCAAGCTGTTCCATAAACGTGGACCATAGTGGTAAAAGGAGGCCTCGCCATATGTTTTGGTTAAAACTTTTGGAGTAATTAAAAGGCCACTGCCTCAAGACCTGAGATTTCTAGAGGGCACATATGATAAAAGCAAATCAGATAGATAGTTAGGACCAAGACCATTAAGAGCTTTAAAAACCATTAAGAGGATCTTAAAATCGATTCTGAAGCAGACAGGTAACCAGTGCAGATATTTTAAAATTGGTGTGATGTGCGCTCTCTTTCTGGTCCTCGTCAGAACTCGTGCAGCAGAGTTCTGAAGATGCTGTAGTGGAGTAATGCTTTTTTTAGAGAGACCAGAAAGAAGAGCGTTGCAGTAATCTATTCTACAGGTGATAAAAGTGTGCATTAGTGTCTCTGTGTCAGTTTGAGACAAAAATGGCCGCACCTTGGCAATATTCTTGAGATGATAAAAACCACTCTTAACTATACTTTTTATGTGAGCATTAAAATTTAATTTTGAATCTAAAATAACACAAGCACAACTACATCAAGTTGGCAGTGGGACAGATTTAAGATTTACTAGTTTACAAAATAATTCTAATTAAATGAACAAGTTTTATTTAAAAGGATGCTGATTCTTTGGGTATGACAACCAGCTGGACATTTGTTCTGTACAATCTAATAAGCATTATATTTGTTTGAACCATCAATGTTATTCAGTTCTGGTGCATGAACTACTTGAAGTGCATGCACAAAGAAGTGAAAATAATTCATAAAATCTGTCTTAAACATGCTGATTTAAAGGGACAATTCATCCCAAAAATGAAAAAATACATATTCTTCCTCTTACCTGTAGTGCTATTTATCCATCTAGATAGTTTTGGAGATATCGGCTGTAAAAATATCTGCCCTCCAATAGAATGGAATTAGATGACGCTCAGCTACATTTGGACAGTAATGTCTCTTTCCAGAAATCATGACCCAGATACTTAAAGCTACAGTAGGCAACATTATTTTGGTATAATTGAGAAATAATTTCATAAAAAACTTTAAGCATATTGTAAATCAGGTGTTCTGAGAGAGAGCTACACTTCTGCACCTCCTCTATGGCTCTGTTTTCAGCATGTAGAGAATCTGCCCCGTGACGGTAGACTTAAACCAATAACAGGTCTTTTAGGACCTGGAGGACTCCTCCTACTAGTGCAGCTGCACGTTCACATTCCTTCGGTCAGACCCTGAATCAATGACGGAAACTAGTGCAGGGAAAGTCGCTATAAAATGGCATTATAATAAAGAGAAAAGAGCCTAATGAGCAACATGCTCAACCCAGGAGTTTGTCAGCTCACTTGGTTACTTTTGAGTTCACTTTCAGTTGTGTTCATTCACTTGTATCGCGGAGCTTTGCCGAGTGCCGAGAGGACCGGGCGGAGCTGAGACACAGAGCCGAGAGACAGCTGCTCAGAGCCGGAGAGCTCTTCAGAGGAGGGTCTGCAGCAGACTGGTGCTTCTGGAGGAAAAAAACACGGGAGTTGCTGTGATGCCGGCTACTTTACTGGCAGGAGAGGAGCTCAGAGTGTATATTTCAAAGTTTTGGGATTAAAAAGAGAATTTATCTTCACTCCTGCTTCAACCTTCTGCAGCAACAATGAAGAAATCATGGAGCCACGGACCAGCCAGACGAGAGCTCAGCATTTGTTTTTGAAACTTTTGAGATAAAACAGTGGATTTATTTTTTCTCCTGCCTCTCAGCCCCTTTGCAGCAGCGGTTCACGAAACAATTACGGATGTTCTGACTGGCCAGATGAGGGCTCAGAGTCTGTTTCTTAAACTTTTTAGATTAAAAAGTGGATTTATCTTCATGATTGCTTGTAAACCTGTGTGCAGGAGCACCATGGAGGAGCCCACTGCACTGTCTACAGGGTAAGTAAATGACACCGTGCTTTCGTACTGACATTTTTGGCCGCGCAAGTCAAACCATGTTGCTGCTGAGCTGCATTTTCATGACCGCTTATATCGCGGAGAGCCGCACCCGACATGAACCTTGAGCCCAACTCGCCTCCAAGCGGGCTGCAGTCATGTCGCGCTGACCGCAGCCCAATGATGGTGAGCCTCCTTTCTGTCCCCCTCCAACAAGCGAGTGTTGTGATACTGAGCTCGTGTGTGCAGGAGAGCAGAGAGAAAGACGTTTTTAAAAGTCTCTTTGTGTTCAGCTCTCAGTACTTTTACATCTTCACACCGAAACTTCATGTTTTTAAATGTAGTTTCTCTCCTCTGTCGGTGTTTTTTACTGTCAGGTGTCTGTTTTATTTTACACAGTCGATGTCTGTTGGTCTGTGCTCGCTCACGATAGCCTCCAATAACTGTTGCTTGCGCTCATGAAGGGCGTGCTGCTCATCTAGTGGGAGGGGCTGAGGATGCAGAAAAACAAAACCTAACTCAGATGAGACTCAAAAATCAACCGTTTTCAGGCTTTCTACCTACTGCAGCTTTAAGACAATCCACAGACCTTGTTGTAAGCAATTTTATGTAGAAAGTATTTTCTTTCTACCAAACCACACCCACCAACTGTATCCTGCGCAGAGGGAAACATGCATCTTACTCATGAAAGAGCGGCTTGTGCTTGTGACAATGCTGGATGTAAACAGCGTCCTCAGCTGAGCTGTAACCTCTTGTCTATGAGTGAATGCACGCTTCCCTCCGCACAGTGATATGGTTGGCGGGTGTAGTTTGGTAGAAAGAAAGCTTGGTATAGTATGAAACAGCTCACAACAAGGTCTGAGGATTATCTTGAGTGACCAGGCCATGCTTTCTGGAAACAGACATTGATGTTGACTTTTTCACATGAAATTTTTGATGCCTTGAGCACCACAAGCTGAGTGCCCACTAGTCTCATTATATTGGGGAGAAGGCAGACTCTCACCAAAACTATCCAGATGGATAAATAGGGGAGAACTGCCCCTTTAAACCAAGAAAACACCATAAAAAAACATTCAGAGTATTTAGTCTTCAAATATACCAGACTCAGTGTTGTGTTCTTGTGCACGGGAATTGTGGCACTGATAGAGACTCCTACGCAGCTCCAGGTTGTGGAACCACACTTGCAGGAATGTGTTGACGTAACACATGTTGCACCCAGGTTGGTCAGACCAACAAATGTGTTCTGAAAGGGAGAAGAAACATACAGATAGATAAAGGATCAATTGTCACTTCAGATGGCGCATGTTTTGATGTATGACGATGGAAACTGTGAAAAGGAATTTCCCTAAGGGGACAACTAATAAACTAACTAACTAACTAACTAGATATCATCCCATCTCTGACTTGTAATAATTTCCCAGACATTAGTAGTCCACCTACAACAGATGTGTGATCTGATGCGAAAAGACAGTGAGAAACAATATCAAGTATACGTGGCCAATTAAAAAAATACCTTGTCTCGACGCTCTGAATTTGGGTCGTCAATATTGTGGAAAGCATTTTCATCGATCTCTCCGAGCCACGCCTGTTCACCAATACCCACAAGACAGTTGGGATTCCCTTTGCAGTTCCTCCTGCAAAACCAAGACATGATCATTAACCTTAGTGTTCCAATGCCTGCTTACGAGGTAATGTCTAACTGCATCACTCTATTGTGTGGAGGAAAAAGTCATGCCAAACTCCATCTTAAAATCTGAAAGTTTACTGCTCTTCTTGTTTGCCTTGGCTCAATTCTTGAATGAGATTTTTTATTTTATTTTTTTTTTCAAAACAGTAAGTTCAAATATCTGAATTAGAATCAGAAACGGTTTTATTGCCAAGTAGGTTTTCGCCTACCAGGAATTTGTTGTGGGACATTGGTGCATACAAACATAATACCAAAATATAAATAAAAAATAAGGCAAGTGCTGTTGGTGAACAGCATAAATAGATTTTTTCTAAAAATAAAAAAGAGCATGTATAATAAAAAACACGCGAGAAAAAACCCCCAAAGCGACTGAAATGTACAACATAAAAGAACAAGTCTGTTGTTCACAATAGATTTGAAGGAAATTGCTCATATTTCAGCACATTTGTGCATGAGATAAAGTATAGTTGTCTGCAATTAACACAATAATTGCACCTGCACAAGGCCTGTCGATCAAAACTGATGACTTGATTCTTAGTGAAACTGTCAAACTCTTCACAACTTCCAAACATCCTTTCATCATTTCAGCCATCATCTGCAAACTGATCCATTCAATTGTCACAATCTGTCAGATGTACATGTATATTCCATACATATCTATGACATGGAATGTTTGTTAAGTCTACTACATGGGCAAATGACCTGTGAGGTGGCAGTAATAAACCAAGCATCACATGAACGTCATTCCATGGCAAATATTCTGTTCATTGTGTATGACTTGACATGAAAGATCAGAGGCAAATCTTCTCTTCACAGTACATGCAACACATTGCTACACAAATACATTTACTGTATACATACAAACGTGCATATTCTTTTTCTGTGCACTACATTATTGTACAATACTGACTTTTCCCCAGTATGTCTTTACCTACTGTTAAAATCTGAATCTAAAAAGCTCAGTGGCCAGTTTACTGACAGAATAACTAGCATCTGAAGCATGTATGAAATGTTTTGGCTGAATTGTGACCTTTTGCTGATATCAGCTGCACTTACAGTTCAAAGAATGTTAAGACTGTTACAAAACATGAGCCAAAGTGATTGAGGGAAAACTGTGATGGTCTTCTGCATGCAAAGCTACACACCCTTTGAAATGTGCATTTTATGTGCGATTAGGTACCACAGAGCAAGATTAAAATTCACTAACATTTCAATTGTAGGAATTATTACCCACTGTGATGCCTACAGAGCACCATCCCGTAAATTAGAGCTATTTACTGGTATGACGAATTTAAGAGTGGGTCTTCATGACCTTTCATACGAAGTATTGAGAGCTTCCCTGTATGCTATGAAGGTTTGTATACAAGCAGGGAAACATCATCATTTTAATGCGCATTAGCATCTCTCTGTGCAGCTCTGTCATTAAGCCCTCAACTTTAACATTTGATTTCATATCTGCTGCGGGCGTTTTTTACTGGCACATGCAAGCACGTCAGAAGCATGTTGTGCAGAAATGTTAACATTGTGGATTAACGTTACCTGCAGGCTCCTCTCTTGCAGGCCGGGAGGTTGACGCGATACGCTAGGTCGATGTGCTCCTGCCTGATGTCTTCTGGTTTCACCGTTTCCACCCAACGCCAAGCCGCTTTCTCCAGCTGTAAGCGGGGCGCCATGATCCTACGATGTAACGTTTACCACACAGTCAGATATAGAGTCGAAAAAAGCAACAATGCAGTGGCCACAGTGTTTTCAGGAATGCTAGCATAGCCGGCTAACAGGGGCTAAACAAGTTCCTGCAGGTCATAGTTAGCTCACCGTTAGCTACGTGCTGCTATTTAACCTAGCCGGCTAATATTAGCTTAGTAGTTCCATTACTGCACTACTGAATTCAAAAATGAGCAAATTACACTACACATCGCAACAATACATAGAGAACTGAAATACAAGAGATCACGACAAACATTATTTGCAGGGTTACGTCAGGAGTAAGGACTATCCTCGTGCTAATGTTAGCTAGCTAGCTAGCTAAAATGGAGCTAGCCCGACCGGCAGCGTTAGCAAGTCATTTTCCTGCAATTTCCATTTAACGCTACCTGACGCTAACGTAACGACTTTATTGTGTTAAGGTCAAATATTCTCGAACCTTTCATGCGTGCAGCTGCTTCACCAAAATATTTTATGTATTTTCACATTTTATTCACGGTTTATTTTAGATTTAGCGCCCTTACGTCAGTTTATAAATAAATTATTTCTCCGCTCAAAATCAACACGACGTCAAGGAATGACGTAGGCGACGTCTCTTTGTTGTGACTGGAGGGAGGAACGAATAAAAGCGGAGCCTCCACAGGCCTCTTCGTCCTAATTAACATAAGTGGCACTTCAGTGCTTTGCTTTCTGTGGTCCTCCTAACAAAAATATGATATTTTATTTTGTCAGATGTGTTATTCAATAACTACGTTATATTTGCTTTTGCGTTATTTTCATTAAAAGTATGTTTAAGTCTATTCATGTCTTAAGAGTCTCTGAAGTCGACACTAGCCTAGCTTTGGCTTTTATATGGAGGACCAAACCAAACCAAAAAATAAATAAACAATCAAATAAAATATTATGGAGGACCAAACCAAACCAAAAAATAAATAAACAATCAAATAAAATATTATGAAGGACCAAACCTGGCTGAGTTTGAGATGAAACATAAATACAATTAAATATATTTAAAATTTTAAAATAAAAAGAATTATTTAAAACAATTAACAGATCCATAGATACATAGAAATAAAATAAAAGTTCACTGGTGTTTCCAGGAAGGCTATCATAGCCAGCTAATGGGGCCTCAACAAGCTCTTGCAGATCATAACTTTCTTCAAGATTATGAAACAACCTACCTTTAGCTAAGTGGTGCTATACTTAACCTAGCCAGAAAGCATTGGCTTATTTAGTGTGTTAAGGTCACATATTATCAAACCTTTCATGCATTCATTTGCCTCACCAAAATATTTTTATGTATTTTCACATTTTATTCATGGTTTATCTTGCATTTAGCACCCTTATGTCAGTTTATAAATATATGTTTTCTCCCTAAAAATTATTTCTCCATAGAAAGAGCACAACAATAACTTGGATGTAGAACAGGCCCTTGTGAGTGATTCAGACATACACCTGTGTTCAAAGAAGGGCTCACATTACGTTAAAAATTATGCCATTTGTTTTACATGCCCTTGAAAAGGTAAACCTATCTTTGTCCTTTTTTTGGTAAAATAGTGTAATACTATCCATCCATCATGCATCCATCTGTAGAACAGCAGGGGTGTCAAATTCAATTTCATCCCAGGCCATGTGAGCATTGTGGTTAAGCTCACTGGGCTGGATGTATAAGATTATATTAATGTATCTGTTTGTTAGCATATGACATAATTGCCTCTGCAAGACCTGCATTAGCAAATTAAGCCTTCTGATTTGTATATATATAGTTGTTCTCAGTGGCTTCCACTTGTTCAGATTCTCTGTGAAGTCAGATTAAATTAATCTGTGTTTACATTTATACAGACAAAGTTGTAATGAGTGGTATGTTAGCCAGTTGAATGGAAGCAGGAGGGGAATTTTATTTAGATAAATATTATTAATAGTTATTATCATTGATTTTCATATTGTGGATATTACGGTGGCAACACTAGCCTATTTGTCTACAGGGGGCTCCAAAATCAACACAATATGAAAGTTCCTTGGAATAGATTTAATAATAAATGACTAGCTCTGAAAGCAGTTGAGGAAAAATAAAGGCAAGCAGACATTCAAGTGTACAACTATTACAGCTTATTTTAAAAAAAGTGAAATCTAAAAAGTAGTATAAGTCAAAATCGCTATAAGGGGTGTCTCAGTTTGTATGGCCTACAATCAGGGGTTTAAATCCAAAATATACATTTGCTTAAATATTAAATGACAGCATTTTGCTTGGCTGTAACTATTAATGTTACTAGCTGCAACCACTCAGGTAGAGTGCTACTTGCGGAAACAGCTACTGAGACGCTGTCTACCACATACTAAAATCCAGCAGCTAGACACCTTCAGTGCAGGGATAACAAAATCTGGATGTATTCTCTAGTTTGTGGTCTCTATACTCCTGTTACCCAGCTTACAACTGTGTTGTACAAATGATATCCTTTTTAAGCTCTCACAGACCACATAAAATGACATGCTGGGCTGGATTTGGCCTGCAGGCCTTGAGTTTGACACGTGATCTAGACAGACGGATGGGTGGACGGACGGACAGATAGATAGATAGATAGATAGATAGATAGAGTTTATGTTAAATCCTGATTAGCCTATAGTAGAACTGATACAGCTTGCACGTTAAACCTTGTATGATTTATCCATGCCTGTAACCCAAAATGTTTGAACAAAAGAAAACTCACATTGTTTCAAAAATGTTTTGTTTATGTCCTGGTTTGCTCTCACATGTTGTCTGTCTGTCTAATGATACACTGTGTATGTCTTACCGTGCATCTCTGCATTAGCTGCTGATATATAATCAGCTTAGCTGTGCCGTGCTATCAATACCTACAGTTGAGGGAGTGCAGCATTGCATATCATTAGGACTGCTGAAGTGAAGCATAACCTCGCAGAGTGTTGAAACAGTTGAAATTCACATCATGTCCTTTTCAAGGTTTTAGTGGCAGGACAAAATGTTGAAGCAAATGTGGAACTATGTGCACATTTAAAACTTGTGACTGCACATACAGCATATGTGCAAAGATGGTAAACGTGACTGCAGAAACCAAGAAACACGCAAACGGTCTATCATTACATAACTGCATTATTAGAAAGAGGTTTCACTTGAGCCAACAGCCATATGGTTTGGTGATGTAATCATTATTGCAGGCTTGCTGACTATGAGATAATCTGACGCAATATTATTGCTGTGCCACTCAATGGCTGCTGCTGTTCACAGGTATTCAGCATCTGTGCAAATTTAATTTTATGTCGACTACAGAGAAACAGATTAAGAAATGCGTAAACAACAGACCCAGATGTGATGGGCAAATGGCCTACCACATGATGTATTTAATCAACCAGGCTGTTCTAAAACAAAACTTCAGCTAGATTCTTTTATATGCATGAAAAAGCATTACACTTTACTTTCCACCAGCAGTGAAATATTAATGCATCTGTATGTACTTCATTTTACTTGCACACTTAAATGATAACTTCATACTGCATGGAATAATGTAGCATATTATGCATCCTTACTACAGTTGATGGCCCACCAGATGTTGTAGCAAAAAAATATATTATAAATCACTGTTTTAGATGCTCTTTAAATATGGAGTAGTAAATATGTGATTATTAATTATTTTTCCATAATCTGAGTACAGCCATTAGAATGACACTGTGCAGGATATCAGTCAATAAAGGGAATTTGGGATCCTAGAATGACTTTGCATCTTAACAATACAATACAGCTGGAGTTTGCTTTTGGCCTGTAGCCCATCATTAAGTTTCAGTTTTTGATTCTTAAAGGGAAAAAGTTTGGGCACGTCTGGTATAGTTTATAACTACTCAAGAGTATCAGTAACACACTTAACCTTATAATTCATTACAAGTCACATCTATGATGTTTTATGGCTGTTGGGGTAGTACATCAGAAAGCATAATGTAGGTTTATGGGTGTTGTCATAGAGCTTCATGAATGCATTATAACTCACTATGAATGCCCTCATAGTGTACTGAAGTGTTACTGAAATACCGTTGTAAATGTAGAAGAGAATGAGCTGTAAGTAACAAAATGAATAGCAAAAACTGTTTCAGTTTTACAAAAGGAAAACAACTTTGTAACTAACTTCCAACAGCCTTTCCAGCAGTTTCAAAAAATCTTCAACAATATGTCACTTACAACCGTGACAGCATAAAAAACAGAACCTTTAGGCATCATTAAAAAAACATATATCATTTAAAGTAAAACCTTCTTCTCAAATATGATACAAATGTGACGAAAAGAAAAAAATATATAATAATGATACTACCACTACTACTATTACTACTACTACTACTACTACTAATCATCATTATCATCATCATCATCATCATCAAATCATAATGAAAGGATAAATGGAAAGCCAAAATAAATGCCAATAGATGAAGTGTAATAAGTTGTTTCCAACAGTCTTTAAATGCAGCACTCCTGCTGAGACTGACGCCATGAATGGGCGAAGCTCCGCCCCCTGCTCATGCAGAGCGCGCGGCAGTCTGCTTGTTGAGTCAGGTACACTCCAGGATACCTCAACTCAGCATCTCTGCACCGCTCCTCAGGTAAAAAAAAATCACTTTATTATACTTTATGTACTCGAGTAAAGCGTTCTGTTGGCATATTTATGAAGTCGTCTTTGTTCAGAAATGTATTTTCTGCTCATATAATGAGTTGTGAAATAGATGTTTAAAATGGAACATTAAGTTAGAGATAACAAACAAGCAAATTTAAGACACGAATTAGTTATCAACTGATCATTTCTATACACCTCCATTTAAAATCTGTGAAGGGTTATATTTTTAAGAGGAGGACAGATTGTTTTGGAGCTTATTTTATGGAACTACTAAGGAACAAAAAGAAGATAAAACTATCTGGAAATGTTGTGCCTTAGTTTTTTTCTGGCAGATGAGTTAAAGGTTAACATGAAGCAGCCCAAGGAGCCATGCAGGTATATATGAAGTTAGAAAAAAACATACAAATGATTGAAGGGATTCTGTTCCCCACTGAGTAAAGATTATGAGTAAAAGTTGAAGTTGAAATATGTTTTTCTGAGATATTAACTTTAATTACTTCCATAATTTGGTAAATCAGTTTTACGATGACCTGTTGCCTAATACGTGCCTTTCAGCAATTTTTTTTGGAAGGCCAGAGTTCACTGGCCTTTCAAGGTCTCGATTATAAAATGACCCAGTTCTTGTCCTGTCAGGGAATCAGCTGCTAAGCTGTTCCCCTTCACAGACACAAGGAGGGAGGACAGGAGATGAGGAGGAGGCAGGACTGGGGAGATTAACTAACCACTGCTATTTACCTCTCTAATCCTCTGTCTTTTAGAGTCTTGTGTAACTGATAGGTACAAATGGGCTTTACCCAGCCAGGACTGAGCTCATGCATGGACATGCAACTGTTTATGTAACCAGAACACCAGGGGATGGCGGGGTGACATCTTAAAGGGTCGTGGAACAGGGAGAGGTTAGGGTCAGGGACAGACTTATGACTTTTTGAACATTGTGGTCAGGGATTATAAAAACACTGATGTCTTGAGTACGTCAAGTTCACCAACCCTAGAAAAACTGACTGACTTTGAATTTTTAAAAACATTTTGTTTGTTCCATCTATGTGTCTTTTCTGCAAAAACGTGTCTTTTCCAAACATTAACTATTCATGAGCAAGCAACAGTTCTTTTTAGCAATGTGACAATGCATTTTCAGATAATCCAGTGGATTGTCAATTTATAATTCAGACAAAGACAAAGGAGAATTTTCTCAACTTGTAAATAAACCCAGTGGACACCAACTCTGCACATGCTAAACATTATGATGGAGAAATAATCAGATCTTTATTTGTTTAATTATTGGGCTTAATCTGGTCAAATTTAATGTATTGTGTCTGGAATCAGCCATTAAAATACCCATCAGTGTAGACTGCAAACTTCCTCCAGGTTCTTAAACCACCTGAGTTCCCAGGGAGGATTACAGAGGACATGTCCTCAGTTTCCTCAATAGTAGCTACAGCCCTAATAGTGGTTGCTAACTGATAGCAACTGACCATTATTTTTTAACTATTTAAAAAAGTGTCTCAGCCTAATATCTCTGTATCGGTCCTTTTCTGACCAATAGCCAGCAAACTCAATTCAGTTCAGTTCAACAGAGAAACATAGCAAATCTTCACATTTAAAAAGCTCAAACAAGCAAATGTTTGGTATTGTTAGTGAATAAATGACTTAAAAGATAAAATATAAAGTATACATCTACCAGAGGTGGGAAGTAACTAAGTACAAATACTTTGTTATTGTCCTTAAGTCGATTTCTCAGGTATCTGTACCTTATTTGAATATTTATTTTTCTGAAAACCTTTACTTCCAACATTTGAACACAAAATATCTGTACTCTCTACTCCTTACATTTTCAAAACAGGCCCATTACTTTAGTTTTAAAGCATTTAAGAAGAATTATTGATTATTTTTATTTCACTCTTCATATCACTGTGCAGCACCCTCCCAACATCAAGACTGATTACAACATAAATTGACAATAACACATAGAAAAGAAATATCCATCCGTGCATAAAGCACGACAGACGTAAGATGAAGAAGACATAACGTAAGATGAAAAAGATTTGACAAGACGAAAAAGATATAACAATGTTAAAAACTACATAAAAGATGTAACAAGATGAAAATGATGTATTATGACATAACATGGTGAGACAGACAAGTTTGGGAGGCTGGACTGGAGAAAAGATTAGGTTAATTTAACAAAAAAAAAACAAACAAACAAAAAAAAAAAACTCCAGTATTCCAGTTGCAAAATACTGATACAGAAACTATGTTTTCCATACTGAACATTTTCTACAAAGAACCAGCTGGGATTCAGAGCTTGGGAGCATTGCACAGTAGACAACAAAAAGAAACAAAAGAAACAAAAGATGTTGCATTTGAAGATGCACACTGAAGTTATCTATCCTGCAAATGATTCATCATACTGGACTAATTGAATTGGATCTGAATTCTCAGTGTTTTCTCTGTGTTTTTTAACCTGTAAGAAATATAAATAATTGATGTCATGTGTGCTTCAGGAGTCTACGGCAACGTCAGAGCCAAGATGGGGCGGAAGGAGATCATCTGCAGCTGGAAGAAAAGCATCAGTAACATCAAAGATGTGTTTGACTTCAAGGGCAAAATGGGATCGTAAGTACTGCTGCTGAAAACAGAGACAGACACTCTGAAGAAGGAGAAGGCATACTGTATTAATCCTTTTAGGGGAATTTATATTTTTCACCCTGTTGTTATTTTGCCACACAGGCCTGAAACACACACACATGCACAAACAGGTCCTATACACATGCATTAATAATTGGAGAGATGTCAGGGCAAGGGGGCTGCCACATTGTCAGGTGGCCTGAGCAGGGGCACCTCAGCAGTGGCCAGGAGGTACCAGTCCATTCTTAATACTGGACTTGAACTGGCCACTCAGTGGGCCCCAAGGGTCCCTACTGATTGAGCTGCTGCCGTATCATGTGATATATATATATATATGTGTGTGTGTGTGTGTGTGTGTTTGTGTGTGTGTATATATATATATATTATAATTTATATATATATATATATATATATATATATATATACACACACATATGTATATACATTTTTGTGAAAGCACCAATAGCCTTCCCTGCATTATTGCTCTGATATCGACTAAGGTATTTGGCAAAAATATTGTTATAAATGATTTTGGCCATATTGCCAATAGAGGTGTAACGTACATCAATCTGGATCAATATATTGATTCAGTGTTTAAAAATCCAGTATGATGCAAAGTGAAAATATTGATTATATCATCATCTTTATTTTGATATTCCCATGGCATGTCAGTACCACTAAGGTCTGGAAGAGTTCAGTCATAAAATTGTTCAGTCATAATTCAGGTGCTTTTTGTGAGCTGACATAAATGTAACTGAATGTGTTAAATGCACATAAGATATTGTCTGACATTGATCGAGGCCCCAGAGTCAAATTGAATCAAAATCGTATGGTGGCAGACATTGTGATATTAGCAAATATCCTATCTTTGTCCAAAGAATCAATATTATCGTATCACGATGAAACTAATTTACACCCCTAATCGCCAAGCACTATTTTATTTTCTGGCAGTTAGTTCAATCTACAGCAATACATTACATTCTATAAGATCATCACTATTAAAAAATTTAGAATATGTTACTTTACAGAAAATGTGCATATCGAACTGTATATTGTGTATGGTGGCATAGCCTAAAAGTAGTCTGATATTATTCATAAGTCATATTGCTCAGCTCTATTGCCGCAGCAAATGGTGACCACTCATTGTTACATGAAGAAGAGAATAGAAGGACTAGTCCTGTGTACAAGTGTCAAGACTTAATGACGGTTAATTGCAGACAATTTAAGAACCAATAATGAGCACTGAGGACAAACTTTCCTCAGCCATTGAACAAATTTGCAAAGAATATTAGTCTTTCACATATGCACTGCAAATCTGCACATTACCAGGAGGGACTGTATGTATGTCTGAATGCAAATGTTCGCATCAGTTGCTCCGTACGTAACCCTACCAGCTCCCTGGTCCATAGTCTGTGTAAGCCCATGTGAGAATAGAGCAGGTCATTGCTGGGAGAGTTCACAGTGAGCGTGTGAGCATAATGACTTTGCACGGTGTGCAGCTGCTGCATACTCCTCTCTGCTTGGCTGTATATTGCTTTCCACTCTTTCTTGAAAAAAGTTTGTTCATGAGGCAAAGTGTTGTGACTGTGACTTTTGCAAACATGAAGGTGGGGCCATTAAGACAACAGCTTTTTTTTTCTGTGATGAGCATGGGTATGTTGTCTTTCATGTCATGGTTTGGGTTGGATAGTCATCAGTCTATTTGTTGCACCACACTACACCAAACTACAGTTTGTGAATCATGTCATGTAGGGAGCCATTTAATTGAATCTTATTGGAATCAGGACTCAAATATCAATTGGTGATGGTAATGTGCATAGACTTCAGACAGATGGGTTTGGTAAAATGACTTGTGGGAGATGGAGGCTGATGCAATCCAGTAATCAGCAGATGTGGTGGCTGTGGTCTAGGTTTGCAATTTTGTGCATTTTTCTTTACCAATAGTTGAAGAGGTAAACAATCAATTAATCAATTTGTCACTAGTAATCAGTAAGATACAAAATGCAAACAATTGTATCAGCACAGTGCTTATGTGAAACGTTAATTCATGAAGAACAAACAGTTTAAATGCTTGAAACGTCTGCTCTTTTCTGCCTGTCCTTATTCAACAAATGGCTCCAAAACATACATTGTTGGTTAATAGTTAAAAGTTTTAATCTGGTGAGTAATAGAGTAATAGTTAATCATTAACATCCCTAGTGTGGTCTTAAAAAAGCCAGCTTTAAACCATCCAAAAGACTATGTGGACAGAATGGGGAACATCAGGCGCAGTTGTTTTCACAAAAGCATCCTTTGTTGTTTTGTGCAGCTTTAACTTTTGACTCAGCTCTTCTTGAAGGTCCCTGGAGAGCATCCTTGACTGAATAATAAATGAATAGTATGAACCATCATCAAGGATGCACATCTTTGTTGCAGCCACTGATGCAGATAACGCTTTACAGTAACTCTAAATTATATTTCAGGTTCAGAGGGCTTGGATTACTGGATTAAGTGAATGGAATGGAGTACTGCTGTCTGTCTCCCAGCTAGTGACCTGTAGGCTCCGGCTGGCCTACAGACTGAGGATAATCTTTCACTACCTCCCTGAGACCTTGTTTTATCAATGGAGCCTCTCACACTGTCTGGGTAATCTGCTCACAGCTCAGCCTGCCACTGGAGGACTTTACATTGTTAACCTGTTGGAAGACAGCAGGGCCAGCCAATTAATCACATAACAATCATCATCACAACTTTGCACTAACATCATCATTTTTTATTTAGAAATGTGGCACATGGAAAAGAGAAAACAATGAACCTCATGCAATTTATGAACAAATTTTCTCTTACTTTTGTTGATATCCAACGAGTTATTTTGTTGGTACCCATTGATTTCTGGGATTCATCAGTGTTTTTTTAATTTTTGCTCTAGAAAATTTTAGGAGGTTGTGAGCCCTCATACTAAGATAAGAGAAAAACATCTTGTTTTCACAGTCCTCTAATTGCTTGTCCAATGCAAAGAAACACAAGTTCAAAAAATATTATTTATGATTCGTTAATATTATTTGTTATAATTGCAAGTCTTCCGCCATCTACTTCCTGCTTCACAAATTTGCTACTTTTATCTCCTTAAAATAATTTATGTTCAATAGTTTAGGGGTTTTAGACTGTTGATCGGACAAAACAGGTCATTTCTAGATGCCTATGGAGCTCATTAATTGACATAATGTAACAAAAAGTTAGCAGACAATCAAAAATATACTAAATTTATAATTTAATAAATAGTGTTGTTTGCTAAATATGTTAAATGTTTAAAAAGAAATATAAAGCTCTGTCTTTAAGCTTAAAACAGTTGGTATGAAATAACAAAATGCTTTTAATTTCTTTTCCTTAACTACCAAACATTTGATTAAAAAAATAACTAAATTTTATTTAACTTTAAATTATGTAATGTGACTTGAATTCGGATAAGCGGTTGAAGATGGATGGATGGAACTACTGCTGAAGTTTTTCTTATATTTTATTCTTGGCCAGGTGTCAGAGTGTTTGCACACAGCATAATACCTGCCCTTATATAGTGTTTAGGAGGCTTACCTATGCTAATAACAAAAAATTGGCCTCAGCCCTCCTGTTTATGACCAAGATGGATTCATCATTCAGCACAGCTGGGTAAGAGCAGATCTGAAGATGACCTCTCGCATTTTTTTAAGAAAAAATATAAAAGACAAATTAAGAGAATGTTGCTGTGTGAGGCTCCAGGTCAGCGTAACAGTGAGCGTCACTGTTTAAACACAGAAACATCAAGTCAGTCAGGGTACAAAGATTGAAGAGAGTTGAGGAATGTTAAGTAAAGGATTGCTGCTTATAGATTGTATTCAGAATTAGTTCTCACTGAATGTTTAATCTTCTCTGGCTTTAGAAAGGACATGATACCACTGAGCCACTGGGTGCTGGAAGGAGCTTTAGTAGACTACCAATGAAGAAGATGGCATCTTGCCATTAAGTAGCTAGAATAGAAATGCAAGCTAGAATATTTATTTTAAGATACACTACCTGATCTTGCTACAGCTGTTTTGATACATCTGCCAATGAGATACCTGAGTTTCAGTCCTAATACCCAGTTACACTTTTGCAAAACCCCAGTTTGCTGATTATAAACTCATGTTTGTACAGAAAGCTTTTATTTATCTATTTAAAGGGGAACTCCCTCAGTTTTACTTTAATTTACCAACCATGAGAAACATCACTCAGCCAGTGAAATTAGTTTTATGTCTTCTGTAGAGCTGCAGCTATTAATCAGTTAATCAATTATTAAATCAAGCGCCAATTATTTTGAAAATCAATTAAGTAAGTTTATTTTTTATAAAAATTAAAATTCTCTATTTCCGGCTTCTTAAATGTGAATATTTTCTGTTTTTTCACTCTTTTATATCTTTTGGGTTGTGGACAAAACTTTGAGGACATCATTGTGCACTTTGGGAAACACTGATTAGTATTTTTCACCATTTTCTGAGATTTTATAGATAAACAATTATTAACCGATTAATGAAGAGAATTATAGATCTCGCTAGTTGCAGCCTTTGGCTTCTGATATGGACAAGAGGAGTCTAATAAAAGCTCACTAATAAGCCAAACTTAGCAAATTCATTGATGACACTAATACAAGCAGTTCTGAAACACCTTTCAGTAAATTAAATACAGAATATAATTGACAAAATTATGATTTAAATCACAAAGTAAGTAACTGAAGAGTAAGAATATGAATAAGTAAACAAGACTCAACTAACATTTGGTGCAAACTAATATAGAGGTTTCACACTCAGGCTTATTTGTGATTTTAAAAGCACTGGTGTGCTCCTTGAAATAGATTTGATCAGTAACAGACCTTTTTTTTTTTACAGCAGCCATATTGGTATGAAATAGTAGAGTAAACACTGGTGTTACCAATGATATTTGTTAAGGTATCCACTGAGCCAACATACGCAGTAGCAGCACCCTGACTCTGACAGACCTGAATGGAACAGAACCTTAGTCAGTAAAATGTGTTTATTTTACTTTTACATGTCAAAATGCCTGCTGTCCTGCACAGAAATAGTTATTTGCTTTATCTGCATGATTTCCAGATATGCAGGGACATGGCAGGTTCGCTCCATGTCACTGGTCAGTACAATGACCTGTAACAAGTGCTTGTTAAGTCAAGTAAAGGTGTTGCTGTCCTGTTGTGTCAAAGCTGCTTAAAACGCTCCGTCCTCGACTGGCTGTGAATGAGTCAGGCTGCTATGTGTGTGTGTCTCTGAGGTTCCTGAGCACTGACGTCAGAACAGCAGTGCTGGAACATCCTAGCACCACCTCATTATAGGATTAAGAGTCTGACTGACTATATCGGTGTGTGAGTGGACTGAATGGGGAGGTTGTATAAGCAGGTGCAGGTGTGCATTTGTGCAAACATGAGACAGAAACATGTCTCAGTCAACACATCTGTTACTTTGTAAATCCATTAGAGATGGACTTTACAAAGGTGCATTCAGTTTTTTTTAATTTAAGTAGTCAATAATCATAAATAATGATTGTTGTGTCATTTAAATATCTGCATGTCATTTTCATGTCAGGGGATTGATTGCCAGTTGTTTTTCTAAGAAATCAAAAATATCTCCATATTTCAAGTTAGAAAACACCTGTGAATCAGTATATTCCCAGGACAGTCAAAGTCTCCACTTAGGACAAATTAAAAGCTTATTAAAAGTTATATGGTATGATGGGCTGCAATGATGTTCCAATGATGTTCTCAAGTTGATAAAAATTATTTAGATCAGATAAGCTTCATTATGAGAATTTTGGATCAGGAAGATAAGAATTTTCGGCTCTTAAAAACTGATAAATACAGGCTGAGATGGAACTTCAGTAACACTTTCTATCATGTCCATGTCTATAATCCATTAGAATGATTTACAGTGCTTATAGCAGTAAATAATTATGGTTATTGACACTTTTATATTATTCGAAATACTTTGTACAATAATAGTAACACATTATGAAGCATTTTATATTGACTTATAAGGTCAAGGGCCATAGCACTTTTGCTTTTGCAGGTCATTCATTGGCATTATTTTGGCAAGGATCGCAGTGTTTTATGATTCTCATAGCTGTAATACAGCATAACCATATAACCATTATAATGCATTATAATCACTGTTATAATATCATTATAAATCACTTTAAGTGGTCCTTGTTTACTTTAAGTCAGGGGTCTCTTTTCCTCTCTTCTGTGGCTCCCTGTGGCTTTGACAAAAAATTATATGGAAATGAATAACTTTCCTTTTTTTTACGATTTTCATTTTCATTTATTATTGTTTCAGACCAAAAGTGATTCTTACATGCTCCAATTATAAAGATGTGCAGCCTATACACCGAATTAAATAAAAAAAAATCTTTTGTCAACTAAAAGCCTACATTTACGGCTCCACACCTTTTTCTCAAAATTTTGTCAGTGGCTTGTCTTGAGTCTCCCTAAGATAGCTATGGATGCCAAGTCCAAAAACAGAAAAGTCTCAGAGGAAATTGAGAATTTAATAGTTGCGGCTTGATTTTTCCCCTTTATGTGGCCAAAAATGTCTGATTTGAGAGGAAAGGTTGCTGATCCCTGCTTTAATTAAAGTGAAAAAAATAAATCTATGCTAGAACAACAAACAAAACATTGTAAATGAATTTATAACAGAAATTTAGCAATTAAATTTGACACTATGTTTCTGATGATGAACAACTGAATGATGCATATTTACATTAATACTTTATAAACCATTATAATCACATTGCAATGCATTATAAAATGTTATAATATATTAAAAGCTATGAGAATTATAATACACTATGATCCATGCCAAAAAATCTCAGAGTGACCTTATAATTTATATAATTATACATTGCTATAGGCATGGTATAACGCATTATAAGTATGTTTGTAAAACATTATAATGTATTATAGACAAAGGTGTCAGACAAAGTGTTACTGTAACTTTCAATAAATGGTAAGTATCATTTTACAAAGTGTAACCTTCATTCAGAACACAGTGAATGACTAAATATAGTAGCATCTGCAGGTGGAGGGTTTGAGCTGTGTTCGAGGTCAGAGCGACAGGATCACCGGTACAGATGCTTCATTCAGTGGCCAAAATGTAAGATTAGGCTCCATCCTGGCTGCCATCTGACTATAAGCCGAAAGAAACAGGTGCCATGTTGATGCCCAGCCAAGACTGTCTCAGCCTGTCTGGGTTACAGGGCGTCATGGCAGCCTGCTTCAGACTGACCGACCAACTGAGCTCTGATTTTTAACCGCATTTTTTGATCAGAGATCAGCTTCACGTTATCTGGGGTTTTTAATCAAAGGATTGTAGGTACTAACATCAGGCTGATCTACCTGATTGACAACACACATCAAAGTATGCTCACTTAACACACTTTACGGCTGACCAATAAGGTCAATCAAGTACATTTACACATACATTATAAAAAAATCAAGGCCTTAGTTGGTATTAAAATGTCTTAAATCAATCTTTCAAAATGCTTCACAAGACATGGACAGTACGATTTCATGAAACTGATGTTGCACTTTAAAATCTCAAAATAACTAGGAACATCTATCTCTTAAATAATTTACCAAATACTTCTCACACTGACACCATGTAGCTCAGGATAACTTAACACTAAAAGACAAAGTACCTGATGAAAGCAGTAGAATAGCTGATTGGAATTCAAGAAATTACGAACCTTTATACTGGCTGTGCAATGGGAGTTCTTTTTACTAATGTATTTTAATATTTTTTCACGTGAGCCAGGCCATACAGCAATTATAGCAATCATATCCATAAGAAAATATCAATATACTTGAGTATCACTGTATTATACTTTGTGAAAGATGTACCAATTCTCAGAAACACTGTATCATGATGTCGTGATACATGAAAACAGTGGTGGTGCTTCCCTCAGTAATGATAGCAGTGTTGTTATCTATCTTCACTGTTCTTATTGTATAAAGTAGTCAACTTTTAACTCAGATTTTAAAATTTGACTTAAAAAAGAGCAATATATTACCTTGCTTACAGTATCAAAATTATAATGTATATTGTATTGTAAGTCCTGAATAGAGATATGTATCATATCACCAGATTATACCATGCACTGATATTGGATCAGTACTTGGTATTAGGCCTGGGCGATATGGCTTAAAATCTTGATATTTTTGGGCTATGAGATTTTGATAAATAATCATTAGTAATGTGGCTATAATGACTGAAAACAATAGAACAGCTTGTCTGGTCTAGTTTGAAAAATGACATCTCTTTAGTGTGATGCAGCCTTTAAAACCAAGAGAAGACAACACTTATGACATATCATGATACAATAATTTCCAAAATTTTGCTTGATATCTAGTCTTATATCGCAATATCAATATTATATTTTTATATTGCCCAGTTCTCCTCAGTATTGGCTGACACCCAAAGTTTAGGTATTGGTATCAGGAAGGAAATAATACTATCAAAACATTTAATAATCATGCAGTTATTTCACAGTGATGAAGGTACAAGGGACACATGTTGAGACCATATACAAAAAAGGCAGCAAAATGCTATAATTGAATCAGTAAGCATCTTCACCCTGCATGCATGGCCCGCAGGCTGCATCATCAGCAGTCAGGTCTAATGGCAGAGCAGTGCAAAAACACCACTGCAATGAGCAATTACTGTAAGTGACACATATGGATGCATAAGAGGAACAAACAGCTCAGTAATGAATGTTTAGCAGCACTAAATACTGACATCAAATTAAAATCAAACACAGAGTAATTAGTACTTTGCACCACATATGGAGACAAATTAACAAAAGCAAAAACAGCAATCAGCACTAAGGGAGGAGGCTAAATATAAAAAGAGGGGCTGTCAACACAAGCTCTGTTCACAGTTCAGCTGTGAAGAGTGAAAAGAGTGAAATGTAATATACAAATATGAATTTTACAGTTTCACTTCAGTGTTTTAAAGGATTAGTTCGGATTATCTGATATGTCTGAGCATTTCCAATAAACTGATTTTTTCTCCATTAACCGCCCCTTCAATGTATGTGTGTCTGTCTTTCCTGTGTCTGTGCAGGGGGTCTTTCTCAGAGGTTTACATGGTGAGAGAGAAGAACACAGGAAAACTGTATGCCCTGAAATGTATGAAGAAAAAACACCTCGTTCATAGCAACCTGGAAAATGAAATCAATGTACTGAGAAGGTAAAACACACACACACACACACAGTGACTTTTTCAATCCTTACCTTTGCCAATAAAGAACATACTCTGAGTAAGAAGTTAATGTGGGCCCTGTTCTTCTAATGTGGATAACTGAGTTATTCAGATTAGAATGTTGATGATCAGTCTGGATCTTTTCATTCTTGAAAGCTGGTTTAAAATGCATTAATTTGTCCTTAAACCCAAAACCTGCAAAAGTGCAGCCTTACTGACAGTTAGCTGGATCATGACCGAGGCGCTTTATTATGAACCACATGCATGAAGTAAGTTGCTTGATTTGAAAATAGTGTTGACAAGATAAGGATTTTAGATGAGAAAACTGAGGTTATTAAAAAACACAGTATGATCTGTTGGTGTAATTACCACAATTTAGTTATAATGAATAGTTACCCATTCATGATAAACTACACAACAAAATAAAAGTTTGTACACTAAGGTTGATTTTACCCAGAACCGTTTAGTCCCAGGAAATACTCTTTGTGTATTCCTTGGACCAGTTGTTTTCTGCATGTCCACCGTGTTTTGAAGACTTGTGAAGATAATTAGGTTTATAATTCTGCTGATGTATGAAAAGGTGATGGCTGTTTTTATATTATTTTTGCATGCAACTATACAACAATCATGGGTCATATGTTGTATGTGCCAAAGCAAAATGAGCAAAAAAGAAAAATGGTGTCTGAAATACAATGCTGCAAGTACTCAGCCAATCAGAAATGCTCAGCGCTGCAAGTCCCACCCCCAGAGTTACATTACTTTTGGAAAGTACTACCCCCTGAGCAGGGAATTGTATGGAGGGTAAAATGACTTAATTTAGACCCCAGTCCCTGTGGGTGAGGTTTCTAGTCCCTGTGGAAAGTTCCTGCTGTGAAATGCAGCTTAAACAAGGACCAAGCCAAATGTAGTTTGAGAAAATATGCGCAAGAAGACATAAACATAACAAAGACATAAATAACCCCGGACATATGACATTTAATTTGACATGCCTCAGCTTCTTTCTTTCTATTTCAGGATAAAGCATGAGAACGTGGTTGGACTGGAGGATTTCTATGAAAGTCGAACTCACTATTACCTGGTTATGCAACTGTAAGTGGACTCATTTTTCATGTAGAACAATACTGATAATCAATGATATTATGATATAATATTATGATATAATAATACAGTAATATATAATGACCATGGGTCTTATATGTTATCCCACACTGTCTGACAGTATAATAAATATTCTGTATCAGATTGTTCCAGATTTTCATTGAAGCTATATACATTGAGTGGAATGTACATACTCAAAGTTCCATGTTTTTTATGGCTGTATACAGCACTCACCCTCCCACAATTCAACCTGGATTATTTGGTATAGAAGAGGTCAAAGAGGTCCAAGATGGCAACAAGATGTCTTAGAAAGATAGAAACAGTGATGATTTCCTGTGTGTATTCATCTGTGTGTGTCTGTGTATGTGTGTGTGTGCAGTGTGTCAGGCGGGGAGCTGTTTGACCGCATTTTGGACAAGGGGGTTTACACCGAAAGGGATGCCAGCATAGTGATCAAACAGGTGCTGCAGGCTGTCAGCTACCTGCATGAAAACAGCATCGTACACAGAGACCTGAAGGTAAGACACACACACACACACACACTCATAAGGTATGGTAAGAATAGTTGTTAGAATGACATATAAGATGATTCTTTACTTTACTGATTTGTTATTTTCTACCTTCTCTTCCTCTGTGTCTGTGAGCAGCCTGAGAACCTGTTGTACTACACCACAGATGAGAACTCTAAGATCATGGTCAGTGACTTTGGGCTGTCTAAGACGTTGGAGCATGGTGTGATGTCCACAGCCTGTGGTACACCAGGATATGTTGGTGAGTTATTGGGAAGGGTCATACACTTTTTTGCAATGTTCCCCTGCTATCTGAACCTGATATAAAATTGTACATTTAAAGGGATAGTTTACCCAAACTTAAAAATTCAGTCATTATCGCCTCAAAAGGTCAGGCTTAGTTTTTAAGTCCACAAAACACTGCTGGATTTTCACAGGAAAACAGCGCTGCAGAATCTCCCAAACAATGGAAGTGAATAGTGTCCAGTTTTCAAATGTAAAAAACAACTAAAACTCCATAAAATACCTCCATACTGCTCGTCTGGTGTAATCCAAGTCTCCTAAAGTCCTGACATATCAAACTGACTCAACATCATTTACACCATGTTTTTAGTCTGAATCTTCACTGTAGATCCTTAGCTTGTAGCCATGCTCACATGTGCATGCACACTGTCTGAAGTGGATGTGTGTGGTGTGATGGTGTGCACTTGCAAATGGACTGAAAAGCTAAACCGGACCTTCACTCAGTATGAGGGTCGGTAGATAATGACTGGATTTTCATTTTTTGGGTGAAATATCCCTATAAATAACTAAAAAAGATATCTTTCGGTATAATTCAAGAATACATCTAAAACAGTCCACTGTTGTTTAAATTGTGCATCCTTGGTGATGACACAAGAACATGAATGTTGAATGTTAACAGGAATAATTTAAGTCACATTATACAGTGAGCAAGCAAAGGGAATAGTTGAGAAGGACAAGAGTAGTCAATCAGTTTTCACTGAAAAATAAAAAAGTCAGTCCAGGCATCTGGAGCCTGTGTGTTTATAATCAGAGGGGATATATCATATTGTATCATGTTCAAATTTATTGTATGCTACATTATTATTATTGTTATTATTAGTAGTAGAAGTAGAAGTAGTAGTAGTATCATTATTAGTATTATTAGTATTATTATTAGTAACACCTAAAAGCACACATTGAGGCTGTTTACACCACTGCTGTTTGAAGACACATTTTCAAAAGGACATTTTATTAAACATGTAAGATTTCACAAATACAGTCCCTAGACTCCCTTAAAAAATCATCACAACATCAACATTGTGAGCTGTTGAATCAGGAGAACTTAATAAGCGTTGTGAAACACCATCTATGACAAATTCTTGATTATTTGTGCCTTCTTGTAAATTTGTCATTCATTATTTCTTTCCTTGTTAAAATCATTGAGTTCGTTTGTCCCAGCATGTTGGCTAATACTGTTGGGCCACCAGTTAAAAACAACAATGCATTTGGTCTTTGCAAATGGGAATGGTGTATGTGTTTATTGGCATATAGATGTACTTAGTGCTGTCCACTTTTGATCAGATCACCCAGGACACATAACACCAGGTGTAAACAGCCTCACTGTCATTGTCACACTGAGGGTTTTTCATTGTGAGTCATATTTAATCTCTATTAAAACTACAGTACTCTTGGAGTGGCTGCAGATGAAAGGATTAATAATATCATTTATGATATACTAATAGATAGACTATTTCATCTTGTAGTTCCCAGAAAACGTAGAACTTTATGGGATTACAGCAGCTTTGCAGCTAGCAGTCATGAGCAGCCATGCTTATGGTGACATTTTAAATCCCACCATGGTAAATGTAATCCACCTGCATCATACCCACACTGCTGTCTGTCTTTCTATAGCCCCTGAGGTGTTGGCCCAGAAACCCTATAGCAAAGCAGTGGACTGCTGGTCTATCGGAGTTATCACTTACATCCTGTGAGTAACACAGCACATTATATGACTGTTCTATTAGTTCTATTAGTTCTGGAGATATTTTCCCCATTATAAGCTTACTTTGAAAGTTTGCTTTCAATTATAACACCAATGTTAGCATATGTCTTCTGTAAATGCACATTTCTTTGGAGAAATCATCATTTTCCCATTAGCTTAGCTTCAGTGACTGTTTGTGGAGGAACGTCCACCATTTGTGAAATCAGAGAACCATATTTAGAGCATGGAGATGCTGTAATCAGGAACAAAACACTGCACCCCCCTAGCTGCTAAAGGTATCCAGTATGTAGATATAAGAGGTTTGCAGAGGGTATCAGCGAGTTACATTGTTGTGTCTGTGTTTCAGGCTCTGTGGCTACCCTCCGTTCTTTGAAGAGAACGAGACTCGTCTGTTTTCAAAGATCATGAGAGCTGAGTACGCCTTTCATTCACCTTTCTGGGACGACGTCTCTGAATCAGGTATGAAAACAACAGAAGACATTTCACATCACCGTGTTCAAAAATGTATACACTGACATTTGATTCTAATCCAGACAACTGTGACTTAGTCTTATGGTCAAAGTGACTATAATGGCTATTTTTATAACACTACTTAATAAAATTAATTTGTTTTAAAACTTGGACTCGGACTGCCAAGACACTTGACTTCCTCAATACTTGATTGTCTTAAAGGAATAGTTTGGATATTTTAAATTGGGGTTTTATGAGTTACTTGTCCACAGTCAGTGTATTACCTGCAGTCATGGGCTTTGACATGGATTCTGCATTTCATCTTTGTAACACCAGTGGAGTTAATGTTTGAACAACTAGTTTTTTTGTTGGGTTTTTTTTTCTGTTACATTTTAGCACATTTTTATAAAAGGAAAACGTGAAAAAAAATGTGTGCATTGCCCTGTTGCACTTTTGAAAGCAGTAAGTGTCATGTTACTGTACAGAATAAAGTTAGCATACATCAGGACTTGTAATATTCTTAGAAGGTCTAAAGACTTGGGTTGTGACTTGCCTCAAAAGACTTAAGTCTAGCATTGGTTCATGAAATGTTACTGAAATAGTGTAATTTAAATAGTGTCATTACTATAGTTAACCTGAGTGTTAGGTAAGTATAGCTCAGGATTTGTTCATATATCCTTAGAGCTTAACCTAATATAGACCGCTATACCTACTGACATCAGCTCCTGAGGACAGCTATAATGGTCTGACCTGTTTGGATTATACATATGATTACCACAGATACTAAATGGGAAAGGAGTGTTCTGTCCTGCCTGAGTGATTAAATTAGCTCACATTAAGCGACATGCCAAACATTCTCCTGACCTATAAAATGTAAAAAAAAAATTTTCTGTGAAGGACAAGCAGACCTGATCAAATGAGTAGGAAAACTCTGAATGTAATGCAAAAAAAGAAACAAGAGATGCTTATATATTGAAAAACTTGTGAACATACTGATGAAGACAAAAATGTTAAAAGGCTGATGCAAATACATATTTTGAAAAAAAGCAAAACACAATGTTTCAGGACCTGCTTTGATTCTACTTTCATCTACTTTCATTTCACTTTTCATTTTATGCCACCCAGTTACATACTGTACCTCCATCCCAGCAGAAAGACTGGAACATAAAAAAGGCCACAGCCAGACATGCTTGAACAGTGCTGAGAACCTGGGATCAAGAAAAAAATATTTTTAAAAAAAGTAAAAGTAAATACCATATTAGCTACGAATAAGCTACAAAACAGTGTGATATCAAAGAGGGGACAACGACAGGTTTTGTTTGTCTTGTTATAATATGATGATCAATGTGAGCATTATATTGTTACAAAGAACTTAAAACTGAAGAAAAAAGTATTACTAACAAGATCATGTCATCCATATGAGGGTCAAGGATAAGACACTGACTAACATTACGCAAGCCTCCCTTATCCCAGCTGTAATCCAACACACAAGCATGAGCTTTTCAGTTAATGACAGGGGTCAGCAACTTTTGGTATCCCCCCCCCCCCCCGGCAAAAAAAAAAAAATCTAACTATTAATAATGTTTGTTCCCTTGAGATTTCTGTTTTTGGGAGGGATTTGGCATATATGGCTACACTAGGGAGACTAGCCGCTGGCAAAATTTAGACAACATAGTGCTGGGACGTAGAAGAAAGGCTAAGACACACACTAGTTGACAAAATACTTTTTTTTTTATTTGGTGTATAGGCTGCACATTTTTACAATTGGAAACTGTAAGAATCACTTTAGAACTACAACAATCATTAATGAAAATTAGAATGTAAAAAAAAAGTTACTCATTTCCATAGAATTTTTTTTGTCAAAGCCACAGGGAGCCACTGGAGAGGGGCAAAAGTACTGCATGTGGCTCTGGAACCACAGGTTTCTGACCCCTGGTTAATGGGCTATATTATGCACAGGACATTACTTTGCACTTTACATCATATCTTTGACCTGCTTTTGTGTTCTTTGTTCAGTTTGTAAGTGTCTCTGTCTTTTGCTCTCATTTGAGCTTTTTTAGCTCAATTTTTAAATGTTTAAATTTATCATTTTTTTAATGGTTTATGGGAATTATTATTGCGCTGTTAACCTGGCTGCAATCAGGATAAGTTAAAAGTTATGGAAGAGTCACAGGCACTCTATTTTATTTAATAGTCTTGTTGCAGTCTGAAAATTCAAATCAGATAACAGTAGTTAAAGCACAAAATTAGTAGCCTGGGAACCAGACAAAATGTGGCCTCATGCTTTATTTGTTCTAGCAGATACCTCTCCTGTAAAGACAAATTTTCACCTGTCCTGGATCTCGTCAGGCCAATCACAACCGTTAATCTAATATGAAGCAGGTTTAATAAAATGACTACAGAGGAGCGTGACTTCATTGGCTGTTGAAGCATATTCATAAATAAGCAAGATGGCTGCTGCTGATGTGCAGCTGTTTCTGTTGAATCAAACTGGGTGGTATATTTTTAAGGAAGAACAAACAGCTGCACTTAAAGCTTGTATTGATAATAAAGATGTATTTGTTGTACTCCTGACAAGATTTTGTAAAAGTGTAATTTACTAGCTACAGTCCACCACACGTTTCGTTGCTCTAGACCCCATTTCCCAGAGCCTTCATAGCACTATGTGCATTGTAAGTTGTACCTAAAGCTCTCCTTTAAGCTTACGGGCTGTTTCCCAGAGTCTCCTTAGCTAAGATATGTCTTCTGAAAGGTATATCTTTAGAAAGGCGGTCCTGATTGGTTCTATTGACTCTGATTGGTCTGTCTAATTGTGTCCATTTTGCCTGTTGATAACCTCCCTTGGAGATCAAAAATGAACTGAGAGATTCCAGACTAGTTCCAGACTGATTCACATGTAATTGACAAATGTGCCAGTCTATAACATGTGTGTAATGGAAACATGCATGTCACTATAGCTGACAAATGTGTATTACTGGATGCAGCAGGTCAGAATACTGAATTTTAGTGAAAACTAACAGCTATCCATGCTCTGTGTCTCAACAGCCAAAGACTTCATCAGGAACATGATGGAGAAAAGCCCCACAAAACGCTTCAGTACTGAACAGGCCCTCAGGCATCCCTGGTTAGTCTTTTATCGATGTCACACGCACATCTGCATACACATACACACAATATTTTTTGTTTTATTTTTCCAAATGAACTTATGTGATTGACTTGACTGCAGGATTGCTGGAAACACAGCTAAAGACATCGACCTTTATCAGTCTGTGTGTGAACAGATGGAGAGAAACTTTGCCAAATCCAAGTGGAAGGTGAGTGAAACTGTTGCCTTATGGACTACTTAATAATGCAACTACTTGTTAGTTATAGCCAACCAACATCAACCAAGCAAATGCAAACAAAAACTGTATATGTAACCATATTTTAGCAAATTATGAGCATTTGTAACATACTAAATAATAAAATCTATTAAGTGAAGTGTCTAAAATAACCCTTCCTAACATGAGACAGATGTTTCATGTCATATATAGACAGCATCAGTATAACCCTCTGTCTTTGTGTGCTCATTTCTAACAGCAAGCCTTCAATGCAGCCTCAGTCGTCCACCACATGAAGAAGTTGCAGGTGTCTCAGAGCGAGCCCTCCCCCACACCCCTCTCCATGCCCCACATCTTGATACATTCCTCCTCCCAGGATGACCTTGAGGAGCTGGGACCCTGTCACAATGATGCAGACACCCTCGATCCAAATGGGAATCCTGTCCATGCCAGTAATCACCTGTCCTGCAGTAATCCTGAGTCGGGCCGAGGCGCCTTTCCACCGCTGAGAGCCAGTCACAGCGAGCCTGGCAATGAGGTCAATAACTTCCATTCAGACATTGACGCTCCTTTCAGGCCATCCAAAAGGTGAGAGTTGCTGCCCTGTTCCAGCTTCTAGAAAATCTGATGGGTCTGGTTTACAAGGAAAATAAGAAAAAAGTAAAAACAATATTGCAGTAATTTATATATGGATAAGTTGTAAATGGTAGAAGACAAGGTGTTTTCAAATTATGCCGAAGAGATCTCTTTGCTACTTTAATAAGAAAAGTCAGTTTGACTGAAGAATGCACCCCTAAAAACTTAGAATTAATTATCATATTGGGTTAAATTGGACTCTTTTAAATGAAACCTAAGTGAAAGTTGCAGAATTTTAAAACTGGTGGCTGAAATAAAATTCCACAAGTACTCAATCAGTCAAAAATGTTCAAGCTGCAAGCCCCACCCCCAAGGTTCTTACACTTTTGTTAAGTACTACCCCATCACCGGGGATTTTTTGCTGGGTAAAATATCGCCCCCAGAACTTAATTTAGATGCTATTCCCAGCAGTGGAAACACCTTCTCCAAAGGGTCCTGGTCCTTGGGGAAAGTTCCTGCAGTGGAAACAGCTTCTATCTTGTATATAAATTAGAAGGATAAATGGTCAGAGAATGGAGCCTTGAGGTACCCCAGAAGTGATTACACTGTATCTGTGTCAGAGGTGTGCTTTTCACACTATAAATAACTATTTCCACATTACCTCTTGGTAATGTGGATAATTCATCAAGTAAGACTTCCTGTCAGTTAGTTCTGGAAGCTTTTCAAGAAATATTCCAAGAATATTTTTAACGAAGTGCAGTGGATAATATACCTCCAGTGATTTGTAATATTTTCATAGAGCTTGATCATTTTTATAACTGTAATGACAAAGTATATCATTGTTCAGATGCTTCAAAAGTCTGTTTATATTGAAGCTTGTTGTTTTTGGACATTTCTCTGAGTGAATCTTTTCTTGAAGAGTTAATATTTTCCAAGGATTAAAAAAGCATAGAGTAGGAGATAAAGTTGAAAGTAAAAGTATTGAAAAAGCTGTGCATTATTATTTAATGACACGTTAAAGATTTCCTGGTAACACTTTCTGTGATGCTGATGTCTGAAATATACTTATAGCTTTGTATAATTATAGCCATAACCTCATAAGTATTTGCAATGCTTTATAACAATAATCAACACATTCTGAAGTATTTTATGATGACTCATAAGATCAATTACGACAGTGAGCTTCAACCAAGTAATCTGATTGGACGAGAGACATTGCTGATTCAGAGTACAACATCACTGGGACTTTAAAATAAATGTATTACTTTGTTTTACTGTGTTGTTATAACCTTTAGCTAACAGAAAGAAGCCATAGAGACAGGAGGAGACAGGAGGCATCTTAAACATGATTCAGGGCTTATTACTGTTGGATTGCTGTCACACACTTTTTAATCTGACAAAGTACAAGGAGTTGGATACAGTCACAGTGGGTTTGACCTACGACCAGCTGTGCTGATATTCAGTACAACACTCTTTTTTTTTTTTTTTTTTTTTTACAAGGAATCATTATAAAAAATAGTTGAAAATTAGTTTATAATGCATTATATCAGTATTCACACATACTCAGAAAATTAGTTTCTGCTTATCCTTGCAAAAGCAAAGTGTCACTGATTGACCACCAATTATGATACTCTTATGATACTTGACCTTAGAAGTCATTATAAAATACTTTATAATGTGTTATGATTATTGTTATAGAGCATTATGGATATTTATGAGTCCTTAACTATAATTATAGTCCCATAAGCAGATTATATGCATTTTAAGTATGTTTATAATGCATTATATACATGCCCGTCATAGAAAGTTTTACTGATTTACTTGACTGTGTGAACATTTTTCTGCTATGACCCCAAAACTGTCAGATGCATCCCCTGTTCTTCTTTAATGTGGACACAAGAATTAGAAATATTTCCAATCAAGAGAAACTCAGCTGTTAAAAGTATCATTTGTCATCGCTGTGTTTATTTAATGAATCCTGCTTGTGTGATGTGTTGCAGTATGGACGGTGTGGCTCAGAGGAAGGACCAGCAGCTTCAGTCGGGGGTGTGTTCTGTCATGTGATTGGCTGCTAACGGCACTCAGTGGCATCCACTTTGGTATGAAGGTGCTGATAAATCTGCGGAACTTTTTCATGTCTGTTGTGGTTCTCTGCTCCAGAAAACATGTTCCACCGACAGACACATACAGTATCTACGCTGTAAAAAACACTCTCACATGGAGTGACTGTCTGTAAGCAGTGAACACCACATGAAAACAGACACAAGCAAGAATTCATGATTTAGAATTCATGCAAAACTTTACACTGACATTTATTTTCTCAAAACTATTATTATCTATTGTATATTACTGTCAACATGTTACTAAATACCATCCATTAAAAAGTGTTTATTTTGAATAGATTTAGCTGACATATGCAATCTGAAAGCTAATTTATGATTTGTTTTTTGAGACGTTGAGATTGACATGGCTGTAACTTTGAATTCTAATGGCTTATAAGTTTTTAAGCTGACAAGCTTTTTGAGACTCTGAAACCTCAGAGTCATGTCATTGAACACTCTGCATATATATTCACTGATGGACAAAATCTGGGCATTTATCTGTAGATTTTGGACTGTTTTGAACCATGCAGACAGATTTTTGGATGTTTATCATTATGTTTCCATTCATGATGGATCATACACAAAGATAATGGATGGAAAATCTTTGTATTTATGAGATTAAGCTTTATTTTGAGGAGGAATTGCTGACACACAGCAGCCTGGTGTTTGCTGTGTCACATGCACATAAGCTGCTCTCTTGTTAAACAACTGAACTCATTAAGTGCCACACGCTGATGTAAAGATGCTCTCAACACTACACTGATGTCATGGATGATTCTGAATTCACACATGTAGTGACACTTTTTTTTCTATTATTTTCTCAATAAACATGTAGTAACTAGTTGTCCTGCTTCTTCTTGTGTTGAATGAACAGCTGAAGACAGAAATCAAAGTATTAAAAAGCTTTTATTTAAATATTGTGGATTGTGCTCAAACAACAGATGCAAAACAGAAAAAATAAATAATGTAACATTCATCCTCTCTTCAGTTCTTCAGTCCAGTTTGTGTTGCTCTGTGCAGGGCTGTGGCTGTTTTCTAGACAGAATGTTAAATGTGAAAAATGATGATATTGACAAACTCACAACATCACAATTTTTTCTAACCAAATATTGAAATCTACCCATATAATGTGTAATGGTGCTTTTGAGATATTTACACACATTGTTGTGTTCTGATCAGTAAATGGAACCTATAGAACCATTATTAAAGATTAAACGCCACTTATGACTAGTCTTTAATGTTCAATATATTCCAGGAGTTATTTTATAATAAGAAGTAGTCTATCTCAATCCCAGATAATGACTTCCTACATCCCCCACAATTCTTTGACAACTGCCAGAAGTGCAATGTTATATAGAAGAGTTATAACAGTGTTCAAGAGTTAGGGAGTGAAGTGAAGACTTGTTTTGAGCGCAGGGCTGGTGTGACGTGTTGCGGGTCAGTTTAGGGCAGTGAGGGGACTCTCAGCCCTGGCAGGTGCTCAGGTCGTGGGCTTTCTTTCGCAGTTGTGCCAACAGATCTTTAAGCTTCTCGTCAAGTCCTTCAAGCTTTGTTGATTTCTCAAGGATTTCGTCCTGCAGCTGCTTGAGGGAATCTCCTTTACCTGGAAAAAAATAAGAGTACAGGGAGTGAGCCCATCAAATAAAAACACTGCAAGGGCCAATCCTCTAAGTGATAATACAAAGGTCAATTCCTGTCATTTCCTGTTCCTGTTTCTTTTTTCTGCATACATGTATGTGTGTGTGTGTGTGTATATATATGTATATAAGTATATATATAAATCTTAGGCTCCTTCAATTTCAAGACTTAAGATAGGAAGTTTCTGTAATACGGCCCCTTAAGACAAAGAAAAAAGTTCTAAAAGGACTTGAGGACTAATTTTTCAAGGTCTCTCATTTGAGAGTGAATGACATCCGTCAAAAAAAGTATTTTTTGAGCACTTGTGTTGGTGTGGTTTTGCTGTGTTACCTTCCAGAGCCTTCAGCATGTTATCAGTGGTATTTGCCAGAACTCCAGCGTCCTTCTGCAGCTTCGCCAGTCGATCCCCTACTGGCCCCGCATCTCCACCTGTCCCACCGGTTGGAACCTGGTCTTTGAGACGTTCTAGCTGCTTCTCCAGATCCGACAGATCCTATAAACACACATAGTACATTTATAAAGACTTCATTTATACTAATTTTAACTCTACGCCTTTAACAAGCAACTTTAGTAGTTGTTTCAACCAATCATTTCAGGACATTTTCAAGTTCTTCCTCTAAATGCTGACATTTGCAACTGAAATGCACTGCAAAAGGTTCTTGTGGCAGCAAAAGCCTGACACTGAAGTTTAGGACACTGAACACTACCAGTAGCTATACGCTTAGTCCTGATTCATAACTAGTCCTGTGTAAACATAAATCTTCATATTTCAAACCAGAACAGCTCCAGCAGGTCTCTCACCTCATTTGCAGAAGTTGCTTCATCCTCGGCTTTGTCTGCGTTGTCCTGTGCTTCCTGGGCCTGCTGGTCTCCGTTCTGCAGCAGGGCTTTGAGCTCGTCCAGTTGAGGTTTCATCGGCTTTATGAGATCTGATACATCATCCAGAGCCTTCTCTGCTGGGCTCAGCTGGTCTTCAGCCTGTAGGAAGAAGAGAACCACTCTGAAAGTCAGTAATGCTTGGCGATCAGCTTTCACTGCACTCGATCAGTATTTGATGTTCTCCATCTTTGTTCCTACCTTGGTCAGGGTCTTGTTCAGTTTGTCTATGACATCCAAGGTGTTCTCTACTTTGTCCTCCAGGTTAGAGAGGGAGTCTTCCACCGAGCCAAAGCCGTCCAGCAACCCGTCCACGTCAGCCTTCACTCCCACTGCCATGTCCCTGTGAATGTGCAAACAGTAGAATTCATCAGTGTGATATTTATCATCAGTACAAAGACATTACAGAACCCTCAACACAGTGGTACAATTTGGACTTCATATCATAAAGTTGTTATTACACTGTCAAATACAAACATTGTTTTCGCCAGGCCTTTTAAAATATTGTGACTGTACAAAGCTGATCATTTGTTGTGGAAACAACATGGCATATCAGTAATAGGAGTCTGGTCCTGGAGTGTGAAGACCCACCTGGCTTCCTTGGCCTCCTCCAGCAGTTTCTTGGCGGCATCCAGTTGTGGCTTGGCCTCGTCCAGCACAGTCGTGCTGTCTGGCAGATTGGCCGCCAGATCCTTTAGCTCCTCCAGCTTCCTCTTCAGACCAGCCAGGCTGAGAGGGAGCTTGGCATTCAGGATCCAGTCGCTCACCTCCTGGATTTGGGTCAGGTTGGAGGATGGGTCTGTGAGGACAGAAACAGGACAAGTTGAAGGCAAAATGGTGAAGGCGTGACTGACCTTCTGATGAAACCAAGTGAACCATGCATTTCACCCACTGCACTAAAACAATCTTTACCTGACAGGAAATCTTTGAGCTCTTTCACAACGTCACGTGTCTCCTTTAAGTCGTCTTCTAGCTCGTCTCTGGCCTGCTTCATTTTATCAGACAGCTTTCCTGCAGTCTGTCTCACCTGGTTGGTTTTCTCCTGTGTTTGCTGGAGCTGTAAGAAATTAAAATAAACTTCAATAATGCTTTAGAATTCGACCTGTACACTGTTTTAATCAGAGAATAATCTATAATATTCTTTAGAAAATCTTAAATTTCTCATGCTTTCGTAACAGAGTTCCAGTGTTGTGCTTGTAGAAATAACAGAAGTGTGTGTGCACCTTCTCTGCAGCCTCGGTGATCTTTCCGGTGAGTTTGTCCAGTCGGTCCTTCACATCCTTGGCGTCAGCGTCAGCCCTCTTGCTCAGAGGCAGCGCGCCCACGCACTTCTCCCCCTTTTTACAGGGCGGGGTTCCCTCCGGTGGACACAAGTCTTCACCCTCACACTGGAGTGGGGTGCAGGGCTCTGTGCGAACACTGCCACACACCTGAAAAGTCACAGTCATAATTTAAAGGGGATGTACAGGAGCTGTTGTCCCATTTAACAAGATAACCATTAGATATAATGGTTGATGCGATTCTCAGTTGACTGCAATAGTATCGCACATGGAAGAAGTTAGCCTTCAGGACTTTCTACCAGAAAAGCTAACAGGTGGGTATTGTTGTGAAAGGTTCTATTTCAACCCAAAACATAATCTTTTCCTAAACCTAAACAAGTAGTTTTGGCACCCAGATCCAACCAGGTTGTTTTTGTGCCTGGACCTAACCAAGTACATTTGGTACCTAGATCCAACCAGGTAGGTTTGGTACCTCAACCTAACAATGCAGTTTTGGTGCATGGACCTAACCAAGTAGTTTTGGTACCTAAATCTAACCCAGTAGTTTTGGTGCCTAGACCTTTCCAAGTAGTTTTGGTACTTAGATCTAACCAGGTAGTTTTGGTACCTAAATCTAACCCAATAGTTTTGGTGCCTAGACCTTTCCAAGTAGTTTTGGTACTTAGATCTAACCAGGTAGTTTTGGTAAGTAGATCTAACCAAGTAGTTTTGGTACCTACATCTAACCAGTTAGTTTTGATACCTAGACCTAACAATGCCTTTTTGGTGCCAGGACCTAATGAAGTAGCTTTGGTGCCTAGACCTAACCAAATAGATTTGGTACTTATATGCAACCATGTAGCTTTGGTACATAGATCTAAGCAAGTAGTTTTGGTGCCTAGACCCATACAAGTAGTTTTGATACTTAAACAAGTAGTTTTGGTACTTAAACTTAACCAGATTGTTTTGGTAACTTAAACAAACTGTGACTGGCTGACCACTTCATCCACTACAATCTACTCCTCACATGGACTTTGGCATTCTTAATAGAACATTGCCTGACTTCCTAAAGCCTCTTTGTCAGAAAACCCTGGGGGTTTACTTCTTTCAGTACCAACAGTATCTCAGTATAACAATATCTGAACAACCTCTGACCAGATTGCCTCAGAGTGTGCACTGAATGAATGCACTGAAGTTACCTGTTTGGCAGCAGGAGTGAGGTCAGGTTGGGAGGCCATGTTCTGGTTCAGTTTGTCCAGATCCCTGGTGTTGCCTGGCTGTACTTTGTTTTGAAGGTCCTTAGTCTCTCTTCTGACATCAGCTGACTCCTTCACTGTGTTTTCACTGTCGTCCACTTTCTTTGCTGCATCTGTAGACTCATCGTAGGCATTCTTGATGGCAGTAAATGCTCCTGAATAGGGCAGAAAAACTCAGGTTCAGTCAGACATTCTGCGCAGGGAGTTGACATGTTTATGCCGTATTTCAAATTTTATTAGAAGCTTTAATTTTGATTAGAGCCACTTGACGATGCTGTTGCTTAATTTATGCAACAAACTAAGATCTGCAATCAGTGATCCATCACTCAAACTCAGTGTAGCAGTGATCGATGTGTCTTTGTTTCTACATCACCTGCATTGTCGGGACTGACAGAGTTGTCAATTGCATCTTTCTTGGCCTTGTACTCCACAGTGAGACGGTCCAGCAGGTCCCGTAGTTTGTCCAGCTCGGAGTCTAGACCGGGAGTTCTCTCCAGGGGTGAAAGGTCATCGTTAACCTTGTCCACCTGGTCCCTATGAGACAGAAAAAAGAGTTTGTTAAAGTGAGTTTACATCCAAGAAATTACGTTCAACAATGCCATATCCACAGATCTCAGTGGTCCCTCACCTGAGCTTTTCCAGCTGGGACAGAACATCATCGACGGGTCCAACTGTACTGAGTGGAAAGGAGATGGAGTCACGGATCTGGTTCAGGATGGCTTCCAGGGCACGGATACGAGGCCCAAAATTCCCAGGTTCGCCAGCACCACCAGGACGAACAGGGAAGCTGGGGGAGAGTCTCTCCAGAGATCGGCTGATGTTCTGTCTCCGGGCGTCCAGGGTGAAGTAGCAGGAGGGACACATCTCGCAGGCTGGGAAGGAGTCACAATGTCCAGGACTGCAGGAGTCACAGCGAGCTCCGGTGACGCCCGGCCGACACAGACAGGCTCCGGTCTGCTTGTCGCAGCCTCCTGGAAGGGTTCCATCAGGATCACACCGGCATGCTGTGGACGAAGAGACGAGAAGATTAGAGGACAAGAAATACAAACTCAAACTATCAGCCTCAGCCGTCCACACACTTAAATGTTAATTTATGTATAATATTGAAGTTATTATTAATTGCTGTAGAATTTAAATGTATGTTATATATTATTTTGGAAAATAAAACTGACTTCTTGCGATAATCTTCTGTGAGCAAACATTAGAACAGCAAATGTGTGCAAAGGCCAGGAAACAGCCATTAAACATGGGCTTTGTGTGTGAACAAGCTGGGTTCACTTTAAATCACTTTACTAAAATGTGAGTTCTAGTTGAACCAAATACAAAAATATCAGGCAGCAAACTAAACTACAACCACTGCTGGAGTTCTGACTACATTCCATGAGTCCAACAAAAGTTTTCTCAACAATAAATGGCATTACAGTCAAAGAGTTGTGACTCACGTCTGCAGCCTAACAGAGGGTCTCCATATGTGTTGTCTGGACACTCGTTACATGTTCGGCCTCCGAAGCCTGGTCTGCACTCACACTGAGCTGTGTCCTGGAAGGAAGAAAACACAAGTGAGCAGCGTGAAGGCGTGCCCTCAGTCTGGGCTGTAGAGGTGTGGGGAGGTGGAGGTCATACCTGGTCACAAGCATCACTGTAGGACCTGGTGGGGTCACAGTTGCAGGGCTCGCAGCGTCCTGACAGGGGTGATTTCCAGTAGCCTTTGGCACACACGTCACATTTCAGTCCGTGGAATTTGGAACGACAGGGACACTGGCCGGTCACAGGGTCACAAAGGTCTGACAGCGAGCCCTCTGAAGAACAGGAACATTCTGGACAGCAGGGGGGACATCAGAGTTAGGAAGAAGGACTCGACACTTTGATCAGAGTCCACGCATATATGCATGACAGTGGTATAAGGAGGGTTTCAATATGAGGCCACAGTCAAAATCTTTTAACTTTAAATACCTTGACTGATACCGTGGTAAAGATCTGCTATTTCTTCCGATAAAAATTATTACTTTTTATCTCACAATTCTGACTTTTTATTTCAAAATTCTGACTTTTCATGTCATAAATATAACTTTTTATCATAATTATGACTTTTTATCATAATTCCGACTTTTTTATCTTATGGGGATATTTGATATATGATGGGGATATTTTTTTCTTTCACAGGCATAAATGGGCTTCCACAGTGAGTCGTACATTAGCCAGTTAAAAAGAAGCAGGAGAATATTTTTATTTTCATAATTTTTATTTCTGATGTTATACATTGTGGTTATTACAGTGGAAATATACCACTTCTGTCCACAAGCAACACCACATGAGAGTTCTATGTTAAAAATTTAAAAAGCAGACTGTGGTGTTATTACTCACTGGTGCAGCCTAGAGGGTTGGAGGCGCTCAGGCTGTAGTATCCTCTCTTGCAGCGATCACAGCGGGGACCCTCTACATTCACTTTACACTGACAAGATCCTGTGCTGTCGTCACACCGGCCCCCATTCACTGTCCCCTCAGCACTGCAGATACAGCCTGACAATAACACAACAACACACATGAGCCACTCAGCAAAGATTGTATCGACGTAAAAACATTTTAAACCTATCTGAAGTTGAAGTTTGAAGCACTTACGTATGCAGGCATCAGGACGGTCCATGCTGCTGCGGGGGTTTGGCTGGTAGCCTGGGGCACACTGGTCACACTTTGGCCCTGTGGTGTGGTGCATACAACCCTCACACACACCTCCACTCCTCCGCCCACTGGCCTCGTACACGGCCTGGTCAAAACGACAGCGCTGGGCGTGGTTGTTACATTCACAGCCTGAGGAGAGGGTAAAGAGGTTAATATACAGTATATACAGGATATGGGTTAGAGGTGCACTGTGTAAGATATGGCCACCTGTGAAAGGTCACAACTGCTGGTCACTATGCTCTGTGCTGTAGGTTTCTATGGCTGTAGCTACTATCTGCTGTTAGCTCGTTAGCTGTGCAGCTAGTGGCACTATTAGCTGACTTTAGGCCAGTTTGATGGTTTTGCAGTCCCGAGGTGGCTCTCCAACAAGGCAAGGACAGGAGAGCAATGGGAGGGAGGCTAGGCATCAGCAGTGTGTAGAGCCAGAATATTTTCATGGCTAACTCAATGAATTAAAGATACATTTTGACTAAACCTGATTTGGCGATTATTGGAACCATGGAAAGATAAACAAAAATGGTTTCGGCGAGTTTTATTGTGTTTCTGTCAAATTTGAATTACGTGTGTTTTGTGATGAACTAACAAGGCAGTTATGCTAGTTGTAGTTTGGTAAAAAAAAAAAAAAAAGGTGTTTGTATTTTTCTGTTTGATAAGTAAAATAGGTGTAAGAATATGAAAGTGGGCTATGAAATATGGTCTGGGGCTAGCTGCTTAGCATGCTAACTTCAGTAGCTATCCTTGCAATACAATACTTCAAGGAAATAACATGAACTGTGTCATCTTTCTGTTCTGCTGATAATGTTAATTCATTGTTTTTTAAAATAGATCAAAATGCAAACATTGTGGGTCAGTTCTGGCCTTCATTATTGTCCACCTATAATGGTGTTAGCGTTTACTTCTCCTTCTTGCAACATAGGAGTTGTTGCCAAAATTGAGAGTAATCCTTGCACTGATTAGATATTTTGGCTAACAGAGAATTATTTTCTAGAATATATTAAATCTGGGTAACATTACAGATGTTTTTCTGTCTTACGTTGGCAGGTGTGAGTGTTTCCCTCCTCTGCAGGTCTCCAGGGCAGATCATTGTAGAGATCAGCACAGCGCTCACAGTTCACACCCGCTGTGTTATGCTGGCAGTCACACTGAGGGTTCACCTGCAGAGACATGAAGAGACACAGGAATGAGGATAATAAAGAGATGTTTAATTAAAGATCAGTGTGATCAACACAAGACTGACTACAGACATGTGCATCACATCACTAAGTCATCCCAGCACACATTTTCAAGTGAATAGTATATTTCAATTACAGCATACAACAACAATGAAACCAGTTGTGTACCTGGATGGTGTTGGTCAGTCGGTTGTCGTAGGTCTCTGGCAGGCATCGGTTGGCGTGTCCATGGCACATACAGCTGCCCATCACTCTCATCTCCTTCAGGGCAAAAAATTTACTAAAAGCTCTGCCAGGCACACGTGGGACATCACCAAGCTCCATCATCCTCAGCCTCAGCCCCGTCATCCCAGACACATCTGTGGAGGAGACATCAGTCAATCAACTGGCTCTGTACCGCATCAGTCATGATCCAGGAAGTAATTTGTGACAGATAATTTGTGACAGACAGTGACTTACCTTCAATCTTTTGGCTGTTGGGAGCTGGGACATAAGCATACTGACGCAAAGGACTGAACTGGATCTAGAGAGGAGAAAAAAAAAATAGAATAAAAATAAGGCTCAGATTTTATGACCACAAACAGCAAGAAGAATCAGAAAGACACCAAAATGTGGTCCTCTTGTGTTGAGGACATCTCAGAATATGCTTCAGTAACACAAGAGAAGCATGTGCAAATAATCCACTGATTGAGTCCTTCAAAATTGTAATAATAAAAACTTAATTGTATTTAATTGTACAAATGTTTGTCCTGCAAATAGTATTTTCTAATCTAACAAAACTAAAAATGTTCAATAATGAACCAAGGTGAAGGCACAACAGATAGATGGGCTCACCGTGTGGTCTTGGTATGGGTTATTTCCAGTAGGGGGCAGTGTGTAGCAGTAGGTGTCGTCCAGGCGGAGAGGCGTTGACGTGGGGATGCCAGGGAAAGCTCTCTGACAGTCTGCAGCTAAGTAGAGAGCAGGCTCCCATGTCCTGCCGTTGTCCTGTGTCCTCTCTATGATAAATGCACTGGGACGAGGACCCTGGAAAAAGAAGAAATATAAGAAAAGAAAAGATTTCAGGTTTCATATTCATTATAAAAATACAGATACACTGTGTTTGTACTGATATACTGCCATCATAACTATTAAATAATAATAAAATAAACTATTTTTCAAAAGTAAATACATTAAAGCATTCATTCATAGATGGATTGTGAGACAATGGGACTCAGAGCACAGACAGGCACACAGACTGTAGTCATTTTGCCTCATTTTGTATCTTTGTGTAGTTGAATGTGTCTTTATGGTCATTTTGTGTCTCTGAAGTTATTTTGCATCTTTTTGTATAGTCATTGTGTGTGTCTTTGTGGTTATTTTGTGTGTCTTTGTAGTTATTTTGTGCATCTTTGTAGTCTTTCATGTCTCTTTGTTGCCATCAGTGTCTCCTTGTAGTCATTCTTTGTGTCTTTGTAGTCATTCGTGTCTCTCTGAGGTCATTTTGTCTCTTTTTGCAGCCATTTTGTGTGTGTTTATTGTCAGTTTGTGTCTGTTTGGTGACATTTTGCATGTGAATAACTCTTTGGCCACTCAGGCCTGCATGTGCCCAGTTGGCTTTAATCCATTCATGCATTCATCAGAGTTTAAACAGAGAAGATCAGATGAGTTCATGAACACAGTGATGTGGTTGCAGACTGTTTCCTACCTTGAAGCTGAGCACCAGGTTGTCGAGCTGGAACAGGTCGTCGAAATCAAACTCCAGAGTGACTGGACTCATCTCTGCAGGACAAACAGGCAGAACAACATTAACATCAGATTGACCACTACATATGACTGAGACTCGCTGTTTTTAACTCTTTAAGACTTGATTGAATTGAATTGAATTATCAGACAAATTTGATGTTGTTTTGTGTCCTGTAGCCAGAGGGCACTGTTCAGCATCTTTCTTTCTTTCTGTCTGTCTGTCATTCTTTGCTCACCTTTCTTGGACTGCCACCATCTGTCTGGTCCAGATGTGGACAGGACTTCTTTGACAGTGTGGGCCAGTGGACCATTTGGGTTCCTGGAGTCACATGGACAGCATTTCATCCTCCTCTGAAAAATACAAAAACACAAACAAATCAGTGACATTGTACTTCTTTACAGCATAGCTCACTTGGTAGAGCCCTTAGTCCTCTGCAATGTCCCTCGTTTGATTCCAATCTGCAGCCCTTTGCTGCTGCTTGTCCCCACTTTCTCTACCCTGTCTATCTTTGGCAAAAAAAAGCCCTATTTAAAAAAAAAGAAGAGCTTGTCCTGAAACTGATCCATGGACCCAAACCAGCTTGCAAAAGGGTCTCTTTGCTCCGTACTGTGGCAGCTAGATAAGCTGTGTCAGTCAGTCAGAAAATCAATCTGCCTCAGATGGGAAGTTTGATGACTAATTAAACAAATCTTTGACAGAGCGGTCAGCAACTCGGGGGTAAACTTTGCTCCACTAACAGATGAGGAAGGAAAATGTGCTGCCCTGGTTTTAAGGACCAATTGCTTCAAAAGATGCAAAAGGCTGCATCTAGAGCCAACAACAAATTAACTGTGAGACACAAAAACACAACTTTATCAAGGTATTGAATAAATGAAAGTGAGCAGGCACTGCACAGGTTTCCATTTCTGGGTGAGTTATGGCAATGGAGCTGTTGTTTGAATTATGTGTGTGAATGTATATAGTTGGATAATTCCCCACACAAGTGTTCACATGACTGACAGCTGACAGTCTGCTGCCATCACAACCTACCCCTCC
Source organism: Lutjanus argentimaculatus (assembly GCA_034769285.1). Lineage (NCBI taxonomy): Eukaryota > Metazoa > Chordata > Actinopteri > Lutjaniformes > Lutjanidae > Lutjanus > Lutjanus argentimaculatus. The sequence goes on from JAWZSL010000014.1 coordinate 28,693,177, forward strand.
CCCTTGTCTCTGCTGGTACTCTGGACGAAGCTGCCACTCTGGCACACAGATCATGGCTGCTGTCCCTGTAGGTAAAAGTTCCCTCTGGGTTGCTACATAAAGCCCTCGATAATGTTTTACCCTCTAGCGACGTGTCTCAACTCACTCACCCACATTAGGACGCAAATTTGGATTTGTTTTTGAGTGAAAACTGCTGCGTCCTACAATTTCTGTAATTCAGCTGCAGTCAAACTCCATGCTGAGATAACCTGGGTAACATCATCAGGAATATTTTCTCAGACTTGAGAAAACTCCTCCAGAGGCGAGAAAAACCCATCTGAAAATACATCTATCTATACAACATACTGTGTACTCAACTAGTATTCTCTTTTGCAAATTCAAAAACATCTTTTGCACAACTGTTTGAAAGCACATTTCCACCAATGTGATGAAAAGAAAAGTTTCTCTAAATAACAAGAAACTTTCTCAAAATAGTTACTTAGCATCTCAAAATGATAAGTTAGTATCTCAAAAGCCATTTTAGTTTTTTCATTAGTCTTAGTCAGTATTTTGAGATACTAAGTCATTATTTGAAGAGTTTTATCTTGAAAACTCATATAAACTTGTATAAGTACAAAACATGTAATCATGTTTCTTGTATGTCTATCTATCTATCTATCTATCTATCTATCTATCTATCTATCTATCTATCTCTACCCATCTATCTATCTATCTGTTGTAGTCAATACTGTAGTAAAAAGGACATTATTTCCAGCTGGCTTACCATGTCTCAACATTATCACTTGTTATTGTTGGATTTCTGCAGGTGTTTTTAAACCTGCACCAACCAGATCCCTCCCCAGGAGGGAGGCTGGCTCTGTGTAAACATTAACCAATCTGTGGATGCATCAGTATGCCTTTCTGACAGAAAGTCAATACGCTGCCAACTTTGGATCTTGACCTTGTCTCTCTCTGTGCCAGCTTCTATAAATAAATCAAAAGTCCTCGATCCACCTGTTGTCCACACTTCACATGTCTCACCTCAGTGTTCCCACAGCTCCCTCAAATCTGATGCTGTATAAAGCCTGATCACAGAGGTATGATTTAATGTTAAGTGCATCACACACAGTGCTGATGACTTCTATGGTGCTTTTGATGTCTGTAAAGTAATAACATCCAAAATGCTTTCAAATAAATGTTAGTTTTGCTATAGTTCTCTGTGTATGACGTGAAGAAGACAATATTAAACCATGATAGACCACGAAGGAATTCTGACAGCCTGAAGGTTTCAGATCCCAGCTGACACTAAGTTAAAGCTTCTTCTTCTTAAATATTTATTTTATTTTACAAATAGTGCTTGCATAAGTTTATATCAATAGACTTATAAAAAATAATGCATTCATCAGTGAACCTTTGTGTTGTGTGTTATTTTTGCCACATACATGTAACTGTGAATGAATAACATTTTTTTTTACTGCTGTGGATCAGGGGCATAAACACAGAAAGTGCAGGCCTTGTGGTTGCACTGGGGCCCTGGTGTGGGGAGGGGAGCCAGTGTGATGGGAGGAGAACAGACCCTTGCAAGTGATCAAGATTTCGACCTCAATTCTGCCCCGTTCAAAGAAGAACTCACATTAAATTAAAAATTATGCTATTTGCTATATATTCCCTCAAAAGGGTAAACCCATCTCCATCATGACTTTCTTTCTTTCGTTCTTTCTTTCTTTCTTTCTTTGTTATTTCCTTCTTTGTAAAATAGTCAGCAGCAATCTGTAAGAAAACTATATGCTACAAACATTATATGAACCATACCAAACCAAACTGATCATTTGTATGTGTGTATGAAGGAAACAATGACATTTCCTTTGTTTGAATTACATGTGAAGCGGGATGCTGCGGGTACAAGTTGACCATATTAAATAACACATTCATTAAAAGGTTAAATAAACCTTATCTGTGAATGATCATCACCTTCTCTTTTCACAGTGAGGGTCACAGATGTGTCAGTCAGATAAACAGTCCACCCTCAACATACAGGCCCCTCAGCCAGCTTCACTGAGTCCTGAACTGATCCCAGCTATATAACTGCCAAGTCTTACATCACTCCAACTTCAGTGCATCCAATTAAAAAGTGATTTTATCTCTTATTGCAAAACAGAGAATTTTATCTAATCTCAGGTGATAAAGATTTAACCCCCAGGTGAGACTCAAGTGTGCCTGTGTCAGTTTTACTTAATCTCAGTTAGTGCAGTAGAGCATGACAGGCAGATTTTTCTTCACTTTGTCTTTGTGGGTAAAAAGTGATGCAATGATGTGTTTTTTTCCCCAAGGTTTCTGTCCTTTAGCACTGCAGTGTGTCACCTCCAACACGGAGGCAAACACCAACTGTTTGCATTTAGTCGCTGCCAGCTGACTGTTGCACAAACTGAACATGTATTTGATTTTAAGTTTGGGTATAAAGTTTACAGTGGGTACTATAATAAATGAATCAGCTAAAATCACTCTGTCTGTATTGCTACTGCTGCAAAAGACAACAAAAATCAATCTTTGGGCCCCAAAATAAGGTGACTTTGCAGTTCTTCTCTTATACTTTATACAAATTGCAAGTGTAGTAAATCTGACAGTGTACAAAAATGATTTGGGTCCCATGATGAAATGTGAAATGTGTGCCCATCAAACTATTAAAGAATAGAGACAGATTTCTGGGTTTAAATTTTTGCATTTGAATTCTGGGATTCAAGTCAGATTTCTGAGAATAAAGTCAGAATTAAAGTCAGAATTAAGAATTAAGTCAGAATAAAGTCAGATTTCTGAGAATAAAGTCAGAATTAAAGTCAGAATTAAGAATTAAGTCAGAATAAAGTCAGAACTCTGAGAATTAAGTCAGAATTAAAGTCAGAATTCTAATCCTCCTCTGTAGTAAATAACCTCATACCACCAAAAAAAACGCATTAATAACTAAAAATCATTAGGGCTTTAAATGTTGCCAACATAAATGTGAGAGCTAATGAGTCAGTCCCACCCCACCAAATCTGTGGAGGTATTCTGTACCAGGTACAAATTCACCATCATTTGATTGTTTTATACACTTAATAACTTACTGGCAGCAGTGTGACGAAGCATAGATTCCTCTGATGACTTTCATCTTTATCACTGTGGACGTTTATTGGTAGTCATGTGTGTGTGTCAGCCCTGAGCTACAGCTGAGTGTTCCGGCCCCTCCCTGTCTGGATGGGGTGCGGCTCAGGTAAGAAAAAAAAAAAAAAGAAAAAAAGAAAAAGGGAAAGTGTTGAATGAGCCCACGCCCAACACAGCTATCCATACCCTGAGGCAGCTTCAACACAGCACACACACTCTGTAACAGTCTGAGGCATGAAGGTTATGTAACATCGATCATAAACCTTATACGCCTGTTTTTCATGATTTCTCTGTCTTTTAGGTTACACTGTAAAAACACAAAGAAGTTTTGAGCCCAACTCACTCGCAAGTTTTAAAAACTACTAATGTGTTGTTGAGATAATTTACTTTTCTTCTTCGAATAAAGTTAAATCTTTGAGTTGTAGAAACCCAAAACGATTGTATTAGTTAATAGTTTAATATTCTCTTTCAAAATCATTTAATTTTTAGACACCAAGACAATGACAATCTGGTTCACAGCTCACTGTGAACTTGATCGACAATTTTTTTGGAGTTTCTAAACCTCAAAGATTCAAATTTATCTAAAGAAGAAAAGTAAATCATCTTGAGATTTATAATAGAACTAAAATAAGATGTAAATGCTACAGCAGAGTACTGCACTAAGTCATTATTTTGAGGAGCTGGAACTATAACTAACTTATTATATTCTCTAATTTACTGACTTATCTACTTATCTCCAGTTTGGGAGACTTCATTTGTCCTCCACTACATTTACCTGAAGGCAGGAGTTTCTCGTTACTTTGCAGATGAAGATGTTACATTCAGCATCAAGGACTACCTGTGGTCACTTGGACTGGAACTGCTGGGCAACAGTCCAGTTCCTGACCAGCGCTGCTCTCTGCTCTGTGTTGCACCATCTCTCTCTTATGTTACTATAATTTTTTGGAGCAATCTGGCACACAAACTTTTAATAAATTGTGGATTAATAAAGTCTTATCTTATCTTATCTTATCTTATCTTCTATCTTATCTTATCTATTTAGCCAAACTAGTGACTATTCAACATTTTATATGATACCTGATTAAAGAAAAATCTGATCTGCATTGCACTCAAATGATTTTATCTTTTCTTCCTGTTTTTGAGAAAAACCAAAAATGGCAACGGTTCAGGCTTTCTATTTTCTTTGTCCAACTTTGTCCTCTGCTCCGGACAGTTGAGGTCTTGTTTCAAAATCAGCCTGTAACTCCAGTAATGGGGGGGTTTGTGCTGAGCCAGCAGACGGGCAGCTCACTGGTTTTGTAGACATTGGTCAAAGAGTACAGTTGCAACATGATGATCTGGCACTGAAATCAGACTGTTTCATAAATGGATGGCAGGCAGTCACGGCCAAAACCATCACAGCCTGCAGCCTCCATCCTGCACGTCTGTCTGTAATACCCTGACCCCTGAAGCACTCACCCCACGCAGAGAGCCATGCGTGGCCTGGGTGAACACGGCTGGCTCAGGCTGTGACTGATATGGGTTTTTATGAAGCCAGTATCAATATTTTAGAACTGAAGCTGCTGTTTGTGCTTGCACTTTTTCTCTTTATCTGCGTCACAAACTGTACTTTGAATTTGTGTTTGTCTTTTTCCACATTTTTATCTGAAAATCTCTTCTAACCAGCCATCATGTGCAGAGAAGTCTCCATTGATCAAGGTGATTTACTAATTTGACAGTGCAAAATCTCAGGAAAAGATTAAATCGAAAGCAACTGGACTTGTTTAAAAGTCTTATTGAAGACGTTTCGCTTCTCATCCAAGAAGCTTCATCGGTTCATGCCTGTCAGACTAGTCAGAGCTAGTCTAACTAAATAGTGGGAACCCCAGGTATTTAACCTCTGTGGATGTGTTCAAATTCATGAGTGCTCCAATCAGATTGACAACAGTCGTTTGGAGTCGTTGACCACTGGGTGTGACCCGAAACCAGGTATGAGTGTCAGTCGTTAGAGACAAAGGACTGTGGACCACAGTCGTTGGAGTTACATGAATGTGAAACACTGTTGTTTTTGGAGGTCAAGTTGTTGAATTTCCTGGGCAAAGATGAAATAACAGCATTGTAAATAGGAGAGAGGTTGTGTCTTAGGCCTCCTCCTCTGTTTAGAGTGGGTTTCTCCATTTTGACGTAGATGGCTTCCTTAACTCCTCTCTCAAACCATCTGTCCTCTCTGTCTAGAATGTGGACGTTGCTGTCTTCAGAGGAGTGTGCCTTCTCCTTAAGGTGTAGATAGACAGCTGAGTCTAGACCTGAAGAGTTAGGTCTCCTGTGTTAAGCCATGCATCTGTTTAGTGGTTGTTTGGTTTCACCAATGTATAAATCCTTGCAATCCTCGTTGCATTGGACAGCATACACCAGATTGCTTTTCTGTGTATGTGGTGTGCGATCTTTGGGATGCACCAATTTCTGTCTGAGTGTGTTACTGGGTTTGAAGTGTACAGGGATGTGATGCTTGTTGAAAACACTCCTGAGTTTTTCAGATATCCCAGACACATATGGAATCACTATGTTGTTCCTTTTGGTTTTCTTTTTCTCCTCACCATCCTTTTTGGTGTTCTTTCTGGCAACTGTGGCTGTTTTCACAAAGGCCCAACTGGGGTAGCCACAAGTTGTCAGGGCTTCCCTCAGGTGTTTGTGTTCTTTCTTTCTGGCCTGAGTGCTGGTTGGTACATTATCCGCCCTGTGTTGCAGAGTTCTGATAACACCTAGTTTGTGTTCCAAAGGGTGGTGTGAGTCAAAGAGTAGGTATTGGTCTATGTGTGTGGGCTTCCTATATACCCCAATGTGGAGGTTCCTGTCCTTACCAATGTGAACTTCACAATCCAAGAAAGGAAGGCAATTATCTTTGACATCTTCTCTAGTGAATTTGATGTTTTTATCCACTGAGTTGATGTGCTCTGTAAAAGTTTGCACTTCTTGGCTTTTGATTTTAACCCATGTGTCGTCCACATACCTGAACCAATGGCTCAGTGGTGTTCCTCTGAAAGATTTCAGGGCCCTGTATTCAAACTCTTCCATGTACAGGTTGGCCACAATGGGGGATACTGGTGAGCCCATGGCACAGCCATGTTTCTGTCTGTAAAATTTGCCGTTGACTTGGAAATATGTGGTGTTCAGGCAGAGATCAAGTAGTTGGCATATCTGGTCAGGGTTAAGATTGGTTCTGTTGTGGAGGGTGTCGTCATGTAGGAGACGAGAGGGGCCCCTTCTTTGTGGATCTTTGGTAGACCATATAGGCATGGGACAGCCTCCTGTGGATGCCTATATGGATGCCCCTCTCAGGCCCATTGTCAGCAGTATCAACTCGGTTACCTACAACATCTCAAAACATGTAGCCAACATCCTAGCTCCCTTGGTGGGCAAAACCTCACACCACATCCCAAACTCCATTGACTTTGTGAACAAGGTCTGAGGCTTAAAACCGGAACCAGACGAGACCATGGTATCCTATGATGTGACCTCTCTGTTCACCTGCATTCCAACCATGGAGTCAGTGGAAACTGTGAGACAACGTCTCCTACATGACGACACCCTCCACAACAGAACCAATCTTAACCCTGACCAGATATGCCAACTACTTGATCTCTGCCTGAACACCACATATTTCCAAGTCAACGGCAAATTTTACAGACAGAAACATGGCTGTGCCATGGGCTCACCAGTATCCCCCATTGTGGCCAACCTGTACATGGAAGAGTTTGAATACAGGGCCCTGAAATCTTTCAGAGGAACACCACTGAGCCATTGGTTCAGGTATGTGGACGACACATGGGTTAAAATCAAAAGCCAAGAAGTGCAAACTTTTACAGAGCACATCAACTCAGTGGATAAAAACATCAAATTCACTAGAGAAGATGTCAAAGATAATTGCCTTCCTTTCTTGGATTGTGAAGTTCACATTGGTAAGGACAGGAACCTCCACATTGGGGTATATAGGAAGCCCACACACATAGACCAATACCTACTCTTTGACTCACACCACCCTTTGGAACACAAACTAGGTGTTATCAGAACTCTGCAACACAGGGCGGATAATGTACCAACCAGCACTCAGGCCAGAAAGAAAGAACACAAACACCTGAGGGAAGCCCTGACAACTTGTGGCTACCCCAGTTGGGCCTTTGTGAAAACAGCCACAGTTGCCAGAAAGAACACCAAAAAGGATGGTGAGGAGAAAAAGAAAACCAAAAGGAACAACATAGTGATTCCATATGTGTCTGGGATATCTGAAAAACTCAGGAGGGTTTTCAACAAGCATCACATCCCTGTACACTTCAAACCCAGTAACACACTCAGACAGAAATTGGTGCATCCCAAAGATCGCACACCACATACACAGAAAAGCAATCTGGTGTATGCTGTCCAATGCAACGAGGATTGCAAGGATTTATACATTGGTGAAACCAAACAACCACTAAACAGATGCATGGCTCAACACAGGAGACCTAACTCTTCAGGTCTAGACTCAGCTGTCTATCTACACCTTAAGGAGAAGGCACACTCCTCTGAAGACAGCAACGTCCACATTCTAGACGGAGAGGACAGATGGTTTGAGAGAGGAGTTAAGGAAGCCATCTACGTCAAAATGGAGAAACCCACTCTAAACAGAGGAGGAGGCCTAAGACACAACCTCTCTCCTATTTACAATGCTGTTATTTCATCTTTGCCCAGGAAATTCAACAACTTGACCTCCAAAAACAACAGTGTTTCACATTCATGTAACTCCAACAACTGTGGTCCACAGTCCTTTGTCTCTAACAACTGACACTCATACCTGGTTTCAGGTCACACCCAGTGATCAACGACTCCAAACGACTGTTGTCAATCTGATTGGAGCACTCATGAATTTGAACACATCCACAGAGGTTAAATACCTGGGGTTCCCACCATTTAGTTAGACTAGCTCTGACTAGTCTGACAGGCATGAACTGATGAAGCTTCTTGGATGAGAAGCGAAATGTCTTCAATAAGACTTTTAAACAAGTCCAGTTGCTTTCGATTTAATCTTTTCCTGAGATTACAATGACCTGGACGAATGAGAACATTCAAGGACATGTTGACAGTGCAAAAGTGACACAAACTTGTGTTTGATGATGAAATGAGATAAAATGTTTGTTGTCCTACCTGTTGGTACGGCGTGCAGTACACCTCGGAGCCCGTGAGACCGCAGGTGGAGGAGGTGCGGAGTTTGTCGGCCCTGCCCAGGAGCAGGTCATTGCTGGGTGGGTAACAAGCCCCACGAGAGCAGTCGGTCTGGGCCTGTGACACTGCAGCTATGGCTGTCAGGAGGAAGGAAGCAAATGTTACAATGCATTATAACTATAAATAATTCACTATTGTGAATGAATTTTCCTCCTTAAGGCTAAAGATAATATGACCAGCTCATGTTTAGGGTCGGTTACAAATCCTAAAAGTATATTTCAACTGTGTTGACCAGTATAGCTGTCTTCATAAAACTGTCTCCATCTCACAAGGAACTCAAGGAGGATTGTTTATTCTGGATTTGGCTAAAAAGACTGTGAGTGTGAATGGGACTTGAGCAGATGATACTGCATGTGACTTGCACACGTGACTGAGGTTAACTCAGGAAATGCTTTCAGGATTTGTAGCTAACCCCTAACTTGACTTGGTCATATTACCTTGAACCTAAAGGAGGAAAATTCCTTCACATATGTGACCAGTCATCAAAAACATCAATATCCTTTTACATTACATCAATACTCTAATATGACAAATAATACTGACATTTATCATGACATACAAGCACAGTCCAGAACATAATGAAAGAAGGACCAGTCTACACTGATGGTTTAGAAAAGGGAAGATCAACTCTAATTTGTGCTTGAACCACAGTGAGTGCAAACTAAGATTAACACAAACATACTATTTATGACTATAACATGCTATATATACTGTAAACATACATACATATTATTTTCTTTTTTGTAATGATTGTTCATGTAAATCTAAAACAAACAACAAATATATTTAAGTTCTGTTTAATCTGGTTTAAATCTGATTTATGTGCTCAGCTCAACCACATGGCACTTCTACTAAACCATCTCTAAACTTAACATAATCATGCACATCACAGTTTTAATCTTTTGCCAAACCCCAGTTTAGACTGACGGACCAATGACAGAGCTTCTGTCCATCGCCACGGTTTGATCCATAATTTTACTGAACTTCTCTCAGATATTCATTTTCATTCACTGAGCCGTAGACATAAGCCAGGTCAAATATTAATGTATAGTATAGGCTACACATTTTTACAATTGGAGATTGTACAACAATGATAGATGACAATTAAAATATTTTTTTTAAAATAACTGTCATTCATTTCCATTAAAAAAAAGAAAGTCAAAGCCACAGGGAGCCACTGGAGAGGGGCAAAACAACCACACGAGGCTCCAGAGACACAGGTTGCTGATTCCTGGTCTATCCCTTATGATGCTGCTCAGATTTGTTGAGAAATCTGAAGAGTTCATTTGCCATAACAGATAAAAGCCATTCTTAAAATGAATAACCCAACTAAATCTCCTGATTTAGAAAAATAAAAACAAGATATCTCATCAAAACAACCCAACAACAGTTTGACTGATATTCCATGGAGCGCGCAGAAAATTGAGATGTCTGCTTTTACAAATGAATCCTTCAATTTGTTTCTTAAAATGTGAATGAAATCCAAGTATTCAGAATTTTCTCGAAAGTAATGTTCTTGTCAGGGTGGGAGAGCCTGAAGCATCAGGTTTAAAATCAGGTTTAAAAACTCTTTAAACGTGTGCCATCATGACCAGAGACACAGAGTATGCAGGTTTTCATTCCAACCGATCACTCTGTTCAGCTTAGTTTCTCCTCTCTCTGCCAGAAAATGGAGAGAGAATCAACTCCTGTAACACCTGCGTACTGTCAACTCTCAGTGATTTAGGAAAGTAAACATCTGGTGTGAAAAGTATAAGGTGAAAGTTCCAGGACAAACTTTGTGAAACAGAAGGAGCACGCTGAAAGAAGAGGAAAACTGAAAAATTAAAGCAAAAGAAAAAAGACTTACCAGCTAAAAGTAAAAGTATCCTCATGTTGTGTTTGTTCCTCGTATGAAAAAGTCTGGAACAGATGAGAAAACAGAAGAATATCAGCAAGCAGAAATAATCAGATCCAGTCAGAGACAGTTGTCTTCCTGAGATGAGACTCACCTGGCAGTCAGTACTCTATCACCTCTGTTATCTTTGTATCTAAGTGTGTGTGTTGCTGCCGGGCTGCTGCTTTATAAACCACATCTCACCTGGACGGTATGATACAGTGTGTGTCAGAGTCACACCCTGCGCCGCCACTCCCTGCTCGCCATGAATCAACACACACACACACATACGGTACTGTACAGACACGCAGGCTGATGGAGACACCAACACAAACACACCTAGGAGACTAGACTAACACAGCGTGTAATAAATATTACTGTGACTTCAAAAATCTAACTAAAAATGAAAAATCATCAAATATTTGGAGATTTATTTATTATTAATGTGCGGCCTAAAAAAGAATATCTGTACAAAATGTTGTATATGTATTTAATGTCAGAGGTGTGAAGATACTTACTCAAGTACTCAAGTAGTATTATTTATTTTTTTGACAATATTTTACTTTTACTCCCTACATTTAAACACAAATATCTGTACTTTCTACTCCTCACATTTTCAAAACAGGCTCTTGGATGGAATGTGTCCATCAGTCTGTATCACACATGACAGACGTAACAAGATAAAAACAACATAACAAGATGAAAAAGACATAACAAGAAAAAAACTAAACCATTTAAATGATGTAACAAGGCAAAACACATGTAACATGACAAAAAAGACTCGTACTAACGTGACAAGATGAAAAATAACATTAAAGACGTAACAAGACGAAAACCTATGTGAAAGAAGCAACTGTAATAAGATGGACAACTAAGAAGACGAAAACGATGTTACAGCACTAAAAATTTTGTAAAAGACACAACTGTAACAAGATGAAAATCTAACTAACAGGACAAAAGAAGACATTTCAACACTAAACGCTACTGTATGTGAATGTCAGACATACATTGAATATAATGGAGCATGTGCAGAAAAGCAATACACAGGCTCTTATTCGTACCCTCGATGCAGAAAAAGCATTTGATAGAGTAGCTTGGCCCTTTATCTTTGAGACTTGCTGAAGCTTTGGCTTTAGTAATACCTTTATTTCTTGGTTGCAGAATATGTATAGAGCCTCAAAAGCTCAGGTCAGAGTAAGTGGAACACTATGAAGCCTGTTTGAGCTTAAAAGAGGTACAAGACAGGGGAATCCTCTCTCACCATTAATCTTTGCTCTATGTATTGAACACTGGCAGTGAGGAGGTGATAAGGAAATAGAAGGGGTAGAAATCAAAGGGATACAGCATAAAGCAGCACTATATGTGGATGATATTATTCCATATTTAACAAAATTAGAAAGTATATTCCCAGCTTTAATGAAGAGCATTAGGAATATAGCATTGTATCAGGGTATAAATTGAATATGCAAAAATGTGAAGCAATTAGCCTGGGACACCATATTCCTACCAAGTTAAAAAAAAAAAGAATACCCATGGAAATGGATAGAGAAAAGGTGAAATATTTAGGAATAGAAATGCCTAAGAACTTGGATCAACTATATAAATATAATTATTATCAATTAGAAAAAAGAATTAAACAAGATTTGAATAAATGGAGCTTAGTCCCCTGGTCATTATTGGGAAGGATTGACACCATTCAAATGAATATTCTCCCCAGATTCTTGTTTTTATTTTAGGCATGTTGTGAGAGCAGAGAGAGCGGCCATGGATGACTACATAACCTCATCTCTGAAGGCTGGAATAATCCATCCGTCCTCCTCTCCAGCGGGTGCAGGCTTCTTCTTTGTGGGTAAGAAGGATGGCTCTCTCAGGCCATGCATTGACTATAGCCCCTTAAATGACATTACTGTTAAGAACCGTTATCCACTCCCGTTAATCTCCTCTGCTTTTGAACTGCTGCAAGGAGCCACAGTGTTCACTAAACTTGATCTCAGGAATGCTTATCACCTCATCAGGATCAGAGAAGGAGATGAATGGAAGACTGGGTTTAACACTCCCAGTGGACATTACGAGTACCTTGTTATGCCTTTTGGACTTTGCAATGCTCCAGCTGTTTGTCAGACATTTGTGAATGATGTTTTGAGAGAGTTTCTGAATGTTTTTGTGTTTGTGTACCTCGACGATATTCTGATTTTCTCACCAGATACTGAGACTCATATGGTTCATGTTCGCCAAGTCCTCCGAAAGCTGTTGGAGAACCAGCTTTACGTCAAGGCTGAGAAATGTGACTTTCACGCAGATACGGTCAGTTTCCTGGGCTACATTGTCACCGCTAACAAGGTACAAATGGACCCGGCTAAGGTCAGTGCTGTGGCCAATTGGCCAACTCCGGACAGCAGGAAAAAAGTACAGCAGTTCTTGCCAACTTTTACAGAAAGTTTATTCGTAACTTCAGTTCTGTGGCCGCACCCCTGCATGCACTCACCTCTTCCAAGGTTCCTTTTCAGTGGACCCCACAAGCCGAGAAAGCATTCCAGAGCCTCAAGGACAGATTCACCACAGCACCAGTACTCACGGTTCCGGACCCCCAACGGCAGTTTGTGGTTGAGGTTGACGCGTCCAATGAAGGTATTGGGGTGGTGTTGTCTCAGAGATCTGCTGAGGACAACCGGATGCACCCCTGCGCCTATTTGTCACGTAAGTTGACTCCTGCTGAAAAGAATTATGATGTGGGGGACAAGGAACTGTTGGCTGTCAAGACGGTGCTGGAAGAGTGGAGGCACTGGCTGGAGGGGGCTAACCAACCTTTTCTTGTGTGGACAGACCATAAGAATCTGGAATACATCAGGAAAGCTAAGAGGCTCAATTCACGTCAGGCTAGATGGGCCCTGTTCTTTAACAGGTTCACCTTCACACTGTCTTTTCGACCGGGGTCACAAAATGCTAAACCTGATGCTCTGTCCCGCCTTCATGACCCTGAACCTGTAGCCAAAGTACCTGAGACAATCCTTCCACTGAACCGTGTGGTTGGAGCGGTATCATGGCAGATAGAATCAGATGTGAAGCAGGCTAATGTTGTGAGTCCGGCACCTAGTGGGTGTCCATGTAATCGTTTGTTTGTCCCTGTATCATTACGCTCCAAGGTAATCCACTGGGCTCACACGTCCAAGCTCACGTGCCATCCAGGGGTCAAGCGTACCATGTATGTCATCCAGCAGCGGTTCTGGTGGCCGGCCATGGAAAAGGACGTCTCTGAGTATGTGGCGGCCTGTCCAGTGTGTGCCCGGAATAAGACCTCGTCTCGGGCCCCTATGGGTCTGCTGCACCCACTGCCTGTTCCTCTACGACCATGGTCCCACATCTCCATGGACTTTGTGACCGGTCTGCCGCCATCTAAAGGTAACACGACTGTCCTGACGGTGGTCGACCGCTTTTCTAAAATGGCACACTTCATTCCACTTGTCAAGTTACCCTCTGCCAAGGAGACGGCAGAGGTCATGATGACACATGTCTTCAAAATCCATGGTTTTCCCAGTGATATTGTTTCAGATCGAGGACCGCAGTTTGTCTCCGGCTTTTGGAGGGAGTTTTGCCAGCTCCTCGGTGCCACCGTCAGCATGTCCTCCGGGTACCACCCACAGTCTAATGGTCAGACCGAACGCCTTAACCAGGAGCTCGAGACGTGCCTGCGATGCCTGGTCTCCCAGAACCAAGCCACCTGGAGTGACCACCTCACCTGGGTGGAGTACGCCCACAACACTCTTCTCTCAGCGGCCACGGGCCTCTCGCCTTTCCAGTGTGCCTATGGCTACCAGCCTCCTCTGTTCCTCGACAACGAGAAGGAGGTCACAGTTCCCTCGGCTCACGCCATGGTCAGACGCTGTCGCCGGGTTTGGGCCGGTGCTCGGCAGATTCTCCTCCGGAGCTCGGACCGCATGAAAGTGGCAGCAGATAAACACCGAAGACCGGCTCCTCCCTACAGGCCAGGCCAAAGAGTTTGGCTGGCCACCAAGGACTTGCCCCTTCATGTGCACTCCAGGAAATTGGCTTCGAGGTTTGTGGGTCCGTTTCCCATATCAAAGGTCATTAACCCTGTTTCTGTGCGTCTACGCCTTCCCAGGTCCTTGAGGGTCCACTCCACGTTCCATGTCAGCAAGATCAAGCCTGTCAGGGAAAGCGCTCTGGTGCCTGCCTCCGCCCCCGCTCCGCCCCCGTATTGTCGATGGCGGTCCAGTGTATGCTGTCAAGAAGCTCCTGGCGGTCCGCAACCGTGGCCGTGGCAAGCAGTTCCTGGTGGACTGGGAAGGTTACGGTCCTGAGGAGCGGTCATGGATCCCTTCACGTTTCATTGTGGACAAAGGTCTGATCAGGGACTTTTATGCCAGTCATCCAGGGGCTCTTGGGCCGTCGGGAGTCGGCCTTAGACGGGGGGATACTGTTGTGTCTCGTCAAATGTGTTAATGTATGTCATGTTCATGTTTAGTGTTTCACGTTTAATGTCATGTCTGAGTTCATTTCATGTTAGTCCTTGTGGTCTTGTGTGTGTATGTCTAGTCTCATCATGCACTTCCTGTTTTATTTTGGTACTCACTTTTTCCCTCTCGTTTCAGATCCTGACTTCCTCCCTTTGTGTTATTTTCCCTCCACTGTGATTGTCAACCCCGCCCCTGATTGGTTCCACCTGTGTTCCCCTACCTCATGTATTAATAGTCTGTGTCTCCCTTAGTCTTGTTGCCAGTTGGTTGTCTCCTGTTGTGAGTATTGTCAAGCGTCGTCACTTCTCCAAGTTAAGTTGTAGTTTAGTTTTGTGTCTAGTTTGATCCTCCCAGAGAGCGTTTTGTGTTCACTCATTGTTTTTCCTCCTTGAGAGTGTTTTCTGTTTTTGAAACCTTTTTGAACCGTTTTTTGAATAAATATCCTTTTGTTTCCTGGAGTCGTGCATTTGAGTCCTTTCGAGTCGAGGTTCTTACAAGGCACTACCTTTGTATGTCAATCCAACCACATTTAGGTGCTGGGACTGAATATTACTTCAATTTCTATGGGACAATAAAAGGCCAAAGATCAAAACGAAAACACTCAAAAGAAAAGAAGAAATGGAGGTTTGTCTCTCCCTAATTTGCAGAATTATTATAAGGCAGCTCAAATACAAATATTATGAACATGGCTAGTGGACGATATGCAGGTGAAATGGAGGTTAATAGAGCAAAGGCGTGGAGAAACTCCTGCCATTCCTCGGGAAAAAGTTAGAACCAAAAATACATTTAAAAAATGGTTTCAAAATACTCTTAGAGTCTGGAATAAAGTCAGCAGGGATCTTAAGATTCAGAATGAACTGCTGGTACTGAGACAAATAAAAGCAGATCCCAACTTTATCCCAAACAAAGAGGAAACTCTGGAATCAGAAAGGGTTGAGTATATTTGGACAGTTTATCAACCACAAAGGAATTGTGCAATTTGAATCATTACAGAGAGAATATGATCTGCCACATTCTTATTTATTTTTTAGATATTTACAAGTCAGGAGTTACATTGAAAATAGTGATATAAAGAAGAAAACTATTACAGATCTTCACCCTATGACACAGTTTTTGGTCAAAAATTATAAGTGTGGGGATGTTAAGCATCAAATTTCAGCGAAACATAATATCCTGCAATAAACCAGAGGAACTGAGAGAAAAAACAAGATGGCAAGAAGAACTCCACTTAACACTGTCTAATACTGAATGGGAAAACATAAGTCTATCACCACACAAGACAACAGCATTTCAGTTTTATAACATCTGTTCAACAAGCCAGACTCCAACAATCAGTAACATGAAATTGTTGGAGAGACTATGGAGAAAACCAAGCTGATTATAATCTCATCTTTTGGTCTTTGGTTGGTTTTAAATACTTACTGGAAATACAGTATATTTGTGTAGAAATTAAAAATGTTTTCACAGAAGACGCAGCTATAACAAGACAAAAAAAAAAAAAATCTAACAAGATGAAAAAAGATGTTACAACACTAAAAACTCAAAAGATGTAACTGTAACAAGACGAAAAATTAACAAGACGAAAAAGACACTACAACACTAAAAACTACGTAGAAGACATAATCATAACATGACAAAAACTACATAAAAGACATAATGTAACAAGACGAAAAATCAACAAGACAAAAAAGACACTGCAAAACTAAAACCTATGTGATAGATGTAACGTAACAAGACAAAAACTACATAAAAGACGTAAAAAGACAGAAACAGCAAAGATGTAAAAGACAAAAGATGAAACAAACAGAGAAGGCTAGGTGTAAAGTTTAGCTTTTCACAGAAACACAGTAGAAATGTCCATCTGAGGCGACTTTTTACTTTTAGACTTTTTTCTACACAAGTGTCATAGTTTAGTGCTCATTTGCATGCTAACACTCTAAACTAAGATGGTTCAACACGATCAACATTATTCCTACTAAAAATAACATTTTTAACATTGTCATTGTGAACATTCAAGCATGCTACTGTTAGCATTTCTCTCAGAGTTAGCATTTCTGCACCTAAGTACAGCTTCACAGAACTGCCAGCATGACTGTGGACTCATGCACTGTGTCCCAGTTCCATACTTCCATACCAGACTGATCGTAAGCCGGCTTTCAGTATGTAGGTTAGTGTGTTCTATTAGAAAAATTACAACATAAAGTCTAGTCAAAGCAGACAGAATACATAACCTGCTGAATGTGGTCCATTTTCAGTGTTCTGTGTTTGTGTCTCTTTTTGAAGTTTAATTGCCAGTCACTCTCTAAAGTTTAAGTTAGATTGACAACTAACATCTCAAGTATTGTATAATTAATAAAATTATATAAAACAATAAGGTATATTGATACTTTTGTATACTAACGGCTAAAACAGTCTATATGAGGATTATTATTCAGTGCATACTGTACAGTATGTATGTAATATGGCACACTGCTTTAGTCTTTTTCACGACTTAATGCTACATGCAAGCTCAATTAATTTCCCTTCATTTCCTGAATCATCTGACATGAACATTCATTCTCAAGTCAACACTTCATTCACCAGATCCACTTTATTTGAACCAATCAGACAACATCCAGTCAAGTTGCAGGAGAGAACCGTGAAGAACTAACATGACGTTACTGAGCTCCAACCTGAAATATGATAACAAACATCATTTTGTTCATGTACAAAAAGTATCTGGTGGTCAATGAAAAATGAATTGCAGAATGAAAAATGTGCTTGTTAAAATTACAGACAGAGACGCAACAATTTCCAACTTTGTTTCACGTTTGAAGTTGCACAAAGAACGGTAAGTCGAGGCTAATGCTGCGTTCCATTTACCTCGGAAATCGGAAGTCGGAGCTGGGAATGACGTCACAGCCGAGTTATCAACGTTCCAGTTACAAAGTCGGAAAAAAGTTGCCAACCGGCATCAAACGGGAAGAAGAAGATGGAAAACAAGATGGCAACGTCTACGAAAGCTATTCTCGCGTTTGCCTTGTCTGAATATAAGCCATTGTTAGCACGCCCTGCGTTGTAGTTCGCACATACCACATGAAAAATGTAAATAACACTATAGCAGTATTTCCATATATATACATCGAACAATACTATGTATACAGCTGATTTAGTGCGACAAACACTAGTCAGAAGTGCTAATAAACGGAATATTACAGGAGCTTCTACTGTTTACACCTGGGGCAGCCATCTTCAATTGTCAGCTCGGGGGTGGTGAGGATTCTCTGACTTTCTGACTCGGAATTCCGACTTCAGGGGGCATTCCAGTTGAAATTTCCCACTCGGAACTCGGAAATCCTGACTTCCCAGTACAAATGGAATGCAGCATAATATCAACATAGTTAGCAAGCTAATGCTTAGCTAATGTTAGCTTAGCAGCTAAGTAACTGTATTCTGAAAAACTGGATTCTGCAATACTGTTTTCCTGTGAAACTCCAGCAGTGTTTTGTGGACAAAAACATAAACCAGACCTTCAATCAGCATGAGAGTGAGCAGATAATTGATCATTTCTGAGTGAACTATCTGTTGGCCTAAAATTTTAAACTATTCCATTTAACTTCTGTTAGAAAGTCACAACACTAACAAAACTACTAAAACTTGAATCAAATCTTAAGTTAAGCTAAACATATCTGTAGAAAAATAAAGACAAAACTCCAAAGATAAACTGAAAACAATGTCATAACCAGCAGAAAAAAATAAGAATTAATAAAATCTTAATCATATAATGTAATAAAGAAGAAAATACTAATGGACTTTTGTGTTACTGTTGAATAATACTTAACACCATATTTTGAGTGTCGTTTTTCACATTAGTTCACACCAGTAAACTGGCCAAATGACGTCCTCAGATATTAGAAACAAAAATGTCTCCGTTTAAGACAGTGGGGATGATAGAGACTGTTGTTCAGCGCTGCAATGCACAGTGGAGATGTGGGCAGCATCATGTATCATTCATACAGAAACAGAATAGCAACCAGTATGTTCATTTTTCTTGTGTACTAACTGCCAAGACTGCCAACATGTATACACAGTGTATCTGTTAAAGAATCATAAGTGGATACAGTGTATGTTTGGATGAGATTCTTTTCAACAGCGGCTGACTGAGTCTGGAAAAGTGAAACACTTAAATTCCTTAAATGCCAAAATTTTACACAGGCATGTCTCAACAAAGTCCAACCACATCATATTATTCATGTATTACCAGAGACATAACACAGAAATATTAATCGTAATGATTTGATCATAAAAAACTATGACGTAACTCTGTAGAGACATTGTTTTGTGGTGTTTTCCATTGAGAAAAGAACACAGTTGAGCCCAACCCAGACACAATCCGTGCCCTGCAGGCAGAGTTTGAGTTTAGACTCCTGCTGATCATCTCCTGTGGAGAGGAACAGTAGCCTGAGGGCCAGCTGAGTACACACCTTATGTTTTCCTCCATTCTCCGCAGACACACTGACTAAGTCCAAGTACAGGGTGTGTCCTGTGACTCAACCTGTGCACATACAACTTCAGACAAGCACCGTCACGCCTTCAATCAGTCTGGAGAATAACTGTAGCTGTGATTTCTTTCTTAGTAACAGCCTGCTGTTTCCTCTCTCTCAGCTCAGGCCCCTGGTAACAGTCAGATCGAGCCAAGCCTGCTTTATCAGAGTTATTGGTATCATAAGGTGGTAAACATCACAAAGGAGCAGATAAGATAAAAAACAAACACAATTACAACCTAACGTGAACGTGTTAATAATGTAAAGTATATAAAATATGGATGAAAAAAAACCTTGAAAATATGGACACACACACACGACACACGCCACACACACACACACACACACACACACACACACACACACACACACACACACACTGTGATAAGTTAAGTACACCCGTGGTACACCAGGCAAAGATCTTCTCCAGGGGCTGCGCCCGTTACATAAAACTACTTAGGCTAAAGTTTTCCTTAAATCTTAATTTAAGGGTGCCTTAGGAAAAAAACAGTTGCATAAAATCACCCTAAGGATTTCCTATGGATGCTGTGAGGGAAAATCCTTTAATCTCTACCCATATGTGACCACTTTCCTCCCATAACAGTCCATTAAAAGTGAAATAATTTGTGGAACATTAGACAATGGCTGAATTAATTTTGACTGATGATGAGGAAGACATACTAAGACACATTTTTTGGACAGAAAACCCACTGGACACTATGAGCCATCCTAAC
This sequence comes from Lutjanus argentimaculatus, assembly GCA_034769285.1. Classification (NCBI taxonomy): domain Eukaryota; kingdom Metazoa; phylum Chordata; class Actinopteri; order Lutjaniformes; family Lutjanidae; genus Lutjanus; species Lutjanus argentimaculatus. The sequence continues at coordinate 28,713,140 of JAWZSL010000014.1, forward strand.
ACCTTGTTAGAGAGGACAGATCTGATGTTAGCACGAGCAACTTTGTAGCTTGCTAGCCAAATATTAACGCAGCTAACTTATTGAAACTCAGCAGCTTTTTGTTGATGATTGATCTCCTTTCTTGCTGTCACACTAATATTTTCATATTTTTGCATTTTGCAGCTTCATTTATGGTTTGTTTTATAGCAGAATTCTCACAATGATTTTGTCAGTTACAGAGGCCTTAGAGGCTTTATGCAACACTTTAAGTGAACCCCTTAGCTCAAGAAAGATTTCACTCAGGGGACAAACTTAAGTTTGAAACTTAAGGTGGTTTATGCAACTGGGCACTGGTTCCAACGGCAAGGTCAAGTTTTGCTGCTGGTGACCATCACCGATATCACAAACAACAAATAAATTCTGTGATGTATATTCACCCTGAAAGTAATTTAATATATTTATTTTCAAGTAGAGGCGCACAGGCAACATCTGCATGAGCTGTCACATTGTTTGTGGCTGCTGCAGTTTCTTTAAACAGCTGCGAACAGCTCGGTGCAAACTACAATGTAAGCTTAAAATGACTGACAAGTAGAAAAAGGAGAAAGTTTGATGCATTTACTGAAAGAAATTGTAGACTTCGAAATATCAGCCAGTGGTTTGTAGCAAGTGGATTTGCTTGTAACATATTTCTGTCTTCAAAATTGACACAAAAATGTGAATAATTCCCTTTAACACTAACTTATAAAATTTTACCAGCAGCACGCAGCAGTTCGTTTGTTCTACCCATTTTTGTGTATGTACAAGTCTGTGCATTCTAGACCAGTGTTTCTCTACCCTGGTCCTCAGAAACCACTGCCCTGCATGTTTAAGATGTTTCCCTGCTCCAACACACCTGATTCAAATGATCAGCTCATTATCAGGCTTCTGTGGAGGCTTGATGATGAGCTGATCATTTGAATCAGGTGTGTTGGAGCAGGGAAACATCTAAAACATGCAGGACAGGGGTCCCTGAGGGCCAGGATTGAGAAGCACTGTTCTAGACCATGACCTAAAACTTGTAAAATTACCAATATGTGATTCATTAACACTTAGTGAAGACCTTAACAAAGACTTATTGTGTACAAACTAACCACTTTTACCTCAAACTCACGTGCTAAATATCAGCCAAAGAATATCTCCCTCTAAAGCTCCTTTCAGAAGATTAAAATTAGAATACGTTCCCGTTCCCACCACTTCTCGCCCTACTTGTACTGCCTTTCTGATTTGAAAGAAAAAACACTTTTGAACAACAAAGTCAGAATAGTCACAGTGGCTGACGCAGAGTCACAGACAATCTAATGTAGCTAGTGGGTACATTGGATAAAAGCCCCGACCCCCCCCCCCCCATCCCATAGTGAGACACTGAAACAAATACTATGAAAGAGAACTTCCATTTAGATATCTCACCAGACCGCTCTATTTACTGCTGTGGTGAGATGAGTAGGTGAGTGCAGGGCCCTGATGCAGATATCATTACTCTCGGCCAATCAGGGATGGTGCGATGGTATAAGTGCCTCTGTATTTACAGAAGCAAAGGGGCAATTCCCAGATACCCCTTTTCCACCAACATGGCATGGGTTCTGTTTGCGCCTATCTTTGAGCTTTTGGAGCATTTTGACCATAAATAAATTGGTTCGGAACATGGAAATTGGTTCCCAGCTGGAACTAAAAAACAATAGGTTTTCCTTGAAATGGGCTTGTCAGAACAGGAGAAGAGCAGTTGAAGATAGAACAGTTGCTGTAATAATGTAGTGTCTGCTCCTCTATGTGCTGTAATGACTGGCCTATGCACAGTTAGGGACAGTATTTCTCTGATATCAGCAGATGATTCAGAACAAACATCCCTACACTTCCTGTGCTGCTGCACATCAGTCACCATCATGAGTGTGTGCAGTACGTGTGGGCCACTCCGTGAACTGTACCACCCACTCTGACCACAGGTCACAGCGTGTGTGCTGCAGCAGCAGACATGCCGCAGGGTAACTAGGTTGTCACAGCCTTTCCCCTGATTTGGTGACTGCTGATGTGGAAGATACACATGGACTCCATGAGCTCAGTGGGAACCCTAGAACTAAAAAACAATAGGTTTTCCTTGAAGTGCGAACCAAAGTGGACTTGTCATTTTCATTTTTAGTTTGTTGTACATTGTGCACCACCATCTATTGATGATCCCTGATTACAATTATTAGAATGATGAGGGGTTATAACTCCTCTTTTCCCTTTTTCTTTTCCTTTCCCTAAACTCTTTGGACTGAGAAATGATAATGAGGTGTGGTTAAGGTGTGTGTTACTGAAATTACATCGCTGGAGAAGTTACTGATATGATGAGACTTGCGTGAGTGTGTGCTGGTGTGTGAGTGAGTGGCAGTTGAATAAGTGTTGTGATGCCAGCAACTGCACTGACAAAACGATGGAGATGGAGCTCTTCACTCACGACAGCAGGGGCCACCACTGGTGAGGCCTGGGACGTAGGACCTGCTAACTGCTAGCCTGTGGCTTGGTAAACTAGCCCGAACCCTGTTTCTGTGTTCTGTTGAAAACCAGTTGAGTTGTGTCTCATACACACTCCAGGCTAGGGCTAGTATCTGAAAGATAAAAACCCTAGACTATGGTTCTGCTCAAAACTCAAAAACCAAGAATCTTTAACAGAAATGGTTCAAGAACCATTTGGTGTAAAAGGGGGTAATAGTGAGATATCTCACTCATGCTGCTCAAAGAATCAGGGTTATGGAAGTAACCTAGACAGTTAGATTGATTTGTCATAGCAGTAAAAGCACCGGTGTGACTAATGATGATTATAATGATGATTCCATTTCATGTAGGTGTGCCATTAAACACTCAGTGAGCATGCATGCACAGAAGCAGCGCCTGGATATATGAAATATCCATGCACCCATTTAGCAGTGTTATTAGCGACACCTGTGTCAGTCTGAGAAATCTGTTCCCAGATCCCAGCAGTGTTATAAATACTGGCAGTTTAATTGGCCAACTAAGACAAAAAAGAAGACAACTAAGTTTAAAAATCGTAATGTTTAAAAAGGCAAGTCACTTTTCATTTATTTTACCATAAACGGACAGGTTTGTCTTGTTTGATCATTTCATTAACAATTAATTAACACCTTCTAATTAGTTTTTTAAAGGGACAGTTCACCTCAAAATCAAAAATACATATTTCTCCCCTGGTCTGAAGTGTTATTTATTTATCAATTTTTTTAGTGTGAGCTGCAGAGTTTATGTCTGCCTTCTCTCTAATATAATGGAACTAGATGACACAAGCACTACGGCTTCATGGAGGAACTACTTTAATTACTTTCTTTCCTACTAGAAAGAAAGAAGTTCCTACGTGAAACTGCTGACAGCAAGGTCTGTGGATTATCTTGAGTAACTGGCTCATGATTTCTGGATAGAGACACTGGTTTGAAGTTTTCTAGATTTATTTTGTGATGCTTTGAGCACTGCAATCCAAGTGCCATTTAGTCTCATTATACCGGAGAGAAGGCAGACAATATCTCCAACACTCTGCAGCTCACATCAAAACTGATGGATAAATAGTGCTACAGGCCAGAAGAAAAATATGTATTTTTGATTTTGGGGTGGAGTGTCCCTTTAAGAGCAGTTGAAGACAGAACAGTTGCTGTAATAATGTAGTGTCCGCTCCTCTACGTGCTGTAATGTCTGGCATACACACAGTTATGGACAGTATTTCTCTGATATCAGCAGATGATTCAGAACAAACATCTGTGTACTTCCTGTGCTGCTCCACGTCAGTCACCATCATGAGTGTGTGCGGTACGTGTGGGCCACTCCGCGTACTGTACCATCCACTCTGACCACAGCTCACAGCGTGTGTGCTGCAGCAGCAGACATGCCGCAGGGTAACTGGGTTGACACAACCTTTCCCCTGATTTGGTGACTGTTAATGTTGAGGATACACATGGACTCCATGAGCTCAGTGGGAACTTTGTGGTCACCTGTATGGCTTCTATCCAACCTGCAGCTGCTCTGCACCAACCTGATAACAGGACGATTCTGAGAAACATCACATCACGTGTTCAAGTCTTGTTTCTTTTTTTAGTCTTTGATATCATCTTGACCTTTGGCTCAATAACACCATAAATATTTTGATGTAATTTTCTTTCCTGCATCATTTTGTAGTGTTTCTTTAAGCATATTCAGTAAAGTATGAGTAGATGTCATATTTTTGGCTATTTTACAACACTTCTCAGAGGCAGACTTAATGTCATTACTTGAGAGACTTGAATACTATGGATAATACAGTGGATATAAGACTATGAAACCTTAATTCTCTCTGAGTATTGACAGTGGTGGAAAGAGTGCTGAAAATCTGTGCTCAAGTGCAAGTACTGTTACATTACAAAGCTATTACTCAATTACAAGTAAAAGTACTTGTGTTAGAAATATACTTCAGTAAACATACAAAGTATTCATCTCAAAAACTACTCAGCTACTCTGAGTATTTACTTCTTAAGTTACTTCTTAACCGATGATGTTTAGCAGCATTCAATCAGAGGGGTTTCTGTTCTCTTTGAGTCTTTGGTCTGAATCTCTCCCAACTCCTCCTCTGTTCTGCTCACTGCTCTACAAATTATGTGCTTTTTTTTTTCATTTTCAATTTATTTCTGGGTTATTTTGTCATTTTTTTCTCATTTTAAGTTGAAGTTTCCTTATTCAACAAATGGCTCTGCCAGACAGAACAGATATTGTAATTTCTATTGCTTAAATTCTCAATGTTGTTTAATCAATTAATTATTAATCATTAACATCCTTACTGCCTGTGCTGCTGCTGGTTTTTCGTCCATATGTCCTGATTTTCATTGGCCCGGTTGTGATCAGATCACCTGATTGGCTACAAAAATGCAGATGAAAGGTTTGGATATAAATTCATGTTGTACTCAGTAATCAATTATGATTTTAAAAGTAACTAATTAGATTGCTTAGTGTAATGAATACTTAAGTATGAGTAAAAGTACAAACTTGAAAATCTTGAAACTTAATTACAGTAGCTTGAGTATTTGTAATTAGTTACTTCCACCCCTGTTAACCAGTATCCTTGTCTTGTTTTCTGAAATTTTCTGATGAAATTTTCAATGTTTATTTCTCACACTTTTATTTAGCTAAAACTAAGCAGCTGTGTTAAAATTATGGTTTTGATAATGTATATTACCTACAGTAGATGAGGGCGACATGCCCCCAGTTTAGAGGAGCAGCAGGAGTACAGGTGTAGGAAGCTGAACAATTGACTGCTGTGGACAGGGTCAGCAGCAAAACCGATTTTAGACACAGAAAAACATTTTAAAAAATCAGTTCAGTGCATGCTATATCTATAGTATTTTCTACCTTGCTGTTAGACAGCCTTTTACAACAGGAAATGTCCAAATATCACTCTCTCCAAAGCCACCAGACTCCTTAAATTTACCCCTCAGGCAAATCCAGACTAACGCTTTACAAAACCAAAGTCACACAATGACACAAACAAACTAACAGACAGAGGTAGTGTTTTTTTTTCCAAGGACTTTTGGCACACCCCTTTTGAACAAACACTTGCTGTGAGACTAGGTAAGCCCACCCCCTAGCCTGAAAGCCATGCAGAACAGCCAATAACAAAACTATATTCCTGCAGGCAAAAACTGAAAGAAACATTGTGGATTAAATGTGTTTAGTGTGCACAGAGTTTTCTTCAATGCACTGCAACTTTTAAATGTGCAAATACACACACACACAAAAAAACAACCAGTAATGAACAATGAAGAAAATATCTTCACCACTTAGACAACAAATAAATAAATAAACTAAATAAACACATCAATCACTTGTCAGAAAAGGTTGAGCTAATATTGTTATATTGGGATAGTAATATTATCAGACATATTGGCTATGCAGCTACCAGTATCTCATCGATTTCTAGTGGCCTGTTTTGCAGCTTTTCAATGCAATATATATGCTGTCCAAGTGGTGGGAATTTTTGTCAATTTGCTTGTGTTTTGTGACCATTTCCTAATATTTTATTGTAATACTGTATGTGGAAGGGCAGAGTGTCAGTACTCCATTGGTATCAGTATCACTTTTAAGGTGCTGACATTGTTATTGATGTTACTTTTGTGTGGTATAATATGTAGTATTTGTTGCATTTTAATATGTTGTGACTTGCTGCTACCATAGCCAGGTCTCTCTGGTAATCTCAACGGGTCTTCCTAGTTAAATACAAGTAAAATAAAAAATAAAATAAAATTGGCACTGGTATTGTAATTTTTTGCATGATACCCAGCCCTAATATGTGGTATGGTACAGTACTGTACATTGTTATGGCACTGATATGACCTCACTCGTTAACAGGCTACGACGTGCGCTCGCTGCCATAATGCAGTATTAGTAAGAACATTAGTGAGACTGTTGACTGTGACAAGCCTGTACACAACTGGGTCAAAGTTACTGGCTCAAAGCCTGATTTTTTTCAGTGTCCAGAGCCTGGCCTCCATTCTTCATGAATATTCAGCTGCTGTGGGTGGAGACTGGTGGGGCTATAAATGACCACAGTGTCCAGTAAAGGTGTGTTCTTGCCACAAACTGGAACTCAGGAGCAGAGCGAACTTGTGACCAGAACAAACAACAAACCACATCACAGTAAGTTATTATTTTTCTGTGTGTATAAACTTTGTGTTAAACTCATTAGACTGCTGTTATATGAGTATATTTTCAAATGGCCAGAAGTTGGATATGGCTTACAACATGTATGTCAAGGTGGTTTGAGATGAGTTTGTTTTTGCATTTAATTCTAACATATTCTGTGTTAAATACATTTTATAACATATAATAACATGTGAATCTAGGAAAGTGATCAGTTTAAAATGCTGTTCCATTATTTTTGCATATTTCAGTAGATGTGCCACCTGGTCTAATGACTGCAAGTTCACAGAACCCAAGTCTGACCTGTTTAAATGGCCAAACATATACAGACAAACATCTGCATTTACAATGATATTAAACAGACAAACATCTGCATATGTGAAAACAGCTGGAACCACCTGATGTTTCCTGGTTTTGCTTGACTATAACATATTTTGTGATACATTTTTGTTCATTTTTACAGATCTAATATAGACTCTTCAACCCAGCATTGTCTCAGCTGCAGTGAAGATGGAAACCATGCAGGAGTTCATCCCCTTCGCCAAAGAGATGCTGAGTCAGAAGCCCAGCCGGGGTCTTCTGAAGGTCTACTTGGTGGGCTCGGTGTTCGCAGTGCTGGGGACGGTCATTGGCCTGGTGGAGACCGTGTGTCACCCTTTCTCCTCTGGTGAGCCGTTGGATGCTGAGATGGTCCTCATGTTGGCCCGGGAGCAGAGGACAGTTGAGGCTGAGACACAGCGCAGTGTGGGGGGCCAGGAAGAAGAAGAGGAGGAGGAGGAGAAGGAGGAGGAGGAGCTGGCTCATAAAAATGGGGCCGAGACCCAGACCATGACCCCTCCAAGAGCCACAGACTGAGCCAGAGGAGCTCGGCCAATCGGCTGCATGCTTCATAAAGGGGTCAGCAACAAGTGACTTGAGATATTCATAATAGGGAACTGCTGCTGCTGCACAGTGTGAAGCTTTATACACAGCCAAATAAGAAGTGGCTGAGCTGCCTGCCATTCTGCATTGCTTATTGATGATGCCTTCAAGTGCTGTCAGAAATGTTTCTTAGTATGCCTTATACATTGGGCACGCATGGCAGACCCCCAAAGGGCCCAGTGACAGCCAGCATGGAGGGGCTGAGACTGTTTGACAAGTACCCGATGTCATGAGAGCACAGAAGTCTGCACACTGGCCTATCAGTGAAATGTACATGAACCAAGTCAGAGCACTGTTTTTATGGTTCCACAGGGATCCCTCACATGGTTTCTTTGGGTCCCAGCAAATAATGGAATTGTTAAATGTCACAATTATGTAGTTGAAAAACTACAAAATGCATCTCATATTCATTCTGAAGTCATCTTTCTTTGCCAAGCAGTGGTCTATAGGTTAATATGAATCTAGTCAGGGCAACAAGACATGAAAACCCTGAAGTAAATAAATTATGTGTGTTCTATAAAACCTTTTTTTCATTCTGCTGCTAGAACACAAAGTTTGGAAAATAACAGACAGAAAAAAATGACTTTTTACAGGGACCATTTTGTTCATATTTTCTGATTAAGACTGCAGGACTTAACTTTAGCAGTTTGTGAGGAGTACCTGAAGGCAGCATGGTGTTGAAAGTCTGCCTGGCTGCGGTAAGCTGCTGTGTAGCACCGCCTGTTGTCTGGTGGGTGCATCTGATCTGCCACTCCACCCACATACTGTGTTCAATGAGACGAATGTTTGTTGATGTGTAAATACTGTAAATATACAATCTTTTTTCATACCAATAAAGTTCATTTTATTTATTAAGTCTGGTTTCTCTCTGGTTTAATCCTTCTAATATTTGCTGTGCATTTGATTATCAAGTCCTAAGATTAACCACAGATGAATTACTGCAGTCTTATGAGTATGGAAATTCTACAAGTGAAGTGAGATAGTCTGTATAGTTTCACTTGTTAACTAAGAAATAACTTTCATTTTGTTTATATTAACAGTAGTTCCTGAAAGATGTTTTGAAAGCAAGATTAACTTTTACCCTATTAGCAAACTTGGGTTTAAAGAAAATTATTTTTATACAGGGGTAGACAGAAATTGCTCTTAAGATAGAGGTTTTGGTAACACTTTAAATATGGGTACAAATCATATACTTAAAGGTGAAGTCAGTGAAATTTGTCTGATCTGTTCGTGAATGCATCAGGACTTCAAATACCAACATTTTGGGTTGGTGAAATGTCCCATGCACCAGCAAAACATTGAGGAAAAAAAGGAAAAAACAGGTTTAGGACAGGGTCTCAGCCACATATTTTTTTAGGGAAAATGTTGCAGATTATACCTTTAAGTAATGCTTAACTAATGATAATTTAAAACTTGAATTAATGCAGGATGTATGATGAATTCCTGTTGCTCACCACTAACAAATGTTCAAGACTTCACACTTAATAGATCATGGGTTAAGCAAGGTTGATTCACAGTTACTTCATACATGAATTGATAAGCAATCAAATTAGCTGCATTTCAGTTAAATAAAACTTTATTTCAGACCCATGTATTTGCTCAGCCACTCTGAAAGCAGAGCAGCACCCGATCTCATAGAAATATACATTTACATAAATACAGTTACATAAATAAACTTTTTTGTTATTGAAATCCAGCTAACTTGGAGGCATATCAAATAACTGTGAATTTTTAACTGATGATTAAAAGAGAACCAATCACATAACTCAATCATTTGTTTGTGGTGACCAACAAGAATTTATGATACTGTACATCCTGCATTAATTCAGGAGTCATACATATTATTTTTGCATGTTACTGACTCACCAACAGTTTCATCCACCAGGCTGTGAGACTGCTGAACTCTCTCCCCTCCCCACCCTCAGCCACCAGGCTGTGAGACTGCTGAAGTCTCTCCCCTCCCCACCCTCAGCCACCAGGCTGTAAGAACTGCTAACCCCCATTACTATTTTAGCTCTTGTGTTTTTTTTTGTTTTTTTTTTTTTAGTTATATAGACTATATTTTTAATTCTTTAATTCTATTTTAATTCTGTTGTGCCTGTGCACTTTATTGTTTGCCTTGTCCTGTCTTGATGCCCGTCGCATGGGATAGTGAGAAACGTAATTTCGATTCCTTTGTATGTCAAGTGCATGTGAAGAAATTGACAAATAAAACTGACTTTGACTTTGATATAGTACATTTCTGGTTCTTTGAAAAGTCCAAATTTAGGCTAATTAGCTAATTTTGGTTTTAAGAAAATTATTTTGGCTTTTTTTAGCCTTTTGATTTTGTTAGGAGAGTTTTATATTGACAGGAAATGGGGGAGAAACAGAGGAAAACACACAGCAAAGGGCAACAGGCTGGAATCAAACCCACAGTCACTGCTGAGGATTCTCAGCTTCTGAACATGAGGTGTGAGCTCTACTGACTGAGCTACCAGGACAGCCAGAATTTTTTTTATTTTGACACTATTGACAAAAATAGTTGTTAAGTCAGAGATTTTTTTTTTTTCGCAATGTAATTTCACTCACTATCCATATACTCACATTCATACCAGTGATCACATCATGGAGAAGTGAGCTGACTTACATCATATTTGTGTGTCACATGCAGCTCTTTCTACAACTCTCAGTGTGTTTGGTTTAAGGTAAAGAACAAACATATCCTGCAGCCGTGGTCTCTGAGAGACAGACAGTGTTATCAGGACAGCTGCACTGGCCTGTCCAGAGACATAGTCCATCTGTTTGCTTGTTATAACAGTCTATACATTATGTCTGTGTACATGTGTGGGTTTATGCAATATTTGTGTTGCAGTTATCTACTGTTCCTCTGGGCTCACTTGTGCATCCTGACAGACCTTTTCCTCACAGCAAACATTTTGTCCAGTGGCACAGGTGTAGCTAATAACATTACTAATACCTTTATTCTATTAATATTAAATAGACCCTTTTCACAGCAGCCACACTGGTATGAAATAAACGGCCTCATAGAAGTGAAATTTTACAGTTCTTCATATTATAAACTACAAAAATTTGTAAAAGTCAGTCAGTTGGTAATTTCAAACTCATTATATTGAGCTGAGACAGATTCATTCTCTTCGTGATTGCTCCAAGTTAAAAGGTAAAGCTCTCAAAAAGCTCTTGTTCACCTGGTGTGTAATTTCAGATGAAGATTTTGTCTTTTCAGTGAGGTGAACCATCATATGCTCCCATCTCTGCCAGCACTTCACCAATGACATTTTGGATAAAGTATGAATCCAGTGTTCTTGCACTCTTTGGGTTTTCATTTGGAGTTTTGTCTGAGATTCCAAATGTGGCAGCAAACCGCTTGTTAGACCTCAGTCCAGCCTTAATGCCCAGCGGACACTCTTCATTGTTAAATATTTTGAAGAATTTCCACACAAATCTAGTGACAGACATTGTGTTGTGTTAGTCTAATTCAGACAGGAGAGCCACAAGTTACTGTACTAACTGAATTAATGGTCAGAAGTGTTCGATGCTTGTTAATCAATTAAATAAAACACTTGGTGTGCCTGGCTGAAAAAAAAAAACTATGCCTCATTACGTAAATTAATTATTAGGAATAATATAGCACATGCCGGTACTTTATTTGTTATCCTCTTAAACACCAATGAAATTTATTAGTCTATGGCAGTTTTACAACTACATTTCTTCTTGCTTTGCCTCAGGATTGGGTGCTACACACCCATCTTTAATTTTAGTGGGCACTGAGTTTTATGCCTGTAGATGGTGCCTGCTTGTATCAGAAAAGTTGAACTTTTGGTGTGTCAGTGCTCTGGCAAACCCTACAAAAGGACAACGTGAGAAACTCTGCAAAAAGCTGATTGAAGAGCACAAGTCAGGAGGAACAGAAGTCTCTGAGCATCCCATAGAGCACAATCATTAAAAAGTCGCATAATACAACATACAGTATGTACACCACAAGAAAAACCTGCATCCTGAAGCTTTTCATTTCAACTCAGGTTGTCCTCACAGTCAGTAAATCCATTATCAGTGAACTCCAGTCAAGAACCAAATTTAGCCTGTATGGTTATTGAAAGTACAGTTAACTGCTCCCACACAGTGTGCTACTGCACTCTGGTGTGGACTTTCTGCCCTGAACCCCCCTGGTGTTTTGATGGCTCGCTGCAGCTTTTATAGGGTCACTGAGTCACTCACAGGTCCGGCAGCGTGGCTCTCTGAGATAGCACAGCAACAATGGGACAATGCTGCCTGACACGTGAACACACATGAGTGGGAGGCCAATATAACCCTGAGTCAACATGATACTCTGCTCTAAGAATAGTTTGACTGATGGCCTGCGTGGGGGCTCTAAAGGATGACCCTTAAATCTCTGTACACAGTTGACCTGTGAGCCCCCATAAACTGTGTGACTGTGTGTGAATCAGCAGTGATGTCATGTAAATGTTGAATAATTTTAACTGTGACGTCTAGCTGATCAATATGAAAACAGAAAAGATGATGACATTTACAGACTTGTGTTCCTGCACAAGCAATTTAATACAGACACAAAGTCCCTTGAATCACTTCAGTGTTTTCCCCTAATCTACAAGCTAAGGGGAATGGCCGTAAGAATATTATTTTAAATTAATCATTAAGGCAAAGACAGGCTTGATAGAGATTACTGAGTGGGCCTACTTGGGACATACCCAGGGGCCCAAAGCGTCAGCCCCCTCCCTGGGCTTCACCTGCAAAGTGTTGCTCACTGTCACAAATCAACTACAATGAGATGTGAAATGGCCAAGAGAAGAAGTAAAATTGCCACAAACAGACCAAAAAAAGACCCAAAATGACCACAAAGAGTCACAAATTGACTACAAAAAAGTGTGAAACAACCACACAGAGACCAAAACAACTACAAATAGAAACAAAACAACCCAAAGAGATACAAAATCACCTACAGAAACCAAAACAACTACAAAGATACACAAAAATCACCACACAAGAGACCAAAACAACTCCAAAGAGACACAAAACAACTACAAATGGAAACAAAAATAACTAAAAATAAATAAAATAAATAATAAAGAGACACAAAATAACCACAGAGAGACACAAAATATGTAGAGGTGCAAAATGACATAAAATGATCACAAAGAGACACAAAATCACCAAAAGTGTCACAAAAGACTACAAGAAAGTGCAAAACAACCACATGGAGACCAAAACAACTACAAAAAGAAAACAACCAAGAAAGGCACAAAATAACCACAAAAAAGAAAAAAGTAATGACAAAGAGATGTAAAATGATGAGTAAAGAGGCAAAACAATCAGAGACACAAAAAAGAGCAAAACAACTACACTGACCAACACATCAAGAGAATCAAAATGACCAACCCAAAACAATCACAGATGGCACAAAATAACCAGAAAAAGGCACAAAACAACTACAATTATAGCTGCTGCGCAGCAATGGTCGGGGCCGGGCAATTTTAGGCAAAATTAGGCAATTCTGAGCAACAAGCAGAGTGTAGGAAGATGAAAAAAAGGTGGCATTCTAATGTGCATTTTACATCAGTTGAGGCTTGAACTCACAATTTCTGGCACAAGAGACTCTGCATATTGACTGATAGCTAAGCCAAATAAACAGGGAAAAGAGACAAGGGATAACAGGGAAAAGTGTTGATAAAGAGTATTTGTCTCTTCCCAAAACTGCCTGGATCATAATTATTTTAACCTTAGTAGTCTCTAATCCACATAGCATGATGCCTGAACATAGGACTTTCACATTAGAATGTCCGTTCTGTCTTAGCTGAGGCTTGAACTCACAATTTCTGAGACTGAGGTCTGTCTTCTATCTCACTGAACTAATTGGCAAGTGACAGTACATGTGTGGCTTCAGGGTGCCAGACAGCAGCCATCCATGCCATGGAAAAGCAAATTTCAAAGTGAAAGTTCCAAAGCTGTAGCACATATGGTTGATTTGTTATGAATTTTCAAAGTTTTGAAATTTAGAGGTTGCTGTAGCGCCACCATCAGGACTATTGTCTTGTGTTTCCAGTTGAGGACATCTGGCATGGGACTGGACCTTTGTGAAAAGTTTGGGTAGATTTCTCATATGGAAATGTTGTACAAGCTGAGGCTTGAACTCACAATCTTCAACACCAAGAACCATCCTCTATCTCACTGAGCTAATTGGCAAATGGAAATGCTACTTGTAGCTTCACAAATTGACTAAGTCAGTCACCTGTGTGCAAGACAGCAGCTGTTAGCATGTAAAGGCAGATTTCAAATGGCTGTCAAAAATTCAGTTATTAAGACAAAAATCCCAAAATACACAAATTGCATCTAGACAGCATGGAGATGTTGGTTGATTAGTTTTTAACAATGATTTATTGGCTCCATAAGTGAAAAACTGATGTTTAAAAATGCCATTTTTGCATTGACTCCAATTGTTCACTTGAGAGTGAAATTCAAAATGCTGTAAAAAATTCAGTTTTTGAGATAAAATTCTGATATTTTCCAAACATCATCTACCATGACTCCAAAATTTTGTCATTTTTTAAAAATTAACATTGAAAAAGTATTTAGCAAGAATTTGCAAGTATATGTTTACAATACTGTTTACAGTCAAACATTTTGATGCACTGTAGGCTCAATTTTCGATAAATCAAAAATCTGTGTGGATCGTTTGTGTCGGACAGTCTGAAGATGCTCTGTAGCAAGTTTGGTGTCAATTGAGCAAAAATTGTGGGAGGAAGTTTAATAAGTTTTACAGTTTTTGAAAAAAACAGAGTGATGGACTTCATAATTTGCAATAGGTTTAAATGTACAAAAGTTTCTTCAGTATTGGGGCTACATTTTGGTGAAAGTTGCAAATCTGTAGCACATATGGTTGATTTGTTTGAATTTTCAAAATTTTGAACTTTAGAGGCTTGCTGTAGCGCCACCATCAGGACTATTGGCCTGTTTTTGCAGCTGAGACAATCTGGCATGGGACTGGACCAAAGTTTGGTGATTTTTCGCACATGGGAAGTAGGATTTCCTCAGAAGAAGAAGAAGAAGAAAGAAGAAAGAAGAACATTGAGGATAACAATAGGGTCCTGGCAGCTTAGGATGTTCGGCCCCTAACAAGATGCAAAATGACTACAAACGATGCAAAACAATCACAATGTCTGTGTGTCTTGCTCCCATGTAAGATAGATGAGGGAGACCATTACATATCTGTACCCAGGGGCCCGTTGTCTCATAATCTGTCCATGGGTGGCACAGGCAGGTTAAGTTAGATCTAATACAAGGCTTGTCTACTGCTCTAAAGCTGTTTAGTAGTAGCTGTATAAGTTTGTCACAAAGATGAATAAAGATTAATGAGACTCTGCAGGGGGGTAAACTCTGTTTAAGTCTAACAAATGAAAAGAAAATAATTTTCTGACATTATTACCTTTGCAAGAAGGCTCCCTGGTGTCAACATGTTTGACAAAATTATGAACCCTCCAGCTGCACAACTCACCAATTTAACAAGAGGTCAAAAGGTCAATTTTAGAAAGTCAAATCAAAGTGACAAAAGGGGGGAAAGATTTCTTTCTGACTTTCATAGAAACAGGGATTTGACTTGAAAGGTTGCCAGTGGATACCAGAGGCAACACACACAGTGTGAAGCTGCTGACTCTTTGCCAAACCCTCCCCAGTGTCAACCAAGCAGACTCTGAGTCAGATAAAGAACAACGGTCTGCCCGTGCTGCAGACAAGGATGTGATTACATCCTGCTTTGAATTGTGAGCTTGGTTTTAAAACCACCATGTGTGCCACCAACAGCTTTGAAAACTGTGTTGCCTGGTTTCGGTTGGGGTGTTCCACAGGGGTCAGGTCTTGTTCCTGTATTATTCTCAATTTGTATGCTTCCTTTGGGTCAAATAATCTGCAGGTATAATACTACTTTCCACTGTTATGCAGACGATGCGCAAATTTATGTATGACACTGACAAACGTTATCATGTTTTATCATCTTGTTCCTCTGATATAAAAATGGAGGTAACAAAACATTGTCCAGCTCAATGAATCCAAATCCAGATTCTTTTATTTGGCCAAAACCTGACCTCTGACTTGAAAAAGAATCGTGGGAACCTGCCCTGCAATGTCAAGCACTTCGCCCACAATTCAGGTCTGATTTTTGACTCGAAATCACCAAAGTAGCACAATCTAATAAAATTCAATAGCAGTCAAGTCTAATGAAGATTATTTCCCATTTGATGGTGCAGCCAAGTAAAGCTGCAACAATTCATTGATTACTAATCAATTATTAAATTGATTGCCAACTATTTTGATAATTGATTAATCTGTTTGGGTCATCTTTTAAGAAAAAAAAAAGTTTAAATTCCCCGATTTCTGTTTTGAAATGTAAATATTTTCTGTTTTTTTACTCCTCTCTGACAGTCATCATTATTGGTCAATATGAAAATAGTTATTACAGGAAAGACCTGAAAAATGGGTCCAAACATATTTGGACCTATTTTCCAAGTGTCAAGATTGTAACAGGATTAATTAATCGAAAAAAATAATTGACAAATGAATCAACAATATAGATATTTGTTAATTGCAGCCCATGGCATCTTACATTTCAATATGTCACTTAGTGTAACCAGTGTTTAGCTTCATTGACATGACAGAATATTCTGCATGTGAAATCATCATACATGGTAAAGTTTATTTTACTCTCATAACTTTGAGCAGCAATAGAACATTTATGGAGAAAAGTTTTGGTGTGAAGAAACAGCAGTACATTCTATTTTGCAGCATTTATTCAAACATTACAGTATGTACATAACAACAACAAAAGACAACTGCACTATTAATAAATCTACAAGTGCTGACTTGTTCACAAACAGTGAAAACATAATAGGTAAGAACTTTTTAGAATGGAAAAGTTCTTACATCTAAACTAATTCAAGCAAATTTTCATCATTTACATGCTGCTGCAGTTTGGTGAAAACAAATGTTTCGTTTCCGCTTGTATGCAAGATTTCAGATGTAACATAATAAATGTTGTATTAACACTATATTCCTTTCATTTACAATCATTTAGAAATAATATGAAACCCTATTAAAGCTGTATTACTTGATTTTTTTCGGCATTTGGGGAAAGTGGAAACACTACAAACACAACACTGACACATTATCACCATATAAAGTTATTATGGGAACTTCTCAGCAAATTTAAACTTCCAGCAGACATGTAGCAACCTGATGAAAGTCCAATATTCACTCCCATTGTAGCTCTGGTTTGGTCTCCACCATCTCCTGAAAGAAGTATCTGCCTCTTCAGCTGCTTAATACTCCACTACATCCACTAGCTGGTCTCTAATTGTGTCTATCTGCTGTTTGGTGTTGAGCAGGTTTTTGAGCTTTCTTCCAACTAACTGCTGAGAGCTAAAATAACAAAAGAGTGTGCTAAAAGAGTCTCAAAACTGTCCAAGGCAACTGCGAGTTTGGCAGACAGCTCTTTGTGATTGTGATGCATCAGTATACAGTTAAGTGACCCCTTTCACTCTACACTGAATTTGATTTATTGGTCAAAAATATTGATTAGTGCAGCTTTAAAGGAGGAATGTGTAAGATATGGCCACCTGTTGAAAGTAGGAGGTGGCAGCGTATCACCAGAGTAATCACTGACTTCCTGTCCTGTAGTCTTTGCTGTAGCTATTTATTGCTTGAGTTACTAGCTGCCATTAGCTCAGTTAGCCATGCTAGATGAGTGGGCACTTAGCTAACTTGTGTCTGCCAAGACTTGGAGCTCGGACCTGGAACTGTTGGTGTTGACTCCACAGGCACTGAAGCCAGTCAAATAAGCTAGTCTTAGTTCAGTACAAGAGAGAAACTTGAATTCAGAGGGCGCACTGTTGTATTTTTCGGTGTAATAAGTAACATGGGTACAAGAATATTTACTTTCTTGACATTTTGTGTGTTTTATTTTTTTATTTAGATAAAAAATCGCATAGAGCTTGTGAATGTAGCAAACCTGAGCTGTCCCCTCTAAACATGGAACTACACGGCAGTAGTAGCTTGCTATTATAATCTCTCACACTACTAATTCTTTGACTGTAATATCTGTTATGCTGTATATCTTATGTGTGTTAGTAAAGGTTTTAACTAAATCGCCATATCTTAAAGCTTGACACATCTTGAGACTGAACTGTAAGTTTTACTTCAGGCGACGATTATAAAGAGAGTCTAAAAACTAAGGTCTTAATTATGAATGATGGGGAAGAAAACTAAACTAAATGTTACAGGTATTTTGGGTTTATGCAGAAATACATACAGGATACCTTCCTCTCTGAATTCTGTGAGTTTATTTTGTTGATTGAAAAGAATCTGGGTTGTGACTGTTGCAAAGGATGTCCTCTTAGTACAAGGATTAGACAGAGGTACTGGTTTGCTCTTTCATATCTGCACCATACTAGATGTCTGTGACATATTGTACTGCTTTATTGTGTGGGTTTATTTTGTGAGGTTTTAACTAATCTGCCTATTTAATTGCACCTCTGAATGTTTTGACATGATAATCACATTTGTTCAGAGATTCAGCTAAGCCTACAAAGTGAGAGAGTCTATAGGAATCCGTGGCGTGACTTCTCCATGGTGAGCCATGCATTCTGAGTAAGCGGAGTTAAGTGGATCTATAGGCTACTGTACTTGATGTGTGTGTATGTGTTGTGTGAAGGGTGTACAGATGCACATGTGTTCCTGTACAGTCTCAGCAGAAAGCAAGACAGATAAAGAAGTCTGCATGCTTCAGTGCGCTGCAGCCTGGCAACCTGGAGGTCAGAGACGCATTGTTTGTTTAAGCATAAGGCCTTATGCCTTACCAAGGACACAAGTCAAAATCCCTCAAAAGAATGTACTTACACAATACACAGTGTGGCAGAGGGACGAAAGGTTATGGAGCTACTCCATCTAGAGGACGCCACAAAGAAAGTTTGCCTGGCGGACACATGAACACAAGTTGCCCCTCACATGGAGCATCAATCTGGGTAAAAGGAGGAGAAGACAGGGCTGTGAGTCTACTGTACGGTACAGTCTCTACTGTATGAAGCCTGGGAGAGAACAGAGCCAGATATACATTACAGGGACAGTTTGGCCCAAAACAAAATAAATGTTTTTCCTCTGGCCTGTAGTGCTGTTTATTCATCTAGATAGTTTTGGTGTGAGTTGCAGATTTTGAAGATATTGGCCATAGAGATGTCTGATGTCTTTCTCTCCAATATAAAGAAACTAGTGACACCACAAACAAACAAACAAAAAGCAAACAAAACATTTGGAAAACTGCACAGCAATGTCTCTGTCCAGAAATCATGATCTAGTTATCTCAAGATAATCCACAGACATTTTTGTGACAGTTTCATTAAGGAACTATTTTCTACCAAACCACACGCACAAACTGTATCATTGTGCTTTATATAGCTCAGCCAAGGACACTATTAATGTTAACATGCGTAACAAGCACGAGCCTCTCACCATGAGTAGATGCACGTTTCGCTCTGCATAGTGATACCGTTGGTGTTCAGTATAAAGAAAAAACGTTTCCTACAACATGTTGGATTTTTTAAAATTGATTCATTATGATTTTGTTTTATTTTGGTGCTTTTAGCACCACAAGCTGAGTGCCATTTAGTTCCATTATATTGGAGAGAAGGCAGACATCTCTACAGCTAATATCTCCAAAACTCTGCTAACTCACACTAAAACTATCCAGATGGATAAACGGCACCACAGGTAAGAGGAAGAAATACATTTGGTAATACTTTATATTAAGGTTCATATAATGAGCATTAGTTAATTCGTAATGAGGCCCTTATAAGATGCTATTATTAATAATATAATATAAACATGTTTATCATGAGCTTAAAAGACATTTACAAGCAGTAATAAGAAACTTGTTAACAATTCATAGACTGCCTTAAGAATGTCAATAAAAGCCTTATGAGATTATTATAATTGTTTATGATGGCATTACAAACACATATATTGAGTTTAACAAACTTACCTATTATGTCATTGTTAAACTTGCTAAGCTTTTGTTGTTGCTTTATTAAGATTTCCACAAACTTAAATATGGATTTATTAACAGTTAAGTATGCATTTTGGGTGTACCTGTTCTAATGTGTGAACAATGCTCATTGAGGTTGATTAATCCTTTATTATGTGCTTATTAACAGTTAAGTACTGTTATAAAGCACTACTGTTATAAACTTAACTACAGTCTTATAATTGCTTATAAATGTCTTTTATGTCTCACACAATAAACATGTTTATTATATGTTAATAAGACTATACAAGTGTTATAAGTGTTAATAATAGCATAATAATGTGAATAAGCATCTTATAAGGGCCTTATTACCTATTAACTAATGCTTATTACAGGCAACTTAATATAAAGTGTTACCTGTATTGGTAATTTTGGGCGAACTGTCCCTAAATTATTAACACCTTAATCATTTCAAGTTAAAATGTAACTTCATTGGCTTTTCTTCACCTTGTTTTTAATTTACGGTAAGATCAAATTATCAATGATGTACTGTTTTTTTTAAAATCATTTAAGTTTTCAGTTTCACTCCTCAGAAATGTGCCGCCACAACTACTAACTGACAAAACATGATTTATTTAAGTTGGTTAATTTGCAGGAGTTTCTGTCGCAATTTGCCATATGGTTATTTTGTACACACAACAGTGTGTTAGACATCCATACCACAAAGTCTGTTGACTAGGCACTGAAGGACTTTGTGCTCCATTGTCCAAACTTCATATTGGCTTCTAGTGGAACAACAGTGGACTGCTGGGAGCAGAGTGGAAAGTTTGAAGGAATTTCTCCAAGGGAGAACAGCTGTTGTCACCAGGTGGGTGACTTTGTAGTTCTGAGGTTGTTTCCTCAGCTGTGTCCATGGAGAACATTTGGTCAAAGCTGTGGACTGGGAGTGGAGTTTCACTTCATTTTTCACTAAATTGTTACTTCTACAAAAAGCACGTTTATAAGGAAGTAAACAAATATAAAAAACTAAAAACTTTTCACCTAACAACTGAACACTCTTTATTGTCTCCTCTGAACACTGTCCGAGCATTAAAGACTGACATCATAAGCGGTCTCTTAAACAGAATGTGCGCCATCTGAATATGTAAGGTAACAACAAAATGTTTCTTAAGTGATTCTAAGAAATCTTAAAAGGACAGTTCACCCCATAATCAAAAACAAAGTTTGTCCCCCGGCCTGTAGTGCTGTTTATCAGTCCCTCCAGGATGTTGCAATTGCAACAACTAATGCAAATGCAACCAATCCCTGTGAATTCTGCATGACCTTGCAATTTTGTGCAATCACCACAACTTTTCCAGTCATCCTAGCTTCCCATGTTCCACCAATCATAGCAGACCCCATACAAATGTCATACATGTACATCTCAGTGGACCGAGTCAATCTTTTATTATATTATAGATTATATTTATATATATAGTTATTTTGTCAAGGGTTCTGAAAAGCATTGTTATCAATGCTCTGTACACTTTTATTTTATCATTTTGTGCTGTTTTGACTGATTTGAGGTCCAAAAAGATTTGACTTCTTTGTGGAATACGCCCTCAAGTACACTTTTTTCTGTTTTCACTTCCTCACACAATTTCATTGTATAGATGCCTAAAAACATTACAACATGCATCGACAATTTTTTTTTTTTTACATGTTGCAGTGAAATCAGGCATTTTAGGCTGTAAAAAACTCAAAAGCAGCCCACACAATCCTGGAGGGACTGGTTTATCCATCTAGAGATGTCTGCCTTCTCTCCATATATGGGACTAGAATGAGACTTGGCTTGCTTGTGGTGCTTAAAACACCAAACAAATATTTCTTTCTTTCTTTTTTGTTGAGAAAATCGAAACCAGCATCTCTTTAGAAATCATGACCCGTGATTAGCAGATTAATGTAGGAACTATGTTCTTTCTGCAGAGAAACTACTGGAACTACTTTCTCTCTAATAGAAAGAAAGTAGATATTGTTGCTGAGGTTTTTTAATTGGCACTTTAAACACCACAGGACTAGTGCCATCTAGTTCCATCATATTGGAGAGTAGTCATCTCTACAGCAGATATCCCAAAAACTCTGCAACTCACACCAAAACAGTACAGATGGATAAACAGCACTACAGGCCAAACAGAAAATATGTACTTTTGATTTTGGGATGGACTGTCTCTTTAATCCTATCCTTTAACATACATTCATACTTTTCATACAATTCATAGTCATACTGTACCCTGCTTCACCTTCTTACAACTACATGTACACAGCAGTCTCACCACCTGCATCCTCACTGTTAAAGCACACAAACCACAGTTTAACCCAAACGGCCTCGTACACTGGACCCCGTCAGTCCAACCTGCACTACAGAATTCCTGGTCCTGTTGCTCTGCCTAATGCAGAAACTGTTCATGTTCACCACTGATCACAGCTCAGTGTGAGCATGCCGTCCCCACGTCTCCAATCACCTGAACAGACCTTCAGCTCTAAACAGCTGCCACGGTGACATTTTCATCAGCGCTGTTGGTGACGGCCACCGTGCCCGTCGAGCTCCCTTGACGGGCGTGTGTGGGGTGACTTTTGCCAGTCGGTGCTCCTTGCTGTGGGTGCAGCTGCGGGCACAGACCTGGCAGGAGGCACAGGCCGAGTTGCAGCAGGGTAAGAAGCGACAGATGCTGACGCGCCACAGGAACCAGCCAGGTGACCAGCAGCACCAGCAGAGCACCACGCTGCCCGCCACCACACCCAGGAGGATGTAGAGGATCAACAGGGACAGGGAGACTGGGGAGTCTGGGCATAAGAGGGACAAAACACAATTCTCTTTATTCACCTGGCAGCCATATTTATTATAGTCACAATACAGGTGGAAAACACTTAGTAGTGAAGATAGTTAAAAGTATCAATCAGCACTAAAATGACAATGAGGCTACAAACACTAAAGAAAAAGTTACATCATGCTTTGGAACATAAGACAGCAAACCTGAAAAATGACTCAGTCCAGGCATGATGAGAAATGTGGCTGTCACTACAATATTTTAGTACGCAGCCTTGTTTGATCTGCTCTCATGTCCCCTGTTAAACTTACTGCATTACACTGTTAATATGGACTTAGTGCCTCATGTGTCGGTTTCAAATTAAAAGCCCTCTAACATTCAGTGAACAGTACACAATCATAATGAGATGGTGAGAAACTTTACCTTTTATAATTTCATATACATTTTAAATTCATGGTTGTATTCTTTTTCAGTGTAAACATACATTGGCATTTCATGATGCATTTTTGTAAGATTGGTTCCCAGAGAGACTATTTCTCTTTTGGCTTGCAAGCTAAAAAAGTCTGGGACCCCTGGTGCTAAGGGTTCTGTCCAACTTAGGAGGTCCTGATGATAGAAATCAGAAACTTCCACAAGCTTATCAGAGCACCAACTGTGGAAACTTGCATCTCCTACTGTAAACAGTTCCACAAAAATGCAAATTTACTCAGGCTTTGGTGACACTTTCTAAAATTATATTTAGATTTGCACGAAGAATTATGTCTTCTGTAGGAACCAATGGGTTTGCAGCTGAGAGCCACAGAGGGTAGGGGAGTCAGGACATATTCAGAGATGGACTAACACATTGTTGGTTTTAGGTTTTCATGAGATTTGCTGACAGTAACAAACATGTGGGGTATCACCAGCTTTATCCTTAAGCCAACCTTTTCACGTTGCGACCCCCCCAAAACAATCAGGTAGGTGTTTGCGACCCAGCGAGTGTTTGTCCCTGATGTTGAATGTCTTTTGACGTCGCTAACCTGACACACCAGATGGTTTGTTACACAGACCCATCTAGGACATCGTCCTTAGAAACTGTTTGAAAAGGGGCAGGCACTTTCAAAAACACTTGGCAGGTGATTGGATGAACCATCACGTCTAACACGGACTAACTTCAATCAATCAGATCAAACTCTTGCTGGTCGGAGAAGAAGCGCAAAAACACCTTTTCCAAAAGCCTTTACCGTTGTTCTTTGTTCTTCTTTCAATGAAGAAATTCTCTCCAGTTCTGATATAACTGATGCTATCACAGTATCTACACTAACCTCTTCAGGAGCCACCATTGTTTGTTCGAGACAAGTCGCTTCCATGGACGCTTCTCACTGTTGTCACACCTAAAATCACGCTCTTAGCTGCTAGCAGTCCCTCTTAGGACACTGATTAGCTGCACCATGTTTGTTCATTACCAGCTGCCTACAAAGTAATGACATTGCAGCTCCTTCCTGGCTCTCATTCTGTCCTTTTTGCCCCAATATGTTATTTTATTTTATTCTCCACAACCATCTGACGACCCCCAGATATTATCCTGACCACTGTCCTGACGCCTATCACACAGGAAGGTGGGGCAGTGAAATGTCTTCTCACATCCTAAATAGTGCTGGAAGTTGGTGATGTAGTGACTACCTGGGGGTTGCACAACACATCTAACACAGGGTGACAAGCATCTGTCTCTTAGAGATACAGATGAAATGGAGCAGTACCACCTGTAGTTGTGGGGGCAGTGTAGCCACAAGACACGAGCACAGGATGTGATGAAGATGTTCACATGTAACAGTGTAGTTAATGGCAGCAAAGACCACTGCTGTCTACAAGGCTGCCTCCACTTTTGCATCTTTCTCAAGAGGTTTATTACTACAACCTCTTCCAGCGATGCCATATTTATTGTTGTCAGTTACTTTTGACTCTTCTTTTTTGAAGTAACTTTGAGTGGCGCCCTCTAGTGGATGTATTGCTTAACATCCAACGTAAAGGATGCATGGAAGCATGTGGGCAGTGATGGTTACATTGTTTGAAACTGACATATCTATTTTTGTATGTAAAGGAGGCATAAATGAGCTGCAATATTAGTTGTTTAATTGTCTAGGCGTGCATATCCCTGGATAGTAACCTTCATTTTGGACTCTTTGTCTCTCTCTGGGTCTTCTCTCAAAGGTCAGCAATCATGTGATGCAATTGGACAACGGTGTTGATTGCAAAACTTGAATTCAAGAGATAGCATCACTAAATTTAGTTTTGAGGAAATTCAATGACTATGATGACTTTTTTTTTTTTTTGGCATTTTTGCCTTTATTTGATAGGAGGACAGCCAGAGAGTAGACAGGAAACGGGGCAGAGAGAGGGGGGATGACACGCAGCAAAGGGCCGAAGGCAAGAGTCGAACCAGCGGCCACTGCAGAGGACTAACAGCCTCCATACGCTCTACCAACTGAGCTAAACGTCCGCCCCACTATGATGACATTTTGCTCTGAAATTTTGTTGTTACAAAAGTTGGTGTGACCTAAACCTGTCAGCTGGTGGTCACCATCACAAATCAGAAGGAGATGTCTAGATAATTCAAATCAGGAACTTATTCTACAACTACAGCAACTATGGACAGACTGCAGGAAACAATTAGGGAAAAAATTATTGAAGTTATTAATTTAAGTCATAATTCTGAGATAATAGAATTCAGTATAAAATAATTCTGAATTTAAAGTCAGAATTTTGTGATTAACCCATTAATGCCCAATGGCTAAATTTACTATGTTAAGGTGTCAGTGGTGGAAACACAAAATTTGCTGGGAAACTGTTAAGACATGTGGCTACACGTGACAAAATCTCAAACTTTTATTTAACATATTTATCATGCCTTAATCGGTAGACAAAGTTGATTTTTTTTTGCAAAAAATGCAAAAAAAATAAATAAATAATAATAAAAAAATAAAATAAAATAAATAATCACAAAATAAGTTTAACATTAATTTGCAACGCTAAATGTCAGATTTCATGTGATAAAAGCACATATTGTTATATATGTATATATACCAAGCATTTGATATACCATTTTGTAGTTTTTGAGATACTGTGACATATTATTTTTAGTTTTTAGTCACATAGTTTTACTCATTTGATCAAATTTCCTAATTTTCTAAAGGAAACTCAATAAAACAGAACCCCCCCGTGACTTACAACTAAAAATAGTCTGTTATGAAAAACTGGTGTAGCCTCATACTTTGACCAATCTGAAAAAAATCAATGGATTTTTACATAGCTCATATAGCACTTTAAGTGCTGTAAATGAAATGGTAAAATTCCACTGTGGACATTAATAGGTTAAGAATGAAGATTCAGATGAGAGTTAGAATTCTCACTTCAAACTGTAAAGTCATTCTGAGGATTGAGTAATCCTCTGTAACAGAGAATCTTTAAACAACAATCCAGCATTTAACTTGCTTTAACTGTGTGTCTTCCCCACAATCAGAAAATATATAAATATCAGTTTAATCTTTGTGTCCAGTACAGAGATACAGGTCCAAATCCAAAGTTAAAAGTTAACAAACAAAGCCCTCTAGCATACACATATGTTACATACTCTGTAGAGTTTGGCTGTAACAGTCATTTAAGCTACTTACTGTGCAGTAAATTAAGCGTACATGTTGATATGCCTGGAGCCAGTAACTGTTTAGATTTCCAGTATTTACACTCTTTGAAATGAATCAGCCCGTCTGTCCATCCAGCCTGTGGTCTCTCCCTGTGGTCAGACCAGGCTGCATTGAAATGGATCTCAGCTAATAAACAGCTGGCAATTTGCACAGCGGGCGAATGTGAATCCCCTTCTCCCTCTCTGAGTTGAACAGTCAGAACAGAAGAATAGCTGCTTTCTTAGTCCAGACTTGGCCGGCTCTTAAAAGCAATCAGAAGCTGACAGGCTGGCCCAGACAGTCTCTGTTTGCACCTCTGACGCTGGAATAGAGACGGATCACTCAAAAGGCTGCTCTCTGCCGTGAGAATCCATCACCATTTATTGGTTTACGAGTCTTTAGCTGAAATTAACAACTCAATGGTCACCTCCATTAGTTTTATGCCCAGTCATCAGGACACTTTGCATCCGAATGGGCACTTAGTTAATTTGTGTACCAACCAACCGACTGCAGGACATAAGCAATAGTGTATTACACATTGATGGATTCCTGCTGCTGGAGAGTGTTTCTACCAGTTGAATAAATAAATATTCATGATTTCACAATGGTTACTCACCTGTTACTGACTCATGACTGGGAGCGCTGTCTGGCATGCCACAGTTCATATGAGAAGGAACCGGCACTGTGGGTGGATTCACAAAAGGTGGCGGTGGTGTTGCTATTGCCGGTGGAGGTTCAGGAGGTAAAAGCTGACCTGCTGATGAAGGATAAATTTGAGTCAATGCTAGGAGATGTTATTTCATTGTACTGCAAAGACACCCCTTTAAATTTTATACTGCTTGAAAATCCAAAAATGTTTCTATCAAACTCTCTGTTGAGATTTGAAATTTAAGACACGTTTTGGGGATATTATTTTCCGCCCCAAAAAGTCCCTGTTCAGGGCTATTTTCCAAAAGCAAAGGAACTTTGAGGGTTGCAGTGCTGAACATTTCTGATTGGTCAAGTACTCGCAGCACTTTTTTTCAGCCACCATTTTTAAAACTCATAAAATAAAACCCAGACCTCACTTTGAGCTTCCTAACTAGATTAGTAATATGTACATTAAATGAAAGCATGTCATCTATCCAAATACCCAAGTAGTTCTTCAATGGCACGCTTTTATTGGATTTACCGTTGGATATGAAAGTACTAAAATCCAGGCGCGGCTTAATGGGCCTGGGCTTGCCCACTTGTACAACTGGCTCACCTTAAATAACTGGGAGAACATATATTTTCTTAACTTTAATTTTTAATTACTAAAATCAGCATTTTAATACACCCTTGAGACAAATGGTTTCCATTTGAAAAAAACATTTATTTGGCTATTCGCCCCAGACATGTTACACTTGTGTATGCACCTCACACTATGGTGGTTGTTCAGCAGAAAATGATAACCAGTGCACTGAGGAAAGCATATCATTGTCTTATTTTATATCCACAAATGCATTTCTCATTAAAATTAGAACTTATATAAAATGTAGACAATACAGGAGGTAGAGCTAAATATTCCTGCCTGACTTGATTGTCCTCAGATGACCTTCACAGCAGAGACAGTTAAGTTTATGAATGAACAGCACAGCGCACCTCGCTCTCTCCTGTTAAAAGTCATTGTAGCTCACCCACTGTTCTGATCGCTCCGTTTCTCCCTGCAATCGATTTAAAGAGTAATCCAGCCAGACCAAATGAAAATGCATTAAAAGGAATTAAAATGTCAGTTTTCTTCATGAATTGATGTATTGATCTACTTAATCCACAGCGAAAATATAGATAAGGAGATATGCTGTGCTACTTGAAATAAATACAAACTGCCTCAGGGAAATAATAAAGTATCTTGGCATTGAAAATGTTTTTTTAAAAAGATTTTAAAAGTGTCATAATCAACTGGAAGCGCTAGTCGCCCTCCACAGCATGATACCAGTCATTTTTGTTAAAGTGAGATTACCAGTTGGAAATTGTGTTAACTTTTGTATTTAAAAGGCCCACCTAAAGTTACTGTGGCTCACCCAAAATTGAAATCCTGGCACTGTGCCTGCTAAAATCATCAAGCAACTGTGAGCGAGCTTATGAGAAGATCATGAACTTTGTTTTCTGAGCATTTAAAACCAATTAACTCAGCAGAGCAGTTTGTAATGACTGAAATGCAATCTGAAGCTCTTGCACTGCCTGTGCTATGGAGGGAGCCTGTGTGTAAATCACATTGTCATCAGCATATAAATGTATTTTCGCTTGAATGTTTTTAGTCAAATCATTTATAAAAATAGATACGAAATATATCCCAAAATGGAACCCAGCTGGACATCGTTATCTCAAGGAAATCAGATTTGTGGCCTTCTGCATAAACACACTGAGTATGATCTACAAAATCATTTCTAAACCATTTTACAGTCTTAGGACTGAAACCAGCATTCCTTAGATTGTTCAGCAGCAATTTTCAACAAATCAACATGGAGTTACAGAAAAAAGTGTACAACAGATGGACCAATGATGAAGTCCAGGCCTTTATTGTTTTATAGTCACACCACAAAAATGACCATCAATGAGCCGTCAGTTTTTCATACATCAACAAGCTAATTGGCCAATCTTTGCAGGTGTCCACCAGCAGTAACTGTAATATTTTGAACATGCTGTAATAAAATCAGGAAAATTATCTTTAAATATCAGCATCAAGTGTCACCCCATCACTTAACTGACCTTTACACCCCGTGGTCAGGTTTTCTTCCAGGTCACTTCCGTCTCCACAGTTGTCAATGCCTTTATCATCACACACCAGACCCAGAGGGATACACTTCCCATTCCTGCAGGTGAAGTAAGGCTCACTGCTGCACTCTGATTGGTTAAAACCTGAAGAGGAAGATACAGTAGCAATGAGGAATTTGGGGCAAGACAGGAAGAAAAAGGATCAGCCATGAAAACTTTACTGTGGTTATGGACTGAGTCTCTTTGATTGACATTTAAAACTAAATTATGATTATGGCTATGATTAACATAAGAGCTGTCTATTTTTGTCTGCTTAATAGTTACCAGTGTACCAATTTGTATTTTCTAACCCACTGAGAAAACAAAACGGCTGCTCCAAACTAATGGCTGCTGCATTAGTTTGATACCTAGTCATCTGCCCACTTTCTATTAAAATGATCAATTTACATGCAGTACATGCCCAAACCATGAGTCAGCTGTTTCATTTGTATCACTAGTCCAGTGGCGTCCACGGATGTACGTGATATTTATTTTGTGTACATATGTATGTGAACTTTCAGCCGCATTTCCATGCAACCATCAGGTAACACTGTTTGTGTGCGATGGATTATCAAGCTAAAGTGAGTACCTGCAAGTATACTTTCATTTTGTACTAACATTAATTGAAACCAAGAGAACATACAGGAACAATATTATCGTATAAAATATACAAAATGTTGGACAGCAATGCTGAATATTCATTTATGGGGATCAAACATCAGAAACACAACAAAATATATTTTCAGTGAATTATAGTTACTTGTATGTTTTCCCACTAGACTGCCCTGTTGATTTATAAACCATAGTTTTATGAGTAACAATATATGTATAGTTCATCATTTAGTGTAATGAATAATTAAAACCTTGGTGAAGAATATTTGTGCTAATTGCCCGTCAAAGCTAAATCATTGTGCATATTTTGGCAAAAAGAAAGTGTTAATACAAAACTTAACTGTGACCTGAGCCTCATATTGAGTATAAGATTGAGTATGAGGAGTATATGGTTCAGTGTGAGTGCGAGTATGAAAAAGAATAATTTTTGTTAATTTTTTTAGTATGACAGAACTAACTAGAGAAGGCGATTTCTGAAGAGATTGTGATGTGAATTCTGGATGTTGAAAAGCTGACGTTAAACTGACATGACTTGTTGGACATCAATGTGTGAAAATGTGGAATATTTTAAGGTTTGTTGAAAAGGTGACGCTAAACTGAATTGCATGCTTTAATTTGTATAAAGAAGCAGCTGAAGGAGTATGAAGAGTTGGAGAATTACAATTTGTATGAATGGAATTTAAAAGTTGAATAAAACATAATGTATGAAAGATGTGGAACAATGAAAGTTCTGAATGGAGGTTCTGTATGAATGAGTAGATAAAAGTTGAAAAGATTATGAATAGTTGGAAAAGTGTGAAAGAGATGAAGTGATGCAAAATGCAGTGTAAGCTGGGGAGCTAACATGCACAGCTGGTTTAACTGCAGGAGTCTGAATAATGGCTGTCAATTAAACTCCCTTGTTTCACTAACATTGTCAAATATATGCATATCAAAGTTCCAGTAAGACATTAAGCAAGTGTGGAATATCGGATGGACATGTCTGTGTCTTTCTTACCCAGTCTGAAGGAGGTGAAGTCACCCACAAAGTCGACTCTTGGCTGAGTCCCCCGGGTCACCAGTCTCAGGGTCAGGTAGTTCCCTGTGGACAGCACTGGCCGGGGCGGGCTCTTCCCACAGAGAGGAGGCCCGAGGGGAGGCGAGCTCCTGTCCCGTCCATCATAGAACTGAACATAAGAGCCAGCGTGACACGGGTCACCTGAGCTTTCGCCAGAGGTGGGCTCCAGTCTGGGGTTGAGAGGGGCGGAGCCACGAGGGGACTCTGGGAAGACGGGCGCCGGGCTCAGAGGGGCCACTCGTAGCAAACTGTAGACCAGGAAGAAGCGGAAGTGGAACTGGACCTTGTCTTTAGGGGAGCTGGCCTGCATGGTGAGGTGGCAGTCGGTCGCCATGGTCACAAAGTAGTACTTCTTGGATTCCTGGTGCGAGTTGACAATCATGCCGTCACCCCGGATTGTCTGGCCACAGAAATCCACCACGTTCACTGACAAGGGAAAGGCACATGAGACAGAATCCTCAGAGACAAACTGGCACATGGTGTCCAAACTCCAAATCAACAACTGTGTATGTTTGGCTTTTTAGGGCTGGGACAATGTGTAATATGTTTGCTGTTAGATCATCAGGACAATATACCCAACATGTGCAAGGACTCAGTGTTTTTCAGTTTTGATAATATCAAAGTACTCTAACAAGTTACTTTAATCAGTAAGAAACGCGGTAATGTAACAAATTACATTTTAATGGCAGTAATCTACAAGTTACAGTTAAAGGAAACATTCTCCAACACTGAACACTTAGTACATGTATGGGCTGATGCCTTGCTCAAGGGTATCTCAGCAGCAAATGATGCTAGCATCCATCTTCTTATGTTCTGTGATTTACAATATGCTTACTGAACATCCTGATAAGTATCCTCCCCTCACATCGTTATAGAACAGGATAGTTACAGGATTACAGTCAAGAACCTGATGTGATATGGCTGAACGTAATATAACATTTACAAACCTACTTGAATTGTAAAGTTATTCAGATAGTTTATGCAACACCTTACAGAACATTCCATATGAAACCTACAGCCTGATCTTCACAAATTGCAATTTTTTAAAAAAGGAAAAATGTATAGACCCTTTTACAGTTTGTAAACAGTGAGAAAGCTGCGCGCGCATCTTGGCAACGGAAGTATGGCGGACCACAACAGCTTGTCAATGGGCCGCTGCAAACACCAGCAGTTTTAATCGTGTTCTCAGTCTAATCAACACGTTTAATAGGTTGTAGCCATAGACGCCACCAATTGCTCTGAAACGGTCACAATCTTTCGGAAGTTTTAACAACTTATATCGACCACTGGAATATCAATTCTGAAGCATCATATACTCAATAAACAAATGTTTTGGTGATTTTGGTGCTGGTAAAATGTTTAATTCAACCTTTGCAGCTTGATAACTCGTCTGGATAACTGGAGGAGACCACTACTTCTGTTGCTAAATTGCACGCGCAGCTCTTCGATGATGTCAGCTGTAAAAGGGTCTATAAAGAGTAAGATAGGTGGTGGATGGGTCAAACAAACACAGGACATTCACCCAGTAGGCCAGGCTTTGTGGCCCCAAGATTAGGGTTTGGTCCTGGTCAGTTTTGTCCCCCAAAGACTTAAGGTTATCCTAATCCTAATTGTTTGTTGCCTAGACTAGGACTGAGCCCTCTACCACTGTAACATTGTGATTTAAGATCCCTCTGTATTTGAGGTAGTTTGTCCCCTCAGAGTTGCTGTAAGACAGGACCGGAGTTTTTCAGTTTTCAGTGGTTTTTCTGTTATGGGACAGCTAACACCTCACCCCCTAAAGGATAAGTTCATTTTTTAAGTCTGTCTTTGAAGGGCAGTTCACCCCAAAAGCAAAAATACATTTTCTCTTGGCCTGGATTTAACAGACAACTGACAGATAAACTGGCAACTAAAGAGGGAAAGACACAGGATTAGATACGCCAGGGACAGGAAGGATAACAAGACATAGGTGAGAGCAATCAAAAACAGGTGAACAAGTGAAGAGCGGGAAAACAGACAGAGACAGGAAGTAAAACAAACAAGGACACACAAGGGAAGACATAAGAAAATAAAACAGGAAGTGACTATGAAAAACCCAAACATGACAGAAAGTAGTTCTGGTAGATTCTACTGCAGAAAGAAAATAGTTCCTACATAAAACTGCTCACAACACAGTCTGTTATTTTATAAAAAGTTATTTTGAGTAACCGGGTCATGATTTCTAGAAAGAGACATTGCTGTTGAATTCTTTGGTGCTTTGAGCACCACATGACTAGTGTTATCTAGTTCCATTATACTGGAGAGAAGGCAGACATCTCTCTGATATCTCCAAAACTCTGCAACTCACACCAAGACAGGACAGATAGTTAAATAGCACCACAGGTCAGATGAAAATGATGTATTTTTGATTTTGGGGTGGACTGTCCCTTTAAATAATAGTGAGGTGCCTGTAAGGACAGTGAAACAGGTTTAGCTGGCTGTAATCATTCTTCCTGTTCATACTAGCCAGTGTTAACTGACGTTTTTAGGTTAATGTTCTTTCTCAAACAGAGAATGGGTGAGTGGTTAATAGTCAGACGTAATCCATTGCCGTGGCAACCAGATTGGTCAACATCATTAGCATGCAGAGTGATAGCATGGATATTAGCATGGATAGTGACAGTGGTCACTAAGTTATGAGGCGGAGGACTTTTCTCCATGTCCTTCACCTGAAAATTAGGACCCCAAAAAGACAGGGGTCTGATGGAGGGAGGCACCACACCTGGAGGTGGCTCTCTCTCTCCCCCACACCGGTGAGGTGAATAAGGGGAAGGTGGCAGCTGGTGTCCACTCTTCCCCAGCCTTCTCACTCTCTTGCCACACATCCCTCAGCTAATAAACTGTTTATGTCCTGTCTATTTAAGTCAACACTGCCCTCCCTCACTTCAGGGCTTTCTGCCAGATAGCCTTTTTTGGTTTATTTTTTAGATATTTTCCTCAGGGTGCTTTAGCCTACTGTCTGCTTCATGTCATGTGACTAGAAGGGAGCAGCTAAAGAGTCAGGGGTGACAAAGAGACACGACATTGTGCGTGTGCAAGCTTTGGGGGGTGATGTACAACTTCATGCTTCTTCTACTATAGTCATACGTCATAGTTCTATATTAGCTACAGCCTAATTTTTTTGATATTGGTCAAAAAAGGTGAACAATGTGGTTAATAAACATTGTCTTGGAAAAATATGAAATATATAAAAAAAAGCCAAAATACAAAAAATCTCTTATAATTTCTTTCACATCTAAGTGATGGGGGACAAAATCTACAGTCCCCTTTTTGTGCAAAAATGTATTTTTTTTAAAACATCTTTTTATTTCAACAAGTATACTGTAAACCAGCACCAATATGTAAAGATACAGTCATAACAGAGTACACTGAGTTTCCTCATGTCCCTCAGCCCTTTCCTCCACCCCCATACACCCTAACTGAACCAACCAGACAGACAAGCGAGTATAAAAAAAGGAAAGAAAAAAAAAAATCAACAAAAAGGTATACTTAGAACTGCACTAAACAAAACAAGCAAAAAGGAGGTGACAGAATTAATGATAACAGTAACTAAATAGTCCAGAATTTATGATGTATGTACAAAGGCTCTGAGCCATAGAAGTCCAGAAAATGTCCATTATTGATCTCCTAAGAAAATATTGGAGACTAGAGGTCTCGAAAAATATGTCCCTGATTATTTTTTAATAAGGTCAGTCTCTCTTATGGTAGGAATTGTGACTGGTCCTGGAACAGCTGAGAAGGAGGAGGGGCTTCGTTTTTCCAAAATAAAAAATGTATTCTAATGTTCATCTGAAGCCACTATGCTTTGGGACTCCCTAAAAACGTTCACTGGCTTTGCATGACGTAGTAGTACACGCTTCTCTGTGACTGTCTCAGTCTGTGATCTAAGTACACATTTGGTTTTTATCACATCTGAGGATGAGTTAGGTTTAGGAATTAGGAATAAGTTACCACTTCTAATCTGTACTATCCTGTCATGTTAACATTTGAACATCATAAAATGTGTCCCATATCAATTACACTTTTGCACAGTTATTTTGGAGGTTATTTTATGTGATAACCTGGACCTTTGTGAGAGTGCAGGACAAAAATCTTTTGGTTTGATGAAAATGAGAAGTTGGTCTTAGTGGCACAGTGTGGTCAAGTTTTATTTCTAAGTTATTTCTAAGAAAATATGGCATACTAGACTGAATAATACACACAGCATATTAGATGGTAAAGACATAGAGAATATATTACTCATGTTTTCCTGTAATTTGTGTATTTGGTTTCACACCTGTGTACATGGAAATTGATAGTGTTAATGGTAAGCCCATTTGGGCTGGAGGAT
This sequence comes from Lutjanus argentimaculatus, assembly GCA_034769285.1. Taxonomy (NCBI): domain Eukaryota; kingdom Metazoa; phylum Chordata; class Actinopteri; order Lutjaniformes; family Lutjanidae; genus Lutjanus; species Lutjanus argentimaculatus. Next base: position 28,748,007 of record JAWZSL010000014.1, read on the forward strand.
ACTAACTTACACTGATATCAGAATACAGACCCCCATCTGAGGAGAGTTTTGTTCCTGGACATCATTTAGCCCATATAAATGCCAATATATTTTAGAACTACTTAGTAGTGTATATATTTCCAGTGTAACATTATGACTGTCATTTAAAAAAACATAAATAAATTATTGATTGTTTCATTACATCCAGATGCACTCACATTGAAAAAATGGACCCCAAGCTTCGTCCCATTTATTTTCACATTTTGAATGATTAGATGGCAGTTTTTTCATCTGAATAACTGAAATAAGTTCATACTGCCAGGTTCTGAAGCGCAGTGGAGTTGTTGTATTCAGTCTTTCAGTATGAGTTTTTTGCCTAGCACCATGTCCAGCAAAAGAGCTGTTTGAATGAATGATGGAAGAGTTAAAGAGTCCTCTGTCCCCTGTCAGGTCCTATGGTAAACCCCACAAAAAATATGACAGTCAATTTGATCAAAAGTCAGGTAAAAGTCATTTGAAAGTCTGCAGGGATGTCTAGTAGCTTAACAGTCATACCAGCAGTACAAAAAGTAAAAATCTAAGTGTTTCTGTGTAAATCGATCAATCACAAAAACATAAAAGTTGAAGTGTGAAGTACAATTAGGTGTGAGCTCTACGACAAAGATTCAGTTAATAAACAGCTGGTTACAGTTAAAAAAAGTGATGAGATGACCCAATGGGAGCCAAGAAGAACGCACATCAGGCACACAACACTCTGTGTGACGCAAGATGTACATGCACTTTCATGTAGGAACTACTTTTTTCTGCAGTAGAATCACAGTTTGAATTATGGGGGAGCAAAGGGGAGCTCAGCTCATGACATGAGCTCCCCCAAAAGTCTACTTTGAGAAATTTAAGGGAACTCTTAAACATGATGTTCCTGAAATACATAATAATAGTAATAATAATAAAATAAATAATAGTAACATGCTGCATGCTCTGTTTGTTGTGTGTGCCACTGGTGGTTTTTCTCTTGTTTTTTTGCTCTTGATCAATAAATCTGTTATTTGAGTTTGAAACAGTGGCCTCATGTTGTTATTTGACCTCTATGAAATGTTTCTAACAGTTTTAACTGTCTATAGTATTAACAGTGGAATGATTTTTGCAATCACCCTAAAACTGACCTGCTGTGTACTTGACATGTTTTGTAATGGTGTGCATTGGAAAATAGAGCTCCCCGAAAAGCCACTGTGTAATTCAAACCTTGAGTAGAATCTACAGAACAACTTTTTTTCTACTAGACAAAAAGTAGTTCCTACATGGAACTGCTCACAACAAGGTCTGTGGATTATCTTCAGTAGCCAGGTCATGACTTTTGGAAAGAGATGTCAGTTTTGAATTTTTCAGATTTACGTTTTTGGAGCTTGAACACCACAGTGCCATTTAGTCACATTATAGTGGAGAGAAAGCAGACATCTTCATGCCAAAAGATGAGTGAACTGTCCCTTTAAAAGACTAAAAACAGGTGAGAATGAAGAATAGAAAGCGATTTCAATTGCCCTTGACTTGTTACTTGTAGATGTACCATGACCGGCATGACTTGGAGTCCTCACAGACCTCTGTGACCTCCACAGACCTGAGTGTGTGCTCACAGAGGGCAGCTACATTCAAAATTCCAGTGATGCTTCAGAGGAAGCAGAGTTCTGTTGTTATCCAGACTCACTGAGAGATGTACAAACTGACACACATCAGACCTGGTAAACCTGCTCTCATAATACCAGTCATGTGATCAGCGTGTTGATGGTTTGAGCTGCAGCTCTCTGCTCATCTCCAAGCAGGACCAGGACAGATGGGTGGGCAGATCCGGCTCCGCCAGCCCCCACCCAGCCGCCCAGCACCCCCTGCCTCTGGGCCGCAGGCCAAATAATGAGAAAATTTACGACCACCCCTGGAGTTTATTAGCTCTGTTTCCCTGGGAGACAACTAGATCCTCCTGCACTGACCTCCAGGAATGTCCCAAAGCCCGGGAGCCCCTGTTGGTGGGAAACAGCTCATCCCCTCTGCACCGCATTAGTAAATACAAAGCCTGAGGGGACACTGTCCAAAACATGGGTGACCAGAGGACACTCAGTGCCCAGTAAAGAGTTTTGCGGGCTGAAAATTTTAAACACTATCATTGTAAAGAGAGTCCGTTTCAGAGGGCAGGAGAGGGCCAAGGTCCTGGGTGACACACTGTAGTGAGAAATGTCTCTGAGACAGCATTGTGTGGAAAAGGGCAGCAGCCTCCCTGTCCATGCATGTGTTGTCCTAACACTGGTGACTCAACACACACTTCCATTAGATCACTTCACACTCAAACTGATTCAGTCCTCCTGTAGGCCAAACAGGGTGTATAAAGAGTACAGTAAATAAACATGAATAAACTGCTCTGATGGACTAAAACAGGGAAAAATCTGCTGTGCAATTTCACTATATCAATATGATAGATGTATTTTCTAAAAATATTATAAACTGTACAATATGGGTGATGCAATACACTGGTATTGACAATTACCATGATATTCAAAAAATGAAAATATTGATATCATGTTAATGATACACATGATAACATCATGATAATGACGATATCCTATCCAGTGCTTCTTAAACATGCCCCACCTCCTTACACTTGTGTTTTAAGTGTAATTTGTCTGCCAAAAAGAGAAAAAAACAAAGTAAAAGATGAATTTGACTCATAGCATATTATAGCCCACATTTAAAAAAAGTTTTTACAGATTATCTTTGTAGTGAATTTGTATGGCCACAATAATCATGTAGTGACATTCTGATATTGTGAAAACCTTTACAGACAAATGAAAATTTTAATACCTATAAAACTGACCAACATTATGACAGGATTTTCAAAATCCAGTTCTAATATAAAACACTAGTGCTGATTGGTTTTCAACATGGTCTCATACAAAATAAACATTAAAGTGAGAGCTCAATATTACAGTAACTGTAATATTACATTAATATTACAGAAACTCTTTGATGGCTGACAAAAATCTTCACTGAATACTTTGTCATATTACCTAATCTTAATATATTGTATCCATTAAAATTTAACTTTAGTCTTTAGTTTATAACTTATTAATCAAATCACTTGATTATTCAGCATAATCTGATACAATAACCATATTAATATAATCCAGCTGCTACTACTACTACTACTGATGATAATAATAATAATAATAATAATAATAATAATAATAATAATAAATCAAGTTTCTATTTAAATAAAAAAGTACATCAGGTCAAGTTAATTTCATTTATTTAGCGCCAAATCCTACAGAAATGATCTCAGGGCATTTTATATACAGAGCAGGTCATGACAGTAAACTATTAATATTATTTACAGAGACCCAACAGTTCCCACCATGAGCAAAGCACTTGGCAACAGCAGTGAGGAAAAACTCCCTTTCAAGAGGCAGAAACCTGGAGCAGAACCAGGCTCTAGGGTGGGCGGCCATGCACTGTGGCATACGCATAAATAATAATAATGATAAATAAAGAAACATATAGTTATTTTTAGGAATAGTTTGGAGGACTATACCGGTGGTTTTGAATGTTTTAGCTCCTTTACTACAGATCACTGAGGCTTCACATCACAACTGTCCATTTTGCAAACTATGCTACTGTGTTTTACAAATTTCATGGTTTTTTTTTTTTTTTTTTGTGTGTGTGCGTAATTTTGATGTATTTTCTCTCTGTCTACCCTCAAGCACTTTGATGTTGTGTATCAGCTTGCAGGTGACAGTTGTAGAAGCTGTCAGTGTCCTCTATGAGAAGAGAGGATGGCTGTCACTTAGTGCTCAAAGGGAACAACACTGTTGTTTTATTTACAAAGCTTCCTTATCATCACCTTTAAGACTGAGAACGATGAGACACTGTGCTCACTCACAAGAATGTATCACCTCACATGCCCCATTTATGAATACAGAATTGGGGAAAACTACATTCATCTGTTAGGTGGAATGAGCTTCAGGACTCCCTCACACTTTTCTTAATGTGTCTGCTTTGTTCCTTTACTTGTTCTACTGATTTTTACACTTCTTACTGTAACTTATTTTGATTATATATTTGCAGGGCATCAATTTGAATGACACCTTTGCCCTCAGCTGGTTCTCCTCTGAACGGTTTATCTACACACTGTTCAGGGGTCCCTTGGTTCTGTGAATTTCTGTGTGATACAAAAATATAAGAGCAGATTCTTGAAACCTGCTTGAGTTGTGTGATCCATCACAGTGAACACCACACCTGCATTCATATTGGTTGAAATTCTAATGGAGTGAAGACTTTTAAATCTGTATTTAACCTGCATTATGATAGTGTAACTTTGACAAACATGAACACAGATTGGTGTGTAATATGAGGAATTACACAACTAACAGGTTTGAGTCAGCTAATTGATTTTTATATCATACAGGAGAGAATGGAAACCTGTGGCTGCACAAATACAGAAAAATACTGTGAAAGTACTTTCAAAATAGTAAGTAATATATGAAGTATATATGATTACTAGTGAATGGGCTGGTATGGTCCTTCAAACAAAAGAAAGCAGAAGCTCCATGTCAGATTAGTGCATAAATAGAGAATATTGTGTATGATGATGTGTAGAGTAAAGCTGTTTATGAGCCTTTGAGATACATTTTACATCACATAAAAAATACTTTTACCACAACTGCTGCTATTTTTTGTTTTTCCTTTCTTAACTATCCTTAACTGTGGTGGAATGTAATGTAAGTATATTAACTCAACAATTGTGATGTACCTGTACTTCATTTCCTTTTTTTTCTCTTCTCCATACTTCTACTACACTACATTTAGGAAGCCAGTGTTGTACTTTTTACTCCACTGCATATACTTGATTACATTAGTTACTTTGCAGATTCAGATTATTAGCACAGAATATGAATCAACTAATAAATTATGATGCATTATTAAACTACTTGGCAGTACATGAAAGTTAAGTAATTAGCTCCACATTTACTAGCTTCAACATTAGCGATGCTTACACATTAATGCAATAATAATGATTATATACATGCCATTCTGCACAATTTGCACTTTTACTTTAAGTACTTTAAATATATATTTGATGCTGTAGTTACTTCTAACTATTATTTCACACCAGGTATTACTACTTTTAAAGTAAAAGATCTTAGAAGCCTATTTCCTTCACTGCTGTAATTGTACCTCGACTTTTAAGGTATGTGATACGATACTGCAGTAATTATCATACAGCATTACTTCAAAATCCAAATGTTCCCATATTCATGTTTAATAATCATGTTTAAAATGATGTTTTACTGCATGTATTGTCTCTCTGGTGGAAGATCTCAGACTGTAACAGATTTAAGTAAAATATTGTCTGAATTATTTTTTCAGATAAGACATGATTTAGAGCTGCAAAAATCAATCAATTATTAATTGATTATTTAATTAATTGCCAACTGTTTTGATAATCAGTGAGTAATTTTTAAGAAAAAGTCTTTGAAATAGAATCTACAATTTCAGCTTGTTAAATGTGAATATTCTCTGGTTTCTTTACTCCTCTCTGACAGTAAACTGAATATCTTTGAGGACGTCATCTTGGACTTTGGGAAACACTAATTTTTTTTTTTTTTTACTTTTTATGAACTAAACAACTAACTGATTAATTGAGAAAATATTCAACAGATTAACTGCCAATGACAATTATCATTAGTTGCAAATTATACTTTTACTTAAGATACAGAAACAGCAGGCAAACTTTCACTGCAATTAGTACTGTTACTGTTATAGAACGTCAACTCTGCTGCTCATATCTCAAACACAAATCAAGGTACTCCTATGTTCTTCACACAAAGATAAAACTTAATAAATATTATTTGACAAGTATTACTAAATAACTAAATACTGTAACAGTATTGTATAAATAAAAAATACTGTAATATTAATGTATAAGATTCAATACTTTATTACCATCTCAAAATGGCTAATTGGAACTTGTACAGAAAAATACTAAAACAGTAAACCCACTCACTTAGAGAGCACAACACAATAAATAAAGTTTAACAAAAAAGTATTTATAAAGTATAACAAGCAACACTGTCAGCATAACATGGTGTACTGCAGCTGTCCTCAGTGTCGGCTCACTTGCAACATCTGACTTCTTCCACTGAAATAAATATTTTTATATCTTTAAATGGTATAATCAGCAGAAAGATGTAAGTTTAATATATAAAGATTTGGTTGGTCTGGTCCCAATGGTCTCAGAGTAACTGAGAAAATGCAAAAAGTGTTGCAACTGTCCCCAGTCTCCCCTACTACTTTGTGCTGCTTATATTTTGAAACAAGGAAAGTCAAGTAGGCCTATGATCTGGGTATAAACAAACAAAACTCAATAACCTTTTTTGATAAATAGTATTGAAATAAATTATATATAATATTACTAAATACACAATGTATATTTTCAGAATACTACGCTTATTGACACACATGACTTCCTCCATTCAAAAAAAATATATATTGTGAAAAAATATTCTATATGTAATCACCTTTAAATGGTACAGTTAGCAGACAGATGTAAGTTAAAATAAATAATGATATGATTGGTTTTGTCCAAATATTCTGCAAAAGTTTTGCAACTGTCCTCAGTCTCCTCTACTACTCTGTGCTGGAACAAGGAAATCAAGAAGGCCTATTTTCAATGCATAAACAAAACTAAATAACTGTTTTTGATAAATATTACTTAAGAAATAAACCATAATATTACTTTATAGGCCTAAATGAATATAGCATTATTGTAAAATAATGTACAACAATGTTCAGAATATTGTGCTAAGAAAGAAAGAAAGAAAGAAAGAAAGAAAGAAATCACCTTTGAAAAGTATAATTAACAGATAGATGCAAGTTTCATATATAAAGATTTGGTTGGTCTAGTCCAAATATTCTGCAAAAGTGTTGCAACAGTCCCCAGTCTCCCCTACTACTCTGTGTTGCTCACATCAGAAACATTGAAAGAACTTTATTTTAAACTCGATCCAAACATCAGTGAGTGAGTGAGTGAGTGAGTGAGTGAGTGAGTGAGAGAGTGTTCCAGTTCAGTCTTACCCGTCTCGATGGCGGAGCAGAAGGGAGTCATGCAGCAGAGGAGCAGGAGGAGCAGCCGCTGCCTGCAGCTCTCCACCTCCACCTCCATCATCCAGGCTGAGAGAGGAGCGCGCAGAGGAGACAGTCCACACCGCTACAGTCAGTCAGCTCACAGAGGAGACATCAGAGGGGACAGTCCACACCGCTACAGTCAGTCAGCTCACAGAGGAGACATCAGAGGGGACAGTCCACACCGCTACAGTCAGTCAGCTCCCAGAGGAGACATCAGAGTCATTCTAACTTCCACCAGCTCCTCACATCAGCTCAGAGAGTGAGAGCTCAGGACAGCACCTCTTCTCTCCATCATCAACTCTCTCTGGCTTTTATTCCAGTTGAACCTCCTCTCGGGGCCCGTCCGTTCACGTGTCCTGCCATCTCCATGACAACGCCCAACCAATCAGCTGTCAAGCCAAGCGAGTGGAAAAGCTCCTGCTTGAAACTAATGTTTCCCCACCTGGTGAAAACTTCCACAACTTTTCTACGTCAGGTCAGCTTCCACCTGCTGCTTCCTCCTCAGATGAGACCGAATAAAGACTCAGTCAGACATAATCAGTCTGAGGTTAACATGATCAAAGCAGGGAGACTTTAGAAAACTAAGAATTTTTAATGCTTCTCAGCAGATGATCATTTAAAATATGTCTTCAGCTGTTGAAACATTTTTAATAAAATCTTTGACTGCCAGAAAACACTCGTCTTTGGTTTCACAGTTAGTTGGATTTTGTGTTTAATTGAGCTCTGCCCCTTGTTGTGAGACATCATGGCCTAAAGGGGCTTAGTGATATTTGAGCAACTTTACAAGAGAGCAGAACAAAAAATTACCATACCAAAACAAAAAAAAAATAAAAAAAAATCAATCTTTAATATTAAAACTTAATAAACATATTAATGACAATATATACTGAATGAATAATATGTTGACATTTAATGAAAATATTATTTTTCTATTTTTTTAAGAAAGACCCACACCTTTTAGAACCAACATTTTTATCTCATATACAATATAAAGAAGGGTGTATCTAATGAAAATGTGAAAAAAGTTTTACATAAATCACATAAAATTATCAATTTTTCAGATTAGTTTATTAGCTGTAATTAATTAGGAGTAAGACATTGTAACTACACAGCTTTGTCAAATACTCAATTCTGATTGGTGAATGACAACATTCTCAGGTCTGTTATTTCTTTATAGCAGACCGTTGCTATGTATAAGAGACTGTTGCTATGAAGGACATAACTTTGCTATGGATGCAGTTCTGATCATGGGCTCTGAAGGAACAATACATTTTTTTAAACCAATATTTTGTTTTAGCTGTGTAAAAAGCAGGATAATGTACAGTGAGCAGGCACTTCAGGATGATTCAAGACCCCTCCACTTTGCATCGGGGTCCTGCATCACCCTGTCAGGGTTTATTTCACAATAACAGCAGCAAGAACAGCATATTTCATGCACATCATTTAGTTAACGTCCAGTTTAGCATCCCTTGTTTTGGTCCGATATGATTTTTTTATCTGGACTAAAATCTCTGCACTTGTGAGATCTCAGCTGGCTCTGTGTCTGTCAGCTTCTGAGCTGCATTTTGATCAGAATTGGGAAAAACAACTAAAGTTTATGGACCAAAACACTGATAGAAACATGTTTGTGTATAATATGCATGGTCACAGAACGCAACAGAACTAATATAAAGTGTCACTGAATTTTTAAACTTCAGTGTTGAATCTGAGTTGAAACACTGAGTGAGAGTTGAGACTGGGAGCAGCAGATCACATCTGACCATCTGTCTTCCTCTGGTCTTTAGAAAAGAAGATGCACCACACACAAAGACGTCCTCCAACATGGGGGTTAGAGCCTCATTCTTATTAACAAACTCAAGAAGAGTCAGTGTCCTGGAGAGAATGCATGAGTGTGTCTGCTTCCTAAAGGTCAGAGATAATAATAGAAGAGGTGCAGAATAACAGAATAATAGAAAAGTGTGCAGTCAGGCTGAAAGCAGCTAATGGATGCCCTAAACTCGACAAGTTGAATCTATTAAGGGAAGATGTTTTCATTAGATAGTCGCTCATTCGATTTCCATTATAGCTTCATGCCACTGTTCACTTTTTGCACTCTGGAGGAAAGAAGAAAATTATGAATAAAACGCCTTAAAGCTGAACTGTGAGAGCTAAATAAAGATGACTTGTGCAGCAGCCAATGTGCATTTTTAGACCTGGATCAATGGAAAAAAAAAAAAAAAAAAACTTTAAAAACAGATGAGAATGTGATCCAGCTGATCTGAAAACATTAAAAAGTGTCTGAACACCTGACCGTGTTTTTCAGGTGTAAACTAAATGATATTACATATAGTTTATATGGACATTTCTTTATTATAAAAATCAGTATTTCATGGGTTGAATATGGCTCAACAGACCAGGTGCAGGAGGTTTGCTGAAGTCAAACAGCAAAAACTACTGACTGCATGACTCACTCAGCTGCTCCTGTATTACTGAGCTCTGCTTTAAAATGTTTTTATTACTCACCTCTCCGTGCACAAAGCCAACCTTTGTTTGCTGCTTCCCCCTTGTGGTTCAGAAGAAAAGTGCAACAGTTATTTACTGTTGCCCTGGTCTCAATACCCGGCTTTTAACTTTATACATGTCAGTTCACTTAATACATGTAATACAATTTTTATACAAAATAATCTTAAGAACTGCAAATAAAACCAACTAACAACAAAACCTACTGACCCACTAAAAGTAGAAACTGGGCTGATTTGAACAGTAAAACTATGTACACCAATTTTACTGTTCAAATGATACTGTTGTCATTTATTTTTAATGATGTAACTTAAATTTCTATTTCAGCAGAAGTAAAGCTAAATCCATACCATGTCTTGATCATATTTGTTGTGCTTCTGTGTTGGACAGATGGAGACATGAAGACAGGTTCTCATACAGGCCTGAGAACTTTTGATTTTGATCACAGAGCTGCAAACGTAATGAGCAGAATTCTTCATCTATCAGTGACAGGAACATGGAATACTTTGTGTGTAGAATTTTTACAGCAGATTTCAAATGATTCTAGTGGCATAAGCTTATGCTCATTACCTTTAAGGTATCAATTGCCATAACCCAGTACCAAGTAGTATCAAAACTTCTCCAGTCAACTGACACCTAAAGTCAATACTTTTGGTACTGGTATTGTATTTTTTTTTTAAACAGCATCCAGCCCTACTACTAGAACAGGTTTACATGCTTTAATGTTCATAAAACACATTTTTCTTGTACTGGCCGGAGCTGCAGCACCTCTATTCACCCTCGATGTTTAGCTCCTGTCTCTTTAACACTACAAGTGGCAGAATTCCAGAACTATTACAACGGCCATAAGCTCTCATGTTGACTCTTGACTTCCAAACTCTATTATCTCACATGATAAACACCAGACTAAGAGATTAATGCATTTATTCTGTTAGTTTATCATTTTTAAAAATGAAGTGTAATTTTGTAAAAGTTTAGTTTTGTGTAATGAAATACAAACAGTTTTAGGAAGTCAGGTACCAGCAGCATTGGATTTTTAAATTCAAAGTTATTGCACATATAAAATTTGAAAAAAAAAATGCCTTGGCTGTTCTAGTGTTAAGCCTGCACACATTCCAGATTCTGTTCTGCATGCAACTCAAATGTGTTACAACGTGATGTCACCAAGAAACAGGGTGTTTCAGGCAGTGCAGGAGGATTGGTTTCTGTAGGAGTGACTAACTATCTTTGGCCTGGGCTTTGGTCTTTGACTTTGCAGACTTGCTACATGATAAAAAGATCTAGAACACGTTAAAGATTAAAGCTCCAAGCAGCATTGACTGGGACCTCACAACCATCAGGATGTGCACTGACTTTGACCACATCTCCAGACCAGACAACAAGGATCTGAACTGTCATGTGTTTTGGACACCACAGCCAGGAGTTTGACACCACTTCCTCTCTCCACTAGGTGGCACTAAAGAAAAACCACTGATTATACACCGATCAGGCATAACAATAGGTGCGTTTGAGATGAACTGCGCCTCGCCTGGAGAGTAGACGAGATCAGGCGGCCGCAGCACGAGGTGGAGACAAAAAGCTGCAGTCAAGTCGTCAGTTTCTAGCAGACTTAAGAGAACATAGAGGAAGAGACACTGACATCCTGTTAGATCACCCGTATGTTACCTGTAGTCTGCAGACCACGTTCATAGCAGAAGATAAAGTGTGTCCTCGACCGCTGATTGAAGTTAAAATAAAAGTGATCCCCCTTCTGTTGCATGGAACATCTGTTCTTTCATCAGCCTTGTAAAGCACTTTGTAACTGTTTGTTTGATAAGTCACATATAACCGTTATTATTATTATCAGACAAAATATCTGCTTGTTGACAGATTAAAACTTCATCGCACAACATAAGACTAATATATCAAGCATTAAATATTATGATTACACAGATAATTAGTATTTTATACAACATGTGGTGTTTGTTGTCAAAACTAAGAGCCAATCAGAGCCTGTCAGCTCATCGATCAGGTGACAGCCAGGCGCTCGCAGTCCGTGGAGAGGCAACTGCGGCGCCTGGCTCTGAAAACTGCGGCCGCCTCGATCTCGTGAGGTTATCGTTGCCCACGTGTGCATGACGTCAGAGCAAGTCGGGATCAAGTCGGACACAAATCTAACCGGCATGCATTGTGCGGCGATCGCCGGTGATCGATTCTGCGCAGGCCTGGCTCATCTCGAACGTATGACCACTGACAGGTGAAGTGAATGACACCAATTATCTCCTCATCATGGCACCTGTTAGTGGGTGGGATATATTAGGCAGCAAGTGAACATTTTGTCCTCAAAGTTGATGTGTTAGAAGCAGGAAAAATGGGCAAGTGTAAGGATTTGAGCGAGCTTGACAAGGGCCAAATTGTGATGGCTAGATGACTGGGTCAGAGCATCTCCAACACTGCAGTTCTTGTGGGGAGTTCCTGGTCTGCAGTGGTCAGTATCTATCAAACGTGGTCCAAGGAAGGAACAGTGGTGAACCTGCGACAGGGTCGTGGGTGGCCAAGGCTCATTGATGGACGTGGGGAGGGAAGGCTGGTCCGTGTGGTCCGATCCAACAGACGAGCTACTGTAGCTCAAATTGCTGAAGAAGGTAATGCTGGTTATGATAGAAAGGTGTCAGAATACACAGTGCATCACAGTTTGTTGCGTATGGGGCTGCATAGCCACAGACCAGTCAGGGTGCCCATGCTGACCCCCCCACATGGCACCAGGATGCACTATGGGAAGAAGGAAAGCCAGCGAAGGCAGTGTGATGCTTTGGGCAATGTTCTGCTGGGAAACCTTGGGTCCTGCCATTCATGTGGGTGTTACTTTGACACCACCTACCTAAGCATTGTTGCAGACTGTGCACACCCTTTCATGGAAACGGTATTCCCTGATGGCAGTGGCCTCTTTCAGCGGGATAGTGCGCCCTGACACAAAGTAAAAATGGTTCAAGAATGGTTTGAGGAACAGCAATGAGTCTGAGGTGTTGCCTTGGCCTCCAAATTCCCCAGATCTCAATCCAATCGAGCATCTGTGGGATGTGCTGGACAAACAAGTCTGATCCATGGAGGCCCCACCTTGCAACTTACAGGACTTGAAGGATCTGCTGCTAATGTCTTGGTGCCAGATCCCACAGCACACCTTCAGAGGTCTAGTGGAGTCCATGCCTTGACGGGTCAGGGCTGTTTTGGCAGCAAAAAGGGGACCTACACAATATTAGGCAGGTGGTCATAATGTTATGCCTGATTGGTGTATGTTCCAGTATATTAAGTGTAGACAACACTGAAAATTTCATGTAGCCTAAATCAGATGATAACTGTCAGAAGGCTTGCCTCCTGTTGTCATTAGGTGGCACAATCAGTACAACCGCTGATTGGGATGTAAATGTGATCATTTACATCCAGGGGCTGACTGGATCATTTATCCTCAAATTACAGTAACTTCCTGTTTCATGGCGAGACATCAAAACTCAACACCATGCCACACCCTTCAACAACGGCCAAATCTTTTAATAACTTTTGTCTAGATGACACACACCAAATTTGAAGTCAAACTGATCAATTCTTTAGGAGGAGTTTGTTAAAATACAACATGTGGAAAGCAGCAAAATTGACCATGAAATTCAAAAGTGGCTTCCTGTTGGGTTTAGGCTGTGGCTCCAAGATGCTTTAATGTACGTTTGGACATGAAACGTGCCCACAGATTTTTGTACATGTTGATGAAATGTGCTTGTAGGGGGCATGATGGAGCCATTTCACAACCCTGCCTAAATATTGTCCTGTAGATGTATTTTGGCCGCGTATCTTATTAAACATGTTACAGCTGGGAAGAGAAGTTGACCTTTGGGATAAAGATAAATAAAAAAACCTGCTACTTGACTGGTGACTTCCAACATGGCTGCCAGGCTCACTTCTTCACTCCAGAATCTTTCAGGCCTCTTTCACAGCAACCAACACAAGTTGTGCCATTCTTTATGTCAGTGAAACAGGCAGTGTTAGAGACACTTGTGCAAATCATTTTGATTACAGTTACATTCCAAATGTTATGTGAAGGGTTTAAATCAGTTTGTTTCCACTAATCATACATGATCCAAGACTAAGAAATGAAGTTAAAAATGTGACTTCATTTGCTAAAGAGAAAATTACAATGATTAGAGTGAACTATTTACAATTTTATGTTCACAGCAGCGTCTTTGAAAACAGTTAAATCTGCCTCACACATTCACCTCAGTCGACCTACGTTACTACAGCATTCAAAGGAAAGTAGGAGAAACAAGAGAATTCAATAGGAGTCGAATCAATTGTCGAGCACTTTTTTAAAGTTTTCCTGAGACATCATCTACATCTACATCTCTACAATCATCAACCTTATCATTGTTCAAAAAACGTCTGAAAAAATGTTTAATGAGCAAATATTTGTAACATATTATGGACCTCACTGTAATGCATCGCAACTTGTAGAGGCTACATTCATTTCTGTATATCAATTTTACATTACTGCTTAGTCTTGACAGTTTGTCGTTACCTATATAGGGGCAGTATCTTCATAAGCCTTTTTGGCTTCCAACCTCTCCTGCACAATGTTTTAACTTTTTTGTTATTTTTTGTCTTTTTTATAGATATAATGTGCAAATAAACTTAACTAAAACTAAACTAAGGAAGGAGGACATTTGGACACAATGGTTTCAACAGGACATTGATGTAGAAACTTGCTACAGGTGATGTGGACATTGTGGACTACAGGAAATGATGGAACATGTTGTTTTATATTGACTGAGACAAACATGAGACACTTAAAACTACACTTCAAATAAACTAAGTGACACTAGACATTAGAGTATGATGAAGTCTGTCTTGTTCAGACTGGACAAAAGCTTGAAATACACATGTGAGTTCAGGCTAGAGGCACAATAACATTTGGGAAAGTTACAAAAGTAAAAAGGTTATCCTCCATTTGTCTCCTCTAACATTAACACTCACAAACATTTCATACAGCTAATTAATTCTTAAACGCACCTGTGAGTCCATAAAAAGCCTCTTTCATGGAGCAGCTGTCTCTGTGGCCGAGGAAGGAACAAAACTGTTGTGGAGGCAGCAGTGAACATATATAGTGACCAAGTCAAACCAAATAACACACAAGGGGAAAACAAGATGGATGCTGCCGACAACTAATACCACCCCTCTCTGACTTGGCAGCACATAGTTTAGTCTGATGAGCTGGCTTTCAGATTTAAGAGGCCCCACCCCTCAGACACACCTTTGACTCAACCAGGAAGTGAACCACCCCCAACAACCACAGTAAGTCAAAGACAAACACATGGTTAATATAACAGAAAAGATCTTGTTTACCCCCACAGAGTGAGATTGTGTTCACTCCATTTAAACAGTGTGAGAATGTGTTCACTCCATTTAAACAGTGTGGAATGTGTTCACTCCATTTAAACAGAATGAGAATGTGTTCACTCCATTTAAAGTGTGAGAATGTGTTCACTCCATTTAAACAGTGTGAGATTGTGTTCACTTCATTTAAACAGTGTGTGAATGTGTTCACTCCATTTAAACAGAGTGTGAATTGTGTTCACTCCATTTAAACAGAGTGAGATTGTGTTCACTTCATTTAAAGAGTGAGATTGTGTTCACTCCATTTAAACAGAGTGTGAATGTGTTCACTCCATTTAAACAGAGTGAGATTGTGTTCACTCCATTTAAACAGTGTGAGATTGTGTTCACTCCATTTAAAGTGTGAGATTGTGTTCACTCCATTTAAACAGAGTGAGATTGTGTTCACTCCATTTAAACAGAGTGAGATTGTGTTCACTCCATTTAAACAGAGTGAGAATGTGTTCACTCCTTTAAACAGAGTGAGAATGTGTTCACTCCATTTTAAAAGAGTGTGAATGTGTTCACTCCATTTAAACAGAGTGAGATTGTGTTCACTCCATTTAAACAGTGTGAGAATGTGTTCACTCCATTTAAACAAGAGTGAGATTGTGTTCACTCCATTTAAACAGAGTGTGAATGTGTTCACTCCATTTAAACAGAGTGAGATTGTGTTCACTCCATTTAAAGTGTGAGATTGTGTTCACTCCATTTAAACAGGTGAGATTGTGTTCACTCCATTTAAACAGTGAGATTGTGTTCACTCCATTTTAAACAGTGTGAGAATGTGTTCACTCCGTTTAAACAGAGTGAGAATGTGTTCACTCCATTTAAATAGAGTGAGATTGTGTTCACTCCATTTAAACCATAGACTGTATATAGAAGTGGACGGAGCCTTCGTGACGTCACCCATTGGTTTCTGAACACCCGTTTTGAAGCCTTGAGTTTCAGATTTGGCCAGCGCCATTTTGACAGTTTTGAAACCGGATGTGAATATGATTGGTTGAGACGGTGGAGCAGGGTGGGACCATAGACGGTATAGTCTAAGGGAGCGAGTGAGTGGCACTACCATAGGGCACTACGCCTGTCAATCACGAAACCACGCCCCTAATTATACAGAACTTTAAGCCTTAATATAAAATCAACGAAATGACTTATATGAAAATTCAAGTCTGGTTCAGTGAACATGGTGGGGGATATTAGCGATAGAGACCAAAATCGTTTTTTGACACGGGCTATAAATATGTTTATTTCAGCTGTAAAGTTCGGCATTTTAGAACGGGTGTCAATGGAACCGGGCTTCTTTTTGCAGCCAGCTCGCGCGCCCCCTGCTGGATTTCGGTGAGAATACAGCGTTACTGCACTTCCGCATTGGCTTCATTTTTCAGAGCCGGAAGCTCCGTCCACTTCTATATACAGTCTATGATTTAAACAGAATGAGGATACAAACAAATTAACAAGATTCACATCAAACAAACTGTCGTGTGAATTATTTGGGTGTGTTTGACTGCAGATGAAATCAACCTGTGCAGGTGAGTGTGAGTAGCTGTTAGCATGTGTGGCTGTTAGCACTTGTAGCTGTTAGCATGGCTGCTAGTATGGTTATTAGCATGTGTGGCTGTTAGCATGGCTGTTGCATGTGTGGCCGTTAGCACAGCTGTTAGCACTTGTGGCTGTTAGCATGTGTAGCTATTAGCATGGCTGTTAGCATGTGTGGCTGTTAGGATGGCTGTTAGCATAGCTGTTAGCATGTGTGGCTGTTGACATGGCTGTTAGTATGGCTGTTAGCGTGTGTGGCTGTTAGCATGTGCGGCTGTGGTCATCAAACATTTAGCACTCTTTTTAAAGACACCACTTGTACAGAGCAGCAAAATATTCTCTGCATCTCCAACCGTGTACAGAAATGAACCAAAAATGGTAAAACTACTTATGTTAAAATGTTTAAAGGGACATTCATCCCCAAATGAATTTCCCCTTGGGGATCAATAAAGTATTTCGTATTCGTATTCGTATTCGTATTCGTAAATGTACTTACTTTGTTGGATAAGTTATCATTGTGAAATGTCCAGTTCTCTGTAACTAGGTCTGCTTTCTAAACCTGTCACTTATTCATTATTTAATATTAACTTGATGATTGTACAGTATTAATATAAGATATCAGTAGCATATTCGTGTCATTTCCTTTTTCCTGCCTGCCTCCTCGCCATGAACTTCATGGACCACAATGGAAATAAGTCATGTGACTTATTGTGATATCCTGATGAATTTTAGTACTGGATGCAAATCAAATCAATCAATGGACAATATTGCAAGTTTTCAGTTTGGCAAATAACTCACCCCAGTATCAAAGAGTTTAAGTTTTTTTTTTTTTTTTTAAATCTTACAAAAGTTCAGTTTTTAAAATAGAGAAAAGCAAAGAAACAGAACATTTAAGATACAGATCAGCTAGAAGCAAATCATCTTCAAAAGCATATATACAAAATATGATTATATATAATTAGTACCAGTGCAACACAAAAGGTAAAATGTGTTGTCTAGTGTTGGTGGACAAACTGTATCAGTACCTCATCTCTAATCCATCCAGACCGCTCACCAGTGAGAAAATGAAACACAAACAGGCTCTAGTCTGCAGACTGAAATTAAACACAACACAAGAGAAACCAAAATAAAAGGGTATGAAAAGAGTAAGAAGGATCAAGACTTTAATGAAGTGGCCCTCAACAGCCAAAAGAGAGCAGCAGGAGCTTCTGAGTCATTTATTCAGTGCATTAGAATCCGGCAGGAGGAAGTCTTTTCTCAAAAGGTTAAATCTATTTTTGAAGCAGCAACATATTAAGTAATAACACAGCATTATGTGATAACTCCACAAAATGTCATAGTTTCATATTATGTTGTAACGCCCACGTTTTGTAATAAATGATTGCACATTGTGGTGGTAATTACAAATGTAGGCGTCTAATGATATGATGCATGTATTAACTAACCAGAACGGATGTCTACAATTATAAAATAGTTAAAACATTAAAACTTTATTTTAATGTTCACATTTTTATGCATTCAAGCATGAATCATACTCACTCAAAATTAATTTTAAAAGATAAAATCAGTTGTTTTACAGTTGCACTAACTGAAACATTAATTGTTAAACACAATTTGTCAATTTTTTGCACATGCTCAGGTGATTGCTGGCTGCTTTTATTTCATTGAAGAATGAAAGCAGAAGCAGTTTAAGCTAAAAGCAAAAACAAATTTTAGACAAACAAAAAATGCAACACAAGTACATTTCTTCAGGAAGTCATTATATAGTATTGTATCATGGACTATTTATCACACAGATGCACACATATGCACGCACGTGCCACGCAGTCAGCTTTGGCTAAAGAGAACGAGACCAGTATGGAAGAGTATTCTGTTTTTTTTTCTCTACATTTTTTATTCTCTGTGCCCACTTACAGTAAACTATATTTAGGCTAAGAACCTGTACCACACTGCAGTGTTCAACAATACTATGTTCAAATTCAGTGTAATGAAACAGGGTGACGTGCCTTTAAAGTTAAAGCTCCATCTGATTGGACCAACCTGACCAGGTTACTTAGAGCATTTACCCCTTTTTATTCTTGAAGGTATTTCTTTTGTCTTATCTTCAACCTGCTTTTGCTTCTAATTATACTAAAGTTATAAACGTAATTGATCTCTATTGTGTAGTTGCATGTAAATTAATGTATATAGCTTTTTATGAATATGCACATTTTCTGTATGTGTTTTATCTTTAGGGTCATCAGTGTGAGTGTGTCTGGGAGAGTTTTTGTCTGAATGTGTGAGTGCATCTGTGGTGTTTTGCTTCATGTACTGTATTTTCAATATATTTGTGTCAAGGACCCCCTTGAAAATGAGACGGTTTATGTCAAGGGCTTTATTCTTCTAATAATTATAATATGTATATAATTATAATAATTTAGTCACTTATTCAGCTTCCTTCACCTGATCTTTTGGTATCATTCAGACATTTCTTTTTCTCACTGTCTGTCCTGGCTTAGAGAACAGATAACCTCTATTCCTCCACAGTCTCACTACAACATTTTGTTGCATTGTTGTTCATTCAATTCCACTTCCATTGAAGGAACACACAAAGGTTTGTCTTTTATGTTGAAACATTTTTATATCGGTTGAGAAGCCACTCTACAATAAACGATATAACTGAGAGAAACTAAATCCAACAGTTTGCAGAGAAATAACCTTTTATTCACGCTCGGTATCATACATTTTCAACATGTTACTTACTAGTGGCCAGTGATGGACACTACAACTTATTCTCCCTCCTCCTCTCCCAAGGCAATGCAATTTTTGCAAATTTCATCTACAGTGGCAATTCAAGGTACTCAACAAGGGTTAAAAGACAGTTTATGAAAGAGAGGCAGTTGATACATGAAAATATCATTTCTAAGAAAAAACAAATGATTTTTAAGAACAATGAATAAATAGATAGCAAAGTAGATAAAAACAAGACTTGAAAGAACATTTTTTAAAGAACTAAAATAAATCAACTGAACTAAAGACATCCATGAACAGAGTGATTTGGGGTCCTGGTTCAAAAGTTTAAAGGGTGAGGCTACTTTTATTTTGACAGGGTGTCTGTTCCAGAGAAGTGTAGCACAGTGACTGAAGGTTGCTTCACCATGTTTAGTCCTGAGCAGCCCGCTCACATCTCAGGAGAGAAATCCTCACATGTCTGTAATGTATTTTGGTCCCAACAATTTAGCAATACTTCAAAAAGTTGAGGCAATCTGTTGCCACAAGTTTTTTGAGTTGACAAACTTAAAAGTTGGAGGTTATCAGAGCTTTAATATAGTTAGTGTTACATGTACTCTTTGACTGCAGTTAAATTAAAATATTTGATTCAGCCAACTCAATTTTTTTTCAGTAAATGCAACAAAAATTTTTTATTCACACCACCCACTGCAACACACTGTAAAAATGAAAAAGTTGAGAAAACTTAAAATTCAAAGGCAACTTCATTAAATAAATTTGCCCAACTTTTGAAAAAGTTTTACCAGCTAATGTTTTGTTGAGATAATTTTTAATTTAATTTTCAGGCATCCAAATAAAGACAAATCAGGTTCCCCGTTCACTGTAAACAATTTTTTAAATGCGATTTTTTTGGGTGGTTTCTAAAATTCAGATTCAATTTTATCTACAGAAGAAAAGTAAATTATCTCAACAAAAGATTACAAATCTGCAAAAGTTTATTTCAAAGTTTCAAAACTTTTTGAGAGTTTGATGTAAAACTCTGAAGGCAACTGCCTTAAAATGAGTTTTCTTTTTTTTAAGGACAGAATTGATTAATTTTAAGAATTAAAAACAATTATTTCATGTTCGATAAAGCTTAAACTTAAAAGTTTAAGTTTTCACTACTTATTACAATTAATTAATGTGAGCATTTACAGTGCATTGATTCATAATCAATCAGCATGGCCATATGTTCCATCCTGTGGTGAACAGGAAGCCAGTGAAGTGAGCTAAGAATCAGGGCGATGTGGTCTGACCTCAGTCACTGCATTTTAAATAAGCTGAAACTTTGTGATGGTCTTTTTAGGAAACCCTGAGTGGATGAGTTTTTACAGGTCGGCTTTTGACATGAAGTCCCTGAGTTTGGCTGTATTTGTGAGATGAAAAAAGCTGATCTTGTTACTGTTTCTATGTGGATATTTAGACTAAGATCAGAGTCAGCAATAACATCCAGAGAGGCACCGCAGCTCATAGGGTCTAATTTAATAATGATCTGTTTGAGAAGTGCCATTTAGCTTCATTTAGAGTAGGCCTGCAGTGTGGAGTGTGAAGTTGCAGCGTCAGCAATGCAAGAGTCGAATCGCACTCCTTCAACACTACAAATGTAACTTTAAGAGCTGTCATCCTGATCATTATGATGAATTTGTAAAGAACAACGAAAAAATCTGACAGCAGTACTTTTATGTGTTCATTCCATTACAGAAGAGATCTGATGTTCTCTGCAATAAGGTGGAGAAAGACGTGCGGATATTTTACTATCTGCAACTGGCCAAACTGAGCTGGAAGATCAGATATCTGTGAAAAGCCAATAACATGCATCCCTGTTAACAATATGTGTAGAGAGGAAGATTTCCATTTTGGTTGGTTTTGACATAATGCACTGCATAATTACATTTTATCTTCAAAAAAGCGTACCTCCCACATTTTGTAATAGAATAGATCACTGAGTCGTGACCCACAGGTGGGTCACAGGAGATTTTATTTGGGTCCCCTAAAAAATAAAAGACTATGGAGGAAATTCTGCAAAATTTAAGATTTATATCTGCAGTACATCTTTTATAAAGCATTTAAAATTTGTATATTGTTTTACTGATGAGAGGAAAAAACAAAAGCCCTGTTAATTCCACCTAAATGTGCTTATTGTATCTCAATTATGAAGTAGGCTAAAATGTTTTACGCTGTAAAAACAAAAACAAAAAAAAGTTTCAAGGCAACTTACCTCAATAGATTTTTGAGTTTTGAGCCCAACTCAAACTCTTAAGTTTTAAAAAAGTTTTACCAGCTAATACTGTTTTGTAGAAATAATTTACTTTTCTTCTTTAGACAAAACTTGAATCTCTTGAGTTTTACAAACCCCCAAAAATTGTATTTCAAAAATTGGGTAAAATCGTTGAAGTAACTTGCCTTGAAATTGAGTTATCTCAACTTTTTTTTAAGTCTGTTTTCTTGATGAAGGGAAATAAAAAGATTGAGATGGCCTGTTAACTCAGCCTAAATGCACATATTTTTTATTTATAAAGTATTTAATGTGTATATGCATGTGTCAAGATAATATATGATGATGTGTAAATGGCAGTAACAATGGTCAGGAACATTCTTTAATGCCCAAATTGACTCTCCCAAGATTTAATAAAGCCTGTTGTGAACTGGGTCACAATGAGTCGTCATTTTTAAAAAGCAGGTCCAGAAAAAGGTTTGGGAAACACTGGAATAGATACTAATAATAACTACTGCAGTATGTAATAATTTATGGGGAAATCTATTACATATTGTGCTCAGGCTGTTTTTTACAAAATGTGGGAGTTATTACAGAATGAAGTCAAAATTTACTACATTTGTGTGATGTCACTGTAAGGCCTGCAGGTTACTTTAAGGGTTAACTCCTCAAAAATGACTTGCTGGTGTTTTTATGTGTCAGCAGATTAACAATTGTGTGGATGTTGCATCCGCTGTGACTGACAGAACTGCCGTGTCCCGTCTGCCTGCTCAAAGGAAGAAGCCATTTAAAATGTGAGTATATTTGACATTCTACATCACTACATCAGCCTCAATACTCTAAAACACAGTTTACATGTAGATACACTGGAGGTCTGCAAGACAATCTGTGCCTTTGATTTGAAGGAACAATGCCCCCTGGTACAGATGTTCTTGAATGGCATTCTGGGAAATAAAAATGCTTCTAATTAAAAGTAAGCAAGGCAGGTCGATGGAACATTGGTGCATAAATAATAAAACTTCATCATAAAATAACTGGTGGGATGCAAGAGACGGACTGTATCTACTGTCAAGTATCAGAGAGAATTTTTCCTTCATGTCTATGAATCAATCCACACTTCATCTGACAATCAAACCTGACTTTCAATACCATGATCTACTTATTATTATACCATCCAGGGGCGTCCCACACAACATCAAGTATATTTTACTACATAATGCAGTCATTTTAACAGTGAACAATATAACAGGCCAACATTAAATGAAGTAAAGGCAGTTTCATGTGCAGCCTGTTTTCTGGTTTATCTGCACAAACAAATGACGCAACAATCAAAACTCAACATTGTGTCAAAAGCAAAGGATACCAAAAGAATTCAAATAACACATTGAAATGTGACAGAGTGACAGAAAATGCGTCACATCAGTGCGAGCAGATGTTGAGTAGTGCAATGTGTCTTTAATGTATGACTTTTATAGCAGCTCCACTGTTTCAATGGAAACCAATGCAAAAGGAGAAAAAAGCAAACCAGCACCTATAACACAATGAACAGTGTTCACTGCAGCTTTCAGCATTTCAGGATACCAGCAGAGAATCCTTCAGAGTGTCATTCACAATACTTTTGTCTTGTAGAAACAGAACTCAATAACAAATCTGGCAGTTTAAATGTGTCTTTGCAGTGTTCTTTTGACAGAAATAGATGGTGACAAAGTCTCTATTTGTTTATGTTCATGGAGATTTGATTGGGACAAATACCTCCTCAGGCCTCGGAAGAGAAAAATGTGGTGAACTGCTCACAACTGATACTCACAGAACCTGTGATGAGGGCTCACAGACACACTGCTGCACTTTAAAGGGTCACAAGCCAAAATACTTGTCAACAAGTAAATTAGACAAACAATTTAGAAACCGGCAGAACTGAGCAAAAGACCTGAAGAGAAAAAGGAGTGTCCAGAGTTCCAAAGTGTTCAAAATGAAATAAGTCAGTCAGTACTTAAATAATAAACTCTGACTTAATTCTCAGAATTCTGACTTTAATCTTAGAATTCTGACTTGGAAGATTTCATCTTTATTAATTCTGAATGTATTCTCAGAATTCTGACTTTAAACTCTTCTGACATGGATCTCAGAATTCTAACTTTACTAATTCTGACTTTATTTTCAGAATTCTGACTTTAATGTCATACTTCTTAGTTTAATGTCACAATTCCGATTGGTGTAAAGGTTAGGGACTGTTGACAACACCACTGTCAATGCTGCCTATCGACACACTACACGTGTCTCTGCAAGGAAACTAAAATATCCAGTGAACATCCTGGAAACGAATTACAAAATAACATTAATAATAATGACTTGAGTTTCAATAGTTTCTTCAGTTATTTCACAAATTGTTAATTCATTTACATATTTGACAGTTTGTTCAAATGATTATTTCTTTCATAATGTCTTTTTTATTTCTCTAATAGTGAACAGTGGGGTTCCAGAGTGTGCTCTGAGGGCATCATGAAACAGAAACAGCAGGTATGGCTTTGTTGACTTTGTTTCTTTGTCCACATTGTGGCAGTGCAGCACAGTGTACGTCATTTATTTAGCACTACTGCTTTTGTACTGGTTTGTAATTCCTAAAAACAAACAAACCAAAGAGCAGAGAGGAGGTTAAATTAAATATTGTATAACACACAGCCAGTGATACCTATATCTATGGAGGAATATTATGGCCAGTCATAAGGAAAAAATATGAGAGAAGGAATTTTTTTTTTTATTTGCATTTTGACAATAAAGTCATTGTTGAATGAAGCTGAAAAAACATTTAAAGAATGGTCAAAACGTTTTCTCAAAAATGCAAAAAGCCCCTTCCTCCTCTGATTTTGTTTTTTTCTGGAACTAATACTGACAGCCTTGACTTTATTCCAAAAATACACAATAAAAAAAATCCTTGTCTTATTCTCTTTCCTTTATGCCTGGCTCTTATAATCTTATGTACGTTTCAGATGATGTAAAACTATCGTTACTATAATCAATAATACTGTCACCATTCATATGATCTTATGGTATATGTTAGTGTCTTGTGGTCCAAATGCTGCTTTAAAGGCTTTCCTCCTCTGATAAGAACACTAAGAAAAAGAAATCTAATGGAAGCTCGGAATATTTGGAAGTTTAGGTCATTTTTGGCCTGAAAATGCTCAACTACTGCATGTCAACCATGGAAAATGTTTAAAGATATAAACCCTGATTCTGTTCAAACATTTAACCCCAAACTCAGCAGGTGCATCTTTAAATGATTATTCCTGTCATTTCTGGGTTGACGAAGCTTGTAATATTTGACCCTGAGTGTCAGTTCTGGTCATGGCCATGAGGGGGCAGTGTAACTGTCTGCTCATACAGTGTGCTGCGTGCTGGCTGAGTGCTGGACCAGAAGAGAAAGTGAAAGAAGCTGATCTACCTGAAAACACTGTTCTCACTGTCCTCCTCAGGATAAAGTGTGAGTGCTGCTGCTGCTGAGACAAACAGCTCTTCACTCTTCATTCAACATGTGCAGTTTAAACTTAGATGGTGTCTCAAAGGAACACACTGCAGTCTTCATCCCAGTGCACCCGTCAAACACTGTAGTATCATATGCATTGTGAGAGTGTGTTTTTGCTCTAATGAATCCCATTGATGATGTTATTGTGCAACAGCTCCTGATCGTGGTTGTGCAGGGTGGGGTTCACCTCCTCGTCCCTCAGCCGAGCGTTCTTCCTGATCTCCTCCAGGGAGTAGTCCTTCACCAGGCTGCCGTTCTCGAAGACAGTCACCAGCAGGTCCTGAAGAACACAGAGCAGAACACACAGGAGGAGGAAGTTTAATGACAAAACTAGTAACTGCGTTCAAGCTGCAGACAATTTAAAGAGATAAGATTTGACAGTGCAGGGGGACAGAAACAAATCCTGGTTTTACACTGAGTTTAAAATATAACAGAATAATGTAATGTGTTCTTTTTGTTAAGTATGAGAAAATGTGAAGTGGCATCACTGTCTTGGCTTGAGACCACATATTTTTAACAGAAAGCTGTTGTTACAAACTGTGGCATGGGCCTTTACCAGGCATGGAGGGTCTCATGAAAGGTCCCATCTGGGGGCATTATGGGAAACGTAATACTCAGCACTGTTACACTGCATTCTGGATCGTGTACTTTTTCTTTTCACCTTTAATTTTAGCCCTTAAAGAGTATGTACTGTTGCATGCAGTATGCATACAGTTATAACATACTACTTCCTCCTAACATTGTGCCTTAAACTTTGACTCAGTTGCTCAGACACCCATCACAAAGGTTTGTGGGTCAAAATAGCCAGAAAAGCATGCTGGCTTGCATACTGCAAAATGTGACCAGATGCAGTAGGACATCCTGGTATTATTTTACTGCCTTTGATATACTATGAATTGGGACCAGGGCTGAACGATTAATCGAAAATTTTACTGAAACTTTGCTGACTGCAATTTTCAGATCACAAGAGGAGCAATATTTGTTAAAGGTGTCAAATACCAATTCAGATGAAATATTATTGTGTTGCAGAGATGTCCTGGCCTACATATTCAATATAATATATTCCTCATATTCTACAGACTTGGGAAAATATTTTTTTGGTGGAAATCCCTGCAAAAATTACAGTATAATCATTTTACTGTTTTTTAATGAGAATAAGAATAAAGATATACAAATGATCGTTCCCTCTCGTATCAAAAATCAAATCGCAATTGCACTATCAGTCAAAATAATCGCAATTAGATATTTTTCAAAATTGCTCCGCCCTAACTGGAACATACCAAATCTTCCTCTGTCATACTACATAGTATGATAGTACAGGTATTGGAATGTGCAGAATCCATCAGTAGTGGTCATTGAACAAGGCATGCCGCTTAGATTTGGGTCGGACTTGATCCCATTTGCTCTGACATCATGCACATGTTGACAATGATAACCTCATGAGATCAAGGCAGCTGCACTTTTTAGACCCAGGCATTTGCAGTGGCACTCCACCAATTGGAAACACCTGGTTGTCACCTGATCAGTGAGTTGACTGGCTCTTAGTTTTGACAACAAACACCACATGTTGTAGAAAATCCTCATTTTCTGTGTGTAATTGTAATATTTAATGCTGGATATATAGTCTTGTGTGGTTGATAATAATAAAAATTATTCATATGTCACTTATCAAAATGAGTAGTTACAAAGAGCTTTACATGGCAGACATTAAAAGAACAGAGGATCATGGAACAGTTGGGGCATCTGTCTGCTTCAACTTCACTCTGGACAGACATGGATGTAATCTGTAACTTGACTGGTTGGTGTGAGGCAGTAGTTTTATTTTTTGAGTGTTCTGTTTTATACGACCACTGACAGCTGACTTCTCACTCTTCTTAACTGGCCATTAGGGGGCCCAAGTGATCAACAACTGCTTCAGTTTGAAATCTTGTTTCAATTAGAGACAATGTATGTGGAGGTCATGTTAATGCTGGAGGAACTTTACAAATCTCAGCTGGTTGCATCTGGCAGTTGTGGTGGCATTGCAGTAGGTGCTTCACCATCTGTTTCCTGGCGGGGATCTGCACTCTAGTGAGTGACCTTTGTAGTTTTAAAAAGTATCAGTTCAGACACCATTTAAGCACTGGTACCTTTTAAAAGTATTGTTTTAGTACCTATATTGAAGAATGGAATCCAACCCTACCAATAACAGTTCTTTGGATTCTTTAGGAGCCTGTTTTCTGTTTCAAATCTGCAAACAAATTATATAAAATATATGGTACATGTTATAAAACTGTAATAATCTAAATTTAACATCAGCGAGGGCTTTTGGCCGTGCTGAGCCAAACCGTACAGTGCCAAATTGCATTTCCATTACCACTTTCAGCACGCTGAGCTGCACCTGAGATGGACCTACTCTAGAGTGGGGCCAAAGCGAGCCCAACCCACCTCCAAGCGACCCTCCTTTCTCCCCCTCGAACAACAAAGACATTTCTTAAAGTCTATTTATGTTCAGCTCTCAGTGCTTCTGTAGCTTTAAACCAAATCTTTAGTTACTGCTGATGAAACCCCCGAATGAAAACATTTCCTGTTTGTGTTTGTGATTTTCCTGTTTTTAAATAATGAAACAACACGGGACTTATATAACGAAGAATTTAAGAAAACTGTGTGTTTATCCCAAAGATGTATATAAATGGTTTATCCACCGCTTTACAGCCGATCCACTTGAGCTTCCTCCAGCTTGTCTTTAGTTAAAAGACACACCTTCAAGCGGGTAGCCCTGTTGTAATGGAAATGCAGACCCCTGTCGTGCTGGGCTGATGTGCTGAGTCAAACAGAATCACGCCAGGCCAGCTCTGTGTATGGAAAAGGGCCAAATGAAGGGTTAGGACTGACCTCCTCAGGCTTCCCTGCTCCTCTCTCTATTGTCTCTAAGAAGCCATCAGAGTTTCTCCTCAGTGATAATCGACCCCTCTTTGACCCTCTGGATGGGTCTGTCACCGGCTGCTTGTACACGTCCATCTGGAAGAACCCATACAAGCAAAAGGTTAAAAAAAAACTCTGCAAAGTCCATTTCCTTAAGTCTGACCCAAGACCAAATCTCAAATCTACAAATCTGCGTTAAAGTGCACCTTTATCTATTTATCACTCCTATTCAACACAACTACATTCAACATCCAAACAGTCAGTTCTACAACTACAAAACAATAATCTGTTGATAATCAGTAAAGTCAGTGATAAAATGTGAAATCCAGAAGCCTTCCACTCACCCCCTTGCCGTTAGTCTCCACATAGCTGCACTTGAAGGCACAGCTCAGTGTGTCTCTGTTGAGTTTCTGTAGCAAAGCGCCACCACAACCAAAGAAGATGTTCTCAGCACTCCAGCCTTCATCACTCAGCTTCTTAAGAATCTGTGGAGAGCAAAGAAAGAGAGGCTTCAAACACAATACATCAGACTTCACCATGATTTATATTTCATGTTGAAGCAGGGTAATAAGCTTTGGCTTCCTGTCAGCTCAAGTGTAAGAGCTTTAGTTCATCATGTGTGTAACTAGTGCGGGCACTGCAGGAGAAAGGGTACGTGAGTATTTTTCAGGAAACCAGACTGAAATTTTCTGAATCTTTTGAGTGGAAATCTGGTTTTAATAGAAGAGAAACAAACATTGATTTTAATAACTGTTTTGACCATGACATCCTGGCCAGGCGTGGAAGCAACTAATTACACCTACTCAAATTAAGTAATTATGTCATAACTTGTACTTAAATTAGTATTCTATCAAGTCTGCAATTTTAGTTGCACTTAAGCATTACGTAATCTTAGTTATTTTACATAAATCATAATTTACTACCTACTATGCCTACAATTTGAATTGACATCCAAACGAAGATTTGGAGAAACAGACCCCTGTCTACTTAATCCTGTTATTGATAATGTGGTTAAAAAGTAACTATAACTAAATAAAAGCAGTTTTGTTTAAAAAGGTTCTGGGTTCAAATCGGCCAAATGAAAACATTAGTTAAGAGGAATATAAAGGAGGGTAAATACACTGACAATAAGAATTTGATTCCACACAGACTATTGAAAGGATGGGCTGGAGGGAACGACTTGGGGATTGCCCTGTGTGCTGCCTGGACCATAAAAAGCAACACGCAGCCTCGGAGCAGAAAACAACCAGAAGTGAAATTACGGACACCACCAGAAAGAGAGGCTGTTTGCTCGCCACTTTGTGACCTGTGGTGGGCCTGTGCAGAGCAGAGATGTCTACAAAAGCCAGAGAGGCGGCCGGTAAGACAGCAAACTTTGAAATGATAGACTGTTTGCTGCGGGCTATCACTGAGCTAATGCTACCTTAGACATGAGGTTGGTCACCTAGCAACACATAGATTGCTGATTAACTCTTAAGTACTATTTGCATTTAATGTATAATTAAAGGTCAATAAGGCACTGTAATAGGCTTCACAATATTTCTAAAGGTGTTTATTTTTCTGTTAGCTGGTTACATTTATTTAATGTTACATTTACTTTCATTTCAAGGTTTTTTAACCTAACTAATGGCTGATGGCTAATGTCTACCAACGAAAGCTAATGACAAGTGAAACTGATGGAACTAAAGGAACAGTCAAACTAAACTGATGCACTTTCAAAAGAAAAAAGGAAAAGCTGTTTGGTCATTTGATTGGAATCCAGTGAGACCTCCAACTAGATGACTGCATTCCTTTCAAGTGGGGAAGCTGCACAAGATTTTAAAATAATACTTGACAGACATGCTGGGACACGCTGTGATGGATGGTGACCTGTCCAGGGTGCATCTCACCTAGTGTCAAGGGTCCCACAGCAGGGGTTCCTAAGCTTTGTCAGCCTGAGACCCAAAAGAGAAATGTGGCATCTCCCCAGAACCCAAATTTATATATAAAAAAACAAAACAAAAAACAAAAGAAAAAAACCATCATGAACTGCCAAAACATCTACTTTTATAAACTGGTAAAGAACACAGCAAACAAAGAATTTAAAATGTATATGAAATGTATTTATTTCATCATAAAAATACATCACAGCAAGTATGATGGAGGGATTTTAATTTGAAATGGATACAGGAAGTGTTGGGTTTGTATTAATAGTGTAATGTAGCAACTTTAACAGGGCAAATGAGAGCAGATCAAAACCAGGCTTCATACTAAAATATTGTAGTGACGCCCTACGTTTCCCATCATGCCTCGACTGAGTAGTCTGTTAAGTTTAGGGCTGAAACTAACGTTTATTTTCATACTCGATTAATCGGTCAATTATTTGCTCAGTTAATCTTAATTAATAGTTGTTTGCCGATAAAATGTCAAAATGGTGAAAAATGTTAAATCATTGTTTCCCAAAGCCTGAGATGACGTCCTCAAATGTCTTGTTTGTCAAAACAAACCAAAGATAGTCAAATTATTGTTAAAGAGGAGTAAAGAAAGCAGAAAATATTCTCATTTAAGAGGCTGGAATCAGGGAATTTTGACTTTTTTACTTAAAAATTACTCAAACTGATTAATCCATTATCCAAATTAGTAGCTGATTAATTTAATAATCAATGATTCAATTAATCCTTGCAGCTCTAGTTAAGTTTGCTGTTTGTAATGTGTGACGTGTATATGTATACGATAGACCAGGCATTCCCAGAGACTGGTTCGTGACCCACAGGTGGGTCACAGGAGACTTTATTTGGGTCACCAAATGAATAAAAGATATAATAAGATAAAATTAAATCTTTCCAAGATTTATTGATAAGAGGTTTTTTAGAGCATAAGGGATTGAGTCAGGTTGATTTGTCATTTTTAAAAAGTCTCAGAAAAAAAGTTTGGGAAATGCTGCAGTAGACAAGAGAAATATACTCATTAATGTGGGAAAAAGAGGCGCAAGGGTCAGATTAAGTGCAGTGGACCTTAAGACGGTCACCCTTCCGGACTGCAAGGAAGGGTGTTGGGATAAGAGCTAAGCTAACTGGCTTGGACCTAAGAGAGTGAGCCAGAGAGATGCGGTGGCGGTGGCCCACTTTGATTCTGTACCAGCCCACACCCTCCTCTTCAAATCCCCCACATGACAAATCACAGTGTAACCCCTGAGATGCCATGAGTTTGGTAAATGCAGTGGGATCTAACACAAGTTTGTCTGAGGGTTATGTTATTGCAGGTGGTAAATTAGCCACACATGCTAACATTTGCAGCTTAGTTTAGATCACACAGATACAAAGTTTAATCTATCTATATGATCAATTCTTTACACGCTGGACAGTGGCATCTTTTTTGTAGTCTGTCAAAAACGTACAACACAGTATCGCTCTTCCTAGCGCCCCATGCACACAGCTTCACTGCTAATCTATGATTGGACAGTTGCTGTCCAGAGGAGCACTTAGCAAAGGGTCAACTGTCATTTTTGTGCTGATTTATAGTTTTAACCACTGGTTAGATGACTGTTAAATTTCTTGAGCCCAGATATATTTTGTTACCATGTTTTTGACTTCTTGCCTGCTGTGTTAGATGCCATTAAAAGGTTGACATCCCTGAGAGCTGCTTACTGTCTCTCACTCCACGCTGCATGTCACTATTTGAGGAGTGCATTTTACTCTGACAACCGGCAACCCAATAAAAAGGGGTCCATGACCCTAAGTTTGGGAAACGCAGCTCCAAAAGATGCACAGTTATAGATAATAGATGAAAAAATTGATTAAAAGGTAAATACTACCTGGCTCCTGCTGTCAAAGTTTGGACCATCCTTCCTGAAGATGATTTTACCTCATCATATTCTGTACTGAGATGTGGGAATACAGTAACTCTTTAAGTTACAGTTTCTCTGTAAGAGACCTGACGGGTTTTAACACGTCTACAGTTCAAATAAGTTCTCGATGCCATTTACTTGGAAATGAAAGTAAACTGGCTCTTCTGGACTGTAAAGATGTGTCACCGAAGTGGCAGCAGTGAAACACGTGAGTGGAATCTCACCATAACCAACAGGAATAACAGCCAAAACTACAAAAATAACTCCCAGATTTCTCTAAGATTTGGAACTTTTATGATGGCAAACACTTTTCATGAAAATCCCAGCCAAAGTGACAATGCAGCTCATGTGTTGCCTGCTGTTCTGTCTGCAATAGTGTCTTTTCTGATATTTCCACTGGAAATCTTTCACTTTTAGCTTTGGGTGGGTGAGAATGCAGAATGGAGCTGTTGTGTAGTGATAGAAGGAGAGGGAAGGCGTGGCTAATGGTCACGAAAAGAAAACTGAATCTGCGGTAGGAAGGAAAACAAAAATGTAATATAGTGAATAAGACGTGTAAAGACAAGTAACAACGATGAGTACAACAACCAAACTTCTTCTCACCTCTTCCACAGAGTTGAGGTCGATGCCGTCTCCCTGAATGATTCGCAGGTAAGAAGGCAGCACCTTGTATCCCACAGAGTTCAGAGAAGAGCCAAAACACTCCTCCAAAATCTTGATCACCTGCAAGTGGAATTTAAATGTTATTATGGAGTTTGATTCCTACATGTACAACCATAATTCCAAAAAGTTGTGTCATTGTGAAAAACAGAAATAAAATGTTGACTTTTCAGTTGAATAAAGCACAAATGCAAGATGTTTAACTTTTTTCACAAACTTGTAAAATGTTTTTTGTAAATATACACTCATTCAGAATTTGATGCCTACAAGCACAAAAAATATGACAACACAGAGACCCCGGACTGTTGAGCACCTGAAGTCGAATATCAAGCAAGTATGAGAAAGAATTTCACTTTTAATGCTTCAATAGTTAGTGTCCTCAGTTCACAGAAGCTGACCGAGTGTTGTTAAGAGAAAAGCTGATGTATCACAGTAATGAACATGCTCCTGTCCCAACTTTTTTGAAACGTGTTGCAGGCATCAAATTCAGAATGAGTGTTCATTTACAAAAAAAACAATAAAGTTTATCAGTTTGAACCCTAAATTTCTAACTTTTTAGGAATTGGGGTCGCCAGTGTCAGCCATATTAAGTTGGAGCATTCTGAACATCCTACAGCCTCAGTTAATCTACACTGAATCAATAGTAATAATAATCTATAGAGAGCCAAGAAAAACAGAAGTTCCAAAAATCTAGTTCAAAGATGTTTTTTTTTTTTTATTAACAGCTTCATACTAGAGGAATTTCCAGGACTAATAGTACAATAACTGCAACTGCTGACTTCAAACAACTCTTTCAGGTCCTCTGAATTCGAGACTTTGAGAAGCTCTTAATTAAAGAACAACCTTCTGTCCGAATTCAACACGTCCTGACAGCTGCACTTCAGTAAGCTGTGAAAAGGCAGAAGTGTTGACTCTCTCTTGTTGAAAGGATGAGCACTTCCTTGCTGAGAAACAAAAGAAAAGTGGGTGTTTTCTGAGTGTCACATTTTACTGTTTGATTTTACCCATCAGCTGGAAAACAGCAGTTTCAGGTTAAAACGGTTGGTTCTTAAAGTAAAAAAGTGGTTTCAGCCTAGGAGTAGAAAAGTAGGAGTTGCTCACTCTGTCTGCTTGCCATCCCATTTTGCTGCAATAAAAAATGAATGTAGTGACATGAACAGACAAGTTTATCTTGGTAGATAAAATATACCAAGTTTATCTTGGTAGATAAAATATATTGACAGTTTTCTTCTGGGGGCATAATTTGCAGTTGAAAAATTGTAATAAATCACAATATTTTGCGATATATGTCATCACAATATCATCCTCATCATCATTCTTACCCTTATAACTTTTAACAAGTGCTCATAACTTAAAAAAATCTCATACTGCCTAGATTAATAGACTATCCCCTGCTGTTTGTGTGTCATTGTCAACACCATGTAAAAACTGGATTAACATAAGGATACATAAGGATTTAGTATAGGCAAAGCCCTCTAAGTAGAGCGGCAATGATCAGTTGATTAACTGATTAGTTGATCAGAGAGGTATGAGGGAGAGCGTTAAGTTTAAAAAACCCCTACTGGCAATCAGTCTGACACTCAATACAGACTAAATCTTAAAAAAAAAAGAGACATCCTGCAGGCAGAAACAGATCACAGAGCAGGGGGGTTAATAGATAATTAGAAGAGTTAGAATTAAAATAAATTCTCAAATCAAAGTTTCAGATCAAACATCTTAAAATAAGTGTAAAGTATTATTTTTGCACCTGCATTTCTAACATATTTGCCTCAAACATAGCTTAACCAGATGTTAGGGCTCAAAATCTGTTACAATCAGTTTTTGAGCACCTGGTTTGCAGTTACCTCACACCACATACTATTTTAAATCATCCTGGACCACTGGGTCACTGGGTTACTGCCTTGCAGGTGCAATGCAAGTGTGAAAAAGTCTGAAATTTAACTTTAAAAAAAAGGAAAATAGCAAAAAAAAAAGACTTGAATATTTGATTTGAAGACTTCTCTCTGGAAGATAACATTAGTAGTTGCTGAAAAGTAGTTAAAGCTACCACAAGGAGTTTTTTACTGGTTATGAAACAGTCAGCTGGATTCCTCTTCAAACCAGATGAAACAAGTCTGTATTTGCATTTTCCAGGACAAGGTAAGCCATTTAAAAAGAAGCAGAAGATCTTCATTCAGATGATTTTATTTTAGACTTCACATTTTGTGGTTATCACAGTGCTGAACACTGCTTTTGTCCACTGGGTCTCCAAAATCAACAAAATCTGAAAGTTCCTTGTAGTAGCTTTAACGTAAGAATTCAAGGCAGAAATCCCACTAATATGTGTAGATTTAAAATTAGTTTGGATATTTATTTTTTTGCTGTCCGGTACAGCAGTTATTTACCTCAATGAGCGTCTCCGCAGGGTCTCCGGAGTCCGGCCGGATGACCAGACAGGTGTCCTGGCTGCGCTCCATGACTCTCTCCTTCAGCTTGTCTCCCCAGATGTGTTTACAGGCATTAAAGATGTCGTAACTGTCACTAACCACTGACACGGGCCCTGAGGAGAACTGGTCCAAGATCTGCTCAAACGCCTCCTTCTCCCTGCTCCTCCCCCACGAGATGATGGTGCTGGACGACAGGAAGGGAGGAATGAAATCCGTGTTGTGGTGTGTGGAGAGATATTAATATGGCTTCTAATACTTTAAGATATAACCCTGATGGTTTCTTCACTTCAACTGTGCAGAGTAGTGACATTTATTCTACATTAAAAGACTAAATCAATTCAAAAGTTGTGCAAGCAGGATGTTTTTCTAATTGATCATGATTTACTGTATATCTGTGTGTGTCTGTGTGTTCTACCTGTGCTCTGCTGCAGGTATGGAGAAGCCAGCCATAGGGCAGCCATAGTATCTCTGAGCCAACAGCAGCCCAGCTACTGTGTCTGTACTGCAGAAATTAACCAGGTTAGCTGCTCCACCCAATGCTGCAGACTGGAGAGCAGAGGTGCAAACTGTCAAACACTTTGCTGTTTCAGACACATCAGTTACATCCTGACTGTTTCTGTAGATTTCACTGAGCTTATAAGCAGCTAATAACATGCTGCATTTGATAACTGAACATCATATCATGTGTCACAGTGTCCTGTAAGGTGGAAAAAGGTTGGTGTACAGAAAATGTGATTTACTCCGACAGAGACGGGGAGAAAGGGTTAGAGGACACCCTCCTTGGAGTCGTGCCCACTATGTCAGAAAAATGTGTTTTTACATCCACGTGACATGACTTTTTACACCTCATAAGTAACAAAGAAGATTATTTTCTATCCAGTAAAGAAATCTTCTCTCATTTTTTCTCACTTCCTGGTATTAAAATGGAATCTGTACCCAGATAATAATACAATCTTGCCTTTGTGTTTAACTCCTTACCACCTGGTAGTTCTAATGTTTTCTCGTTATCCAAATTGGTTCCTGCTCCAAGAGCAATACCTGTGTGTGAGTAATTTGAGGCGATTCCTTCAATCACAGAGTTCTGTGAGTTACTGAGTTGGGGGAAACTTTATTAACTTTGTGAATTGCTGTCTACAATATATTCTTAATTATCTGTCCATCGAGTTATACATTAAGTAATTTCTGCCCCCTTTATGTACGTAAATAGATTTGCCAGTTTCAAATGATATAACCATCACTGCCCACACATGTTCATATGTCCTTTATGTTGGCATGGATGGAGAATTCTTTTCAATAAGTAATTGATGACAAACGTCCAATAATTTCAGATTTTTAAAACTTCTTTCTTGTGTCCTGGGTTCGTGTCTCACTACAAATATTGGTGAGACTGCTACACAACTTCCTGTGGTACTGCTCAGTTTCGCCTGCATATGTAAGCTTTCAGAAAACGTGCCTAAACTAGTGTTGTCACGATACTCTGCTTGAATTTATAATTTCGACACAATACTGTGAAAAACTATATATATACTATATTCTATATCATTTTCAGTACCACATGGAAAAATGTACTCAAAATTTAGAGCATAAAATTTTAGATTTTCATTCAAAGATAAAAATGACGAGGCTATAACATGACAATGGATTGAGCAAATGTGACAAGTGAAGAGACGAAGACAACACTGAGTCAGTGAGAGGAGGCGGGGACTATGTGGGCACTGCAGCGATGTGTTAACTCGGCTGTCAGAGAGAAGAGAGAGCGACAAAGTACAGCTGGTACCAGAGTATCAATACTGTTAAAAAATGAGTATTGAAAACATTTCAAATATTCAGCTTCAATATTTATTGATATACTGATATTTTTGACAACACTAGCCTAAACTGTATTCATTTCCCAGGATTGCTTTCACAAAGTTCTGTAGACGTTAACACATCTTCTGGTGCCTTCATGGCACAGGTGTATAATCAGTAATTAGAGGCCTTTCTAATTCAGCCATCTCCCTTGTTCACTCTCTAAATCTGAACAACAATTATATAAAATACTTCAAATATTTCATGTTAACTAAAACAAAGATCTGTATTGAGGTTTTGTAGTGATTGTATTTACACTGACCTCAGATCTGAACACAGCGGAAGTCAGACTGCCTCCAGATGTGGTCAGACAGATCCGGTCACATTCTGATTACGACACATTTACACTTTGCACTAACATGTGTTTTTCCTGATCTAGATAACATGTCCAGAACAGACTGTTTTTAATACCAGGTGTAAATGAGGTCTTTGATAGCCATCAGGTTAGAGCTGACCTGATCATGGTGCTTTCATTTACCAGCAGTGTTGGGCAAGTTACTAAGGAAGGGTAATAGTTACTTTTTGCTCATTACTCCTTTAAAAAGTAATAATATTAATTTATTTATTACTTGGTATCAAAAGTAATTACTTACGTTACTTGTTATATTACTATATTACTTTGTTGGCAGCCTTGTTGTGCTCCAAAGTTAACTGCTGATCCAGTGAACTGTTTTGTTGTAGCTGTGCAGATGTCGCAGTCAACAGTTGATAGGTCATGGGTGGGACAGTCTCCCCAGTGAGAGAGGTTTTGTGTGTGTGTGTGTGTGTGTGTGTGTGTGTGTGTGTGTGTGTGTGTGTGTGTCTAGCGTGCCAACAAGATAGCAGCACAACTTCTTTGATGATTTAGTTCTGTTTTCTCTGTCCTGTCAACTACATAACTACAGCTGCTTAAAACACATTAGTATTTTCTGCAGTGATATACTGCACACATGGAAACGAAACTGAAAGTTGCTTCTCTAATCATGAAAGTAAAAACGTTTAAAGAAAATACACAGACATCAACACAACACGCAATAAAGAAATCGCCTGGAAAGCTTGCGCTGCTCGACATCATTTAAAAGGTAATAGAGCGTACAGAGACGGGTGGAGGTGCAGGTGGGGGTGGTTTGGGTGGGTGGCAGGTGGATGATTTATGCAGACATGCGGACTCAGATGTGGACAGAAAATAAATCACGTAACAATAATGCAATTACTTTGATTAGTAAGTGTAATATAATTACTGTTTTGAAAATTGTGATCCCTCCACTACTTGCTACTGTGTAAAGTAATAATATTACAGTAAAAAAAATTACTGGGCAATGTGTTGGGGATGGATGATTTAAAGAATATGTTGTTGATGATGGGCTGAATCCATTGCAGGTTGGTTTTGTTTTTTGTTTTTTTGTGAATTAAGGATTTAATTTGATCGAACCAGAGTTGGTGATTGCTGGAAGAGTCAGAAAGTGTACGGTTGTATTTCTCTTTCAAAAGGAAAATGGGTGTGAGGATATTTAATTTCTTGAAAATGTGTAAGTATATTTTGTTTATTGGACATAGTGAACATACGCAGCTTACGTAACATAGTGAATTTGTTGTTTGCACGTTTCCCAGCTGAGACCTGAGAGGACTGGAGGAGGCGGGAGGGGGGATGAATATTTCGCCACTCGCTGGTTGATGGGCTGACGATGGCCTGTTGGAAAATTTTAACATATCGCCCAACCCTAGAATGTGTTACTGCACAACACTGCTTACCAGTGAGACGAGCTCCAATGCAAAAAGCTACCGATTGTGTCAGTGATACTGATGATTCAGTACATTCAGTTCAGCTTGAGTGAGAAAGATTTGTTCCTTTCTGCAGTGAACAGCTCCACTATAAAGAACATTATGTCAGCACAGCATTGATACCAGTCTGTTATCAAAGACACACTTTGAATTGACAGTGAAACCTGAGCACATTATTTCAGAATCCTGTCACAATGAAACACTTTCAGTTCAGCTGGACAAGGGATTGATAAGTGAATTTACATTCCAGCTTCATACTTCTTATGTAAGACTTTCCCGAGTTCTTTTAATCTAACCTTTGTGTCTGTAATCATGAAGTGACCAGTACGATATCATACAATAACGTGATAAGATCAGCATGACACAGCCATACGCACAGAGCAGACATCACAAGATGATCATTTGCTGCAGAAGACATGCACATCTGAATTTTCTGGGAAAATACAAACCAGCTTCATGACAGAGTTTTAATGAATTTCACTGATTCTCTAAACCTTTTCCAGAGTGACGCTGATTATGTAGAAATAAATGTCTTTCATGGCATGGAGCTGGGTACCAGTGACATGCTGGACCACCCTGACAACCTGCGGTAGGGCTTTCTGGTCTGGTGGCCAACATATCACTGGTACCCATCTCCATGCCATTAAAAAGACATTTATCATCAAACACCATCTACGCAAAGGTCTCAGCATCAGCAGAGATCCCTTTCACCCACTGCTCTCCCCGCTGAGAGAGTGTTACAGGAACCTCAGAGCTGCACTACCAGGTTTCTTCCCTCAAGCTCTTCCCATCTGAACTCATCAATGACTCTATTTTTGCATTGCTGTATTCACCCCACTTGAACTTTAGCATTACTGCCATATCCATTCCACTTGAACTTCATAAAGGACTATTTCTACACTATTCATGCCATTTGCAGAGTTCATTCAGCTCTCTTTGCACTACTGTTACATTTTTATGCCACTTGTTGCTTTAGATAGCTCACTCTCTTAGACTGTCATGTTTACTAAGCATTTTATACAAATACATGATTCACACATATACTACCTCATTCAAAACAACTCTGTAAATATGTTACTACTTATACATAGTACATGTTGCCTCTTTGTACATATGAGCTATTCTTGTCTTTTATCTATTTTTTATTCTATTCTGTTTTTTTTTATTTATATGCATGTATGTTCCCTATGTCCCCCCTGCACTGTGAATTCATCACATTCCTTTTCGTGCACACTGTGTGCATGACAATAAAGCTGAGTTAAACTGAATTCCTATATCATAGTCAGGGCTGTTGTAATAACCACAATTTTAAAATACTGCATTATTGACAGGCCAGCTGCAGGATGGCAAAAACTGCAAGAACCACTGTGCTGATGATTTTTTCATTTCTTTAGCACTTCAAAGTGTGTTAAATGAATGAATCAATGCTTCGAAATATTCAATAAACAATACGAGGACCCGTATCAGTTCAGGCTCAAGGATAGATTAATACTAGCTGTCTTTGACTTGTCTCCAAACATGGACGCTGAAAGGTTTTGCTAAGTTTTATGTGGTTTTATTGTTTATTTTATAGGTTGGCCTGCTAATGTGGCTACTAGTACAGGCTGGACTAATGTAATATTGAGGGACAGTCAAGAGAAAGTGATTGAAAGTTGAGCCTCATTTGAAGCAACTTAATAACCAGAGTAGCAGGTTGGATGCTGGCAACTGTTTTTTCATGCTGACTTCTCTCAAAGTTTATACTATATGAACTGTTAGTTTTGTTTTGTACAGAAGCCGGCTGGTTCTACTCTGTGATCTTTTTGCCAGTATGTGTGTATCTGTGTGTGTGTTTGTGCTGCTGCTATATGTAAATTTACTTGAGTGACCATTTCTTTTTCACATGTAGCTCTATTTTCTCTTATTTTCTCTTATCAGGGCATGTCTAACTGTGTAATCACTGGTAGCTAGCAGTTCATTCAGACCAGAAAGTTGCTGGCTGGGCAGGGAGCTGAGATCCACACATAACGTTACAGTTAACAACACTGTATCAACTTACTTTTATCTATAATATCATTCTACTTTATAATAAATTAAGTAAAAACAAACAAAGAATGGAGCTAATACTGCATACTGTGCTTATGAGACAATCTAAATAACTGCAGGGGAAATTCTGCCTCAGCGACAGCTCTGATCATAATGCAAATATAGTGTCTGTACATACAGTACAACAAGAGACACAAGTAATATAAAAAAAACTTCACTAACTTTGCTTTCTAAGATTTTATCAACCTCAATGCTGTTTTCATACTAAATTAAAGACAAAGTCTTCCTGACCTCCTGTGAGGAGACTCCTCTGTAGCCAAAGTCGTGTAGTTTCAGGTCCAGGCCCTCCAGGCTCCCTGAGGTGGCCTTCAGGTGCTTGGCCAGGATCTTCTTAAACTCCCTGGATATGGTGGCTACTGTGATGGGATACCACATCTGGACCAGCATGGTCTGCAGTCAGCAGGAGGGGGTGGTCAAAGATGGGGTGGGCGTGGGGAGAAAAGAGAACAGATAGTGAGTAATCAGTTAGAAAAAGCAAGGCAGAGAGGAGGAGGAGTTGTTGAGACAAACAGTGAAGATTAAATGACAGCGCTGCAATGTTGATGCTCTGTCAGGTCAAAACACCTCTAACCTGAGAGAGAGAGTGACTGTCTAAATCCCTATATGGAGACATTTTACATGACGTAGGGATGGGAGGTTGCTGGGATAGACGGCTTTAGCCCGTGTGAAGATTATGGCATTATAACCTAAAGGTAAATGTAAAAATGTAAAGATTACTACATCTTATTATAGCAGTGCTGTGCAAAACTGATGTCCTCGGTAAATATTTCCTGTGAAAAGATTGGAACTCTTCAGCCCAAGTCCAATGAATATTGACCTGTCTAGCTTTAAAGGGATATGCCAACATTTTTTTATTTTCGTGTCTTGCCTCACTCCCGAGTCCATGACAAGAAGATAGACACCATTCTTTCAACTGTGCGTGCAGTAGCAAGGGAGAGACGGACAGAGCTCGCCCACCGCTAATTAGCTTAGCTCAAACACTGGGAGTCAATAGGATGTGTTAGCCTGCCTCTGCCTACGGTCATCTGATAAACTCTTCAGCAACTCTAAACGGTCCTGTGTGCTTGTTGTGACTCGTTTTTTACCGCGTTATGTTACGTTATCTATTTTTAGACTAAGATCAGCACTTTTATGTCAGTTTCGAAAGAAATACACAGGAAACTAAACCGCAGTTTGCGCGCATGCGCAAACCACCGCGGATGTGCTTGTAAGTAGGTCAACAAAACAAAGCCTCTGTTTACGAGTAGAAGAACATTTCTACTACGGATTATGGCCGATTTTGAAAGAGAGGACGAGGATGATTTCTTCGGGACTGACGAAGATTCACAACCGTACCTATTTGAACCAGAATATACGGAGGAGGAACTACATGTTGTGGAAGCTGAGCGTGCACGAAGAGAAGCTGAGACAGTCGAGCAGAGTCAGAGCGAGGAGAGTCAGAACCGGCATGGATTGGTGGTGTAGCTGTGGGGCTTGTCAATCCATGCCGACAGAAAACGAGTGCTTCTGCTGTACTGAGTGGGTGTTGGTGCTGCCATCGATGGGGAGGCTTGATATATCAGGCGAAGAGGACAGTGCACAAAGAGATTGTGTCACAACGAATGACGCTTTTCCAGCTTTAGTAAATCCCGCAGTTGTTGAAACTTTTTTCCGTCTACCCAAAATAAACTGGAAAAAACGCCCCAGGCCGTCTGGACCTAATGGACAGTTGTCCGTAGAGTAAGTGACTATTATAATTATAAAGATGCATGGGGCACGTTGTAGAATATACAGCATGCATCTGTATATTATAGCTATTTTCCCTATACATGTAGAGACTAACTGTGCACACAGCTATATTATAGCTTGCTATATTATAGCAAGTTAGACATGCTATAATGACTCTATCCCCGGCCCCAGGCTGCTCGACTGTCTCAGCTTCTCTTCGTGCACGCTCAGCTTCCACAACATGTAGTTCCTCCTCCGTATATTCTGGTTCAAATAGGTACGGTTGTGAATCTTCGTCAGTCCTGAAGAAATCATCCTCGTCCTCTCTTTCAAAGTCGGCCATAATCCGTAGTAGCAATCTTCTTCTACTCGTAAACAGAGGCTTTGTTTTGTTGACCTACTTACAAGCACATCGCGTGTGGTTTGCGCATGCTCGCAAACAGCGGTTTAGTTTCCTGTGTATTTCTTTCGAAACTGACATAAAAGTGCTGATCTTAGTCTAAAAATAGATAACGTAACATAACGCGGTAAAAAACGAGTCACAACAAGCACACTGGACAGTTTAGAGTTGCTGAAGGGTTTATCAGATGACCGTAGGCAGAGGCAGGCTAACACATCCTATTGACTCCCAGTGTTTGAGCTAAGCTAATTAGCGGTGGGCGAGCTCTGTCCGTCTCTACCTTGCTACTGCACGCACAGTTGAAAGAATGGTGTCTATCTTCTTGTCATGGACTCGGGAGTGAGGCAAGACACGAAAATAAAAAAATGTTGGCGTA
Organism: Lutjanus argentimaculatus; assembly: GCA_034769285.1. Taxonomy (NCBI): domain Eukaryota; kingdom Metazoa; phylum Chordata; class Actinopteri; order Lutjaniformes; family Lutjanidae; genus Lutjanus; species Lutjanus argentimaculatus. Next base: position 28,791,064 of record JAWZSL010000014.1, read on the forward strand.
TCACTTTAAAGGGATGTATGAAAACATCATTCAAGTCAATTCATTATGTTGCTACGGGAGAGGATTAGGGCCACATGAAAGGTTAATTTGAGTCTCTCAATTCTGACTAAAGTCAGAATTCGGACTAAAGCCAGAATTGAGAGAAAAAAGTCAGAATTCAGCAATCCAAGTAAAAAATCTGACATTAAGGTTAGAAGTCTGAAATTATTATTATATAAATTATAATTTTAAAGTCAGAATTCTGAAAAATAAGTTAGAATTCCAAGAATTAATTCATAATTCTGAGGAAAAAAAGTCAAAATTCTGAGATTAAAGTAAGAAATCTAAAATTAAAGTCATAATTCTGAGGGGGAAAAAAGTCAAAATTCTGACAATAAAGTCTGAAATTTAAGTCAAAACTCTGGGAAAAAAAAGTCTTAATTCTGAGTTTAAAGTCAGAATTCAGAGTTTAAAATAAAAAAATCGGAGATTAAGGTCAAAACTCTGAGATTAAAGTCAGAAGTCTGAGAATTAAGTCAAAATTGGAAAGTTAAACTCAATTCTGACTTTATTCTATGAATTCTGACTTTAAACTCAGAATGAAAAGATTTTTTCCCATGGCCCTAATCCTCTTCTGTATTACTGTTGGTTCCACTCTTGAGTATTCTTTGCCTGTGTCACTGTCTGGTAAGTCACGCCTCCTGAAGTACAAGGCAACATCATGTTCCCTCCAATCTGGTCACACAAAATTCTCAGAACCTTATTGCACTTCATGACCAGTTCAAGGAACTTTGTAATCACAAAAACCAAATTGGGAACTAAAAGCATCTTAAAATCTCTGTATCCTGTGCCAATTAATCACAGATGATGACATTAACAACATGCAACTTTTAGCAGGATTGTTCCCATGGCATATTTTGTTAAAGCCCCATTGTAAGGATGGAATATTTCTGGGTTTACCTCAATATAGTTGGTGATCCAGTAGAAGTTAGGATCTGTGTTTTCCACAGTGAAAAGAACGTTGCCTCTCGGTATGATCTTGCCCTCAGGGACAGCTTTGATCCGGATAGGAAGACGGCCATCGTGTTTCTGACACAGTAACAAACACATTTATTTCAGGTTAGATATATGACAGTGAACGCCTCTCACTACACAGACTGACAGCTGAAAATCTCTTTGTGTACCTCGAGGACTTTCCTCCAGCCTTCTTCATCGAACACTGCCTGTTTGAAGTGCATCTGGTAGAAGAGCTTGGCTTCCTGAATCTTCTCCTCTGTGATCACTGGGCCTTTAACAACACACACACTTACTATAACCTCAGTCACATGCAGGGAATCAGACAGAAAAATTCCTAGCCTGCGCTAACATCAAATGACAATCACTTCAAAGTCACCTTATATGAAAGTGTTTGAGTTACTTTTCTGTTTTGTTTCCACATGTTAGATTTACTAAATATTTTAGCTCATGCTTTAGAGGTGTGAACTCTCTAGAGTATCGTACTGGCTACCACTGAATAAGGAAGCATTTGCTGTTTGCCTTGTAGCAAATTATGAGAAGTTTTGCTGCCGGTGGCCTTTCAAAAGTTAACTTACATAATTAATTTGTATGTTTTTATTAATGCTAGTGCTGTCAAAACTAACACATTCATTTTAGGATTAATTTGAAATATTTAATGCTTAAAAAAACACAATTAATTGTGTTTGTGTGTTGACCTACCTATGATCAGAGCTCAAAATGATCTTTTTTCCTCTGTGTCTCAGCTGTTCTGGATTCTACTTTTAGTCGTCTCAGACTTAACATCCATTGTCTCAAACTGAAGTTTTTTGCCATTCAATATAATATCAATTATTTAATAACTTTGCTTCAGTAACTCACACCACTTCACTGACTCACTCAGGCTCACCATCAAAGTCCTGCTAGTTGTTCCCTGCTCTTGTATATGAATAAAATAATTGAAACTGTTTGGCCACAATCAGCTTTGATTATTCTTTTAGTCTGGGATTCAGTTACTGTTTGTTGTTTATTTCTAACAGTTTGATCAATAACTACATCACAGCAAACTGCAGTGCAAATTCAAACCTGTGTCTGATTGGTGTACAGGGATGGAAATTCATATACACACACTCTCATAGTAAATCATCTCTCATAGTAAAACACTTTTGTGTGTGTTTGTGTGTGTGTGTGTGTGTGTGTGTGTGTGTGTGTGTAATTTTTATTGTCCCTGAGACAATGGGACATCTTTAATTTCAAGCATTGCCTATGACCTGTGACAACGTGTAATCTGCACAGTTCTCAAAGCTGAATTTAATTACCACAGAGTCATTTGTCTTTGACACATCAACTCAAAGCAAAACACCCTACTGAAACAATCTGTACAGGGCCTCGCAAATCTGCATTACAGGTGTGCAGTACACATATAATGAAGCCTGTAAGTGAGAAGGTAACTAAGGCTTTGGATGATCAGAGAGCTAAAAACTGCTCTCTAGTCACTGTAGAAGACAACGGACTGAGAGAAATCATTCAAATTGTGTCTCCCAATGCAGTTTGAATGAGAATTAACACTTTTTTATGAAGGTGAGAGGGCACAGAGGATGGGTATATAAAGGACGTCACTCTCACAGGAGACTATTGGACTGAAATTCAACTGGCACTTTAACATATAGGCCTGGGTTTTGTTTGTTTTTGTTACCATTTCTGTGAGTGCATACAGAAATATGATTGTGGTGTTTTTTTTGTAAATCTGTAGTTCACAGGAGAGAGCATGTGTTCAGAGTTTACAATATGCATCTACATTAATTTTACATTTAAAATATCCATTATCGCAATCTTCAGTCATAAGCAAAAAAGTGATTAATATTTCTCCTGGGTGTATGCAGGGTAGCAGTATTATTACAAGGTCCTCCTTTCACTAATATTATCTTTAACACAGGGCTGTCGCAATAACCATCATTTTGAAATAGTGTGCCACTGACAAGCCAACAGCAGGATAAGCAACTGAAACAACTGCTCTTTCATCATGAGACTAGGATCCTCTTGTTTACCCTTCAATGCATATTAAATGAAATAATCAATACTTCAAAAAAATTCAGCAAGCAACATGAGGGCCAGTAACAGCTGAAGATCACTGATAGATCTATACAGCTGTTTGTGACCAGGCTTCAAAGTTGAAAGCTGGAGGATTTGCCATGTTTTATGTTGTTTTATTGTTTATTTCATAGGTTAACTTGCTAATGTGGCTGCTGCCACAGGCTGGGGTGATGTTGGTCTAATGTTGTATTTAGGGACAGTTAAGAGAAACTGGGTCAAAACTGAAGCCTTATTTGAAGCCAACCAATTAATGGGAATAGTAGTTTGGATTCTGTTTTTTTCATTATGGTTTTACTGAACGTTTATTCTGCAGCGTTAGCTCTTTTACTTTGTTGTTATACGGAAGCCAGATGGCTTGCTCTGTAATCCACATTGCTGGTGGGTATGTGTGCATTGCTGCTGTATGTAATTTTACTTGACAGACATGCCCTGAAGATAAAGTTATAGCTTCACGTAAATTAAAAAAAGGCAAACTGTAGAAATCAATGTGCAATAAGACTTGCCTGGGGCAATTAAACTGCCATGTTAGGCAAGTAAATCTGGCAACTCACTAAAAATGAATTAAACTAGTAAACTATTTGATTAATTGTAAAAGTAATTTCTCACAGAAAATGGCAAAAAATACAATATTTAACTCCTCATATATGGAGATTTTAAACTTTTCTCCATTTATAATCATATTAAACTGAATATCTTTGGGGTTTGGACTGACAAAATTAGACATTTAAAGACATCACCATGGACTCTTTGTGACAATTTACAGATGTTGCAGCCCTTAAACTTGACAGTTAACTTTAGTCTTTGTTGTTATTTGATGACTTCTAAAAACTGGAACCACTTGTACAGGGGCAAGTAAAAACTGACCCACTTGCTCGACCAGGCAAGTGGAAAAACACATTATCACTGAACCCTGCCAAATTACTTAATTCACCATAAATGAAGTCATTTGCAAAAACAACTAACAGAATGGAGCTAATAAAGCATACCAAACTGATGAACCAACCTAAACAACCACAGCAGAGATTCAGTCACTGTGACAGCTCTACTTTAACAGTAAGTATCCATAAGCACACAGTCTTTTCCTCTCTTTCCTGTGTGTTTCTGTCAGTTCAATTCTTAGATCAGACGAGGAGAGGATGTGAACGTACCTGTGAGGTACTTCTTCAGCAGATACTGAAGACCAAAGAACACCACTTCATTGAACTGGGAGCCTTTCTTGCGTCGACATTCAAAGTAGGAGTAGATTTTGCTGACATTTGGAGGGTACTGTTTGTAGTGTGTGATCTGAAAGACAAGAAACAGACACAAGTCAAACATAACCCACAAAGTTCAACTGATTAACTGAGTAATTTAAACATGTTATAATGCCATTCTAATAATAACACTTTGTATGTGTGATGTTCATTTGTTACCTTCCCATCTTATCTCACCAGACACATTTATCTTCAGGGTTCTTACACCTTTTCCAAAGTCAAATTCAAGCACTTTTCGTGCATTTTCTAGCTTTTCCAGCCCCTCACAGCTGTGATTAAAGACATATCTAAATATGCTTTAGATAGAGCTCAAAATGATTAGGCTAATTTCTGAATAACACTAAATCAGATTGTATTGTTCTATAAACAACCAAAATTATATTGTGAAAGAATTCTATAGACGAATGACAAATTAAAGGAAAACGCAACTAAGTTTCATGTTTTAAAGTGTGTTCCCTGACTGTAAGTAGACTTGTCATCCTTTATAACATGGCCGATATAAAATAATCACTCAAACAATTAATAGACAAATAACTGCAATTTCTTTTTTCTTTTTTTTTGATTTTCAGTTTTCAAGTCAACCCTCATTGAAACAGCAACTTCCCGGCATGCTGATGTCAATCAAGACTCGAGCGGAGTCAACTTCATTTTGTGTGAAAGGTAAAAGCAATTATGCTTTGTGCCCACTTATTTTATTTTTTCATCTAAAAAGTGAACTACTCAGACAGAGAGTGATTTGTTATGAAAATAATGCCATTACAATTTTAATCAGTTTACAGCACTTTATCCCAAATAAACACTGTTCAAACCTTGAAAACATTAAAAATCAAATGTTCAAGCATTTTCAGTACCAATAAGAATCCTGTATGTTGTCAAATAGCATGGCATCAAATCACAGTCAGCACACTAATGACAAGCTGGAGCCCGGAGGATTGTCTGCTCAACGTGACACTTGCGTGTACAGTAAACATGATCCATGTGGGGAGGAATGATGACAGCTTAAAGCACAAGTCTCTCTTTGTGCTCCTGCAGCACTAATTCAATAAAAAACAGCAGCAGTCAGTCAGGCAGTCAGTCACTGGACAAACAGCTTCAAGATTCTTCTTCTTCATCCTGCCTCCTTTTTACAGTTCCCTCTCCTTCCCCCTTCTCTGACGTCAAGACGGGATTAGTAATAGTGATTTACAGGTTTATAGCATAGTCAGTTCATGTCTTATCTAGATACGTTATGTATTCTTAGACTCAGAATATATTAGGTTACTTTGACCCGCCCACTGACATGACAAATGTACACGTTTTTGAGTTTTTATGGAAAGGTTTTGTGCAAGTGTAGTTTACTATATGCCCCTTACAGTACTCCAGGGATGGGACACTGATCATGTAAAGTTTATTTCAATTGATCTTGTTTATTAATGCTGTAAATATTCAGTTTGATCCAGGTGGAAAAAACATTTAGACCCCACACTTATCTGTCAGTGGAATTGGGGTGCTGTGATTCTTTTCTCTGAAAGTAAAAAGAGTAGTTTTATCCCTTGCTGTTAAAGGGATAGTTCACCCAAAAATGAAAATTCAGTCATTATCTGCTCACCCTCATGCCAGTTGAGGGTCAGGTTTTTTTTTTTTTAGTCTGCAAAACACTGCTGGAGTTTCACAGGAAAACAGTGATGTAGAATCTCCCAAACAATGGAAGTGAATGGTGAGCAGTTTTCAAATGTAAAAAGCAACTGGAAAAAAAAAAAAAAAAAAAAAAAACGTAAAATGCCTCCATGCTGCTTGTCTGGTGTAATCCAAGTCTCATAAAGTCCCAACATTCCATTTGCACAACCAACACACCCAGTTCAGACAGTGTGCATGTGAACATGGCACCAACCTAAGGCTCAATTTGGCATGTTGGGGCTTTTGAAGACTTGTATACAGCTGTGCCCAGTGGAAAACTAGTACACAGGTAGTGAGAGTTCCACGGAAGTTCACTACACTCTAAAAGAGGTGTGGCACTAACACATCCATATTTTCACTCCTCTCTGTCCTCCACCAGCACAGTCGCAGTAATTCTTTGTCTTCATAAAAAGCTAGAATTTGCCCAGCTGTCACACCATTTAATGCAAATAGTACATTCACACTCAAAACATGACAAAAATGCATAAAAATGTCAGTATGGAGGTTAAAAGTACTTGGCGTGGCATCAGCATCCCATAATAATATAGACATGATTAATATTATTATCATTATAATGGTGACATTTCATATTTATAAATGTATATTGGTAGGTAGGAAGCCATACTTTGTTGTATTCAGTCAGGAATTCAAGCAATACATTAAATCAGTTCAACACTTAAGCAAAAAGAAAGTAAAACAGCTTGCAATGAGTTAAAAAATATATACATTTTTATTTTTCATTTATTTATACCCCCAGCATTTTAAAAAATGTATTTATTTTTTCTCTTTTTATTTTCTTTTATATGCATTGTCTTTCTTGTGAATCCCTTTGTACAAGTTTTGTACACGAGTTCTTATAAATAAAGGGGGAAAAATAAAGATGCATTTATTGACGCCCACCTTCTAAAACAATGCACTTTACAGAATGGCTCAAAAAACTACACCTAAATGTTGCGTTGAACTACTACTTGGAATTTTATTTCCTGGCTCCAGTTCTGTCAGTATCCCAAAAAGCTCATCCCAAAACTTGATGAGGGCTGGTGGGGTCGGACCATGGATGTATTCAGGAGAACCGAATACAGCATTGGAGACAGGCTTCTGTGCAATGACGAAAGTTACTCAGTGGTGCATGAGGCACTTCCAGTTTAGCCCTCCACTAACTTGAATGGGGATAAAATGATTTTATTGGCTCTTCTAGACTTTCCACATTTTTGAACGAAATAGACCAAATTCTGGTCATTTTGCAGGGGTCATGGCCTGTTCCTACAGACACTTCTTCACAATGTAAGCTAATGGGGAAAAGTCTTTTTGGGCCGGTGTGTATCATGTGACATCATCATTACACTGTTTGGTGACTATGTAAAATTTGCTTCAAAGCCTGGAGCTCTTCCTGGGGGTTTGGGAAGGACCTTAAACACACCACAGAGACAAAACAGTGCTGAAGAATGAAAAAGTAGCAAGAAGGAAGTTAGCCTTCAAAGCTTTCTGTCAGAAAGCCTTAAGGTTAAGGGAAAAAAAAAAATCAAGGCTTGGGTTAAATTAGCAATAGATGCTAATTCTGCTGCCTATCGCTATTGTCGATGTGTTTAATTTTTTTCTGTCTACCAAAGCAGGGTTCAACGGTGGTGGGGTTTTTTTCCCACTTGCCCAGTTGGGCAGTTGGGTCAGAAGTCAATTTTTACTTGCCCATGTACAAATTGTTTTGTTAATGATTATTAAATAACAACAGAGGCTTAAGTTAAGTATCATGTTTAAACTTGGGCTGCACATCTAGAAAATATCAGAAAACAGTGACAAATGTCCATCCCATTCCGAGGTAATGTGTTTAAATGTCTGTTTGTCAGTCTAAAATCCAAAGATATTCACTTTGATATGACAAAGAAAGAAAGCAGGAAATCACGATATTTGAGAGGCTCAAAACAGCATTTTCTGCCATTTTGCATGTAAAATTACTTTGACGATTTATCGATTATTTAAAAAAAAGTTTAATTCTTTTTTTTTTTTTTAACCACTTGCCTGGTTGGGCAAGTGAGTTGGAAGATTAACTTGCCCGACAAGACATTTTACTTTCCCTGGGCAAACAGGCAAACCTCACTATTGAGTCTACTAGGTGTTTTTACAACCTTTTTAAGTCTGTTTTTGTATAAAATGTTGTCTTTTATGGCTGCAGCATGGGTGATAAGCCCAGGACAAATCACCCACTGTATGGGACACTTAAGTTAATGTTGAATCTTGAATTTCTGCCAGAAAGGGCTTTCTGGCAGGAAGCCCTGAAGACAAACTTCTCCCATGTGCTGCACAGACCAACATGATTATGGTATTAGCATGCGGTTAACAAACCAAATCCAGGGTATAGTGAAGTATTAACCGCTACAAGCAGCGAGGCACGAGGACATATCAGACTGAGTGAATTCCTCAGAAACTTAAGTATGGAGAGCTAAAGCTCACAGTACACTCACACTGTGCTGTGGTTGCATACTAGGCAGTGGTTAATTATTACTCAAGTTATGTAACACAGAATTTCAGCTGAAAACAAAACACGCAGTCAAGTCACATGCAGACCTGTGGCTGGTGGCAGAGTGAGAAAGCATGCAGTCATTTAAGCTACGTTGTAATCAGCATCCTCACTGCTCAAGAGAATCCAATTATACAAGAGAGGGTGATGAAATCTGGGCCTGGAGGTAGTAGGATGTATACACACCAAACATAAGACAGAAATATACTGTATGTAAGGAGGACAGAGAAGGTGAAGCATCTGCTGGGTATCTGGTAAAAGGTAAGTAAAAGTAAAGGACAAAATAAAATTCCATATTAGGCACTAGAGGAAAAGTAGGGGATCACCAAAGTCATTAGGATTCACTTGTACCAAATTTCATGGGATCATCCATTCAGTATTTGTTGAGATACTAATACTACATTTCAGGGTTCCCACGGGTGCTGGAAATCCTTGAAAATATCTTGAATGTTATGGTGGTGTTTTTGGATAAAGTGCTTGAAACGTCTTGAACTTGTAATTACAGTACCGTCATAAAAAAAACACAAAAAGGATATGCAGTAATGGGGCATTTTCGATTAGGGTGACATTACACTAAAGCTGGCTATGAGTTTGTTTAGCTGGTGAATTCACAGGCTAAATAATAGTCGATTTTCAGGAGCTGTGAGTATTTTGGTTTCACCTCTGTGCAGAATGTGCAGGATTTTTAGGTGTAGCCTACTAGATTCTTTTAGTGTTTAAGGTCAGTCTACTACTCACCTTTTGGTGTAGGTCATCATTCGGTCATAGTAAAGCAGTAAATTAGGGTTGCACAATTAATTGCAATTGTAATATGGCCAAGTGCAATATCCAAATCACAATTTTTCGACAAAGGAAAAATGCCTGAGAAAACAGCATTATCATGAAGTACTGTAGTGCTGCAGAGATGGCCTGGCCTAAAAATCTTATTCTCCGGGTGAAAGAAAACATGTTTGTTGGTTCAGACTAGGGGTGTAACGATTCACTCATGCATCTGATGCATCAGATTTTAATATGTAAGATTCAAATGCATCGGTTCAGACGGCCTGTATTGGTAAAAAGCTGAAAATGAATCAGAAACAGATTGATGCAGCACTAGTGTATGGATACATCTCATTAGGACGCGTATATGTTTCATTTTTGGAAATTAAGAAGCTGCCACTGTAAGTTTCCTCTGTTTCCTCTCTCCTCCTGCCTCTGCCTGCACCGCTCTCGCTGGACACCTGCTGCTGCGCTCACACAAAACAAGTGCTCCCCCTTCCCTCTTTGTGTCTCCTCTTCATTTCATAAAAACAGGCCGCGCTGAAAACAGCAACAGAAGTGACATTGTACCGTGTCGCACCACTAAACTTTCATAATGTGCAAGTGTAGAATAAGTTTGGGTTTTATAAGACAGATGAGAAACACTGCTGCAAATTATTTATGTAAAACGAGATGTCATGTCACTGTGAGAACAGGTAACACGGAGCATCACTGTTCCTCCACACTAATCAAAGTTACAAATGTTGCATTAATTGAATCAAAATGTAAAGATTCACACATTGCATTGTCTTGTATCGTGACAGGGCTGAATCATATTGAGCTGAATTGTTGGTCATTTAAATATTTTAAGATATATCGTATCGTTGAACGTGTATCAAGATACATATCAAATCAGTCTCAGTCAGTGAGATACACACCCCTAGTACAGACCCAAACAAATGTCACATGATCACAATTTTAATAGTGTTTTTTTGTGAACATGAAAATTGTAATGCAAAACTGATCATTCCCACTAATCACATCACATATTTCAATTTCAGTCAAAATAATTACAGTTACCAAATTGTGCAGCCCTACAGTAAACTTGTCTAGTGATCGTTTTATATTGGCTCAGCCAGGTTATGTATTTAATTCCAAGTCTACTTACAGACAGATTTGAAATCTGAAACTTTGTGTTTTTCACTTCTGTAGAATTCTTTCACGAAACATGATTTTCATCATTGATAACACAATAAAGTCTGATTTAGTGTGCTAGAGAAGTTAACTAATTATTTTGAACATATATATATTAAATATGCCATTTACCATGGCTGGAAAACCTTGAATATGAACCTTAAAAATACTTAAAGAAATCGGACTTCAGAAAAGGTATGGGAACCCTGGGATTTCTGAGGAGAATACTTACATTAGCAGTGTAAGAATATATTGAAAACATTTAGTATCATGATATTATATTTTGTGATACTGCACTGATTCTCAAAACACTGTATTCTGCTATTGTGATACATGCCAAGATCCATGGAAGTAGTTAATTTTGCATTGTGTTTAAACAGCAATGCTGTTACTTATCTTCTTCCTTCCTAATTTATATATAAGGTGGGTTGTTCTTTATACTATGACAGTAATGGAGGCAGGATTCTTTCCAATTTAACAATAAACTGTATTGTCCAAAATAATATCAGGACACTGACACAGTAAATTTTCATCAGTATTTTTAATTATTATAAATAGCTATAACTAGCTAAAAAAAAGCTCTTTTTATATAAAAATAAAATAAATTACAACTAATTAAAATTTTTAAATAATTTTTTAATTAAATAAAAACAGTGTTGTATAATGATAATAAATCACCTTGATTTCTTTTAAAGATTTCTTCTAAGAAAACTGATCAAATATATGTAAAATGCTGCATATGAAGCTAACAAATAAAAGCGATCTGCATTATGTTCTGTTAAAAAAAAAGTCTTAATATAGGTGCATACTGGACAACGACATCGCTGTGATAGGCCAATATGGAGCCAGCAATATCAGTGGAGTGATATATCGCTCGGGCTCTAGAGATTGTCTCATTTCTGTGATTAAAACGTAATCACCTGTGCAGAACTTAGGAAACACGAAGTAAAAAAGTTGGGTGTATGTTATGTTAAGACAGTGTTTGCGTAATAACTTTTTTAAAAATCATGTACAGTGCTACACTGTAACCCCAGTAACCCCATCGTAGTTTTAGATGAGCTCATCACTATGTACCAAATCAGTTTCTATTATGTGATTGTGATGACAGACGCATTAGGAATCCTCTTGGCTGTTCTGCTGCTTTGGACTTGTTTTCAGGGCTCGTTGGAGCTCATAAAAAGGCTGCTTGGTCATCATGCAGACCTTTGCCATTTGCCTGCCGTGCAGACCTCTGAATGACATCTAACAGTGACATCTGACATTTAATTCTACTGAGCTGAGCATATGCTGCTGTATATACCAGCCCAGCCTGCCAGGCAGCGGGCTGACTCACAGCTGGGTTTAGGTTACGAGTTGACTGAAATGAAACTGAAAGCTAAACAGTCAATGAAAGGTTGAACTCTGTGATACTCACAGCTGCACTGCATTGGGGAAAAAGAAACTGTGCATTACTGGCTGAATGAATCACCATGACTTGCACTTCGGAACTTTTGTCTTGATTCATCCAAGTGGAGTCCAGGCACTCCCTCAACTGTCCTGGGCTTACATCTCAACATCGAAGAAGTAGATTCTTTCTGCCATGTTAGTCCCTTGAGATTAGACAAACTAAAAGCAACTTTTAACACTATGTTCTAATGTCTATTAAACGCATTACATGAGCAGGATTTCTATCTATCAAACTATCAGTCCATCAGTCAGCTTATCTATCTATCCATCCAGTGTTGCCAGCTATTTTCTGTGAGAAGTAGCTCAAGCCTGCAGGAAAAGTCACTGGATGACACTAGATGATGTCTGTATGTATGCTAATTTGAATATTTATGCTGTCATGACTTCATTACATACACATACACACAAGATTTTTTAAAAGTCTAAAGGAACTGTAGCTATACGATTAGCCTTTTTTTTTTCCAGTTCCTCAGTATACATCTAAATTAGGGATGAAACTATTACTGGTTTCACAATAAACCATGGTAAAATACCCAACTGTTTAAATTTTAATTACCATTAAAGTTGTGCTTAATTAAATACTCAACTTATGTCAAGTAAAGTTAGCAACAGTCTCCCCGATGAAGGTGCAGCAACTTGGGTTGTTTTGTGCCAGTTAAAACATTCACATCACAAAAGACATGAAGTCATTTCAAATCATTGAGAGGTTTTCATGTAAAACTTGGTGAAATTATTTCAGCATGTGTATCAGTACTTTTTCAACACTTTCAGCACATTTTAACAATACTAATAATACTGATAGCTGTGATTTTGGTCAATATATTTTTACATCTAATTTAAAGAAAACTGTCACAGTATAAAGTTACTTTTTTATGCAATCAGAACAGTGACGATATGTAACACTGTTATCTAGCAGTTGGAGGTTTAAACACAACACAAAATGAACCACTGCCACCCATCTTTTCATTTATCACAACATCACCACACAGTGTTGCGAGAATTGATACAGTAACACAAAGTATAATATTAAGATACTCAAGAGTATCAATATTTTCTTACACCCCTAGTGGTAACCTGTGCCAATGATGAACTAATTTTAAAAAATATATTCTGTCCAGCAAAGTGAAACCTTACTAACACGTAAATTGAGGTGTGACTGGCATTATGCCAGAGCTGCCTATGTTATGTCATGGTTGTCATTACTTCTGCATTGCATTGTGGGATATTTATGGTGTCCTGTGCAGTGCTTGCATACTGTAGCATTGTCCTGGAAATAGAAACCTAACATACCAAAAAACAAAAACCCATCACTTAAATCAAATTTCTCATTATTTTGAGATACTAGGGTCGCAAATTGTGTGCACTCTCCTTAATCGATCATTGGTAATATTAACAATCAATATTAATCGATATTAAAAAACATAAAAATTCCACTCACACCAAACAATGCCAAATGGATTTCTTCAATCAAAGCTTTGTTTCCATAGCAACATATTACATATTCTCTGACGGTATTAGGCTATGACACATATAAAGTGGTAAACATAACATCATAACGTGCAGAGCACGCTCATTAAAATAATCTGTTACATTTCATATCTTCATTTGATAATTAAATATTACTCGATCAATCAAATTCTAAACGACCAATCGAGTTTCTCATCATTTTGAGACACTAAGTTGTTCTTCAGAGAAAGTTTCGCATTACTTTGAACTACTATCTTGTTTTGAGAAAGTTTAATATTATTTCTAGACGGTAAGTCATTCATTTGAGAACTACTTTTTGAGAATGTTTGTCATTATTTTGAGGTGTTCCTTTAAAACACACACACTGTGCTGATCACACACTGGAGGCAACATAACTACCGTCGGTGTGTTACTTTCAGTTTTGAAACGCTGTCATCTGTTTCAACATTGTAACGCAGTCAAAACAGCCAACTGACCAAAGAATGTAACGGCTGAGGTGATCCGTGATGTGTAGAGGTGTGTGACTTCGGTTAGTGAAACTGAACGTGTTGAAATTCAAACACAAAACAGACCGAAACATAGTAGAAACAGAAACCAGAAGGACGGGTCCACTCACCTTGTAAGAATCCGTCGCTAGCAAAAAATTAAAATCCTGTGCTGCCATTGTCGCTGTGGATGAATGAATGGACGTAAACGTTCTTCGGCTTTCCCTTAGCAACTAACGCACGGAGCGACCCGGGGACAGAGCCAGTGAAGGCGGCAGAGGACAGAGGCCCTGACCGTCGAGTTCTGCTGATTTTCAGCCCTGTAATTTTCCAGAGAGCAGTAATTCAGACGGTAAAGCACCTCTGGTGAAAGAAGCACAGCAGCAGACAGTTTATAGGCGGGGGGTTGTTGTAAAGGGGCGGGTTTCAGGACGCATGGCGGCCGCACGTCGGCCTCTCACCGCCTTTCTGACGTCATGATGCATTCAGGTGCATATAGGAACTTTTGGTAATAAATTATTCAGTCGATGAAATGCCATTCTGAGACGCATAAGTTAAAGGAATCGGCACCTGCCGTGCGAGGAAAATGAAACTTCTCTTCTCAGTTTTTAAACGAGACCTTATGGCCAATCATCTCAGTGCTTTAAAATTAATTAAAAGGAAACACGCCAAGTCTCTCCTCAGAGCTTATGAAGAACTGAAAATATTTGATGACCTCTAGATCAACTTTGTGCATTTTTCTTCACAATTTTGTTTTTTTTGTGGTTTGATGTTTCATTATTTATTACTCAGCATTACAATCTATAATTTAAGTTCTTTTTCTGTTAACTCTGCCTTGTATGTTATTGCTCTATAATGTTATTACTATGCCTCATTGTTGTAAAAAAGAAAAATTCTTTAAATAAAGTATTAAAAAACTACCTTCCTTGTTAATGGAAGTAGTATTAAAGAAACGTTTTAAAAAAATCCAAAATACATATTTTTCCCCTGGCCTGTAGTACTATTTACCCATCTAGATAATTTTGGTGTGAATTGCAGAGTTTTGGAGATATGACCAAAGAGATGTCTGCTCTCCAGTAAATATAAAAAAAATAAATATAAGTATATAAATATAATATTATAATATAATTAAATATAAATTATGATATGAATATATTGATATATGTAATATAATTATAGATAAAAATGGGACTAAATGGCACTTAGCTTGTGGCACTCAAAGCACCCAAAAATACATTTGAAAAATTCAAAACCTCTGTCTCTTTCCAAAAAGATAATCCACAGTCCTTGTAAGCAGTTTCATGAAGGAACCACTTTCTCTCTGTATTAGGTCTGTTATTTCTGTCTAATAGACTATTGTTACGAAGAGCAGACCATTGCTATGGACACACTGCTGATCATAGACTCTGGAGGAACAATACAATCAATCAATTGTTCAATATCTGAAAACAATGTGTCAAATTATTGTTTTTCTTTTTTCTTTTTTTTTTTTTTCCTTTTTTTTTTTGGGTACATAAGCTTGTAACAAGCAGAATAATGTATAGTGAGCAGGTCATTATTCAAAATAAATCCCGACAGGGTGATGCGGGACCCTGAAGCGAATCTACCAAAACTACTTACGGAATCTACCGGAGTACTCTCTTTCCTACTAGAAAGAAAATATATCCTACAAAAATATAATGGTTAAATAGTACTACAGGCCATAGGGAAAAATTGATTTTGGGGTGAACTGTACTTTTAAAAGTCACAAATAATAAAGAAAATATGAATAATATGTTTCTCACCTATAAATTCTCATCAACTTGTGTAGATATTGATAAGAAACGTTAATTCTGTAAGAGTGAAGAAGAAATGACTAATGACTAAACATCTATTTCACGTGTTTCAAAATCAAAGTCCCGTGGGCCAAATCTGGCCCAGTGTGTTATTTTATGTGGCCTGCGAGAGCTTTGCAAAGAATATAATGTACACACTGCAATTCTGTGCTGGATTACAGAAGTATGATGTCCTTAAACTACATGTTCCAAAATGCATCCACATTTCATTATTTACAGACTGAAGGCGTCTAGGCGTCTAGATGTCATATAACCATTTTCTGCATTGTCACTCTAGAGGGTGGTTGTAGCTAATAATGTTCATCAGCAAAATGCTGTCATTTCATTTTGAAGAAAATATACAGTTTGGATTTGAAACCTTGTTTGTAGGTTATCAAAACTGAAACAACGCTTATTGTTAATTTGTCTTAATAACTTTGTATACTATTTTTTTAAAGAAATTTTATCACAGTTGCACACTTTGAATTTCTGCATTACTTTTCCTAGTCTTCTGTTTTCAGAGCTGGGTGTTGATTATCAACTTATTACTAAAACCAATAATCAAATTCAGAGGCAATTGTGTAATATGATAACAAGTAGATATGGTTATATTGTCTTATATTGTCAACCGGCCTTTTGATGGTAACCATAATGCTGATGTGACCCAGGATGAAATTGAGTAAAACACTCTTGAATATTTTAGTGCACAAACCAATCACTCGATTAAAGGGATAGTTCACCCAAAAATGAAATTTCAGTCATCATCTACTCACCCTCATGCCAAGTGACAGTCAGGATGAAAAAATAAAACAACTGAAAAAAACATGAAATGCCTCCATATTGCTCTTCTGGCATAATTCAAGCCTCCTAAAGCTCCAACATGCCGTTCGCACATGGTCACAACACACACACACCCAGTTCAGACAGTGTGCATGTGCATGTGAACGTGGCTCCAAGCCAAGGATCTACAGTGAAGATTCAGGCTAAAACATGGTGTAAATGACGTCTTTCAAGTCAGCTTGGCATACTGGGACTTTAGGAGACGTGTGTTACACCAGACGAGCAGTATAGAGGCATTTTATGTTTTTATTCTGTTGTATTTTTACATTTGAAAACTGGTTACCATTCACTTCCATTGTTTGTGAGATTCTGCAACACTGTTTTGTTCGTGTTGTGTTTTGTGTTTGTGGACTAAAAAACTAAACCCGACCTTCAATCGGGTGTGAAGGTGAGTAAATAATGACTGAATTTTGATTTATGGGTCACTATCACTTTAAGCCTAGAAGCCAAGGGTGTGATACTATATTATAAAAAACAAAAATCAGCAGAATGTCAACCCATTAATCTTAATTAGGGAAATTTCACATCCATAAAGTACAGGTTCTGAAAGTCTCACCCATCATTTGAATCATTCAGGTTCAGGATGGATTTTAAGATGCACTCATAAACAATAACTTATACAGTAAATATGATACAATAAGTTTTATTTCCCAGTTCTGTTTTTTTCTCTTTATCCTTAATTTTTTTTACTTTTCATTTGTACCAGTCTCATGTTAAATGTATGATATCATACTGGAGAAAAATAGCAGGCTTTACTATGAGGCCTAATGTTTATAAGTTATTTACAGTTATTTACAGTTACATATTGTAAAGTAAATGACAAAAAGTTCAAATAAAACTTTAAAAAAAAACACTTCATGAAAGAAGCTGAAGGACCACTCAGATATTTAGAACAGTACGTTTGATGCAGATATCACATCTGTCTTGTTTTATCTTTCACCTCATCCTGCGTCCCATGTTAACTTCAGATTTCTTGCTACGGTAACACTTTATTTTACAGGTCCTGAATATCATTATATTGTGCTATTTCCCAGTAAGCTGGCAATAAATAGTAATTCAGATTTAATGAATACATATATTTTTATTTATATTTATTTATATTGATTAAAATTATTATTTAGATTTAGAAATGGTGGTGAAAGCTTACTGTTTCAGTGCTCTGATATCATTTTGGACAATAAAGTTTATTATTAAAGTGTAAAATATCCTGAATGTGAACCACTTTTGAGGGATCTATGTATTCTATGTTCTGTGTATTATGTTCTGTATTAATTAAACTGGCTGTCAGCCTGAAATCAGTCATTTAAAATGAAGTGATACCAAATAGGTCAAGGGGTGAATTGTACATGCTTGCCTTATTCTGCATAAATGAGTGTATAGCAGAAGTGTTATAATTTATTTCAACTAAATTAAGACATTTCTCAAATCATCATGGACCTTTATTCTGTTACATGTAATCTGTTGCTCCCTCAGCCTGAATGTAATATGAAATAACCATAAAATAAGTCACTTAGCAAGGGGTCATCAGTTTACTCATTGATAGAAAAGGGCGCCCTTAAGGAAAAAGGTTTGGAACCACTGGTATCATATAAAACAAAATATATGAATCAGTCTAACAGAGAGGCAGTCACAGGAGAGAGTGTTGT
The DNA here is from genome assembly GCA_034769285.1 of Lutjanus argentimaculatus. Classification (NCBI taxonomy): domain Eukaryota; kingdom Metazoa; phylum Chordata; class Actinopteri; order Lutjaniformes; family Lutjanidae; genus Lutjanus; species Lutjanus argentimaculatus. The sequence goes on from JAWZSL010000014.1 coordinate 28,809,184, forward strand.
GAGTGAGTGTCTGAAGTGTGCCAGTGGGAGACGGGTGTGTGTGTTGTGTGTGGAGGTGTTTTAGGAGGGAGGTCAGAGTGATTGGTAAAGTCTGTAGTCTCCGCTGTTGTTGTACAGTCTGATAGCACCTCCTCTCCACTGCTGCCTCCACACTCTTCAGTTCCAGCCCGATGATGGAGGTAGCCTTCCTTATCAGCTTGTTGAGTTACCCGGCCTCCCCGGCCCTGAAGGCAACAGCCCAGCATGCACACAACAGCAAAGAGCACAGAACGGAACACAGACAACAGATTGGTAGAGGATCTGCTGGAGCCTGTCACACACACTGAAGGATCTGAGTCTCCTCAGAGGGAGCTGTCTGCTCTGTCTCTTCCTGAAGAGGGCGTCAGTGAGCCCAGTCCCGTTGACAGTAGGGTAAGGAGAGGGAGAACAATTACATCCACCAAAACCTCTTCCAATGTACATATGAGCATGTCAACATAAAAAAAAAAAACATGCAAAAATTAATCAACAATACATCTGGAAGGTGTGGGCACATCTTACAAAGTTCTCATTAACCTGGGTCCCATTTCATCTTTTTCATTTTCCTGATTAGACATTAGCCAGGCACAGCCTGCAGTCCAAGCTGGGCTAGCATGCCTCTTCTCCCAGCTCTCCTCCTCTCATCTTGGGGTGGTCACACAACAGTCTGTCCAGCTGGTCTGGTCTGTGGGTGGGTGGGGGGTGTGGGGGTAGGAGACACGCTCAGTGCTGCGCTGGCTATTTCTAGTAGCCCTGATTATTTCTTATTTCAACATTTTAATTGTATTTAATTCTTCACCTTATTTTAGTGTTTAGTCACAAACTATTTTAAAGGGATAGTTCACCCAAAAGTGAAAGTTCAGCCATTATCTCACCCTCATGCTGAGTGTCAGATTTATATTGTTAGTCCACAAAACACTGCTGGAGTTTCCACAGGAAAACAGCGCTGCAGAATCTCCCAAGCGATGGAAGTGAATGGTGACCAGTTTTTAAATTTAAAAAACAACTGAAAAAATCTCCTAAAGTCCCGACATGTCGTTTGCACACCGTTACACCACACACACTCAGTTCAGACTGTGCATGTGCAGTGAACGTGGCTCCAAGCTAAGGATCTACAGTGAAGATTCAGACTAAAAACATGCTGTAGATGATGTCTTTCAAGTCAACTTGTTGTTGCATGTTGGGGCTTTAAAGGGATAGTAGCATTATTTTTAAGTGGGGTTGTATGAGCTACAAATAGCCCCTAAGTACCGTGATTGCAGTAGAAGACTCTCCACACTCCTCCCGTTAGCAACGCCAGCCCATAGTCCTGCTCAGAGATTTCCAACATACAGTGTTGTGAACGGTCCCAAAAAAAACGGCCTATTTTCGCGGCCTAGAAGAGGTTTTACCGGAAAAAAATACACAGTTCCATTGTTCGCTATAATAGAATTATTCTCAGCCCCTCAAAGTGCAGGGTTAGCGCCCGCTGAGCAGCCGACTACACAGTGTAGCTACTACGCAGAGCGCTGTAGTGCTCCGCCGATCAGCTGTTTTGGTCAGTGTCTTGGCTTTTTGAGGAAGAGTAGAGATAAAAATTTAGGGTGACCAGATGTCCCGCTTTGCGCGTGATTTCACGCATTTTCTGTCTCTTTTCACGCATCACGCAAATTGAGACCATGTCCCGCACAACATCCCCCTCAGGCCCCAGCAATGAGAAGCCGGTGATGTTACTGCACTCTGGGCTGTTTGTTGTTGTCATAGTAGCACCGCACGTACGGCGTTTAGGCCCGCCCCTAATTTTCTCCGCGCTACCAACAGCTGAGGTGACAGCTAGTGAATGACACTCGCATCGCGCGTTCTTCTTTGGAAATGGAGGAGGGGGAGACGCCAAACAAGAAGAGACGATGCAGCTACAGGCGGTGTCCCACTTTGTCCCTCACAAACATACCCCTTGTCCCTCTTTTGGTTTATTGGGACCTGGTCACCCTATATAATATACTTTTTAAGAATGAGTGATTTTGACAGTGACAGCGAGAATGAAGTGCCATTCACTTTGGAAGCAAGCGGATATCTGTATGAACCGGAGTACACTGAAAGAGAGCTGTTGCAGATGGAAAATGAAGGCCGGAGGAGGTAAGTGGCAGGGGAGAAGGTGCTGTGTGTTAGGTTAATTTCAAGGAATCAGAAATTGTTTTTATGGTTAAAGTACTTAGTCTCCGTTTTGACCTAGTTGATAATGCACTCTTCACTGAAGGCTCATCACACTCTTTCGGGTTTCACTGCCCGATGATGGACGGTAGCTTCCTTTCAGTGTTGAGTACTCGAGTGGTTCTGAGCAACAACAATCACCCTTCAGCAAAGGTGACGGACAAACAACAGGGTAAGATCTTAGGAGCCTGTCCCATTTGAACGATCCAAGTTTAGGAGCGCGCACTGTCTCCTGAAAGCGATATCACGCAGGACCATGTCCGTTGACAGAGGTAAGGGAGGGAGAACAATTTACATCCCAAACCTCTCTGGATTAGAAACACAACAAAAAAAACATCATTATCAAAATGAATTTGGAAGGTGGTTGGCACATCTTACAGTTCTCATAACTCGGTCATATTCAACTAATGATTGGACAAACACAGCTGCATCAGCGGTAGCAGCTACAGCGCTCCTCCGTTAGTTACAACGTGTAACCAGCTGGTCAGTCGGGGTGGTGTGAAACCCTGGCGCGAGGATACTGAGCTTTGTTTATTTCAAATAGTAAAACCTGTTTTGTTTTAGCCACTTTTGGGAGGTTCACCCAAAGTAATTCGCCATTATCTACAACCTCACTGAGTGTATTTTTTTTAGTCAAAACCTGCTTTCTAGGCAGCGCGCAGAAAGATAATAGGTGCCGTTTTTATTTAAACTACAACAACTGTAAAATGTTAAATCTCTGAGCAGGACTTTTGGAGCTAGCGTTCCTAAACGGAGATGGGATGTGCAGGAAGTGCTTCCAGCTAAATCACAGTGAAGATTAGGGCTAAATCTGTGTAGATAATCCCAACTCAAATAATTGTTAGCTATCTTTAAGAGACTTGGATTACACCCGACAAGCGGTATGGAGCCATTATGATTGTTTTTTTTCTGTTGTTTTTTTTACATTTGAAAACTGGTCACCATTCACTTCCATTGTCTATGAGATTCTGCAAAAAAACAAAAAAAAAAAAAACTACACCCAAACTTCAAACATGAGGGTGATTAGATAATGACTGAATTTTCATTTTTGGGTGAACTATCCCTTTAATCTGCCCCTCTTGTTTTCCCTCCTCTTTTCCATACACACACACCTACACCTCTGATCTAATTACTGCACACGCGCCTATCTTTGTTCCTCTCTCTGTGGGTACTGTTTATGTCTGATCTGTTGACTTTCTTTGTCAGCAGGATGTTTTACAAAGGCGCCCAAAAAACCCAACTAGTGCTTTTTTGCACCTGCAATTCTGTTTTCACAAGCCAAACCCATTGTGGTACTGTTCTTAACTGTTCTTACATCATGTTTTGTCTGCGATTACTTGCTTCATCTTCTCCAGTCATGTGCTTCTCCCTCTGAATGGTATTCTGAAGTTTGGCCTCTCTTGTGTGGAAGTGTAGTCTGCCCTCATTCCATTCAGGGTATAGAGCAGGTTTGTGGTTCTGGTTTTACCAGTGCTTAGAGGGACCTGGAATGTGCTTGATGTCTTTTCTAATTCACATTCTTCACACCAAACATGTATTCCTGTCTGTAACCCTCACTTATTAGAATTAAAGAACCAGTGTGTAGGATTTAGTTTCATCTAGCAGTGAGCTTGGAGATTGCAACCAACATTTGAAAGTCCTTTTGACCTATATTCAATACTGTACAAAAACAAGATATTTAATATTCCACCCGATAAACTTTATTGTTTTTTTTGTTTTTGTTTTTTACAAATATACACTCATTCTGAACTTGATGCCTATAACATGTTCTAAAAAAGTTGTGACAGGAGCAGCAACAGCATTTTACCACTGTGATAGATTATTTTAACATACAGTAAGTATTTGTGAACTGGGGACACTATCTGTTGAAGTTCTGAAAGTGAAATTCTTTCTCATTCTTGCTTGATATACGACTTCAGCTGCTCAACAGTCCGGGGTCTCTGTTGTGATATTTTGTGCTTCATAATATACAACACATTTTCAAAGATGTCATCTGGATGGCAGCATATGTTGCTCCTGTATGTACCTTTCAGCATTAATGGGGCCTTCACAGATGTGACAGTTACCCATGATGCCATGGGCACTAACACACCCCCATACCATCACAGCTGCTGTCTGTTGAAGTTAGTGCTGGTAACAAACTGGATGGTCCTTTTCCTTTTAGCCTGGAGGACACGACGTCCATGATTTGTGAAAACAATGTGAAAAGTGGACTGGTCAGACCACAGCACACTTTTCCACTTTGCATCAGTCCATCTCAGATGAGCTCGGGCCCAGAGAAGTCTGCAGAGTTTCTGGATGTTGTTGATATATGTCTTTCTCTTTGCATGGTAGAGTCTTAACTTTTAATTTGTAGATGCAGCGACAAACTGTGTTTACTGACAACAGTTTTCCAAAGTGTTCCTGAGCCCATGTAGTATCCTTTATACAGTGATGTGGGTTTTAATGCAGTTTTTAATGCAGTGCTGCCTGAGGGGTCAAAGGTCACAGACATTCAATGTTGGTTTTCAGCCTTGCCCCTTGCGTGCAGAGATTTCTCTGTATTCTCTGTATTGCCCAAGCAATTTTTCACAAAATGATGAACCTCAACCCATCCATGCTTGTGAACAACTGAGCATTTTGAGGATGCCACTTTAACACCTGTGGAATGATTTTTGAGTATTCCACAACTTTCCTGGTATTTTCTATTTCTATTTTCTATCCCAACTTTTTTGGAATGTGTTGCAGGCATCAAATGCAGAATGAGTGTATATTTACAAAAAAGTTAATCAGTTTGAATGTTAAATATCTTGTTGTTGTACTGTTTTCAATTGAACAGAAGTCAAGAAGGATTTGCAAATCATTCCATTTTTATTTATGTTTTACATGCGGTCCCAACTTTTTTGCAACTGGGGCTGTATTTTAGCCACTTTAAAAAGGCTATACCAGTTTGAGTCTACACTATGTTTAGAATATTTTCACTGAAGAGAGCCTTTTCCATCAGGAATTCCATCTGTCACAATCTTCCCCTTTGATCACTCTATTCCCTCACATTCCACCAGATGTCCTCAGACCTTTGTCCAGACCATGCTCCTCCCACCTGCCCTGCAGTCACTCCAAACTCTCCTCACCTGAGTTTTCCCTCCATCTTACCACCAGCACCTCATTTCCCTCATCAGCCACCCACTACATTTGCCAGACCACATCCTTTGTGTCTTGTCAGTTCATCTATGTTTCTCTGTGGATCAAGCCTCTTGTTTCCTGGATTCTTGCTACCTGTGCCTGCCTGCTTCATTTCATTGCAAGCCTGATTTGAATCATTAAATTACTGAATGCACTGGGCTGCCTTGTTTGTCGAAACCTGCATGAACTGACCATTTATGGACTCATCAGACAGTTACCAGAGTCAGAAATTATTCCTTCCTCGAGTCTCTTGCTGGCTTCTGGAAATGGGATCCTGAGTTTGCCCAATTAGTAGCATAGGGTTAGTGAGTCTGGCTATTGCTGCTGGACTCACAGTCACCGGTCTCAAGCCCTGCTGCCCCATCACCAGTTTCTAGCTCTGCTGCCCCATCACTGGTCTCCAGCCCAGCTGCCCCATTGCCAGTCTCAGCCCTGCTCCTCAATCACCAGTCTCAGCCAGTCTTCAGCCCTACAGTCCTGTTGCCGGTCTCCAGTCCTGCTCTCCAGATGCCAGTAGTTTGCCCAAACCTGCGGCTGAATATTCTGCTGCCTCCCCCGTGCTTCAGCCTACTATTGCCTAAACTGTTAAGTTTGTTTGTGTTATTGTTTGACTTCAGTGAATCTGAACAAACTTTTTAAAACACCAAAGTCACACAGTAACACAAAACTAACTGAGGCAGCAGGCAATTCTTGTGTTCTACAAGGTAAAACTACTGATTTAGTCTGTGGAATTTGATTGGTTTGGAGGCGGTGATATTTGGCTTATATAACAGCAGTTTCCCTTTTTGAAAAGGCTGTCTGGTGTCAAGGTAAAGCAGTGAAAATATTCTTAATTCAGTGCCACTTAAGTGACTGAAATACCCTTTTCCACTTTTTAAGCTTCCCACACCGGTAGTCCTGCTGCTTCTCTGAATAAATAATCTGAAGTGTCCAAGATGTGTCATCATCATTACGTCTCACCCGTGTCCTGTTGTCTTGTCACATTTAGGCAGCACCAGCGGAATACTGATGATTCTGGTGTAGACTTCACTGGAGACTATTGTACCTTTTATAACTTGGCCTCAATCTTTTATGATATGATGCAATAACATTTTGATTGCTACTGCCCGGTACCGCTGTGTTTACATATTAGATTGTGTATTATGTGTCCACCTGCCTTATTTTCCTCTCTGTCTGTCTCTCTAAATTCAATCAGCTTTTTCATTACAGTAAATGAGTTTTCCTGGCACCAAACTTCTGAAACAATTGCCAAAGCAATTATGTACAAGTGACATATAGTTAAGATAATGATGAGTCATTCAATCAGTGAGTGTACAGTGTGACAACAGAAGAGGAGAGCAATAAAAAAGATTAATAGTTTCATTATAGCAACGTGGTGACAATTGAAGAAGAAAACAGATTATGAGGAGCAGATTAGGAGAAGATTAATCTTTTCTTCGTGCAGTGAGTGGATTGTTGTCTAATATATTTTCTCTCTCCCATAGAGTGAATGTTTTTTTTTTGTCCTAGAAGGTATTCTTTTCACTGGATGTATCAGATTCTTCACATTTCTATAATGAAGCAAAGACAGGCAGTCACCGCTCTGTGCTCACATATAAATGCCCGGCTCTTTCTCTGCTCTGCCGCTGCTCCTGCTGTGTCACTGGTCTTTTATTTGATGCTGCTGCTTTTCTTCATTGAAACCTCCCTCTGTCACCTGAGCATCCACCTGCAGGCTCGCTCTGCTGTCATCACTAAAAAATCTCCCTCTCTGTGCTGAAGGGTAACTTTGGTATTTTTCAGCGTGGACCCTATTTTCCCATGTTTCTGTGTCTAAGAGACTAATGGGGGCAACAGTTTATTTAAATTGGTCCAGCACTGAGGGAGAGCGCTGCAGCCAGCAAAAGCAAAACTGAGCTACAAACACTAGAAGTGCTTGTTGTTGTCTGTCTGGTAACATTCTGGAAAGGATCCCAACAGAGATGGAGCTTTTGTTAAAGACTGAGATCATTTTTGTTAAACCTGAAACATCACAGCTTTATTTCCACTGCAGCAACATATTGCATAGCCCAGTGATTCCCAATGGCCATGAGCATGGGCATGAGACCAGGACTGCAGGAAGGGTGCATGAGACCAGGAGAGAAATAAAGAGTGAAACAAAGTGGGGTGAATATGATCTATGCTGGGGAAATTTAAAAAAAACAAGAGTTTTCTTGTTCTGTTCCGCTAACCTTATATCACTAAAATTAAACTTTTGCATCCCTTTTTTGATCAGTTCTTGTGTTATTATTGTAAAAATTGTGGTGTGGCAGTGTGCAAGCTCTTTTTGGCTTCTAAAAGGGGGAACACGCCAGAAAAAGTTCAGGAATCACTGACATAGCCTATGAAACACATAGATGTAAAGACCTAATTACACATACCTGAATATCAGATAACGTGGAGGATTTCAGAGCTTTATTTAATCGACATTGATATCATTTGAGATGATCAATCAAATTCTTGACAACTGATTAATCAATCATCAATCAATCTTCATCATCTTTCCACTAAACCGATCGAGGCAGGAGTAGAGAATACATGGCAACATGAGTGTCAGAAACTCAGGTACACTGCATTCTGGTACATGTAGGCACTGTCGCCACAGCTCTGTGAGCAGGAGAACTTTCTCTATCACTATAGCAGCACTGATGAATTTATTGCTTCAATTCACTGCATTTACCATCTCCACTAACTGGACATCCACATGAAAAATGGTGAATTTCCCCCTAAACTAAAAAAATATTTTCTCTGCTAAGAGACTGGTTAGCTCAGGCAGACTAAATAGCTGTCAAAACAAAACACAAAACACTGATAAATTCCTGTAAAAAGGTAGGTAAGTAAGGCCATGAACTGCAAGGGTTGGTCTACATTAAAGGGACAGTTCACTCTCAAAATCAAAAATACATATTTTTCCTCTTAGTTGTAGTGCTATTTATCCGTTTTGATTTTTTGCAGAGTTTTGGAGATACTGGCCGTAGAGATATGTGCCTTCTCTCCAGTATAATGAGACTAGATGACACTAGTCCTGTGGTGCTCAAAATACCAACAGCAATGTCTGTTTCCAGAAATCATGACCTGGTTGCTCAAAATAATCCACAGACCTTGTTGTGAGTAGACTTGTAGTTCTCGAGACCGGTCTTGGTCTCAAGACCACTTTTTTGTGGTCTTGGTCTTGTCACGGCCTCGACAGTCTTTGGTCTCGGTCTTGTCTCGGTCTCGGGTCTCTCGGTCTTGCAATGTCTCGGACTGGCCGAGTGGTCTCGAAGGGATTTGTACAATTTGAAGTACAGTTTTTTATTTGTATTTTGCATTTGATTTAATGCATTTTTTGGTGCACCTGCATGTGTGTCTATGTATTTAATTACAGTATTGTGCTTATAATGGCCTTGTTTGAATAAATATATGGCATCATTGGCCTTTGAATAATATTTGCATATCGTTGTGATTGATTAAGCATTAGGCCTATGCCATTTCAGTGATGCTGATATTATACAGTGTAATTTGGCTACTATAATGGTAAATAATGCAATTTCAAGTTGATAATTGTGTGTATCTTTAATATTTAAAATTCATGTTTCATCTACAAATAAGTACAATTTAAATCAGTGACATATTTACCATTCATTAGACTTTTTTTGAGGTGCAGGGTGGTGTTGGAGGCTTGTTATTTTGTTAGATGACTTTGGGACTAGTTAATAGTCATGTCAGTCCTTAATAGCACACTAAGCAGCTGAACCCAGTATGGTGCTTATGTTCTACAACTCATGCAAGATGACAAAAAACTAGGTTTTTTTTTTGTCTCGGTCTCGGTCTTGAGCTGAACTAGTCTTGGTCTTGACTTGGTCTGTCTTGGTCTTGGTCTTGGTCTTGTCTTGGTCTTGATACTCTCTGGTCTTGGTAGTGTCTTGGTCTCGGTTTAGGCGGTCTTGACTACAAGTCTAGTTGTGAGCAGTTTCATCTAGACTTTCTTTCTGCAGTGGAATCTACTGGAACTAATTTCTAACAGAAAGGAAGTAGTTCCTACATGAAACTGCCCACAACAAGGTGTGAGGATTATCTTAAGTAATCATGATTTTTGGAAAGAGACACTGGCTTTGATTTTTTTTCTTTTTTCTTTTTTTTTTTTTTTGTGCTTTGAGCACCACAAGCTATGAGTGCCATTTAGTACCATTATACTGGAGAGAAGTCAGACATCTCTACAGCTGATATCTCAAAAACTCAACAAAAAAATCTAGATGGATAAATTGAGCTACATGCCAGGGGGAAAATATGTAATGTTTAACATGTAAACTGTCCCTTTAAGTATTTTATTGGACCTGCATTGTTAACTTAACAAGATCCAGTGAAGGTGTGGGCCACGGATGTGCCAGACGCTTTGATGAAAGAGATGCGAAGGCAGCTAGCAATCAAACCACAGTGTAACACTTGCTGTCATCTAATGTCCTGCCTTGGATAGAATAAACACAGTTATTGAAAATGTAAATAGTAATAAGCCATGACTCAACATGACAATAACAGCAGAACTCCTCTTTCAAGGATCAATGTGTAGACTGTCATTGATTCATCAATGTTCAGTCAAATGAACCAAGAGTTCTTCTTCCTCTATCATCTCCCCTGGCTGACAGTGTCTGACAACAACACAAACATGTAATGACATTTTTCAAACAGCACTCATTGTTGTTCAGTGTTCACTGTGATTGTGTTATGTCTTTCATTGTGAAGTAGTGTGTGATCATGGGAGTTGTTGTCTTCATTGTTAAACAAGTACCACAGGAAGAAATTGTTAGAAAATAGTTGTGGAAAATATGTAGAAAGACTGAGAACTATGTAAGATAATATAAGATAAGATAGAACTTTATTCATTCAGAAGGAAGTTCTTGTACCAGATTGGTGCAAAATACCAGTAACATAAGAATAAATGAGTAAATGAAAATAACCAGTTCCTAATATAATAACAATAGAATTAAGATAAGTTACAGTACAAAAGTAAGCTAAATAGAAAAAGTAGAATCAGCAGTTACATTTACAGAAATACTGGCAGTTGTATTGAGATGTAATAAAAAAGTTATATTGCACCAGATAATAAATGTAAAAATAGCACATAATATTAAATTTAATTGTACATGTACAAAAAAGTAATATTGCATGATAGTGAAAGTAATATCACACTAGCCCATGATGTTGAAAAGTAACACTGAACATGATATTAAAAATTGTATATTAAATATAATGTAAAAAATACTGAATGGTGGAGTTAGACAGTTAAACTGCTGTTCAAAAAATTGATTTTTTGGGGGGGTGGATCTGAAACATGGTTCGGTGACATGCTGGAGCCATGGTCCCCCAACACTGTATAAGACACACAAACCAACACACAAACAACACTGCCTCCCCCTCCCTTCCCCCTCCCCTCCCCCTCCCTAACAGTCAGTTAGGATTTGAATTTGTGGTGTGACAAACACAGAACACACATTTATTGTTGTTTTACACAAACTTTGGAGGGATAGTTTATCCACAAATTTGAAATTCAGTCATTATCTACTCATCTCATGTCGACTGAAGGTTTGCATTAGTTTTGTCAGTCCACAAAACACTGCTGGAGTTTCACAGGAAAACAGTGTTGCAGAATCTGCCAAACAATGGAAGTGAATGGTGACCAGTTTTCAAATGTAAAAATAACTCCAGGCTAAGGCTCTACAGTGAAGATTCAGGCTAAAAACATGGTGTAAATGACATCTTGGCATGTCGGGGCTTCAGGAAACTTGGATTACACCAGACAAGCAGTATGGAGGCATTTTTTTCAGTTGTTCTTTTACTGGTCACAATTCACTTACAATGTTTGGGAGATTCTGCAACTCCAGCAGTGTTTTGTGGACTAAAAAAACCCACACCTGACCTTAAATCAGCAAGAGCATGCTTAGAAAAGGACAGATTTTTTGGGGGTGAACTGTCCCTTTAAAGCAACTAGCAACTGCTAGTAGGTCAAATAATGGCTTTCTCTGCGTTTGAACATTGTCGGAAACATTTAAATGATGTAAACTCACTATAAAATAGGTGTATTGTTTTTAGATATTTTAATGTGGAAATATTACATATTATAGCTTTGAATGACTAGTCTGGTCATTATTACAACCCTTTCGTGTAAATAACATATTGTACATATTTTTTAAATCACATTTTTATGTCTTATTGTCAATTTTTTATTTCACCTTCTTGATTTGCAGTACTTCCTCTTTATCCTTTCTTATATTTTTCTACTTTCTGTTTATTGTTATGCACCAAACTCACTCAGGCCAATTCCTCATATGTATAAACCTTCCTGTGAACAAACCTGATTGTGATTGAGTTGATCATTTATTCATTTTGAGCCAGTCGCGACGCTTTTATTGTGAAAGGCGGAGTGCTTTGATTCCGGTGTGGTGCCGTCTGATCCTGTCTTCTTTTGACTCAGCTGGATCATCAGGTGGCCGCTCATCTATTGTGCTCCCAGCCAGATCAAAACTGATCTCAGAGCAGCCGGGGGATCAGGTTTCAGCACCGCGGTCAGCTCCGAGCTGAGCGCAGTCCTCCTCCTCCTCCTCCCCCCCCTCCTCCTCCTCCTCCAGCAGAGGAGCAGAGCATCAACACATCAACGACCCCTCCCCCTTTAGATCTGCTCCATCACAAATCCCTCCTGTGTGCCGCTGACTGGCACACTGTGACCGCCTGCAAATCACACAACCAACTCGACTCTTCATCACTTTGCTTTTCCTGCTCACACTGACTCGTCTGGCGGCAGTTTGTTCTTTTTTTTCTTGGAAAGCAACAGTGTGAGGCGCTCCTCCTCCTCCTCCTCCTCAGTCAGTCAGCTGGAGGTCTCCACAGCTGCTGCTCCTCATCTCCTCCTCTGAGGCTCTTTTCTTTCTTCACTTCTTCTCTACAGTTGTCCCTCTGCAGTCTCGGCAACATGTTGGACCCGTCTTCCAGCGAGGAGGAAGGGGACGAGATTCTGGAGGTGGAGCACAAAGAGGTGGCGGCCCCGAAGAGCGTCGGAGGAGCCCGGCTGTCCCCGGGCCGAGCCGCCGACGGCCACGGCGGCGGAGGCGGCACGGGGCTCCAGCCCCGGGGCCGCGGCCACGGCAGCGGCGGCAGCGGCGGCAGCGGCGGCCGACCCTGCAGCCCAAGCCCGTCGGTTGGCAGCGACAAGGAGAAAGAGGACCTAGAGAAGATGCAGAGAGAGGAAGAGGAGAAGAAGAAGAGACTCCAGCTGTATGTGTTTGTGATGCGCTGCATCGCCTATCCGTTCAACGCCAAGCAGCCGACTGACATGGCCAGGAGGCAGCAGAAGGTAAGAACAGAGAGAAAAGCAACTCCAGAGCTGTGCTTTACACACCTGTCACTTCTAGAAGATTCATGAGATTCATGACACCAACTGTTGCTTCTACAGTTGCACCATGACGCAAGAGCAATAATATAACAGAGTTCACTCAGTCTTACAGTCTGATACCAATCTGCTTCACATCTTAGATTCACTGCACAAACACCAGGATCCAAATCTGAATACTTTCAAGAGAAAATGTAGCTGATCGACTGTGATGGATGAAGTACAGCCTGAAACTCAGGGTTGGGAGGGATACTTTGAAAATGTATTCTCATACAGTTACTAATTACCTGTAGTCAGTAATGTAATCCAAATATCACACTGTTAAAGTAATGCAGTCATTTTCAGTTACTTTTGTATTACCTTGATATAAAATATGGTGAATTTGTTTAGTCTAATATAGTGTTTTTAGGGCGGCAACTAACGATTATTTTCATCACTGATTTATTGGCTGATTCTCAATTAATCGATTAGTTGTTGTCAGAAAATGGTGAAAATGTTGATCAAAACTCAAGCTGATGTCGTCAAATGTCTTGTTTTATCCACAGCTCAAAAATATTCAGTTTACTGTCAGTGAGGAGTAAAGAAATCAGAAAATATTCACATTTAAGAAGCTGAAATCAGACAATTTTGACTTTTATTAATTAAAACAATGACTCAAAACGATGAATCGATTAATTAAACCTGTCACAGTCTTGTCCTGTAATGATTATGTTAATTACTGATGAACTTTTTAATCGTTTTCTCAATTTATTAATTAGTTATTTGGTCAATAAAATGTCAGGAGATGGTGAAAAATGTTGATCAGTTTTTCCCAAAGACTCAAAAATATTCAGTTTACTGTCAGAGAAGAGTAAAGAAACCAGAAAATATTCACATCCAAGAAGCTAAAATCAGATCATTTTGACTTTTTTAAATTAAAAAAATGATTCAAAATGATTAATTGATTGTCAAAATAAATGCAGATTAATTTAATAGTCACTTAATAACAGATTAATCATTGCAGCTCTAAGTGTTTTATATTTGTTGTTAGGTTTATTAGTTTGTCAGCTGTTCCTTCCTTTGTTCTGTGCAATTTATTGATTGATTTATTGATTTAAAGACAAAACATGGTGAGATTTCCACCCAGTGAAGCATTGTTTCACTAGAGGCCATGATAATGAATTGGCAGCTGTGTGTGCACTGTGCATGGTAGAATATTGCTCTTTATTTTAAATTATAATCCTACTAATAATTCCCATTTTACTAAATGTATCTGTAATCAGATTACATCTTTTTTTAAATCTATAATTGTAAAGCAATAGTTTCCATTTTTTTTTGTATCCAGATTACATAATACTGTTACATGTAATCTGTTACTCCCCAAGCCTTCCAACAGTACCTCAATGCACATACAACATCTGGCAGAGGCATGGCTCTAACTCCATGAGAGCAAATGTCCACTTGATGTCTTTTTTATTTTAATTTCTCTCTCCACTAACATCCTGGCATGATGACAAAGCTAAACTGTGCCAGAAAGGGTTAAAAATCCAAACTGGAGACAGCCAGGGTTGGTAGCATGAGGAGAGGCTGAGGGATGAGAGCGAGAGAGAGCATCATGTTGTTCCCACCCATTGTAGTAGCTCCTGCATATGTGAATGGCCTCTGGGCATAGAGGCATCAGTCCCCTCCTTCTGCTCGTCTCAGCCGAGCTCTTATTAGAACATCTATCGCACAGGAGGAACAGCTCCTCCACCACACATCAGAGACACTGAAAGACATCCTGTCTGTGTCTTCTTATCAGCTTTGATGAGGGAAATATCACTATTCTGAATACAGTAAATCAGACGCAGCGTTGATAGGGTGACTTCGAAAATGTATTTCGATACATTTACTTCTAACATGTTAAAAAATGTAGTCAGTAACCTAATCCAAGTATCACAATATTAAAGTAAAGTAACTTGATTACTTTCCGTCACTTCTGGATTACCTTAAAGCTATAATACTGTATGTAGCATTTCACCATTAAAATGTATAAAAACGGGGGCGTTTCTGGGGGTGGAGGGCACCCCTGAAATCTGATTGGCCACCTCAAGTGCCACCCCATTATCCTCAAGTCTGGCTGGCTATATGTCCAGTGAGTCTCCATGTTGTTTTTCTATATAGCTTACGTTTAATTGTTTTAATTGTTTAAATTGTTTAACGTAGTTAATTTACTTCATGAATCATTTAATAATGAGATTTTAATTGTAGTTCCATATTTCATTATTATTATTATTATTACTATTATCTATTACTGTTATTATGCTACTCATAAATGCAAAGACCATAAACAAAAAACTATATACAGCAAATGGGTAAATCATAAAAATAAAACAATTTTTCATGTTAGAATGCTGAAGATGAGGGAAGAGATAGAAGAGGGTAAATTTCTTTTTCAGGTCTTAAAGAATAGAGTATGGAAGCTTTATATTATATTTGTATGTTGCCACTCTATTTTATTGAAAGTGGTAGGGCTATTTATCTTTTAAATAAAAAATATAAACACAGAAATGTAAAAAAACTGTAAGATACCGTAATTTTTATTAATAAAAGTAAAATGGTAAATTAATGCTGTTATGATACATGTGTGATGCCACCCTGTATAAGTTAGTGCCCCACTCGGGCCCCCCAGTCAAAAAAAATCTGGACACGCCCCTGTCTAAAAATACTACTTTTGTTGAATTGTGTACTTACTTTATCCTAAATGTTTCCAACAATGTCCAAACTGAAAGAAATCCATGATTTATTAAGGTGACGGTGCGTGCCTTGCTAGCCATTGCTAGCTAGTTGCAAGTTGCTTTTACTTATGTGAGAACGCAGTGTACGTCAGATACGTCAGACAGAGAGGAAGGAAGTCAGCTAATGTGACTAAACATAACGTGAATAAAACTTTAATGTTTAACAGTGAAGATAACAACTCCCATGATCCAATGCTCACATCTGTCTTTTGTTATTGTTCTAATGTGAGAGACCCCTGATGGCAGAACTCATAGTAAATGAAATTGTTTAGACTAATATAATGTTTTATGTTCATTGTTAGGTTTATTACTTACTGTTCTGATTCCTTCCTTATTATGTGCAAATACCTATTTAGATAAATAGCAGCAATTATGCACATTTAAATTAGTTAAAGGAGCAATATGTAGCAATTGCACATCTAAAAATGAGTACAGCAGTTCAAATAGTGAGTTGGAGCCACAGACTATATATTAAATAGGTTGAAATCCTGTTTAATATACGACTGAAGTGAGTTGTTTCCTCCTGCCCCCTCCTCCCCAGACTCAGCGATGCTCAGGCAGGCTGCAGGAACACTGCAGGAGCACAAGATGAATGTAACAGTGTAAACTGACAATAACAATGAGGACGAGCCCTCGACTGTTAAGTCAATCAGCAGTTTATGACTGTCAGTTGTATGTCAATGTAAGGTTAAGTATGTTATCCTGAAAGCAAAGCCCACTGCTCTGAAATAACACACTCGGGATGATGAGTTAAAGGGATAGTTTAGTAGAAGGGCAGAGAGGTCCTGGCACCGGAGCTCAGCATTGTACTGTTTCAGATGGAGTCGGCAGAAAAGCGTTTTGTAGCCACATAAATAAAGGCCTACCTAAAAAATCAATATCCATCCAAGTGTAATTCAGATTTTTTTCACTGCTTTACTTTGTCGCTAGACAGCCTTTTATTCTGGCACTACATTTTCTCAACCACAGCCCTTTCATATATCCCCACGCTCAGGAGCGCCTGCTTCTGCTGTGCTCCATATCAGCTGTTTGGCAGCTGTTTGAGTTAAATGCCATGTCAGCCAAGAAAATCTGGCAACTCACTTGCCTGTCAGGGAAAATTGTAAAAAAGAGCTAAACTATTGAAATATTTTGATAATCAAGTATTTCTCTCTTTTCTTTGTTTATTGTCAAATTAAATGAATATCTTTGTGTTTTAGACTGACAAAACAAGACATTTAAAGATGTCACCTTCCACTTAGAAAAACTGGACTAGACATTTTTCACTACTTTGGTTGCAGCCCTATATTAAACATGACAGTTAACTTTAGTCTTCATTGTTATTTGATAACCACTAATACATAAAACAATTTGTACAGGAGCAAATTAAACTTGACTTTGGGCGAGTAGATTTCTGACCCACTTGTCTGTCGGTTGGCCAAAGTTCAGGTATCAGGAGAGAAAAAATTGTGTTTGACAGCTTGAGATATTTTCACACTACGGCTGAACTGGAAGACCTGCTTTACCTGTACTGGAACTGCAGGCAATCAAACACAGTACAGCTCTGAGTCTACACCCTGTCTACACCCTGTCTACACTGGCTGCGTAGTGAAGGCAGCATGTGAGCAGCTGCAGCTGTAGTCCTCCATCCGTGTCCACACCCAGGGATCCCTTCAGCCGCAGTGTTGCTATCCAGTATTCAGACAAGCTTTGACAGCACTCAGCAGAGTACATGCAGTCCAAGTAAGTTGTCAGAAAAGACAGCTGTAGGTGCAGAATGTGATCCATTACAAGGCTGGTGTAGAACAGCTGGAGTATGTCTGTTTGGCCAGATGTGCATGAGTTGCAGGACTGAAACATGTCCAGTGGATGCAGCTCTGAATGCAATGTGGTGAATATCACATCTCCACCATGGTACCAACATGCATAGGAGGCATTTAAAGGCACAGTTCAGCCCCAAAATCAAAAATGCCAGTGCTATTTTTCTCCTTACCTGTGGTGCTATTTATAAATCTAGATAGTTTTGGTGTGAGTTGCAGAGTTTTGGAGATATCAGCTGTAGAGATGTCTGCCTTCTCTCCAGTATAATGGAACTAAATGACACTCAGTTTGTGGTGCTTAAAGTGGCAAAAATTACATTTAGAAAACTCAACAGCAATGCCTCTTTCCAGAAGTCATGACCCAGTTACTCAAGATAATCCACAGACCTTGCTGTGAGCAGCTTCATGTAGGAACTATTTTCTTACGGAATCACTGTATCACTGCACAGCTGGAAACATGCATCTACTCATGGACGAGAGGCTTGTTCTCGTTACAGTGCGGGATGTAAACATTAATGGTGTTCTCCTCGGCTGAGCTGTAACCTCTCATCCATGAGTAAATATACGCTTCCTTCCTCTTTACTGTCTGCTAACAATTAAAGGCAAAAATGTAAAAATAATGGAGAAAAAGAGTAATAATAGACTGTGTTTGTTTGTTTGACAGTTGGAGACGTCCCTTTAACAGTTTCACAGACATCTGTTTTAGAATGGTGCTCTATGGGCAGAGTGTTTTTCGGGCAGTAGCGCAGTTGGCTACTGGAACAAACTGGCAGCAAGGCTGACTCACCACACTTTATCTGGTGATTGCCTGGAATGTTGACATCACTGTGAGGTTGCCAGGCAACCTGCTTAGACTCCAGGAAGCCACAATGCTGGACCACCATGTGCCAAGAAATACTTCTAGCGCATAGCTCTCTGTAAATCCTCCACTCGTCAATATGAATTGAATAAATGAGATACAGTGCCTTAACTGCTGAGTTTTAGAGCTGTTGGACAGCATGTTTTTGACCTTTGGACACAAGCCAGGTTAGCTGTTTCCCCCTGCCAGGCTTTGTGATAAGCTAAGCTAAGCTAACTGTTTTCTGGCTCCAGCTCCCACAAACAGAGAGAGGTATCGATTTAACTCTTGGCAGATCGTCCCTTGGAATTATGAGGTTCTATCAGTGTTCTTAGTGGGTCTGACATATTGAGCTTCAACATTTTTCCATTCCAAACAACAAATATGATGTGGTCTCTGTCTGTCATACATGAAAATGTCAGACACCCTGATGTAAACTAAATCGATATCAAAATCCTAACAATCCTACCCCATTGTAAATGTTCTTTTTGGAGCAGGTCAAATGCAGATAGAACATTTGAATCTTAAGAACTCACTTTCTGCTTGGAGTTTTAAGGTTCTATCTCGCATAACTGAAAAGAAGTAATGATTTAAGTTGACTTAATTTGTTTTAAACCATTAATTTAGTGTTGTAACAGAGTGTCTACACGTATGAGAAAGTTAAATTTAATGCTTTCTATGACATCTGTATGAGTTTTTATCTTATATCAGAAATATTGATTCTAATACCCCAAATACTTGTCTTATTTTTGGGGGCAAAAGAAAGAAAAAAAATGATGGGGAAATGAAAATACTATTTATGTTCTAATTAAGACTCCATCAATTCAAATGTATTTGATGAACGTTAAGGCTTAAAATTTATTTTTAAAAAAAGACATTTTAAGTACTTTTAAAGAACTGCATAAAGACAGTAACAATTTAATTTAATTTTAATTTTTCACATTTCAATTTTTAATTTTTTTTTTTTAACTCAACTGTTGAGTTAACAGTTGAGTTGTAAATTTTGAACAGTATAAATGACTGGCAAGTTTAGTCTTTTCAATCATTTTAGCTCTTTCTAATGAGTTTATTTTTTATTGTTAGCTACCACCAATGTTAGTCTGACAGCCAGGGTGGAAAATTCACTTAAAAAATGCAAAATTCTACCAGCCACTGACAAATAAATATTCAAAATCACCTGCTGCTCAATAGTAAATCATTATTTTGTTGTCTGAAATCTATCAGCCACTTTCACACTATATATATATATATATATATATATATATATAAAAGCATATATATATATATATATATATATATATATATATATATATATATATATTTGCTAACATAACAAGAATAGGAAAGCACTACAAGATTGGTTCAAGATTATTTTTAGTCTATGACTGTATTCCAGTCACAGGCACAAATCTGAACCTGCCCTTTAATCCCTGCCTCTTAATGTCTAACTGTACACTAACTTTAGGAAGTAAAATGGCTAACGTGGCTGGTAGCTAACAATGAAGCAGCAAGATCTAAAATGATTTTAAAAAGGCTGAATTCAACCTGTCGCTTTCCTTCACAAGATCGTCAATAAAATCCTCGATCTTCAGGTTTCTTATAAACACAGTGTTGTGTGACATTGTGTGACATCAGCAGAACCTGATTGGTCCTTGTGTGTGTATTCTAAGTGCTGACTGGTTCTCGCAGTTAGAACTTTATAGAACAAAGTTGGAGTTTGACTTTGCAGATAGAACCTTTTTGTTTTCTAAATAAAAAGCCCAAAATTGCATAGAAATTCAAAAATATGTGAATAACTCAATTTTGACAAAAGCATCAGGTTAAATCTTATACTTCCAAGGGGACAAAATAAGTAAATAAAAATTTGTAAATAAAGTGTATCATCATAGCTCAGTGTCTAGTGTTAGTTACCTGTTTGTGCGTTGTTAGCAGTGGAGCTTGATGGTGTTAATGACGGTCATTCAGCTGTTTGATTACCACTGTATCTCTGGTTGTATTCACTGATTGGTTCGTTCTATAAATATCATCTTAACAAGAGCGCTTGTTTGCATAATGATTCATAATTTCTCTCAGCGTGTGATGAACTTGTGCTTTCTAAAGGGTCACATGATACTGTACATCAGAAAGTTAATGGAATATTCTTCCTGCATCTGTAGCCCTGCACAGAGAGCTAAGTGACGGTGCTGCTGGTGTAAATCACGCAAACTGAGATGTCACCCTGACTTGTGATTTGACCAGCGGTGTGGAGAACAGGCAGCAGCCATTAAGACAGATAGTGGTGTATCTGTGACTGGCCGTGAACACACACTGCTGTGTGTCTGTCAGAGGTCAGCTCAGCACACAGCCCTGCTCCGTAATGTTGTTCCCTCTCTTTGGTCAAAACAATTCTTCATATCCAAGAAACTGACACATCTGGAGCAATGAAGGGAGCAGTGTTTTATACTGAAAGAGATCCAAGTATCTGACACTGTATCACTGTTGTATGAGAATAGCAACAGAGCAAAACTGATCATAATGATCATGATCATCACCTGGCTTCAGGAATGTGCAGAATTCTGTGAATAAAAACACACAACACAAAAAATGCATTCAAAGTATTTGATATAATAAAACAGTAAAACTGTGATGTGTTAGAGAGTTGTGTGGTATTGTAGAGTACTTTGTTCAAAAATGTTTTTCCTTGAAGGGCAACGTGTCCTCATACCTCAACAACAGAACTCATCGATGCCAATGATTCACAAAATGCAATATGAGGGCTAGGGTTAGGACGTACATACATTTATGTCTTGACTCAATACTGTCACAGAACTTGGGTGCTGATTCAATATGTATTGATGAGATATTCTGTCAATTACTGTTTTCACTGCCAGGTGGTAGGGGGTGCTGTGACAGATTAGCTGACAAAAATTTGACACTGGAAGAAGAAGAGAGCCGCCAGAATTGAACAGCAGAAGAAGAAAATGCTGTTACGTAGCATGAAAACATCAGTGCAAATTGAGGCAACAGATTTATAAAATGCATGCCCCTTTCCTTCAATACTTTCCTTAAGAATCAGGAATTCCTCTCAGGTAGTCTGGTTTGATGTAGCTGTGGAACAGTGACAGAAACAGGTTGTGATAATGAAAAGGAAAAAAAAAGTGAAAATTTGTCAGCAATCGGGAGAAATACAGGAGAACTGTGATCACAGGAGGAAACAGGGAGGGGGCGAAAAAGGAGTCTCCTGGGAAAATTGTGAGGGTTGGCAAGTGAGGTTGAGAGTGAAGACAACAATAGCAAGTTGAAGAAAGTAATTTGCCCCATTTCACTAAAGCTCATCTAGCAAAGCCATTTCCACTGCAAACATTCTGCTCACCGTAATTACTGTTCTCTGTCACAGTCAATGAAAGAACATAATTATGGCGCGTAATTATTGCTCTAGGGAATATAATAAAAGCACAATATGTACAATACAGACAGACATCTAGTATTGCAGCAGTTCTATCAATGGATAAAATCTGACACTTAATTTTAAATCAAAAACTATGCCATAGGTATCTACAGTGGGACTGCTGCTCATCTCATGCACCAGTTGAACTCCTTGATTCCAATGGGGACATCGCGTGCCACAGTGTTGATCTGTCCTCTACATGGCTTCATGCCCCACCAGCACTGGACTTGCTCAGATTTTGTTGATTTGGTCTTTTGTCCTTGCTTTTTGTGATTCTGCCATGAGTAAATAGGTTATGTAGATAAAAAGTTTATTTTATTATTTTTTTTTCAGTTAATTATGACCATGAGTCTGCACAGAGGCTTTTATTTTGAAAATTGACCGGATTCTTAATGCTGTTTCTGTGTCTGACTTCCTGTACGCTTGATCTGCTCTGTGCAGTTTGATGCGGCAACTATCAAAAGTAGACTCAGTGTGTATTTCAATCCACTTCTGGGATGCACTGCTGCACGTCATGTGGAATCACAAGCCTTGTATCGAATGGCCGTGATCATCTCTGGGGCAGCTAAAGCACGACGCAGCTGTAACACAACGCAGCCATGCCCAGTGGAATCAAGCTGTTGGGGCTTTCTGTTTTTAACTTGTAATGTGGGAACAACATGGACGCTACAAAAGGTAGAGTAAGGTAGGGTTGTTGTAGTGTCTTGGTGATGGCTGGCAAAGATGGGTGTCCCATGCTGCTGTCCAAGTCTGCTGAAACAGTATTAAGCTACCTGTGTGCATCAGGAGCAGCTAGCTTGTTTATATTCCAACAAATTTCCCTTGTGGCATTAATAAAGTTGTATTGAATTGTATTGAATTCACCAAAACCACTAAAATATTGTTTTAACTGACCTATTATCAGGGTTAATGCTAATCAATAACTTTTCTAACTTATCTGGGTCTC
Organism: Lutjanus argentimaculatus; assembly: GCA_034769285.1. Classification (NCBI taxonomy): domain Eukaryota; kingdom Metazoa; phylum Chordata; class Actinopteri; order Lutjaniformes; family Lutjanidae; genus Lutjanus; species Lutjanus argentimaculatus. The sequence goes on from JAWZSL010000014.1 coordinate 28,831,701, forward strand.
TCTATGTGGACAGCAACTACAAGTTACCACCTAAAGTATATCATGTTACACATTAAAGCAAAAAGCTGATATGTAATAGGTGGATTAATAAAACGCTTCTTACCATCAACTAGGTAATTTTGTCCACCATGTTTCTGTGATGTGAGGTCAACAACTGGACAAGACATCTACCAAAATTTTTGCCCAACTTCCGAGTTGTTGGTCCGACTTGAGGGGTCATTTACATTCATTTTACCAGTGGGGAACCAGAGGTGGCTAAAGTGCAAACATTGTTTACTCAAGTAGAAGTACAGATTCAACTTCTTTACTGCAGTAAAAGTGGAAAAGTTCAGCCTCTGAAATGTACTCAAAGTATAAAAGTAAAAAGTTGTCCTCTGATTTCTACAGACTGCTTCTGTGCAAAACAAGCTGAACCTCCACTTTTCTCCACAGTCGAGTCTCCCTCTGTCTGTTTCGACTTGTTACTTTTTTTTTGTCTTGTTATGTTGTTTTCATCTTATGTCTTTTTTGTCTTGTTATGTTGTTTTCATCTTATGTCTTTTTTGTCTTGTTATGTTGTTTTCATCTTATGTCTTTTTTTGTCTTCTCACGTTTTAGTCTTGTTATGTCATTTTTGTCTTGTTACATTGTTTTCGTCTTGTTATGTTGTTTTCGTCTTGTTGTGTTGTTTTTGTCTTATGTTGTTTTCGTCTTGTGTTGTTTTTGTCTTGTGTTATTTTTATCTTGTTGTGTTGTTTTCATCATGATATGTCTTTTTTGTCTTGTTATGTTGTTATCGTCTTGTTGCATATATATATATATATTTTTTTTTTAAGTTATATTTTTGGGCTTTTATGCCTTTAATGGATAGTACAGTTGAAGAGTAGAGAGGAAACGGGGCAGAGAGAGAGGGGATGACACGCAGCAAAGGGCTGAAGGCGGGAGTCAAACTAGCAGCCGCTGCAGAGGACTAACAGCCTCCATACATGGGTCGGACACTCTACCAACTGAGCTAAACATCCGCCCCATCTTGTTGCATCTTGTTATGTCTTTTTTGTTTTGATATGTCTTTCATGTTGTTTTTCATCTTGTTGCATCTCTTACATCATTTTTCATCTTATGTTTTTCATGTTTCTTGTCTTGTTACATATTTTGCGTATTGTTAGGTCGTTTATGTCTTGCTACAGCTTTAACATCTTATCTCTTATGCCTTTTTATGTCTTTTACATCATGTTCATCTTGTTACGTTTGTTGTGCATGATATGCGCTGATACACCAAGGGATCATCTTCTTTATGTGTTATTGTCCTGTCCATTTATGTTGAAATCAGTTTTGACGTTGGGAAGGCGGCGCAGATACCAGTGGTGGTACAGATATCTGAAAACTCTACTAAAGTACAGTAACAAATTACTTGCACTTCGTTACTCCCACCTCGATAACTAATTTTACTGATTATTATTGTAAAGTCAACCTTTATGCTCAGTGAAAAGACCCTTTGTACTCAAACACATAGCAGATTCTTTCTCTTTAATACTGTGTTTTAAATATATATATAATGTATATATTTATGAACGAATATAAGAAACATGTAAACATCCGATTGAGACAGCTGAACCATGTTCCAGTCTGTACAGTGCGTGCTGTCAGGTAAAGATTCTCCTCCTGTTGACTCCAGATTTCACACAAAGGGCACTGGTGAGAGCACACCACCCCTACAGTGCTCACTAAAGGTCTTGTTATTTTCTGTCAGTGTCAACATGTTATTTTGGTGTCATCTGTATGTGCTTCATTGTCCCCATGAGATTCTGCTGCGCTCTGGGGAGCACATGATGAAAGATGCTTTGGTTTCATGTGCACTGAGGGGCTTTCACTTCACTGACTTCATGTATGAAAGGTGGAACAGTGCATGAAGTGACTGCACTCACCAGCATGCTTGACACAAATAACCCTCTTACAATCTCTAAAAAAGAGCAATAGCAGAATAATATTTCATCCAGTACTGCACTTAAATACTGTTTTGAGCTTCTTGTACTTTATACTACATTTCAGAGAGAGATATTGGACTTTTTACTGTGCTACATTTATTTCTAGTTACCTGTAACCTGACACACCAGATGGTTTGTTGTACAGAAGGCAGGTGATTGGATGAACCATCTGTCTATCATGTCTAACGTGGGCTAACTTCAACCAATCAGATCAAACGCTTGCTGAAGCCGATGGAGAGAGAAGCGAAAACATCTTTTCCATGGAGAAAAACAGGTGCCGTTCTTTGCTCTTCTTTCAGTGATGATAAATGCTCGCCACACTGTTTAATTGTAATAAGTAGTGAAAACTTAAAACTTAAACTTTACTGAACATGAAATAATCGTTTTTTATTCTTAAAATTCCTCAGTTCTGTCCTGTAAAAAAAAAAAAAACTGAAAAAACTCTTTTCAAAGCAGTTGCGGTCACTAGAGTTTGGAGTTTTGAATCAAACTCAAACTCTGAAAACTCAAAGTTTGGAACTAAACTAAGCTAAGGTTTTGGCAGCTTATAATCTTTTGTTGATAAATTCCCTTCCTTCTTTACATAAAATTGGATCTTTGAGTTTTAGAAACCCCCCCAAATCATATTTTAAAAACTAAAACCTATCAAAAACTATCAGTCTGGTTTGTCTTGATTAGTGCTTGAAAAGTAAATGCTGCAATTGAAAATATTAAATTATTGAGCATTATTCACTTCTTTTTGGTTTCTAAAACTCAAAGGTTCAAGTTTGTCCAAAAAAGGAAAGTTCATTATGTCAACAAAACATTATCAGTTCGTAAAACTTTTTCAAAACTTAAGAGTTTCATTTGGGCTCAAAACTATAAAATCTCCTGAATTAAGTGACCTTGAGGTTTTCTCAACCTTTTTTCCAGTGTGTGAACTTGTTGCACAAAGAGGGGTGAATGACAGTTGCGTTTACTGAAATAATTTGAGTTGGCTTAATCAGTCATTTTTCTGATAATCTCCAACTTTTAACTTTATCAACTCAAAAAATGTATGGCAACCAATTGCCTTGGAAAGCATCCACTTTAAGATAGATCGGTGACATGTCCACCATTGGCAACTATTCTCTTCACTTCCACCGAGCTGTTGTCACTTTCCATCAATATCATTTTGTTACAGTGTAGCTACTCTGTATCAAAAAGTAGATCACTGGCAATCAACAACATAACCAGAAAAAGGAGAACACAGTAGGCTACCGTACATCACTGGTCTATTTTTTAAATTTTGCATGGAGATAAAATGATAAAAGGAGAAGAGTCAGCTGATCAGTGGATCACTGATGTAGTGGTTAAACCTCGCTTGTAGGACATTTCATTGTGACATAAAACTGAAAACCTGGCTTAGCTCCATTTTTGTGGTTATTTTAAAATCAATGGCCTGATCTATAGCAGCTCTATAAGCCAGTTGGCTAAAAGGACGCGTGACAATGGGAATGGCCTATCACAAGAAGGTGCATAACTTTTTAAATTAATTGACAGACTCACACAAGATTTAGACAGATTGAGCCAAAGGTCAGCTGATTAATTGTTCATGCCAACTGGTAAAAGGGGGTGTGGCAGTGAGAGTGGCCTGTAACAGAAAGGTGCATTATTTTCAAATGGATCCACGTAATGTGACCAAACTAATGAACCGTTTGTCGAAGACTCTTGTGGGAGTCATTATTGCCCTCAGCAGAGTTCCTTATGGTTCCGCCCCCTCCATTTAACCACGCCCCCTCCATTCCTTGTTGCCTGTTTATTACAGGCACTTCTTGGGGTCATTACTGGATTGGACTTCATTGGAGTTCATTTTTCATCAGTGACTAGGGCCAGACAATATATCAATATTATACTGTATCATGATATGAGACTAGATATCTTATTGTCTTTTCCTTAATGTCATTTTCTGAACATACCAGACTGTTCCAGCTGTTCTATTATTTGTCTTTACCCAGATAGTCATTATAGCCAGTAATTATCAAAAAATCTCATTAGGTTCATATTTTGTGAATAGTCATCCCTACAATATTTTTGACCAATATCAAGGTATCTAGTCAAAAATATTGTGATTTTTATTCATTTTATCACTTTACCCACTTCCACCCCTCAGAGTACACAACATGTAGTCAGTCACAACCTACATGATCAATAATTATTGATATCGACTGATATGAAACTTCACTATCGGTATAGGTTTTTTAACTATATCGCCTAGACCTAGTCTGGCCCTCTATTCCTCAGCCACGCATCACCGTGACGTTGCACTAACAAGAATGTGCATTTTAAATGAATGACATGTATAAAAAGTAAACATTTTTCTGCCATTAAATTGTATGAATATGATGCAGGTGTTTTCTGCCCAGAAGTTATTTTAAAAAAAGCAAAACACTTTTACTGGTTCTATAAAACATGTTTTAACTCCACTGTAGACCTATATCTGGAACATCATGGCATATACTGCTTCTTCACAACTAATATGACACATCTTCACAAATTTGTCTCCTCTGTCTGTCATGTACTATTCCTATCAACCACATTTCACACCATTTATTTGTTAGATTTCTTGAAATAAGGCTGCTGCATTTAAACTGATGGAAATAAAATGACAAGAACACACAGAAGCATGTCATATTTATCCATAAATGTTTCTTCACCTTCTATTCATTAAAACACCAACCACAGCAAAGATGAAAAACAACACACGTATCACTAGCAATATAAGTTTAAAAGTCAACAAGGTAATGATGTGTGTGTGTCCACATAAATGTACATGCTCATATAGTCCACACTCATTAAAGCAGAAGGCATTCAGAGCTGTAGCCTCCACACTGCTACTCATGTCATCAGTAAATTACTATTTCAATTTCAGTAATGATGTTTGAGTTCCCAATCACAGAAGCTGTCTGGTTGGTTATTATCATTACCCCACCCCTCCAGTGTGTGATCTAAACACAATGTCCCATTCCACTGTGATTTGTTTTCATCATAATTAATCATTTTGCTCCCACACTGAACTCACTCAGATGAGAAACGTTAGAAAAACTGAATCGTAGGTGCAGGTACCTTCATGAGTTCATGTAGGAAATGATTATACCAGCATCACACATCAGTAGCTCTCAGTTTATTCATCACTAACAACAGAGGAAAACAACTGATGCTGATTTTAGAAAGAAGGAGAAGATGAAGGGACCAAAACATTTTTGTTGTCAGGTCAAACAACTGCTTCGAGTGCAGGGAAACAGGGAGTTTTTCTTCCAAACACATTATACAGAAAATAGTTGCTGAAGAGAACTATGCACTGCATTGTGGAGGTAGACCGTTAAACTGTTGTTGACAATTTTTGTGTTCAGGATTTTTTTGGCGGACCTGAAACATGGCTCGGTGATATGCCAGAGCCATGGTCCCCCAGCACTACATAAGCCCCACAAACCAACACATGAACAACATCAACTTCCCCTCCCTCTCCCTCCCTAACGGTCAGTTACAAATGTACCTTTCGGCGACTCTTATGGCTTGTTCACATTACACGGTTGAGCAGTGCGTGATGGCACCACTACTGATCTGCTGCGGCTCGAACACGCTGTGGTGTCCACACAGGCTGTGTTTCTGCTGCGAGGCGGCTGCTCAAAGTTCTATCTTTCAACACAGAGTTTGCAGAAGAGTTTGGAAGAGAAGAAAATAGCTGTTTTCTGAAGGCAATCAGTAATTTTACCCCTTGTTCAGAGACGGAGAGAGGGATGGATGGAGGGAGAAGAGAAAAGAGAAAGAAAAAAAGCACTGCCCTGAACCTGTTTTTTTTCATGCCTGTGACATACTGCACAGATGTAGACAATGACGCTGTGGTGAAAGGTGTCCTGTTGCTGATGTAATGTCCATCTGACTGTCAACAGATCATTTTTAATGTGTATTTTTGCCAAGAACAGCACGTATCACATAGAAAAAAATAGGTGAAACTCTTGTGTGGTGAGAGCAGCGCCTGACACGTGCACAAGCAGCGCTGCTCACGTGGGTTGTGTGGACACTCGAACCTGTTAATATGGGCGCTGGAATGAAAATCAACAGGTAACACCATGCACACATGCTGCTCAAGCATGTTTGTGTCAGTCCAAATCAGCCCAGCAGTTCACTTCAGCTCACTTCAGTTCCAACAACCCAACACAGAAGAAAACAAGTACCATCCTGTCACCGTCTAGTCTGAGCGTCAGTGTTTCAGTGGAGTGGACATGTCCCTAGTCTTTCAGAGCAGAGAAAACATATCATTTTTTCGTGATTTTGAAACCTAATTTTAGCATTATTTTAAGCATTTAAATTTGGGTGGGTGGTTAATAACATGTTTTTGTGATGTGACAAACTCCCATTTATTATTGCTTTACACAATCTTAAAAAGACTCTTGAATGAGAGCCATTCAAAACCACGTCAGCATCACAGTTCACACAATGTCAGGACCAGTCTGTGGGTTACGAGAGGATATGTTGAGGTAGACAGAGAATGAAAGTCTAATTTGACATTCTGTGTTTAGATCACACTCTGGTGCTCATACGCCTTCTCAAACACATTTGCCAGTCAGCTGGGAAGTGGGTGGTACTGCGCTGGGCTTGAGATGCTGTGGGCTGAGAAGAGAGAAAGCCATAGCTGTTCCTTATTTGAAAGGTTTCTTTAATGTTCAAACCTGTCTTCTGAAACTTGCTGTTTCAGTTTTGAAGGCAGAAATAATCTCAGAGTCCAGTTAAACTTAACCAGATAATGATAAACACAACAATGACATACTGGCACCAAATAAAGTTGTTACAACAAAAACTTTAACAAACTATTTCCAGTTTACTGAGGCTTAAAGTGGGTTTGTAGGGGAACCGTAAGGGCTTGTGTTCACCAAAGCATCTTTTTTCCCAGCTGAAAATGCCAGGTGCTCATCTGAAAACACCCAGCTGGGAGCGCTTAAGAGCAATTTGGAGACACAGCGTTTTTTCAGCTTGGAAGCTTTGGTTGCTATGATACAGAATATCCGTGGTAGTAACAGATAATTTATTTGTTGCAAGTACTTACAGTAATTTCCCAGATAGTTTTTTGTTATTAATAGATACAGAATGTAACAATGTCAGCTAAGGAAGTGCCTGCTTTGGTCCTTGCTCTGGATGAAGGGAAGGCTGAAGCCAGAGGATGGACCGTGTTCAAGGAGTAGCTTATTCATATGAGCAGGACACTAGGGTGGGGCAGTGTCTGCTGAATGGGCATCGAATGTACACAGTGAAACGCTGTCAGGCGAGCGTCCAACGTACATCCCCATGCCAGGTTTAAATGGGTCTTTGTCTCTGCACCACATATCTGGAACCTAGTTGTGTTCAGCCTCTGAAGCTTGAAATACAAGCAAAAATACCAACAGCACGTTAGAAAGCAACACAGTAACACTGCAATGTAATGGAGTGTCTTGGGTTTGCCTATCTGGGCAGGTTTAACATAACATTAGTGCAATGACCAGCAGCAACAGCTTCTTTTTTTCATGTCAAAAATGAGCCAACAACTCCTGTTTAACAGCAACCTTTAGGGGAGAAACTACCTCAAATACAGAAGCCTATTAAATCACAATGTTACAATGGTAGAGGGCTCAGTGGTTGGTGACCATTAGCCAGTGATGGACGATGCCAGTGTACATCTGCCACTATGCCACAGGACACAGTTTGTATATTGGTCCCGCCCCTCTTCCGCTGTGATTGGATGGCTGGGTGAAAAGTGACAGTGATAAACGCCTCGAAATACCTCCTGAATACATTTGTACACCGAGATCCGGAGGGCTTTCTTTCTTTCTTTGTGATCAGTTGACCTTTTAAGCACCATTTCTTGACATATTTTTCTGGATCACACTGGTCCAAAGGAGGCCCAATCAAAGAAACATCATTGCTGAGACCTTGTTGAGTTGTTGTTGTGTCCTTAAGGGCATTATTCTATTGGTCATTCAGATTCTACAGATTCCATCCAACCATTTTCTTCTCCTTATCTGGCAGCAGGCTAAACAGAGCATTCCAGACGTGCTTTTCCCCAACAACACTTCCCAGCTCCTTCTGAGGGATCCCAATGTGTTCCCAGACCAGATGAGATATGTAAACCCTCTGAATGGATCCAGGAGGCATTCTAATCAGATACTAAGGAACAGTGGTTCTACTCTGAGCTCCCCCTGGACATCCAAGCTCCTCTTCTTATTTCTAAGGTTGAGCTCAGACACCCTATGAAGGAAACTCATTTCAGCTGCTTGTACCTGTGTTCTCATTCTTTCACTACCCAAAGCTCATGACTATAGGTGAGGATTGGAACATGGATTGACTGGTAAATTGAGAGCTTTGCCTACAGATTCTTCGAAAGCAAAGTAAGCATCTGGCCTGAGCAAAATGCGCAGGTGGGTAATAATATCACCAGCTGTACTGCACACTCTTTCTGACAGTGTGCTCCTGGCTGACATGCACAGATATTTCCTTGCCATGTTCAACCTTAGAGGAAAGTGTTGTTTGTGCAGTTTCCACCAAGTCAGTGGGGTCTTCATCACCATCAATAACCTCTTCACTGAGATAACTGTCCATCTCTGACTGCACCCTCTGCTCCGGGGTACGGCTAATTGGAGGCTTCACTCTCCCTAGAAGGCCAACAAGTGATTTAGCCTCCTCCACTGACTGTTGAGGTACTTCCTTCTCTCCCTCCTCCTCCTCTTCCAACTAAACACGCACTGCTGGGCCAACGGGGCAGAACAGAACTCCACCATCTAAACCTGGAGCTTAGTTTGGATGAATTCAGGCGGAGCATAGTCTGGCTTCTAACAAGGGTCAAGTAAAGTTGCTTGTGCATCAGAGGTTTGGTCATTGTCATATTTTGTATCCAGCTGCACCAGAACCTCTTAACTCTGAACCTCTTAACTTTGATGATGTTGGCATCATCTTTTTCCACTTTAAGAGCAGTGTCTCTCAGATGACGGAACATTGCGATAAGGGTGGGTACAATCATGTCATTTTCTGCTGGCAAAATGTCTGTAAAATTTGTGACTGGTCTTGAACCTGCATTCACCGCCTTAAGGACACTGACATGTTGTCAGGTTAAGTTGCCTGTGGTGAAAACCCTTTTAATGGCCAGGGCTTGGTTGAGGACCTGCTGCACGACTCTTTCAGTGAGTTGCACAGTCCTTTAAACAAACAAACACACAAAATAGTTAGGTAGGCTAATGCTGTCATCTTTCATGCTGGCATCTGAGCAATGAAGATCCATTTTTGATAAACTGATGGCACCACACTCCAAAACAAACCAATAAATGAACCAGCAAAATTTTCTGCTCAGATTAGCTGCTTCATTAGTTCAACAGACACACAGATAGACAGACAGTACAGATTAGCCAGTCCATCTCTCCATCCCAGGAGGAAAATGCTCCTGCAGCCTGCACATGTTCATGGTTCACATGAAAAACTGAAAATTGTCTATACAGAGCATCCCCTGATACATTATCCATAACTTCCTCATTTAAACAAATAAATAAATTTCATCTGGATGCGCAATACCACTTTGCTTTAGACCAAGGACGAGTACAGTACTCAGATTTGGGTACTTGCCAATACTGAGTGCTAATACAAGTACTTAATGCATTACAATTCTTACAGTGACTTTAAAAACATTTTTTTTATTTTTGTTCCTCACTTTTTTAAATGTAACAAATTATTGTTGCTGTTTTCTGCTGCTAGCGTAACCATAGTTACTGTACACATAGATTTTTGGGTTATTGGTATTAAAATATTGCGCTAATTTTGTGTTCCGTCTTAAGCTTTTCGGTTACTGCAGTGGTAGAAAGAATACTGAAAATCTGTACTCAAGTAGAAGTACTGTTACATTACTAAAAATATTACTCAATTACAAGTAAATGTACTTGTGTTAGAAAACTACTTAAGTAAAGATGCAAAGTATTCTTCTCAAAAACTACTCAGAGTATTAGTTACTTTTTAATCATTGATGTTTAATACATTATCAGTAGGGGTTTCTGTTTCTCTAAATCTTCAGCCTAAAATACTTCGAACTCCTGTTCCAGCCTGTGCTGTTCTCTTCAGGTCTGTTGGTTAATGCAGTCTTGGTTGATCTACTTTAATATGTGTCAAATGAGAGAATGTACAGGATCTATACAGGCAACAGGCTATAGACATTATTATACTCTGTATCACTGGTTCCCAACCTGGGGGTCCCGATCCCCACTAGGGTTCTCTGAAGCTCCAAGGGGGGTCGTAAGATCTTGATTTTAAAGGTTGTAAGAAAACCTGAAAGAAAATAGCCTATATTTTGGCATTTCATTCAATTCTGTGAAGAAACCCAAATGAAGTAGTCTTTTTAAATGCATAGTTTCTTCACTTAGTAATACAAAATAATTATGTACACAGTCTTGAACCTTTGCCTTTTTGCCCTTTTCCAGTGTTTTCTTTGGTCCATTAAATAGTTTTAAGGTCACAATTCATCTAATTCATCTCATAGCGGCTGGTTTGGTTCCAGGCTTAAAATTCTTTATGTGAGGATTTCTGAAACGTCAGTGGAGTGAACAAATGGGAAATTCACTTCTGTCACTGGAGCTGCTGTGAAGTGGGTGGTCACTGCTGAGCTCTATTGGCACTTTAATTAATGATTAATAAAAAGCATCCTTGTTTAGTTCAGTGCTCTCAGGGTTTTACTGCTACAGCCTTATTTGTTCTGGTCTGACCAGGAGCTTATGATGGCTAATGTTAGCTAATATGCTACACTAGCTAACACCTCTCCAAACTTGTGCCTGCTGCAGTGTTTTGGTTTTTTCCTTTTGCATGTCATTTCTCATTGAGCCATTTGTGATCAGGCAGCCTTATGGTTACAAATATGCAGATATAAAGGTTGGATATAAATTTAAACTGTACTCAGTATGCAATTAGTATGAAATTGTATGGGAAACTATGTAGATTCCACATTCAATTCAATTCAATTCAATTCCAATACTTTATTGTCATTGTAAAAAAACACAACAAGATTATATACACAGCATCAGAGGGGGGACAGAGGGGGTAAAGTGCTCATTGAGTAGCCTCACTGCCTGGGGGTACAGGCTGTGGCTCAGTCTGCTGGTCCTGGCCGGATGGACCTGTATCTTCTCCCTGAGGGCAGCAGGTGAAACAGGTGATGTGTAGGGTGTGTTGGGTCCCGCAGGATGTTGAGCACTCTCCTCAGACAACGGCAGGTATAGACAGAGGTGATCTCCGGGAGGCTGGTCCGGATGATTTTCTCCGCTGTTTTCACCACCCTCTGGAGCGCCTGCTGTTCAGCCTTAGTGCAGCTGGAGAACCACACTAGAAGGCCGTAAGTTAGCACACTTCCTACTGCACAGTGGTAGAAATTCACCATTAGTTTCCGTGGAAGATTAGCTCTCCTCAGTTTCCTCAGGTAATAGAGACGCTGCTGGGCCTTTCCTATGGCAGAGGCACATTATTATGAATTTACAGAATTAAGTTTAGTATTTCTTACAATGTTACTTAGGATACTTATTTCATTTTCATTTACAGCACTTTTAATGATACCTTTACATGTGTAGTATTTATAGGTTGTTTCTTAAAGAAAAACACTTACAACCAAGAAGAGAGGCTTACATACTTGTGGCAACTGTGTTTTTTTCTTGGTCTTCAACTAGTTTATGCCTGGTGGGACTTACTGGACAGCAGCTGCGACCTACAGGTTCACCCATTGAGTTTGGTTCAGTTTTACACAGACTGTTAAGCAATTTTATAACAGTTTCCAAAGTGAAATGCAGGCCAGACTGTTTTTTGCAGCAGTTGGACAGTACTTACAGCATGTTGCTGCAAACCAAAAGAACATAAATCCTGGGTGAACTGCCCCAGAGGATGGCCTGGGGGCAGGACACAGGCTGAGCAGATGATCTCAGGTGGACAGCCTGGGGTCTGGGCAGAAACAAAGCTGGAGACCCCAGGAGGACGGCCTGGGGGCAGGGTAAAGGTGGAGCTGGAGACCTCAGGTGGACATCCAGGGGGCAGGGCAGAAGCAGAGTTAGAAACCTCAGGCGGACGGCCTGGGGCCAACCCAGGGGAGAAGAGCAGATCAGAGGGCAACCAGATGGCAGGGACGAAGGACAGAATACCTCTGGAGGTCGGCATCGAAGAAGGTGAACCCCTCTGGAGGTGGGTGACAAAGGTGGTGGCGACCAGGAGGCTGCTGACGATAGTGAAGAAGAGACCCCTCTGGTGGCTGACGGAGAAGACTAAGACGACAGGACCCCTCTGGCAGCTGATGGCGAAGACGAAGGCGGTAGGAATCCTCTGGTGGCTGGTGGCGCTGGTGAAAATGAAGGCGAGACCCCTCTGGCAGCTGGCGGTGCTGGCGAAGACAAAAGCGGGACCCTCTGGCGGACAAGCAGGAAGCCAAAGGCAAGGTCAGGATGCCTCTAGATGCCGGAGACAAGGATGGGACCCCTCCAGCGGCCAATGAAGATGAAGGGGAACTCCAATGGAGGCTGGCAAAGACGAAGGCGGAACCCCTCCGGAGGGTGGCGTGGCGGCGAAGATGAAGGCGGTACCCTGCAGGAGACGCAGTGGTGGCGGCCCCACTAGGACAGGAGATGGCTGTGGTCCAGCCGAAACAGGAAATGGGGCTGCTGTGGCCCCACCAGGACAGGAGACAGTGGCTTCGGCCCCACCGGGACAGAACACAGTGGCGGCAGCCCCACCGGGACAGCAGGTGGTGGCAGCCCCACTGGAACAGGAGATGGCTGCAGCCCCACCGGGACAGCAGATAGCTACGGCCCTACCGGGACAGGAGGTGGCGGCGGCCTCACTGGGACAGGAGATGGCGGTGGCAGCCCCACCGGGACTGAAGATGGCGGCAGCAGCAGCCCCACCAGAAGCAGGAGATGGCTGTGGCCCAGCCGGAACAGGAAATGGTGGTGGCGGTGGCGGTGGCAGGGCAGGGCAGTGGCCCACGGCGGACAGGAGATGGGCCCCACCGGACAGGAGATAGCTGCGGTCCAGCCAGGACAGGAGATGGTCATGGCGGCCCCACCAGGACAGGAGATGGCTGCAGCCCAGCCAGAACAGGAGATAGCTGCGGTCCAGCCAGGACAGGAGATGGTGGCGGCGGCCGCACTGGGACCAAAGATGACAGGAGGCTAACCAACTCAGGTGGAGCTGGGAGAAGGCTGGCAAGCCAAGCAGTTGGCAGTGGCTTGAGGAGTCAATGCAAAGCCCAGTATCCGAGTCACTTGGAGATTGCAATTATGGCTGTAAACTTTTCTTAATGTTGGCAATTATTGTTAAATTGTCAACCAAACAACCAAAGTCCAAAAACCTGGGTCTAGACAAAATTGTTCTTTCATCAACAAATAAACAAAATTGCTGTCCGTTTAATGTCCGTGCAACCTTCAAAGGCTAAGCCCAATCTGACCAGGTCAGAGCACACAGCCTTAAGCTCCTCCAAAAGAGACAAGTCTGCTGGGTCCATGGTGGTCAGTTTGTACTGTTATGTGTGTCAAAATAAAACAAGATGGTGGACCCATAAATGCAGACAATGAAACAGAAAACAGTTCAAATGCATTTAATAAAGGAAGTGAATGAACAAAAGCTTACGTAAGTGCAATCAGGTCTCAACCAGAGTCCAGAAAAACAAAAGAATCCACCAAGGGCAAAATGCAAAAAACTGTCCAAGAAAACGAGAACTAGGTCCAACACAAGAAAGGTTACCAGGAGTATGCAGGATGACACAATGGGCAACAATGAACTGACACAGAAACAGAGAAACACAGGGACTAAATAGACAAAGAACAGAACAGTGGCAGACAGGTGAAACAAATGGCAATCAAAAAGAATGGGAAAAGGACAAAGACAGGAAATAAAGATGAGAAACATGAGGGAGGACCAGAACTACAAAATAAAACAGGAAATAACCTACAAAACCCCAAACCATGACAATAACTGATGCTATCACAGTATCTACGCAAACCTCGTCAGGGGCCACCATTGTTTGTTTGAGATGAGTCACTTCCATGTACGCTTCTCGCTGTTGGTGGACCTAAAACCATGTCCATAGCTGCCACTTGTCCCTTCTAGGATGCTGATTGGCTGCTCCACCTCTGGTGCAGACACAAATGGATTGCTTGGAGCCTGCCAAGCCAGATTCTCAAGTAATCTTGTGATCTTATGAATCCAGCTGCCTCGTGAGTTGAATCAGGAGTATTGGAGTACGAGTAAATGACGCCATATTGGGCCGATACCCGATGCTGGTTTTGGTATTGGTGCATCCCCAATAATTTGTGTGCACCCTCCTGAAAACAAACACAACTATTTATGTTTTTGCTCACATAACATATACTCTGCTGCACAAAAAGTAGTGAATTTAATATGGATGGATGGATGGATGCAACTTCATGTCACATATTGGCCATTCACAAGAAAACCAGCCAGGTTAGCCAAACTTATCTGGAAGAGAAATGGAGGCAGCAGTAACATTACTATCTAAACTGTGTTGTAAGTACCCACTTAGCCCCATTTTGCATCGTCCCCTGTTGTTGTGTTCCCAAATCTGAGCAAAAACTGCAAACATTTTGTTGTAAAATTGGTTCTGTTTCTCTATTGACTGCCATTCACCAAAGTCTGACTATCAGAATTCTTGTGATTATCAGTTAATTAAAAGAGACTCGACAGTTGTTGAGTTGGTGAATATACAGTATATCATATGTTCATTTGGTCCCATTGATCTTATCTTCCAAGGGGAACCTTACTCGTGTCTGCAGCACTTCTGACATGGAGACATATTGTCCCTGTCAATCATGTCTGGTGCTACCGATCGATCATTTCTAATCCTGCTTCTTATCATGATCCATTTTCACCCACTGTGAGAGCTTTGCCCCAGATCTCTACATCTATACCTGTATCTGCTGAGAGCTAAATAACTTTTAACTGCTATAGAGGTTTGATAATCTCACTGAAATATGACACATTCCGTGAGACAGTCGATACTTACATTCAGCATTCATTCCTTTGCTCGCTGAGCTGATGGGAATTGATCACAAGCCTGGATCTGTACATCCGGAGCCAAATCATAATATCTACAGCACAGATTTACAGTTTGTAGGTTCTTCTGTTCAAAACATTCACAGTGTTTCAGCTGTATTCTAGAAATTGAAGCTAATTTTCATGAAATTCACACTTTAGATGTAAAGAGAGATGTATGATCTTTACTATGCTGTTTTAAGCCCAATTTGGACAGGACTAACATTTCAAGTGGAGGTGGGGAATGAAATGTTCACTGTGCTTCTTGGTAATTTAACGCATCACTCCTAAAGACAGTTTAACCATGCTGAAATAACAGGATAAAGTCTGTAATAGACTTTCAGCAGGACAAAGTCAGCAGAGAAAGCTACCCGAGGGAGGAACATGAGAGTTGAAGGTGAAGCAAAGACTCTGAATTTGAGTCTAAAATCGTACTCCTTACAGACATTAAATACATAATTATATCATTCAGTTTGGCTTACGCTTCAAAAGGATATCATTACCCTGATTAGGATGTAAACATAAGATTTCCACACAGTAAAATCAAGGTGTTTGTCCTGCTTGTAGTTCAGGTATAAAATCCCAGAGCACCGTCTCTCCCTCCGGGCTGCTCACAGCACTGTCAGCCAACAGTCAGTCACAGCATCTGGATCAAAGGTGGTTTCACTAACAAGACCACATCTTAAGTTCAGCATGAAAGTATTTTACTTGGAACAGCAATGAGAATTGGGAAGGATGAGATGATAGGGGTCCAGGGGAAGTGAGGTCAGTTGTTGAGCTGAGTGGCCAGGAACCCGGGGGGTCGAGACTCAGGGTGGGTGAAATGTCTCGGCGAGCCTTGGCGCATCGTCCCCTGTGGTTCCTATGGAAGAAAGAAAGAAAAAGAAAGAAAGAAAAAATAATGACAAGTCAGCTCCTTGTAAACTGTGTGTTACTGCTGAGACAGAAAACAGGGCCAGGGACAGGGTTGTGAGAATTCAGACAGACAGGAGAGGGTAGGCTGTGCTTATACAGGTGTACATAGGTGATTGAAATGAGTAGGTGCAGGTGGCTGACTAGCAGGATGCAGGTGATTGGATTTGTGGGAGATACAGGTGTTTTGAATTAGTGAGGCAGGTGATAGTGTTCAGCTGAGGGTGGTGTGGTCTAGTTCCTGAGCTTCAGTTTTAAACTACATTTAGAGATTTCATTGATAGTCATCACCAGAGCAGAGAGCATCAGAGCAGCCAGCAGACTGGAGACATGCTGCCATGCTTCATGCTGTGTGGCGTCACGCTGCCCTCCGTTTCTATCACCCTCCTTTGCTTCCATCACAGTTGGTTTTGTGGTTTGAGAAGGTGGTTTGTAAAGTTTACAGCCTCCTATGCTGTCACTCCCGCATTGCTCTGTGTACAGCTGAAAAACAAAAGTGCACAGATTGGACTGACAAAATGCATGTTGAGCCATATCTCTGTGTATCAAATCATGTAAAAATCAGGGGAAATCAAACTTAATTGGCTGTGTGACAGGTTTAAAGAGGAAATCTGTAATATTTTTACTGTAATAAATCATAAAATGTCCATGTGTCATCAGAAATCAAGGAAACGTGTTAAGTTGAAATACTCGCTTCACTTGACAAGAACACCACAGCCGCAGGGTCCTCCTTTGAAATTTCTACTCCAGACCAGAATAATCATTTTGTATGTCAGTTTCACATTAATCAGAGTTCAAATTAATGCTGATTTTTCAGTGAATGAGTAAGTGTCTGTTTAAGAGTTGTAAGAAATCATTAATAATCTTGTAGAAAACATAGATGTTTACAACTGTTAAATTGAGCAAAATGTTAATGTAGTTTGGCAGCCATGACAGCAGTCATCTCATGCAGTGTGTTATTTCAGAGCAGTGGGCCCTTGTTTTCAGGATAACAGGCTGCACTTTACATTTGCAGACAACTGACAGTTACATACAAATGATGAACTTGCAGTGGTGGACTCATTGTTGCTTGTTGTTGTCAATTTACGATGCTGCACACATCCTGCACTCCTGCAGAGCTCTTGCAGCCTGCCTGTCTCTGCCGTGTCTGGGGAGGATGGGGCAGGAAAAAAAACATGAAAACAAACATAGATTGTATATTGAACAGCAGTACAACCTATTTAATATACAGTTTATGGCTCCAACTTGTTATATGGACTGTAGTACTCATTTTTGCACACACAGTGGCTACATATTGCTCCTATGACTATGCACTAATCCAGTCTTTACAAGGGTACTCGTATGGGTACTCGATACCTTTAAATAACCCAGCACCATGTAGTATCAAAACTTCTCCAGTCAAATGATACCTGCATTCAGTCTCTTATTTGTATGGTTTTTCAATCATTGCAAGCGATTTAACATAAAGTCTGATTGGCCCACTACTGCAGGAACTACAACCCATACAGTCTGTAGTGTGGTGAATTCAAGCGTGATTTATTTGATGGAGTTGGCAGTTCAGTGTGTGGTGATACTACACGCCTGCAGGTCTGATAAAAATAAATGTGTAAAATGTGGAAGGATTATTTCAGGAATGCTTCCATTCACATAATGGATATCGAATGACTTAGAATGAAATATAATACGTCCTCTATCGGTGTCAGTATCACCTTAAGGGTATTGGTATCATAATTATCTAAATGATACCTGGCTCCAATTATTACACATAAGAGAATGAAAATGATACCATTAGAGCTCTTATTGTGCATGGCAAGAAGCAGAAACAGAAGTGAGATTAGTGGGTTAGCCTGCTAAGCCTGTTTGTACTATACCCAGGTCCTCGTGTGATTTATCACAATTATAAGGTCATATGTGCCCTTAATCTGCTCTGGCATATTTTAAAAAGTAAGAAATCCCACTAACAAATATGCAACATTTTTTATCAAACACAGAGGTCATCTCATCATTTCTCTGTGAATTTTCAAGGCCACTTTTTTTGTCCCTGTTCTCAATAAAGAATTATAACTCGGCTGCAGTGGATGTTATTAAGAGAGCTTTGATAGCATTTTGCATGCAAAGTCAGGAGTCTTGTGTAGCTGTTCAGCATGGAGAGCCACATCAGACAGTAATTTGTCTTTCAACAGGTTCAATAGAAACTTTCTGCTTTCTGCTACAAGCCAAAGTTATGTAATGTTTCAATCACACCCAGGAATAATCCTTTGGATTTGGTCAGTGGATTTGAGATTTGAGTGAAACCCCGACTTTGTTTGTCCTGCAGTGTGAAGTCAGCTGTGAGGGTAAATCAAATGATCAGATGATATTCACTGCAATTAGGGAATGAGTTTGAGCAAACCTTGCACACAAATATTGTCTAATATAGCCTGCTCTTGCCCCACTGTGCTTTAATTGGTCAGTAGTACTGTGCTGTGATTGGATAGTGTTTGTTGCCTGATACATGCTGTGAAAGCAAGCCCCACCCAACTGTGCTGTGAGTGTGAGTGTAGATACTGCAGTTCAGTTTAGGCAACAAAAGCACTTGGTTAGGTTAAAAAGATCAGGGTTTGGGTTAAAATAGACAATGTTAAACACAAAAGCTTTCTGACAATCACAAGGATGGCATAGCACATTATGGCAGGACTAGCAGAACAGTGTGGAGCAAAAAGCAACACAGCATAGTGACTGCTTGTGCTCTTAGTTGCCATCAGTTGCCTTAGTTTCCATCCTGAATCTCATTTATGGAGCAGTTTAAAGTCTGGCAGCTAAATATTACAGCTTCCTCCATTTTGGAACCTCTCTGTTCTCTTAAAGGTCAACATTCAGAAAGATTTGCAATCGATCAATGGTACAAATTTGCAGGTCAAACCACTACTATTGTTTTATTAATGATGTGACTGAACCTTCTTTACCAACCAGCTCTGTGAAAACTACTCATCATTCAGGATTCTGGACAAAGTCACTGCTTTTACCAAACACAGAGAGCTGAGTGAACCCAGAACTTGCAGTTCTGTTTTAGAATGCCCACTCAAATTGATTTTGACATTTATTTCATTTTTTTTTCATTAACACAGAAAACAACCTTGATCATATTGTGCAGTTTATTTCAATTATCCTCGTTGTCAGAATTCTGACTTTAAACTCAGAATTCTGAGATTAAACTCAGAATTTTGAGTACGGCTGCAACTAACGATTATTTTCACAGTCGATTAACTGGTCAATTATTTTTTCAATTAATTGATAAATAGTTGTTTGCTGGCATAAAATGGTCAAAAGTGTCAATCAGTGTCTCCCAGATCCTAAAATGATGTCCCTCAAATGTCTTGTTTTACTCACAACCCAAATACATCCAGTTAACTGTCAAAGAGGAGTAAAGAGACCAAAAAATATTTATATGTAACAAGCTGTAATCTGAGACATTTCTCTTAAAAAATGATCAAATCAATTAATCAGTTATGTAAATTTAATAATTTATTAATAATCAATCGATGCAGATCCAATTTTGAGCACACAGCTGGTGAACCATTTAGCAGTTACAGAGGCAGATTTTTCTCAGGAGGTGGAGACCAAACCGGAGCTACAAGGAAAGTAAATATTGTAATTAGGTGTCTGGAAACACGACTTTAAATGAATACTAACATTGCTCTCTGTCTGCTGGTTGTTTGCCATGTCAACTTTAAGGTGGTAATATGTCCATGGTGGGTTTAGAACTTGTTGTGCTGTCTCCAAGTGGCCTAAGAAATAATAATTAATGCACAGTTCAATTTGTAAAAAGTAATGAAAGGTTAAAATTCTAATAGCAAGTGCTGACTATAGTCAATGCTTCATCTTAGACCATTCTTGAGAATCTGAACAAATCATGTACTACTAAAAACAAATGCTTTAATTTGTTTAACTTCTAAACTTGCTCTATGCTCTATCTATATATTTTCCAGCAGTACCAAGAGTAAAACTCAAAACCCCCTCAAAGTACAGTTTTGTCTCAATTCTCAAGAATGAGTGATGTATAAGTAGAAAGTAAAGCCATGGATCATGTTTCACTGTTTCAGAAAGAGCAGTTTGACTGAGTCACAGAAGCCGGAGGTACAGCGGGGCCCCGGGGTGATTTCAGGACTTACTGTAGGCTCTGTGGGCTGTTTCATATCCTGATAAAGGATCAAAGCTTTTCAAGTGTCACATCAAAAAGCAATGATAGTGGCTTTGGAGGAGTTCCGTTTTGAGCTCCAGTGAAGCTGTGTTGATGCTCGTACTTGACATTCTGTCTGATGAAAACATCTCCTTAATTAAACATGGCCCCCATGAGGTCTCGGCTTCGCTGTATAATAAAGTACCTCCAGCACTGCTGATTGTATTTACCATAGCAATTATGTAAGAGCTGCGAACATGATGATGATGATGCTGTAGATAAACTGTATAACCTAACATGCTGTGCATACAGAGACAAACCAAGAAAGAAAAGATACAAATAATAATAACAGATTTTTAAGATTCTATAGGTGACTTCCACAATACTGAAGGGTTTCATTAGCGTTTGTGTCTGTACACTGCACAATATTCACACAATCACACATATGACACTATCTATGTTCTGTCTCAGTTTCCAGAGGAGTTGTGCTGCTATTTGTTCTCTTTTGTTTTGTATTTACGTTGCTTTTCTCTTTCTAATCAGGCCGGGGGGGATTAGTATGCCCAGGTGAGACACTCAGTGCACCAACACAATCAGGCCATCTGGCTGCTTGTTTTCGGCACCACAATAGGGGCTCTGATGAATCCGCTCCTCTTTCCTCCCCTGCTCTGCTGCTAAACACCTCTTCTTCTCGCACTTCTGTTTTTGTCATTTTTTCCAAATCGGCACAGCCTTAAAGGGGCACTTCACTGATTTTGCACAGCAAAGTCTGTTTACAGGTGTTGGGGAGGACTACCGCAAAAGTTTTTTTAAAAGCCTTCAGTGTTTCCAGAGGGAGGAGTGAAGTCTGATTAGTTTCTTCAAGTGATGTCAGTGTGAGATGGGTCTGAAGACTTTAAGTGTGAAAAGTCTGGGACAGTCATTCCCAGATTCTGGGTTGTGACTCACAGGAGGGTCACAAAAGATCGTATCTGGGTCACCAAATAAATAAAAGACTATGGAAGAGGAAGAGGAAGTTGAGGTAGGCTGACACAGACATACCTGCTGCCCGGAGGGGAGAGGTTGTGTTCCTACTGTGATCAGGGTGCCACAGAGACAGAGCTGCACTTCCTGACTCACTGTGAACAATACAAAAATATTAGAGACCAATATTTTACAAAAACAATACAAATATTCGCAGATTTCCTCCAATGTAATGACTCTGAAAGACTTCTGGCCTTACTGGAAGAGAGGAAAGACTCTCCCTGTTGTAGACTGTAGACAACAGTCTGCAGCTAGTCTGCTGTAGACACAATAACATGTTGCAGCCTGCCAGGAGCTACACAACTCAGTCCCACAAGACCAGTTAATATTAATTAATTAATGTTGCTTATTAATGAATAACTAATTTGTTGTAGGTCCATTAAAAACCTACAACTGTTGTAGGTTCATCATTTCCATAGCCATAGCCATGGCTATTCCATAGCCCTTCATGTTCTCCATGCCTTTTTGCCTTTTGTGTTATTGTTTATCTTGATGACGTGTGCATGTTTGTACTGATATGCTTTGGCAAATGAATTTATGATTGGAATTAAATTTGAAGAAATTCTGCAAATTTAAGGTTTACATCTACAGTACAGCTTTTATAAAGCATTTAAAATATGTTTATTGTTTTATTGATGAGAGGAAAAACAAGAATCTGTTGATTCCACCTAAATGCACATATTTTGGCATTTATGGATAAAATGTCCTACACTGTAAAATGAAAAAGTTGAGAAAACTCAGAATTTCAAGGCAATGGATTTTTTGACGTTTGAGGCCAACTAAAACTCTTAAGTTCTTAAAAAGTTTTACCAACTAATGTTTTGCTGAGATGATTGGTTTTTCCTCTTTGGATAAACTTGAATCTTTGAGGTTTAGAAACACCCAAAAATTGTGTTTTGAAAAGAGTAAACTCAAAGTGAAGGTGAATAATGGTTCATATTTTAATAATTTTAATTAAATCTATTTCTTTTTCAATCACCCAAATATTGACAAATCAGCTTCACAGCTCACTATGAACAATTTTTAAAATACAAATTTAAGGTGATGTGGAAATGGCAGTAAAAATGGTCAGGAATGTTCATTTATGCACAAATTAACTCTTTCCAAGATGTATTGATAAGATCCGTTGTGAACTGGGTCACCATGGTTTGTCCCTCTCATCCAGAGCTCCCCGGCTCTGAGCAGCCGTCTGTCGGCTCTGTGTCTCAGCTCCGCCCGGTCATCTCGGCCCTCGATAGACGTGAATGAACACAACTGAAGATAAAGTGAAAAATAACCCAGTGAGCTGACGAACTCCTGGGCTGAGCATGTTGCTCATTAGCTGGACTCTTTTTAAGACTCTCTTTTGGATAATTCAGTTTTATAGTGACTTTTCCTGCACGAGTTTCTGACTTTAATTCAGGGTCTCACTGGAGGAACATGCCCATGTTGCTGCACGAGTAGAACAGCCAATAGGAACGCCCGGTCTGAAATGACCTGTGATTTAAGTCTACCATCACAGGCCAGATTCTGAAAACAGAGCGTGCAGAAGTCTAGTACTGTCTCAGGCCATTTGATTTACAATATGCTGAAAGGTTATTATGAAATTATTTCTTAATGATACCAAAACATTGCCTACCCTAGATTTAAGCAGCGACCTCTAGTGGCTGAGCAATTATGACTGGAGCAAAAGAGGAAGTCAGATGACGTACCATGAAGAGCAACAAAGTCAAAGTTCTGAGATATTGGCTGTAGAGATGTCGTTAGGATGTGTTGGATCAACATCTGTCTCTGCACTGGACACAGAGGGAAATTATATCAGTCTCCATGTTGGACTGTGGCAAAGACAGCAAAAGAAAGTGTATTTCAAAATCCCTTCAAATTATTTTGCATAACTAATAGAGAAAGGAAGAACTGCAGTATATAAAATCTACAAACTGATTTTGGCTCTGGATTTACAAAAGAGTTTTCCAAAGTATTATTAGAGGACTTGGCTCACACCTCCATTCACATAGAAAAGGACACAAATGAGAACCAAGCTATAAAAGCACACCTTAAACAATGAAGATATCACCCCTGAGCTCAAGCTGAGAATCAACACTAACTAGTTCTCACCGCTGTCAGCATCAGTGTGCCTGGAAACACAAAACCAGGCAGTTAAAGAGGAAAACCTTTGTGAATTTCGTCATCAAAGGCTCACAGCACAGTCGTGTGTGTGTTTTGTAGAAACAGATCAATAGGGTCTGCATAATTCATGAGGACAGCATGTAGGCTGCTAATGATGATGAAAGCCTCATCAGTTGGCCTGTTGTGTTCATGTTCAAACACACACCCACACAGACACACACACATGAACGTAGCTCACATGCTTCAGTGTACAGAGGTCCTTTGACACATCCACTTATAGAAAGCAATGAGTGTGGTGTAATTAGGCTGGGGTGAGTCATCATACCAATCTAATCTATTGAGTCTCTAATATGATACTCATCATCACCGTCTGCAGGGCCACAGGGCAATTAGCATGATGAGTCCATCGCTTTGAAGACGGCCAACCACAATTTACTCCACACGCTCTCCATCACCACTGATGTCATATCAGGAACATACCACATTACATTACATCCAGCATACATACATCACCTCTGTGCATATTCTGTAACCATCACTTCTCACTCCAGACACTTCAAACTGTGACCCTCCAGGTACACCTCTACTGTCAGTTTTACATGTGCAGGCCTCTTTGGACATGTTAGCAATAATATGCAACGTCCAGGTAGACTTTCAAAATACAGGCACAAAAACTATGTAACTTTGTGATATTCAATATGCACCATTCGGGTGGACATTCAAAATAAAGGCACAAAAATGCTGAAAGTTAGCAATGATAAATAAGCAATGTCCAGGTTGACTTTCAAAATAAAGGCACAAAAGCTATGCAAGTTAGCAGTAATAAATATGCAATGATCGGGTGGACTTTCAAAATAAAGGCACAGAAATCATGAAAGTCAGAAATATAAATAAGCAACATCCAGGTAGACTATCAAAATAAAGGTAGAAAAACTACACAAGTTAGCAATAATAAATATGCAGTATTCAGGTAGACTTTCAAAATAAAGACACAAAAATAATGAAAGATAGCAATAATAAATAAGCAATGACTGGGTAGATTTTCAAAATAAAGGCACAACAACTATGCATGTTAGCAAAAAAGAAATATACAATGCTCAGGCTGACCTTCAAAATAAAGGTACAAAAACTAGGTAAGTTAGCAACAATAATAATGGAAAGATAATAAAAGATAATTCACAGACAGAGCAGTTTCATATACGAATCTACCAGAACAACTTTAAAATCTACTGGAACTATTTTCTTTCTACTAGAAAGAAAGACAAAAACTATGCAAGGGGTTGAACTGTCCCTTAAAGTTTGTTATTTGCTATATGCTATTTAAAAAGAAATCATCACTGACTTTTTATTTCACATGGGACACAAACCCCAGCCTTCTGGGTGAAAGTCCTGTGTCCTGAGGACATCACCTGACTCGTTGCATACCTGGCCATTAAAACATAACATCAGGGATACGTCCAGATGTGATGCTAGACGGGTACCTACAGAGTCAATGTGTGAAGCATAGGGGCACTGACCAAGCTGCCAAATTTGACATGTTGGGTGTGAGGCTGTCTTTAACGTGTATGTAATTCATAGGCATGCAATATGTCATTACAGTCAGCAGCTGTACTCAAAACATCAAAGGCAAACAAACAATAAGTAAATCATACTCAAAATTTGGGAGTTGAGAACAAAACCTAACCAGCATTCACACTGAGTGTTTTTTTATTGATATAACAACATGGCTCTTTGTTCCACTTGGCACAGAGGTCATTTACAGAGGAGGTCCTGAAATCCATCCAATCCATACATTCATATGAAACACAATAAAAGGAGCTCTGCTTGGATATGACAAAAATAGAAAACAAAGCTGGCACTGCTGATGCAGCCACAACTCAGAGGAACACATAAGGAGGAGCAGTTCTCTCAGTATTTTTAGAGCCAAAAAGAAGAGATTCTAAAAGCTTTCTATGGTACACACAGTCCTGTTTTTAATTTTTCTAACATACAATTTATGCTAATATAATAAGTGATGTGCTGCTGTGTGTATTGTAAGTTCTCAAAGAACAGCTTGTACTTAAATTGAATTTATCTGCACTGTGAGATTAACAGTAATAATGCAACACGATGCACATTTCCACAGCACTCATGACGCACTCACCACTCTGATGCTGCTGAGTTTCTAAGTTTTTCATTAACACAGACACTGTTCCCAGTCACAGGTACTTCCCATTAGTTGTTTTTCAATTGCTGTTAAAGGCACAATTCACCCTACAATGGGACCAGATGGCACTCAGCTTGTGGTGCTCAAAGCACCTACAAAATACATTTTCAAATTTAAAACCAGTGCCTCCTTCCAAAAATCATGTCCTGGTTACTCAAGATAATCCACAGACCTTGTTGTGAGCAGTTAATGTAGGTACTACTTTCTCTCTGCTGTAGAATCTACTGGAACTACTTTATTTTCTTCTAGAAAGAAAGTAGTTCCTACATGAAATTGCTCACAGCAAGGTCTGTAGATTATCTTGAGGAATCAGGTCATGATTTTTAGGAGACGCTGATGTTGTTTTCAAATGTACTTTTTGGTGCTTTGAGCACCACAAGCTGAGTGTCATTCAGTTTCATTATATTGGAAAGAAGGCAAACATCTCTGCAGCTGATATCTCCAAAACTCTGGAGCTCACACCAAAACTATCTAGATGGATAAACAGCGCTACAGGCCAGAGGAAAAATATAAATGAAACCGAGCACTTCGTCCAGATGTTTCACATTAAAAGCCTCCCCACAAAGAGAGACATTATGCCTTTTGAGCCATGTGAAACATCTCCGCATGAAGTGTGAATCTTTGTATAATAGTGTTATGGAAACATACATTATAATGGAAAAAATACAACAGGTCAACAACAGAGGAAGTGTTTAAGTGTGAAAACAAAGATTCTTCCTAAAAAAATACAAGATATAAAAGATCAGCTGTCAGTCAGCTCTAACAGCTGTAGAGACTTCTGATGGAGTTTGTGTCTGCACACGTGTGCTGTGTTAATAGGCCTGTTAATAAAGACACACAGCAATCAGTGTTTTCTCTCTGCAGCCTGTTACCTGTTTAACAAACACCTGCATGTTACTGCATTATCTCCATCTGTATTTATTGCTATTCTGATCATGAATTCATTATTGAATAACCCAGAATATGATCATGGTTCCTTTTGAACATTAGAAATGATTTATTAAGCTAAATGTTTCAGGGAAAGTTGAAATGATGTAACTCGTATCAAACCCGACGCTCAAGAATGATCAGCCTCACCTGTGACCGAATGAAATGATGATAATTGATGCAAAAAGTGTTTCTCACTGACAGACAGACTCTCCTCCTCTCTCTGACTTTAATTATAATCATATTAAAAATGATGAGGGAAATAACAGTTTGTGAAAAGAAAAGTGTTTCTAATAAATGAAGAAGGTTGTTTGTGATGATTTTTAGTGATGAGTGGATCTGCTCTGAATCTGATCTCGCATAAATCATCCACCTGCCACCACCCAAACCAATTATTTTCTCAGATTTCAGGACAGAGCCTGCAGGTGATTTCTTTATCGTGTGCTGTATTTGTGTCTGAGTATTTTAATGATTAGAGAAGCTGCTACACACATTTCCAAATGTGCAGCACTGCAGTTCCTGTGGCAGGCGTGTAAATCACACTTGCCAACCTTGAGAACTCAAACCTTGTTTCTTGCATTTTGGTGAGTTTTAAAGAAACTACAACCTTTGCAAAAACATTCCTGCAGATGACTTATAACTGACAATTATTGGCTACAAAACACAAAAGGACCACAGAATTTTACCTTACCCAGTAGCCTTATTTTAAATTTGATAATAAGATAGAAAATGAACATTTTACTAATGATTTTCCAAGAGTATATTAATTAGGCGACTCTAAAACTTTATGTGAAAAAAGGTGTGGAAATTTGCCATAAATCAGGAGAAATGCAGGAGAACTGTGACCTGGGGAGGAAACTGGGAGAGGCCAATAAAAACAGGGATCTCCCTGGAAAATTGGGAGGGTTGACAAGTATGATGTAAATGTGCACAGCTTCTGACTTGGGGGTGAAACGCTTCCTCCTGCAATTTTTATGAACCAGACAGCTAGATCCACAGATCACCTGTGATCTGAGCATCATGGCCCTATGACTAACACAGATTTTTAGATTTTTGTACCAGGAAACACATAAAATATGTGTTGGAGTGATATTTGATCTGTTATTTGTCTTCGCTCTGTTAAACTTAAGTCATGTTGTGATATATCAGATCGGTCTGATCAGCTGCAGCGTCCAGTCAGTAAATGATATCCAGTGAGACTTCCATTAAGGCTGCTCTTGTGTATCCTCACTCTTCCAAGCAGAACTAAGAGACGGCCTGCAAGATGACAGACCAGAAGAACCTCTGGTTCAAGCAAGGAAGGTTTGCTCATCATTTACTTTTTTTTCTTTTAACTTTTAAAATAAAAAAATGGTGACATATGTGGACAGAGACAGTTTCTGTGATGTGCTAAGGAACACTTAGCACATCTTTTAGATGGGAGAGACCAAACAGTTGCAAAAAGACTCAGATCAGGCAATATGTTCTTGCTGAAAAATAATAAATAACATTTTCAATATGTTGGCGATACAATAGGGGTATAAAACAGGGGCAGTCATTTACAAATATAGTTGTTTTGAGGTCTATACTCTACAGATAATCAATTATACAAATGTGTGAAATATTGATTACTCTTCATTTTCCATTTAAATGTGTATCAGTCATTAATTCACCAGTGTACATACATTGACAATTTTGCATGGTCACTGGTTAAAATGCTCACAGGTTTTCCCTGTTTACTCAGCTTCCAGTGCTGATAGGATATTGTTGGTGTAGGGGGACCACAGGGAAGATGGTCGTATATGAATGATGTTTAGTTTATAAATGTTAATAACTTGTTGTTTATTCAAAAATTAGATTTGTTTCCAGTGTTCAAAACACACGTGAATGTTCTTTTTTCACTTCTTAAACCTTTTATGCAAAACATAAAAGAAAGTAGCCAATTATTGTTTATGAAATGCTGAAAAAGTTGGCACATGAACTTTTTAAAAAATTGGGAAAATGTTATATTTTTACTCTAAATAGACAGTGTATCTGTGGAGATGTAGAGTGTAAATTGGAAACTAAAGGTCACATTCTGAAAAGTCATTGTGTTATTTTAGCCTGCATACATTAGAAAAGAGCAATTAATTAGTTTTCTAAAATATTAATATGTGCTTACTCATTTAAGGATTAAATAAGTGCCACTCTTTAAGAGGTTGTCATGTGTTACTAAGGGTGAGGGGTCTCACTGACATCACATTGCATCACATGTCCATGTCACAGAGACTTGATCTTCAATCACATGTTACACTTTCATGTCATGTAATAGAGAACCAGACTCCACTGAGCACTGACCAAACTCCCTGAAATGGCTTTGGATGAACTCAACCAGAAACCAGAGAGCATGACGCATGAAGCAGGGTGCTCAGGAGGACAGAGAGCTGAAGACTGATGGACACAGAGGCTGATTTCCAGGCTGTCTGTGTCTCTATTTACTGATGACTCCTTGGACTAATCCCTGATCTGTCAGAGCAAGATTAGTGAAATTTATCTAAAGCTCCACACTTTGTCTTTGACATTAACAGCTCGTGAGACTGAGCACAAAAGGTTAACTTTATACCACTGAGCAGGAGAAGTCCAGAATCTTTGGCGTTAAACGCCTGTTGGCCAGTGAGGAGAGGTTGGCCGCACTTCAACTTTTGACAGAATGACTTACCAGCAGCCGATCGCGTGCCAGTAATGAGTGGGTGGTGTGTTTAGAAGCTGTCTGAATTCAGCGTCCGTCCATACACTCTCAATCACACTGTCAGTGCTCTGAGACCAGGCTCCGGACAAGCGTGAATGTTTAGTTTCACTTGAAAGATTTAAAGCTTACTGGAGGTTTTACAGTTTTTCTTTATTTTGAATTTCCCTCAGGAGCATTCCGGCACAACATGGAGATGGAGTGTGTGTCTATGTGTGTGTTGTAACCATTTTCCCCTGCCCTGTCTTCATGTGAAAGCCTTGTGTGTGAGTGTGTGAATAGCAGCTCTCGCCCTGATGAGCACTTTCTCAATCCTTTGTTGGTCTGCTGTGCAGTGTGTAATCTGGGATTACACATCCATTTGATGTTATGTCATCAGCAGGCAGTTTGAGCATGTTCCCTTCCTGCTTGCAGGTCAGAGAACGGGTTAATGTCAATATTAGAGCAAGTGTCTGTGTGTGTGCTCATGCGTCATTGGATTCTACTGTGTATGTGTAAGCCACTGTATATGCTCATGTAGTGGACACTTATCTTGGCATCCTAGTCTAAAACTGAAAAGTTTGATTTCCTTTGATCCAGATGTTGTCTGGTGTTCTATGAGCAGGAATCTGAAGTTTCACCTCGTAAATTGTACTTTCATACATAATAATAACCATTAAAATAAACATATATCCATACAAGTACTATAAATTAGTACTGGCACCTTATTTCCCTGTCATTTAAACACAAATTTTAATTTAGACTGGTCGAATAGTCCGAGAGTAAGAAAACACTCAGAAAGCAGTTCAAATTGAGCACAATTTATTAAATGATCATTTTAAAATCTGTCCAAAAAATACTGCCTATTTAGAGCCGTATGAGGCCGTTAATCAGTCTTTAACTGCCAAATCATATTCTAAATGCCTCTGAAATGTGTGTCACTTTGTGGCATGCAATATGAACATTACACATTAACCTACAAAACATGACAACTCACTAAATTCTTCACCTTTACAGACCAAAAATGATCACATTGTCTGCAGGTAAACAACATCATTACCAATGTTGGGCACGTTACTTTTAAAAAGTAATTAGTTATAGTTACTAGTTACTTCTCCCAAAAAGTAACTGAGTTAGTAACTGAATTACTCCACTGTAAAAGTAACTAGTTACCAGGGAAAGTAACTATTGCGTTACTCTTTTTTTTTTTTTTTTTTTAGTTTAAATATGTCTAAGAATTTGGATTTTTTTCGAAGCAGGTTTCACAAGCCAGTTGCATAGAGTAGAATTGCATAGACAGGTACTTACACAGAACTTTTAATATTTATTGATTAGAGTTGCTTACAGCGGACGTGGACAAACACTTCGCTCCGGGACATAATGTACACTTCACATGTACGTTCTTGCCTTTTACCTCAAGGAGAATAAAGTAGTGTCTGTACTTCCACTTTGAAAACGCCAACTTTCCCTCCAGACTCGCCATTGCTGCAGTTTACCTCTGCTAGTTTGGGTGTGTGGGGCTGCTGTGTGCGTGTGTGGTTTGTGTGTAAACTGAACACTGCCTCTGATTGGCTTACCATGAAAGCTTACTCTACCTTAGCCAATCATCATCACTTATGCGGTTGTCTCGTCATTCCCTCCTCCCTCACCAAAAAAATAAACAGCTTTGCAGCTCCTGTGGCTGAGAGCCGAGTTGGATGACAAGAGCTTCAATGAGTAGCTTTAGTTTATAACGCGCCCCATTTAATTGTCGGTGATGGTAACGGCGTTGTAACGATGGAAATAGTAATTAGTTAGATTACCCGTTACTGAAAAAAATAACGCCGTTAGTAACGCCGTTTATTTTAACGCCGTTATTCCCATCATTGATCATTACCCATAGCTTATGTTAGCTGCAGCCTGCTACACAGAGTAGCTAACTAGCAGCAGCAGCTGCTCTCCCTGCAGGTTAATGTCGTGTCTGTGCTGAATGTGGTCACATGTTGCTCCAGTTGAGCAGTTATATACCAGTTTATTCTGTCAGAGTCTACAGACAACCATATTTCAAAACAGTGCCAAACTGTGCTGGTTCAGTGAGCTGTCATCTGACCAACTTTTCAGATAACATCTGGGGTTGGGTGGGCCATTGGGGCATTTGTCTCGGCTACCGTCTGATGGGATCACAGCCCTGACTAGTGGTGAGCGGCTGCATAACACCTTACAGGCAGCAGTTAACTGGAATTGTACATAAATAAAACATTGCTAAATAGTTTAACTGACTAGTATTTCTGGTGTCGACTAGAGAGGATGGTGACGTTTAATCATATAGTCGACTAATCGTGCACATCCCTACTATAAATGTTGCATTTCAAGGATTTCAAGGATTTCAAGGATTTTATTGTCATTTTCACCGTGCATTTACATACACAAGAGAACGAAATTTCGTTTCTCAATCAGTGACTGCTGTGCAATAATGAATATGAAATATTGATATAGCTCAGTTTTGCCTTGTGGAGTGTGGAGCGCCTGAGACACATTTATGTAAAAGTTATGACAGCAACCCTACCAGATCAGACCTAGTAACATTTTTGGAACACTTTGAACACATAATAAGTGTTCACTGAATGCTGTCAGACCACAGCAGCACATCGTGCTCACCTGACTGAGATCATACATTTCACATGTATATTAAACTATCATCTCTTATGCTCAGAGAGAATGACCTGAATGTTAAATGATGAAAGTGAAAACTTTATAAGAAATACACCCAGAGTTGGTGGACTTTATTTCAGAGAAATCTCAAGTTTGTTTTAAAATAGTAACTATCAATTCTATTGCATATTTATTATGGTTGACTTTCATCTCCGAATTCTGACTTCAAACTCAAAACTCAAGTAAATTTATTACATGTGGCCCTAACCATCTAAAGTCAGAATTCTGAGAATAAAGTCTGACTTTGTTCTCCCAATTCTGACTTTAGAATTTATTTTAGTTCTGACTCAACTTTTTTACATGTGGTCCTAACCCTAATTATTCTGACTTTAAAGTCAGAATTTAAAGTCAGAATCCTGAGAATAAAATCAGAATTGTGTGATTAAAGTCAGAATTTTGCGAATAAAGTCAGAACTTTGAGATTAAAGTCAGGATTCTTAGAATCAAGTCAGAATTCTGAGTTTTACGTCAGAACCCAAATTCATTTTTCCCATGCAACTTTAATCATCTTCTGTAGAAACCAGACTGATTCCATTCACCTTTTCTTTTATGGGAATTAATACAGTTGTCATCATTTACAGTTGAAATGAATGAATGGTCATGACTGTTGTATTCTCGACCTGTAAGTATAGTTTGTATACCGTACACATGTGCCATCTTTATCAGTTTTAGGTTACTTTATACAGTTTCTTTAAATCTGGGCAGAAGTACATGAGCATAATTATGAATAAACAATGAAAATGTGACATAAGAAAAAAAAACTGTGTCATCTTGCAATGCAGTGGTCACTTTGAACCAATCGGAACAGATTTTGTGGCAGCTGTTAGTAACATTTCTAATTTCTTTTGTAGCCAAATAAGAGAACCATGACTTTAAGAAGAGAACATCATGACAGAGCAGCGGAGTGGAGACTGTGAGAGGCCAAATGAAACAGAGACATGTGCACCTTTGGTTCAACACTTCACTAAATCAAAGCTCGTGTACGTATTTTAATTAATCCACAAACTCTCCGTTCACTGCCAGCTGAGAGCTCGCTGTTAGTCTTTTCTCTCAGTGATCACAGATGGAAACATTCTCTGCCTTTATACGCTGTACAAACAATTAGCGCAACCTCTCAGTTTCTCATCATTTGGCTTTATTAATGTTTTGCCTTCCAGATACTCTTATTGTACACTCTGTCAGCTCAAAACGTATACCCAAGGGCCAATTTAAAATAGGTGAGGTATTCAAAAGAACATCTATATTGACTTTAACTTCTGATTCTAGACAATGACTGGAGCTTGTTTTAATATTGCCTCAAAGGAAGTGAATAATTATATACACATATACTTTTATTATTACTCTGTCCCCCTCCTTCCTTTAATATTCACCAAGAAAACAAGCTGGAATGAGCTCAGAGGAGGAGGAGGAGGATGCACAGAGTGAGCCATGTCATGACAGTATGGATTTATAATGTGGATTTAAAGTGATATTCCATCCCAGAATAATAATCCACTCAATATGTACTCACCTCTATGCCGATGTGAAGATGGGTGAAGATCTTCAGTTCACAAAACAATCCTGGAGTTTCAGCAGAAAACAGGGTTGCAGCTAAATCCAGTATAATTGCAGTGAATGGTGACCCAGTTTAAAACGTAAAAGAAAAAAGAACACAAAACAAACACAAAATGTCTCCATCCTGCTTCGTGTGGTGTAATCCAAGTGTCTGTGAGCCGCAACATTAAAATTTAACCACAAAAGACGCCGTTTACACCATGTTTTTAGCTGAAATGTCAACTGTAGCCTCCCAGGTAGAATGTAAGCATGGCACCGATGCGAGATATACGAAGTCTCGCAACATTTTCACACATGCATCCATTAAAAGATATACGAAGTCTCACGATACATCTCGCGAGATATACGAAGTCTCGTGATACATCGGCGCCATGTTTACATGCTACCTGGGAGGCTACAGTTGACATTGTGGCTAAAAACATGGTATAAATGGTGTCTTTTGAGGTTACATTTTAATGTTGCGGCTCACAGACACTTGGATTACACCACACGAGCAGGATGGAGACATTTTGTGTTTGTGTTGTGTTCTTTTTTTTACATTTTATCCGTGGTCGCCATTGTACTGGATTTAGCTGCAACCCTGTTTTCTGCTGAAACTCCAGGATTGTTTTGTGAACTGAAGATCTTCACCCATCCTCACATCAGCATAGGGTGAGTACATATTGAGTGGACTGTCATCTAGGGGTGGAATGTCACTTCAAAGGGATAATTCACCCCAAATAAAGAATCTATGTTTTCCCCTGGCCTGTAGTGCTGTTTATCCATCCAGATAGTTTGGGAGTGAGTTGCAGAATTTTGGCGATATCAGCTGTAAAGATTTCTGCCTTCTCTGGCATTTGGCTTGTGGTTCTCAAAGCACCAAAAAAATACATTTGAAAAACTCAACATCAGTGTCTCTTTCCAAAAATCATGACCTGATTACTCAAGATAATTCACAGACCTTGTTGTGAGCTGTTTCAATAGGAACTGGTAGATTCTAGTTCTGGTAGATTCTACTGTATTCTTCATGTAGTTGGTGGTTATTACAGTGCAGCATATTTGAAGTTTCTCTGAATTTGCCCACAAATTAATCCCAAATTTAGTATGTGTGTATGTCATTTTCATGCAAATTATCATACTTACCATGAAATTTGCTAATTTGGGTAATTTCTAAGAAAGTCCAAATATATTACTTAGTAATTACACCTATTTACCATGAAATTATGGGACTTGGAAATTGAAGCGTTACCCTGACATTTTCAAAACTCTGCTATTCACACCAAAAACATCCAGATGGATAAATGACCTGGACCCTATTTTCCCATGTTTTTGTGTCTAAGTAATAAGAAATGTAAGTGGTCAGAAGGGAAATGAGCTAAAACGTGATCCTTTCGGGCAACTCTGTCAAAGTCCATCCACTTAAAGTGCTTGTTTTGCCACTGACAGGCTCAGATTGTTATTCCAAATGTCTGACAACATTATGGAAAGGATTGCGGCCTCTTTGTTAAACAGTAGGATTTCTTTTTGTTCAATCAGAAACAGCCCCCGCGACCCTCACGGATAAGCGGTTACAGAAAATGGATGGATGGAATCAGAAACAGCCACTGTTTCTCTCTGTTCAAAGCCACCAGACTCCATCGGCAGAAACAGTCATTTTAAGCCCCTAACCCTTTAAAACACCAAAAGTCACACAATAACACAAAAACTAACCGATCGAGGCAGCAGTAGGCCAGAGAGGTAAAATGATGTATTTGTAAATGGAGTCTGGTCGTTTTCAGCAGGGTGATATATAGACCCTTTCACAGTCAACATCATCAAAAAGCTGCGCATGCATTTTGGCAACAGAAGTAGCTGTCTATACCAGTCATCCAGATAAGTTATCAAGCTGCAAATGTTGAATTAAACATTTTACCAGCACCAAAATCCCCAAAATGTCTGGTTGTTGTGTATACAATACGTCAGAAATGATATTCCACTGGTCAACTTAAAGGGATAGTTCACTCAAAAATGAAAATTCAGTCATTATCTACTCACCCTCATGCCGATTGAAGGTCAGTTATTTTGTTAGTCCACAAAACACTGCTGGAGTTTCACAGGAAACAGTGTTGCAGAATCTCCCAAACAATGGAAGTGAATGGTGACCAGTTTTCAATTGAAAAAAAAAACCCAACAGAATGAAAACACAAAATGCCTCCATACTGCTCGTCTGGTGTAATCCAAGTCTCCTAAAGCCCCAACATGCCAAGTTGACTAAAAAAAAGTTATTAACTCCATGTTTTAGCCTGACTCTTATCCTTAGCTTGGAGCCTTGTGCACATGCACATTCACACTGTCTGAACTGGGTGTGTGTGGTGCAATGGTGTGCAAATGGCATGTTGGGACAGTTTGAAAACTGGTCACCATTCACTTCCATTGTTCAGGAGATTCTGCAACACTGTTTTTCTGTGAAACTCCAGCAGTGTTTTGTGGACTGACACAATAAACTCGACCCTCAATCGGCATGAGGGTGAGTAGATAATGACTGAATATTAATTTCTGGATGAACTATCCCTTTAAGTTGTTCAGAATTCTGACAGGATCACGACTGTTTCAGAGCAATCAGTGGCATCTATGGCTGCAAGCTATTAAATGTGCTGAATGGACTGAGGCCGTGATCAAAACGGCATGTGTTTGCGGCGGACACTGACAAGCTGTTGTAAACTGTAAAAGGGTCTATATGTTGCTGGTCAAACAAAAATCATTCTAGGGCGGGTTCATACCTACTGGTCCGGTGACTGAATCAAACCAATGTGAGGATGATAAAATGTTTCAGTTTTGCAGCTGGTCCGGTTTGTGTTCACAAAGGCAAAAATCAAACAGTCCAGACATTGTGAACAGAAGTCACGTGATGGAAATGTTGTTTGATTATTGGTCAGACAGTTGGAGGGTAAAGAGACAACAAACCCCTGATTTCTACCTAGATATCATCCATCATGGACCACCGTCAGGTTCTCTTCAAGCCGATGTTGATCTGGATCATATCAGCAGACCTGAGAGCACTGCGCATTTGACTGTCTCATAAGACAGTGAATAATTTAATTATGCAGGCATTTCTCACCTCGCCCTGAGTTTGTCCCTGTCCCCAAGCATTAAGTGAAGATACTGTGACAGTTCACAGGGATTATGTTGGTGCTCAGTTTCACTTCTTCCAGCTGCAGTGTTCTCCCTCAACACTGGAACAATTTCAAAAATTGTTGTCTCCATTAGTTACTCAGACACAAAACATGGGAAAATAGGGTCCAAGGGCCTCATTATAGAAAAGTGTCCTATGTTCTTGTCCTATCCTAAGTTCCCAAGAAAGAAAAAATCCTCTCTTAACTATTACAAAAGTGATTCCTAAACTCATGTCCATGTCCTGTCCATTCTCAGACCTCATATTTTATTTTAACTGGAGCTGTAAACTTGATTCTTCAATCAGCACTCATCCTGTCAGGCCTGTATATGTTTAGAATCTACACAAGACTGCCTGTATCCATGACAACAGCTGTCTTACTTGACTTGTCACTGGCTAGCTTGTGAACGGACAGTAAAGACGGGTGTTCAATTTTTGCTTTGATGAGTCTGAGGAATTAACTGTCTTAGAGGAGGAAAGCACCTTCTTTTGTCGAAGTTTTGGGACGTTTTCTTGCCATTTATTGACCAGTGATAAGGAAAACCACGCTGGTTTTACGAGCTGTCATCTGTCCGACGTTGCTGATAAAAACATCTGGGGGTTGGGTGGGCCATCGGGCATACATGCTGGGTGGGAGGGGCTGCCGTCTGATGAGGCTGCAGGCCCAACTAGTGACTGCATAACATTTTAGAGGCAACACTTAACTGGCATTGAGCATGAATAAAATATCGATAAATAGTTTCAGCAACTAGTATTTCTGGTGCCGACTAGCGAGGGTGGCGACGTTTAATCGTATAGTCGATGAATCATACACATCCCTTGATGATATACCCCATTAAGACTTAGACTGTAATGTCCCCCAAAGGGAAGTTCGCTTCCACAGCACTGCACACATTGGTCAATAAACAAACAACATTGTATGACAGACAAATAGCACACAATAATAACATATGTAGACCACAGAATACTCTCAACAGTGTGTCTTGGCAGTAGTGGCAGCTGGGATCAAGCTTTTCCCAAAGCGAGTCCTTCTGAGCTCTGTCCCTTTACCCAGAGGGCAGTAGGGTCAGACGGTGGGTGAGTGGGTGTGTGATGGCCTGTGCTATCACGGTTGCAGTGTGTGCAATGGGATTATTAAGTTCTGGGAGGTTGGGTGTGGGGAGACCTATTATTCTGGCAGTGGTATTGGTTATGCATATGAGTGTAATCCGGTTAGTAACAGGTAACATGTTAAAGAAGCAGGTGGAGTAAGTGGGGGGTAACATATAGTCCTTTAAGCTTATGGATACATGGTCCCTGAGTTTTAAAGCATCATAATGGGGTTTGAGTAGTCTTTCAGTCATAATATTTTGTTTCTGACAATTATTTTAAATTTAGGACAGGGTCTGTGTCATCCTAACTTAGGATTTCTAACCTTCTTCAGTTAGGACTTTTCTGTAATAGCTAAATTCCTATCCTAAGATAAGACAGGATGTTTTTCCTAAAAGCAATTAGGAAACATGTTTCTGTAGTACCAAAAATCCTACATGTCATCCTAAACTGAAACAAGGATTTCAGACTGAGGAAGTTTCTGTAATGAGGCCGCTGGTTGAAAAATAGCAAAGTTAGTCTTTAAAAGGAGCTGTGTCTCATGGGAAAACAGGTCTCAGACAGTGACTGATTAGCCAGCGGATGCAGACGAGGTCATTTTCAAGCATCAACAAGTCATCAACAAGCGTTTGAAGAGTTACTGTCAAAGAGGCACTTGACTCAGATCTGTGAGTGGTGGCTCAGGCTGTGCTTTAATTCACAATCATTTCTGAGAGCGTCTTCGGTAAAGACGCCTTTCACAAACAATCAGCCAGCCCTGAGATGCAGCGGGGGAAATGTGACCCTGATTTTAAACCAAACACAACTATCAGACGGCATTATTGGCAACGTTATCTGACAAAGCTCCTAAAATACCACACTGCTCTCACACTGAGATCTCAGCTGTCAGCTCAGCCTGATCCTCGTCCACTGGCTGGAGCAATTACTGACAGGTAGATAGAACCCACTGAGAGAGGCATGCCACTCTCTCACACATACACACACACACATGCACACAACACATGCATATGCACCAAGGCAAGCATCTGCTCACACACTGACGCACATGCATCCACGCAGACACACCTACACACACACACGCACAGCAGTGTTATCTCAGTTTTCTAGCTCTCAGATGGTAGCCGTAACGACTGGTCGTCCTCCACTCACACCAGACACTCTGCTGTCTGCCTCTGTCTGTCTGTCTGTCTGTCTGTGTAGCAAATTGAAGTCTTAGATCTTGAAACATTTCCTGAATGTATGATGGTATGAAAGAGCAGCCTGTTGTCACTCTCACCGTGTCAAATACTGCAGCTTGGTTATGCTTCAAACTATGACCCTGTACATAGCATCTCTTCTAGAGGCGCCTCTTTAACGTTACATTTCAACACGCAAAGTCTGGTGATGTAGTATACAGAGCAAGAAACCCACAGAGGAGGTGAGGTGGATGGATGGGTCAAACAAACACAGCACTTCCACACATGAGACCAGGGTTTATGAATCCAAGTCAACATGTAGGCTTTAAATGTTTGTATATGTATTGATATTATGTTGTATCGTGATATGAGACTAGTACCTTGCGGACAGCTGGATTCACAAGATCACACGAAAATCCATGTTGCCAGGCTGCAAGTTATCTGTTTGTGTCCGCACCAAAGGTGCTGTGAACCAATCAGCTTTCACAGAGGGACTACTGGCAGCTACAGCTGTGGTTTTTGGTGTGCCGACAGTGAGAAGTGTCCATGGAAACACGTGTCTTGAACAAACAATGGCAGCTCCTGAAGAGGTTAGCGTAGATACCGTGATAGCATCAGTTATATCAGAACTGGAGAGTGTTTCTTTGAAAGAAGAGCAAAGAACAACACTGAGGGCTTTTATCAATGGAAAAAAATGTTTTCACTCTTCTTCCGACTAACTTCAGTTTTGGTTGGGTGAGCTGATCTGATTGGTTGAAGCTGGCCTGTGTTAGACGTGACAGATGGTTCATCCAATCACCTGCCAAGTGTTGTTTGAAAGTGCCAACCCTTTTGCAAACTGTTTCTATGCACAACTTTCCGGATGGTTCTTTGTAACAAACCATGTGGCGTGTCAGGTTAATGAGACTGGGTATCATGATATAATTTTCATATCTTTATATTGTGATATGGCCTCAAGTGCCGTCTTTTCCTGGTTTTAAAGGCTACATAACAGTGAAGTGATGTCATTTTCTGATCTTTGCCTATTCACCTTCACCCACTGTGTCATTTTATCATCATTACTGATGATTATTTATCAAAAAATCTCATTAGGTTGATATTTTGTGAAAGCACTAACAATCATCCCTGCGATATTGTTGCAATATCAAGGTTTGGTCAAAAATATTGTTATATTTACTTATTTTATCTCCTCAGCCACTTCCATCCTTTCCAGCTCACAACATGTCAACAATTACAATCTACATGATCAATAATAGTTGATATTGATCGATATGAAACTTCACTATTGTGAGAGGTTTTTCGCTATATCACCCAGACCTGTATGAAAGTCACATGACCTTACATCAAGTTGTTTACATTATATATGTGAACTTAAGTAGATACCTTACACATGTAACTTACCTATATAACTTAAGTACATAAGTTACATATGTTATGTTATGCATGTGAAAATGTACAAAACTTGCAACCCTAGCGTTAATATTTTATGATAGCACCAATAGTCCTACCTACAATATTGTGCAATATTATATCATCATGTTTCAAAATATTGTGATATTTAATTTTGTCTATATATTGCCCCGCAATTATACAACAAACTTATTTTATTTACTTCAGCCACTTGCACCCTTTGGAGTACACAGCATGTTGTCAGACACAACATATATGATCAATAATTATTGATATCAACCAATATGAAACTTCACTATCGTGATAGGTTTTTCAGCTATATCGCCCAGACCTATGTTTATGTGTGTGTTATACTGTATGTATTTATGGTATCTCATTACATAATATGCTGGTACTTTTTCTGTATGTATATACTGTGCAGCACTTTGTAACATTATTTTACAGGTACTATATGAATAGAATTTTACTTACTTACCTACCAGCCAGGCAGAGGCAGAGTAGGGCGGGTCATCGTTCCTGCTTTCTTTCCTAGTTTTCTTCTGTTTTATCTTATATTTCTATCTTCTACCTTCAACTATCTCCCTACATTCTTACTTTCTTTCCTTTTGGTGCCCCACCCCCCTTCTATTATCCAGGAGAAGCGCCTGTCTTTCCTCTTTTTTCTCTCTCCTCTTGTTCTCTGTCTGTCATGTCCTCCCTGGAGTGACAGTGGTAACAGAGCGTTACATTATAACAGATGCCTCTTAACATGCACAACTGGAGTGGAACAGTATTTTCTGGAAAAAGAGTATAGAGCCCGAGAGTGGTAGCCCTGAGGGGAAACTGGTTCTGGTGGAAACAAAAAGTGTACTACAGTCTGCTGCTGCTGCTGCTGCTGCTGCTGTGTGTGTGTGTGTGTGTGTGTGTGTGTGTGTGTGTGTGTGGTGTGTGTGTGTTTCCCATTAAACTGGTAAAGATGCACTCAAGATCCCGTAGCCTTTATGTTGAGAATACAAACCCTATATAAAACATACAGTATAGCATCCCATCAGTCTGCATGTTTGATGAGAAAATCCATTAGCACTTATAAGATTAATGAATTATGAGTTCAATAATACGATGTATCACAAGACTGTCTGCTGGTAATGGCTACAACAAAACATATCTTCAACAAAATGTGGAATGTAGTTGCAATTTAACTTTTGAGACATGCCGTAGCAACCTACTGACTGAAACTCAAGCGTGCTGTTTCCGTGTGTTATTTTAAAGGTCGCTGGTATATTGTTTCAGTGTGTCCACCACTTTTTGGAGATGTTGTGACATTTTTGCACCATTGCAACAACGTCATTATATAAAGTACAGGAAACATAATGCAGAGGATGTTAAACAGACGCAAAAATACCAAAATGCCTATCATGTTGAAATGTTTCAACAACAAGGCAGCTGTTACAATGTGACAAATGATACATCACAATTGCAGGGACATACTGTGCAGACTTTAATCCCATCAACAAGGTCTACTAAGTAGAATTAAAGCAAACATTAATTGATTCTTTGGCCACTTGTTAACATAACACTGAAACATTATCACCCTATGATGAACATGTTCACCAACAGTTGCTAGCAAACATCAGGACTCATTTGGAAGTGTGTTTTTGGAGAGCCAGGAAATGTAAGACTGATATTCACTCTGTCATGGCTGGTGCTAGCAGGACACAGGGGATAGGACCCAAACGCAGATGCCTGAGGCAGAGCTGATACAGCTCAGAGAATTTTTGTTTTTTAACACAATGACGTACAAAGGCTTGCAGGATGGTGAGGCAGGTGACGGTCAGAACCAGATAAGTGAGTCCAAACAGGCCAAAAACCCTGACAAGGAGCAGGCAGGGAACAGTTCTCAGGAACAGCAGATGAACTGGAAACTGAGGCTACAGAGCATACATGTAGCACACGATAACATGACTAAACAATCTGGCAGGGAGTGAGTGGGAGTGAGGTTCAGTTAAATATCTGCAGGGATGATAAGAGTAAGAGGAAACAGCTACTAACTAACCCTGCAATCTGCAACTGTGTTAATGGGGGTGGCCTATCACAAAAAGGTGCATAACTTTTAAATGGATTCACAGACTCACACAAGATTGAGTGTAAATGAGCCAAAGGACAGCTGATTAACTGTTCATGCCAAATTGCAAAACAGGGGGCGTGGCAGTGGGAGTGACCTATATTAATAAGGGGCAGAACTTTTAAATGGATTCACATAACATGATCGAACTAATGAACCATCTGTCGTAGACTCTTGTGGAAGACATTGTTTCACTCAGCAGGGTTTCTTTGTCATTAGTGACTTAAGATTCACCGCCTACATTTAGCCACACACACTTTCATAACTCATCAGCTGCTTGCTGTAGACTCTTTTTTGTCTTATGTCCACAGGTTTGCAACACAAATATCTGTATATGTGTCTGTACATGTAAGGACATTTTGAATCTTAGTCATGTCAATATGAAAAAAGTTGGATGGATTTCTTTTTCACTCCTACTATTCTTTCACTTACTTCTATTTGGGGTGTAATCATGTAATCATGCTCCAAGATGTGGAACCACCTCCCTAAAAAGTGTCAGTTGCAATAAATGTAAAAATATGTGTTTCATGTATTTTTATTGTGGCAGTTGGGTGCCAGTGATTTTAAAGTGCCTTAATATCCTCACTGAGCTGTGTGTCACAGCCACTGGTGCTGCCTGTAACTGGCCGAATCAGCAGGTCAAACTAGAATAACTGACTTCCAGCTGTTTTTAGAACAACAGTTTGCTCCGGTCCTTTTCACCTCACACACTATGTTTACCTCAATTCTGTTCTGGTGCACCCCCACTTCACCTCCACCACATCCCCCCCTGCTGAAGCAGTTTGAAAACACCTGCTCTGGACAGACAGACTGCTCATTTTTGGCTGCCTGTTACTGTAGACAAAATAAAGCCTACAAGG
This sequence comes from Lutjanus argentimaculatus, assembly GCA_034769285.1. NCBI lineage: Eukaryota > Metazoa > Chordata > Actinopteri > Lutjaniformes > Lutjanidae > Lutjanus > Lutjanus argentimaculatus. The sequence goes on from JAWZSL010000014.1 coordinate 28,874,741, forward strand.
AGCATGGTTATATATATAATACAGTATAGTATATCATGACCTGGGAATGAGACTGAAAAAAATTCAACCATCTTTCTCCAGAATAACTTACAGCATCTTCACACCGATCATCTTGGGAACATTTCTAGTTATTTGCGTTGTTCCTGAAAGTGTGTTTATTCAGCCAAAACAGCCAGCCAAGAGCCAGTGAGCACCGGCTGCATGTGTGTCTGTGTGTGTGTCTCAGCCTCTGACAGCACTCACCGGAGAAGCAGGGTCTTTCCGTCCTGTCCCTCCTTTGTTTTCCTCCTCCTCTCTATGTTCATGAGAAGTAACGTGAAAGTACATTTCTCCTCCAATCAGCAGTCAGCATTGACAGAAAGACTAATTAGCACACAGTAAACAGCTGAGTGAGGTCAGTTCCTCCGTGAGTCGCTGCTGCAGACAGGTTGAGAAGCGACAGTGAAGATGAATCCACTTTTTAATCCCAAAAGTTTGAAAAATAAACTTGGAGCTCCCCTACTGCCAGTAAACAAGTTAGTATTAAGGTTTTAGTCAACTCAAAAGAAGTATAGTCAAAAAAAGCTTCTTGAAAGTTTCTGACAACAGCAAGCATGGAGATGCTGGAAGAGGTTGTAATAATGTACCTCTTGAGAGAGAGAGGCAAAAGATGGAGGTGGTCCGCGCACCGACATGTGGACGGAGATTTTTTTCACTGCCTATTTGATGACAAACATCATTTACAGTACTGTTACTATTGGATTTTTGCAACTTCATTGTGACACATTGTGTCTTGTGGTTGTGTCTCACTTCAACTACTGGCTACACTGCTACATTGCTCCCACCATTACTGGTGGCACTGCTCTATGTCTGCATCCATAAGCTTTCAGAAAATGCACAGATGTATGGACAAACTGAACATAGAGTGCGGACAGAAGGCTTTGTCCATTTCTGTATGTGTATCTTAATTTTATTTTAATTTTAATAAAAAATTAAGCACAGGAATTTAAGAAACTTTAAGATACTGTCATGTTAGTAATTAAAGTAGATATGAGAAATGGTAAATTAACTCTATTCTGATGTTTGTGCACATACACATGCACATATGCGTGCACACACATGCGTACATGCAACCTCTACATAAGTCAGTGCTCCACTTGGTCCACCCCAGTCAAAAATTCTGGAAATGCGCCTGAGATGATGTGATCAGCTTCTCTTGCACTTGCCAGGCAGAGCAAGTGTTTGAACTAAACTCGCATCAGCAGGGAAAAGAGCTTGTTTGAGGCCAACAAGCTTGTTGACTCTGCTTGTGCTGGTATTCATGATCATTCAGCTGTACAGGAAGTGAATGATAGCTTGGTGATTATGTTTGTCACAAGTTTAGAACACATAATGTGTTTGAAATTGACTTCCAACATTTTTCCATTTTTCCATTTTTATCTTCAGTCCAGTGAAACATATAACAACAAATAACATGTATACTGTATACTGTTACATCATTGTTTACATCACTTGGCATCCTGTGAAAGCACTTCACAGACATTTTCTCCTGAACCATATGTGATTAGATGTAGATAGTAGAATGTTAACCACAGCATGAGTGTGAAAAATGCCTGTGAGCCGAGCATGTGCACAGTTTCCAGTTAATTTCTCAGGAAAACCTTGTTGCTTTGTCTAAATGTAAATCTCCTTACCCAGTTGCATTGAAGCACTTAAGGTTTCCCTTAAATTTTCATCTAAGGATATCTTAGGAAAAAAGGAGGTGCATGAAAGTATTTTCCCTTAGCTACTTAAGTATTCCCTTATGTGATGCTAGAAGGTCCTCAGGGAGCACTTTCAACAGTCCCTTAAAAGTGAAATAATTTGTTGAATATGGCTGAATTTATGATTAAAGGGGATGAGGAGATCCTAAGGTTCATTTTTCAAGACAGGTAAAGCCCACGGGACACTGAGAGTATAGTTTTGATTTTGTACTACCAGCTTTTATTGAAACTCACCAGCTTTTGTTGATGTTTGAACTCTTTTCTTGCTGTCACAGTAATATTTACATATTTCTTCATCTATGATTCATTTCAGAGCATATTTCTTACAGTGATTTTGTCAGTTACTTCTTACCACATCTCCTGCTTGTGTGTATTTGTTCTGAGCGCTGGTTAAATTTGATTTGATTTGATTGATTTGATTCGATTTTGAAGACTCCACATGAAAAAAAAAATACAGTACAGTAATACCTTAATTCATAATACTTAAACATATAATCATACACATACATGGACTTACACAAACACACAGCCCTACATTGGGCACATTCTGAATGTCCATATGTGCATTTTATATATATATATATATATATATATATATATATACATACATTTGTCCAAAATTTACTTTGGTTATGTGAAAAATGAATAACAATATTCTCATCTTTTTCTTTTTGTTTCTCTTTGTTTTCCACTTTGGAGAAGGTAGCTAACACAGGCTAACAACTCAATAATGCGATCTGAGTGAAATTAAAGAATCCTGAGTCAAGTGTAACCATGGTAACTGGAATGTCCATCCCTCTTGTATGAATTTACAAGTATGAATAGCAGCAGACATCCTCTATCTGTACTCGGTTCAGATATAGTCACAGCAGTTTGTGAGCATTTAGGTTGTCATATTAGTCTGAGCGCTGCATATGTTAGTCATTTACTGTATGTTTAAAAGCATGTAGAAAGCTCTGAGTGGATTATTGAAATCATCACATATATTTTAATGTATCATGATAGGACAGTATGATCCAGGATTACACAGTTGTATCTTTTCCTAACTATAATTGAAGTAAAATGAGGTAACGCTTATTATTCTGCAGTATGATCGGGACCTTTGGATTCTCAAGACCTCCTGGCTGAGAGCCTGGACCTCAGTGTGAGAACCAGTGGGATGAATAAGCAGTTCGTGTCAGTGGAAATAATCTCACTTACACACACAAAGCCCCTTTTCCATACACAGGCACTGGCACGGCTTGACTCGGTTTGACTTGGCGCATCAGCCCAGCGCAGCAGGGATTTATATCTCCAATAAAACAGGGCTACCCGCTTATAGGTGTGTCTCAAACCAGTGGTTCCCAACCTTTTTTCCTTGGAGTGCCCCTACTTACATCTATGAACAGCTGAGTCCCCAGAACCCACACACAGACACACACACCAAAAGAATAAGTTAATGTCAAAGATTTATTGTCAGAAATTAATTTAAATGATAGTTTATTTATAATTTCCATTCTTAGAAGCTTTACCTTTGGTACATGTCTCATTTCTAGTATAAGCTTAGTATTGTTCCTTTTAACAACCCAGCAGAATAGCTTATACACACTCATCCTAACCAAAAGAATAATAATGATTCATTATAACAGAGAGCTCACAGAGGTATGGCCTGCTGCTGTATTTTTGAATGAGGACAAAAAATCTTTGTTTATATTTTGTAGACTTTTGTATAAATTTAATTTCAGTTAATGTGCAATTGTGGCCCTGGATCTTATGTTACAGCAAAATTAACAAAGAACCAAGGCCTTTAGTGGCACAGCTGAGAACAGAAACCCTTCCTCTGAACCTTCAAGTTGGCAGATTTAAAAACATCTAGGAGGATGATAGGTCGTGTGATGAGAAGTTGAGAATGAATTACATTTTCTTCTGTATTGTCCTTTTCATGATGAGCTAAGAATAAAGATATTCAATGAAATGTCTGTTCAAAATCCAGAGATGTTCTGGTCTGATGATGACAGGATGAAATGGTTGTTAAATGTCTATAAGTTGGCTAACTATGTTCCTAAAGCTTGGAAAAGGCATCAGGATGGTTTATTTGTTTAACATTAATTGTAATTTATGTTGCTGCTCTGGTTTCTGGTCTGTTTTCTAAATAATGTAAGCCTGTTTGGGAAAATTGCTCGTGAATTACATAATAATAAAAATTAATTATTCATTCATTCATTTCATGTGCAAATCTAATTTTGACAACATCAGAGCAGACAAAGCCTTGGGGACCCCTGTGACTTTTAGGGGGGCTCGGACCCCAGGTTGGGAAACAATGTTTTAAACTGATGATGTGCTTATCTTAAGTTGAGTGTCTGTAAAACAATAGATAGAAGTCCCCCTTCATTTTGTTATTTAAAAGCTTTTATCATAAATTAGGAGTAACAGAACTTCTATGCAGCTCATGAAACAGTAAAATAAAGCAGATACCTGAAAGTACAAACAGCGACACAGAAGAGAAACTAAACTTCAAACCACAGAGATTCAGTTCGAAGCTACAAAAGTAGCTCACATAGGTCACAATAGGTAGGGTCTGATCTTCCTGATGTTTTACAGGGAAAATCAACATGACTGTGTAATCAAGGCCAGGTGGACCTTGAAGATTAGTTGGACATTGATCATGATGCCCAAGTTTTGGGTAGACTTTGTGGTGTGAGTTGGATACTCATTTGTTGTTGTAAAGAGGGACTGGCTGGGATGACAAGGATCCCAGTCTGGAGCAGTTAAGTTGAAGGTGCCATTCATCATGATGAGATGTGAGCAGAGACTGCACGGTCGAGAGTTGAGTTGAGTCTCTCAGTGCATGCTTGTTTAAGGGGGAGAAGGGGGACTTGTCACAGGGTGACTATGGGCAGCGTGACACATCACCCCAACCACGTGGAGGCAGGTTAATATAGACCTACATATATATACATGCACACAGGCACACACAGGATGGATGGTGGAGTGTACAAAGATCTTGAATAGAATCCTCTATTAGAAATTAACTGTCGTTCTAGTTTAGAACATTCTATTGGATTCCATTTTGGAATAGGATGTAGATATTCGATTTCTATATTCGAGAATAGAATCCTCTTTTAGACAGCATTCTATTCTAGACCACTTGGAATCAGTTATAATTTCGTTGCCAAACAATTTTCATCAATGTCTTTGTCAACGATCACTGATGAAGACGAGACGATGACAAAATAAAAAGTAATTTATGATGACAAAAACTGTGATCAAAAGAAAAAAGAAAGCAAGACTAAAATGTTAGGGAGGGATGAGTAGACAAGAGATCAGATCTCCAACGCGGCACTGAGGGTGTGTGTCTGTGTGTGTGTTCAGCCTCTGACTGAGACACCGCTCCTTTCTGTTCTTTCCCTCCTGTCTCTCTCTCTTCTTCCTCCCTCTCCTCTCTGTATGTCTGTGTATGTTCCCTCTGCGTCCCTCTGCTCCACCCACTCCACACACACACTCTGCAAAGCAGTGCGATAAACACAGCTTTTTTGCTGTATGTTTTCTACCACCCTCCATTCAACCAGTGCTGAATACACTATCCCCAGCAACATTATATTAAGCTACACGTATTTTTGTGTCTTGTTTAGGTGCTTTTTAAACATTTAATAGCTTAATAGCAGAGGACCACTGGCACCAGTGACAGGTCACTTCTAAACTATGGTGGCTCTGTAGTGTCAGACTGAAGGGTCAATACAAAGGCTCACTGTCTCCCACTGCAAACTCAGAGGCAAGGCAAGGCAAGGCAATTTTATTTGTATAGCACCATTCATACACAAGGCAATTCAAGGTGCTTTACAAGAACTTAGAAATACATTAAAATAAAACATAAAAATTTCAGATCATTAAAGACATAGGCTAAAAGCAAGACAATAAATACAAAAATGCATTTAGAAAGCAAACATAAAGCAAAAGCAACAGCTGACAAATATAAAAACAATAGCTACAGATTATTCTAACAATAAGTCACATATCTACTTCACTGGTAAGCTCAGTAAACAGTAGTGTTTTTAGCCCTGATTTAAATGAGCTGACAGTTTCAGCTGACCTCAGATATTCTGGAAGTTTGTTCCACAGATGAGGAGCATAGAAACTAAAGGCTGCTTCACCTTTTTGGTTTTGATCCTGGGAACACTGAGTAAACCTGTTCCAGATGATCTGAGGGGTCTGGGTGCTTCATAACGTACAAGTAAATCAGAGATGTATTTAGGCCCAAGACCATTTAGTGCTTTATAGACAAGTAACAAGATTTTAAAGTCTATCCTTTGACATACAGGAAGCCAGTGCAGTGACTTAAGCACTGGTGTAATGTGCTCCACTCTCTTGGTGTTGGTGAGGACTCTGGCAGCAGCGTTCTGGATGAGCTGCAGTTGTCTGACTGATTTTTTACTCAGACCTGTGAAGACACCGTTACAATAGTCCAGCCTGCTGAAAATGAAAGCATGAACAAGTTTTTCTGCATCTTCTTTAGACAGAAATCCTTTAATTCTTGCTATGTTTTTAAGGTGGTAGTAGGCTGATTTAGTTATTGTCTTTATGTGACTATTGAAATTTAGGTCTGAATCCAGAACTACACCAAGATTTCTGGCTTGATTTGTAGGTTTTAGTGTCATGGATTCAAGGTGAGCACTCACTTTTGGTCTTTGTTCTTTGGGGCCAAAAACAACTATCTCAGTTTTGTCTGTGTTTAGTTGTAGAAAATTCTGGCACATCCACGTATTGATTTCTTCAATGCACTTATTTAGCTGATGTAGGGGACTGTAGTCATCTGGTGACACTGTTATGTAAAGTTGTGTGTCATCTGCATAAGTATGGTAGGAGATGTTATGATATTCCATAATTTGAGCAAGAGGGAGCATGTAGATGTTGAACAGAAGAGGCCCAAGAATGGACCCCTGAGGAACTCCGCATGTAATTTTTGTTCACACAGATTCATAATTGCCAAGTGACACAAAGAAATCCCTGTCTTGTAAATAAGATTTAAACCAATTTAGGACAGTGCCAGAAAGTCCCACCCACTTTTCCAGTCTGTTGAGCAGTATTTTATGGTCAACTGTGTCGAATGCAGCACTGAGGTCCAGTAATACCAAAACTGAAGTCTTTGAGGCATCACTGCTCAGATGAATGTCATTTAAAACTTTCACAAGTGCAGTCTCAGTGCTGTGATGTGCTCTAAAACCAGACTGAAAAACATTAAAGAAATTGTTTTGCAGAGAACATATCAGTGCCCATAGTGAACATAGTGAACACAATGGGCCTCATGCAAGAACATTTTCATATTCTTAACTTAAATTTGTCTCGCTTTTTTCGTATGAAGGTCTCTTACGAACACGCCATGTCAGATTCAACAAACGCTCCTTCAGAAAACCGTGTAAATGATCCGCCTGTGCGTATTTGAGTGCACGTGCATGAGACTTGTAAATTAGCATAATTTACGCCCCAATAATACCACATAAGGCTGCGCTTCCTGCTCCACATGTTGGGAAAAGCTCATTCATGAAAGTGGAATCAAAGAGAAAAAAGAAGAACTTTACGAGTTTGGAGTTGGACTTCCTGCTTTCAGAGATCCATAAAGGAAAATCTGTCATTTTAACAGCGTCAGCAGTGAAATTAAAAGACCTGCTAAAGCAAATAAACAGGAAAAGCGAGTGCTGTTAATACCGTGTTACCTGAGGGTCGGACTGTCACTGAAAAGAAGAAGAAACGTCTCGATATGAAAATGACCAAAGAAAAAAAAAACAACTCGCCACAGCAACAGTAAGGGGCGATCGATGACTGCAGTGAGAGGAGAAGGTTAAGGGGAAGTTTTCATCATGGAAACAGACGACAGAATAAGTGAGGATGTTCACCTGGACAGAGACTTTATAAACCTGCATGTGCAGATATATGACCAATACACCTGACAGCAGGTAATAATAGATCACTGAATGACTGATAAGAGTCTTTATATGCAAATTTATAATTATATTATGATTTAAAATATAGTCAAACAGAATAATGTCAACATGAGTAGTCATTTGTAATTTATTTTTCAAACTCAAAATGCCTTCAAACTAATTAAATATACAGTTGTTAGTGAAAAACTTTGGTTTGTATACCAGCAGACTGACTGCACATGATTCCACGACAGGTCTGGACCACTCGTAAATTGTGTTCGTATCAAAATACGAGAAAACTGGTGAATGCCAAACTTCTCTTAAATCACTCGTACGCTCCACTTAAGAACAAATCTGTTCGTATGAGCGGTTCTTGCATGAGGCCCAATGTCCCAGGCTGACTGTTGACAGAGATTACACTGGCGATCTGAGCCGGACTGTGGCGAAAAAAAAAAGCACTTTTAATGCACAAACTTTTACGGGACGTATTTGCCCTCATATCGTTATAAGTCGTTTCGCGGCTGCTGGCTGCATCCACCTCCCTCAATACTGCACCAATTTTGAAACGAGTTGTACCTATCAATCATACACACACATAACACATGGGGAAATAGGACCCAGGTTGAAAAATACTGAAGTTATCCTTTAAGTAGCCACTAGCAGTTGTGCTTGGTTCACTGTCGTTCACTACATTTTTAATATGATTGCGCCTGATCAGCACCTCTCTTTGTAATAGTTCCTGGTTGGAGCTTTGATTACAATGAGTTTGACATGTTCATTTTAAGTTTCTTTATTTTATGTCTGCTTATCTTCCCATCACAGTTGAACTTGTAGCTAATCATATATTGCGTATGGACGCAACATGCATGACTGTGACTATGTCGCAGGCTGATATTGAAATTAAAACAGAGGAAAGACAAACCTTATTTTAAAATTGCATTTCAGGGATGTCATATTTATTCTAAATTTTGTGGTATTTTGATAATATTGTATGTTTTTAAATAATTTATTACATTTTTAAAAAATACCCCTGACCTCCTCAGTACACTACTTGAGGCAACTTGTGTACCGCCAATGGGACCACAGTTAGAGGATCTAGGCCGCAGAGAAACGTTTAAATAAGTGGCCTGGAAGCTCAGTTGGTAGAGCGTGCACCCCTTATAGTGAGGGTGTGAGTCCTCTGCATGTCATTCCCCCGCTCTCTGTCCCCCTTTCCTGTCATATCTTCAGCTGTCCTATCAATTAAAGGCATAAAAAGTCCCCCCAAAAGATTATTTTAAAAAAGGCATTACGTTACATTTCAGTCGACTAAATCTACCAAAGTTATGCAACGAGAAGAAATCAGGTCAGCAGAATCAGTAACTTCTTTTAAATCTCTTCTTAAAACATACTTTTATCAGAGAGCCTTTCCTGATTTTACTAGATTTTTATTAGTCTTTTACTGGTTTTATGTTTTATTTGCTTTGATTTTTACTGACTATATTTTGCTGTTGTAATTGCTTTGACTTACTTTTAGTGACAGTCCCTTTTTCTGCTTCTATTTGTTTTATTTGCTTGGATTTTTTTTGTCCTTTTGCATTTTTTTATTTGCTTGGAAATGTTTATGTTCAAATTGTTTTATATGTTTGATATGAAGTTGCTGCCTTGTGTGAAGCACTTTGTATCTATAAATAAAGATTATTATTATTACTGTAGATTCTGACTAAAATACCACTAAAATCATTTTAGTCAGCTAAAACTAAAAACTAAAACCAAACTAAAACTAAGTCAGATTGACATGACATGACATGACTTAAACTAAAAGGCATTTTAGTCAAAAAACTGTCCAGGACTAAATCAGAATTCACTGTCAAAATGATCAGTTTGGAATAGGGACTAGATATTCTATTCTGTTTCTACATCTGTTCTCCATACAACAACATGCCTTCCAGATAAGAACATTTCAGTCTGAAGTGCAACTTTCTCATTATCACCCCATATTTGAACATGATAAACTGGTTGACTGTAACTCCAGAGTTTGGATTTGTGTCTCTGCCTCTGGCCAACAGTCAGTCTTCATTTCTTTAACCCTGATCTTTCAAATGTAACCATAGAGGTGTAAAAATGACTCACTGATCTTAAACATGAGTCACCATACAGACACTGGAAACTGAGTTCTCTGTCACAAATCAGGCAGTACCTTTACTTTTACAATTTTTAAAGAATGTCAAGTAAATAATACTAAACTAATGCAGGAAGGAGTGTGAAATAAAGTACATACTGCAGGCTTATATGCACCAGCAGCTATGCTACCAGGCTGCTTCCCTGTTCAGGTTTAAAAATGAACATTTGGTGCTACGGTATGTTGGTATTTCTATACCAACTGAAGTGATGCCACAGAATATGTGCGTCTGTATTAAGCTGCCAGAGGTTTTAAGATGTGTTATTTTAAAGTTAGTTAAAGACACATCTGTGAGACACACTGACCTGCAGTCTCCTCACCAGCTGCACAGATTTCCTCCTGACCTGCTCTTTAACAATATTTAGTCATGCACTGATGTATTATGGATAAACAGCAGCACACAGCTGGCTCTGCTGTAGTTCATCTCAACTTTGACCCCCATTAAGGAAGCGGTAATCTCATACCGCTTCCTCTGCTGCAGTAGCCATGGTAACGGTTACCAGGGGCTGTGGACGGGAACTGACCAATGGGTGTGGAATCATCTAGCAGGGAGGATGGCTTTTATTGGCCACTCCAATTTAGTGCTATTGTCATCTTTGAAGGATGATTCAGTATTACATATAATAATGTATTATTGGTAAACATCACACGTGTGTGTGTGTGTGGTGTGTTTGTGTGTGTGTGTGTGTGTGTGTGTTAGATTATGAGTTGTAACGGGGGACCACCACACAGTGTGATCTAGAACAGGGATGGGCAACTTTGATGACAGAGAGGGCCACAAATATTTTGTCCTCACTACCAGAGGGCCACATTTTGACTGTGCACTTCCACCAGTAGGATACAGAAAAATTATACCTAAAAATTTAATGCAAAAGGACAGTATATATATATATATATATATATATATATATAATGTATATACACACACACACACACACATATATAAGTAATGCATTTTGTGTTTCATACCCAAATGCATTTAGTAATGCTTCTATTCATTAATGAACTTAACACAGAAACATTATATCCACATTCCTGAGTGATTAACCACATTTTCAGTACAACTCAAAAATCACCATTCAATAATAGAATGAAACTGAACACCAACATTATGTGCAACAACTGATATTCATGTTTAATGTTTTAGTGCATTTCTACTCCCATTCCATGAGATGTTTCAAATAAAGATGCACTATATATTTTTTCATATTCAAATACATTTAGTAATACTTCTATTCCATTAATGAACTTAACCTTGAAAAAAAAATCCACATTCCTGAGTGATAAACCACTTTTTCAATAGAAATCACCATTTGATGATGGCAAAAACAGAACTAAGTGCAACAACTAACATTCATGTTTGCATTATTCATGTTTGCAAGAGCCGAGCTGCGGAAGACGAATAAAAATATTTTTAAAAAAAGAAAAATTCACAGGAGAGGCAGTGATCAGCTCGGGGGTCCGCTGCACTTCAAATACGCACCGAGTCTATTTTTGATGGATGCTACGTCAATAAGCACACAGCAGATCGAACGGGCAGGAAGTCAGACACAGATAAGGGAGGGAGAATCCGGTTAATTTTCAAAATAAAAGTCCCTGTGCAGACTCACGATCATAAAGACAGACAGAAAAGACACCATTTAACCACGTAGTCTGCTTATCCATGCTAGAAGCACAAAGGGCAATAAAAGAGGACCTGATCAACTAAATCTGAGCAAGTAAACACGATCAGGTGGGCAAAACACTCCGCTGCTGTGGGGTTTGCAGCTGTGCAGAGGACGCAAAACCGCGGCGCACACACAACAGAGCAAAACTGCGGTGCACATGTGACATAACAAAACCATGTCTGGTGGTACTTGTGGCCTCTCCTGCTGCCGTACAATAGACTAATAGAGTGTCATTACAATTGGCAGCTGGTTCAGATGTAGTCAAACAGCCTGCTTGCTGTCGACATCTGTGGAACCAACAATGTATTGATATTTGGAAATTGACTCAAGGGCCACAGTGAACGAGGACGGGGCCGCATATGGCCCGCGGGCCGCCAGTTGCCCATGTCTGATCTAGACTATCATCCCCAGCAGGGTTCGAATTACACAATGGCTTTCGGGGGAGCCCTATTGCACCCCCCCACCCCACCCCCCCACTCCATGCGGGTGTTTTTTTGTTTTTTTTTACCTTGTTTCAGGTGTAGCTACAGCTCCATCAGCATCCTCACGTCCATGACCCTTTTTTTATTCCATTTAACTCTCCTCAAACACGTAAAGCGGGTGCAGAAAAAAATCCTCTGGTCCTGATTTCACTCTCCAAAATGTAAACAAGTTCGGAGTGGAGGCGTTAAGGCAAATTGACGCGCATCAAGATGCTCTCAGTGCGCGTTCTGCCGAGTCAGACGCCTTCAATGCGTTTTGGCCTCAATATTAACGTCATAATCTGATCTTTGTGATGTAAACTAATGTGGAGAGATCTTAAATCAAAATGAACTCACATTTGTTTTTACATGGGACAACTTTATGAAATGCCATAGAGAAACAGCTGTTCTGCTGCGTGCATCTCTCTCTCTCTCAGTCTCTCCTTACTGACTGTCCTTTCGGCTCATTGTCATTTCTCTTCTGTCTGTGGATTGTTAGAATCGGGAGAAAGTGGAATTCAGACCAAAAGTTCAATTTGCAACAACGAAAAGCAAACAGGAACTGAAGTAACATGTTAAGTCTATCAGTCAGCTCTCTGTGTCAGAACCACGGACAGCGCAGCGGTCATGGTGGCGCACACAACAGCGCACACAGTATCGTGTTAATTAGTGACAATACATAAAATGTGTGAATAAACACAAAACTTTGCCATATTTTCACTGTTATTATTTATTTCAGGACCATCATATATTAGAGCTCCCCCCAAATGTCCCAAATGAGGCTTTTGGGGGAGCTCATGTCCTTTTCAGGTGAGCCCAGCTCCCCCTAGCTCCCCCGTAATTCGAACTATGATCCCCAGTATAAAACCAGCATTATTATTTACAATCTTGTAGTATTCATTAAAAGCAGGATGTTTTGTTACCAGGTTAAGCATTTTTTTTTTTTTTGCTGCCTTTTATCCTTTAACTCCTGGGTGTCAAACATCGGGTCTGAAAGTTACTGTAAGGGGTGCCACTGAATTATTGTTTGATAATGTTTTGAAAGTTTTTAAGCTTTTAACTTGACTTAACTTAACAAAAATATATCTGAAAACACAGATTAAAGGAAAAATCTGTAATATATTTACTGTGATAAATCCTAAAACGACTGTGATGTGTCATCAGAGATCAGGGAAACACGTTAAGTTGAAATACTTCTGTTGACATGAACGCTACAGTCACAGTGTCCCCCTTTGAAATTTCCATTCTGAACCTGAATAACTGTGTTGTATGTCCGTTTCATATTAATTAGAGTTCAAATGAATGCAGAATTTTCACTGAATGAGTAAGTGTCTGTTTATGAGTTCTAAGAAATCGTTAATAATCTTGTAGATGGGTGTAGATGTTTAAAGCTGTTAAATTGAGCAAAATGTTAATGGAGTTTGGCAGCAGTGAGACAGACAGCTACTTAACTCATCATCCACAGTGTGTTATTTCAGAGCAGTGGGCTTTTGTTTTCAGGGCTTAACTTTACAGACAATTGACAGTTATAAACAGCTGATAAACTTACAGTAGAGGTTCCAACCTCGCTTGTTATTGTCAATTCATGAGGTTGCGTGCATCCTGCGCTCCTGCAGAGCTCCCGCAGAGCTCCTGCAGCCTGTCTGGGGACCATAGATCATATATTAAACAGGATTACAACATATTTTATGTACATTCTATGGCTCCAACTCACTATTTGGAGTTGGAGCCTACATGACTCAATTTTGCATGCGCAGTGTTGTCATATTGCTCCTTTGAGTTGAATTCAACATATTATTAGCAAAGATAAATCAGCCTATTCATTAAAAAAAACATTTAATTTACACATTGATAAAAGGCTACACAAGAATCTTTGTGAAATCATCTGAGCTAAATAACAAGAATAAGAAATCACTGTGCAGTACCTGTCCATAACAGAGAACTAACTGTGTATGATTGAAACATACTGGCCAATTAGTTGTATTATTATCCAAAGAGTACAAACTCTCTTGTGATCATTTTGTAACAAGCAAGAGACTCTGGCACACCCTCCGCCTCCACTGGCAAATGTGCAGAGGGTGAGGCTAACACAGCTAACATTAGCCATGCTTAGGGTTGCCAGGTCTGTGAGACAAAGACAAAGCCAAATGGCAGATCAAAACTGCCCCAGCAGCTAATAAAACTGGAGCTTGTGGGCAAAGATCATTAGGCACACTGTGTGTGTGTGTTTATGTATGTGGATGTGCGTAATTGGTATTCAAAATAGGTCTACCCAACCAGCAGCAACCTATTCAACCTATGGAACAAAACAAAAGTAGGCCAGCTTCCGCGGGAAAAACCTGGACCTGGCAACCTCGGCCATACTGCTGACCCAGCAGAGTGAACTTATTCCAGCTCTGCACACACTGTGTATTTTCCAGCCGAGTTTATTCAAACAAGGCAACTGTGTCCTCAACGGTGTCTAGAAAAAGAGAGAAGCAGCATCATTTTGTGCAATTCTATTATGCACAGATATGATAGCATGAACATTCTGTTCCAGACTGTTAGAATTTATTAGAAAATAACAGTCATTCATATCTTAGAACATTCCATTCTAAATTGGACCATCCCATTGCAGATTGTTCTATATTCATTAGCTGACAACTTGCAAATGACTTTCAATTGTTTTATTCCTGACATAGTGTGGAGTGCTCTGTTCTTCATCAGAATACAAAATGCCATCATAGAAGAGATCATTCTTTTTTTAGAGCATTGCATTTTAGAACAGAATCTAGATATGCTACACTATGTCATTCCAGATTACTGCATTACATTCTAAATGAGAACATTCTATTGTAGAACATTATATTCTAGAATGTTTCATGTTGGAATCTATCAGAAAATAATAGTCATTCTAGATTAGAACATTCTTTTCTTAATTAGAACATTCCATTGCAGAACATTTTATCTTAGATATGTCTCTTCTGGAATAGGTAGATATTTATTAGATTTCTGTATTCTAGAATAGAATCCTCTAGTAGAAAATAATAGTCAGTCTGACCTTATCTTAGCCCTGGGTTAAGTGCTGTATGCACATAATTCAGAAAGATGGACCGATCACTCCTTTTACAGACACAGGATGGCAAAAATTTATTAAATCAGTGTTTGAGTGGAAAGATTTAGGCACTGAAGAGTCTTATAGCTGAAGAGGCAGTGCAGAGATTTAACTTTAACAGCCAGGAACCTGCTGAATATGCTATACCAGCTAATGCTGGCTATCACAGGCACTGCTACATCCATTTTACTAATATAACAAAAATAAAACGAGCCCAAAAGAGAAGAGAAAAGGAAGCTTTAATTCAAAAGGAAAATGGAACAGAAGGTTGGTATCAAACATGCAGTGTGAAACTGTAAATGTGGATCTTGAACTTCAAATCTGAATCTTGAACGCTGAATCTGTGAACAAAGAAATTTGCCCATCTAGCTGCAGTGAACTCTGTTGAGATGAAAAGTGCAACTTAAATTAAGCTCCTCACTCATTCACATGACTTCTGAAGTCCAGTAAAGTGCTCAGTAACATTAAAAAACTACATTAATTAAAAACACGCAGTTGTTATTTCCATTTCATCTCAGATAAGGTACCAGATTTCTGAAATGAAAAGCAGGGACATTTCAAGTTCAGAGTACAGAAGTCATTAAATATTACCATTATGAAATAAAAAATAGGGGCAATTGCAGTTTCATGTATTTTGACAACTTTCAAAGAATGCAGTGGACCACCATGTCATTGTGGTCTACGGCTGTAAATGTTTTGTTTTTTTGTTATCTCGTCATTAAAAGGACATTTCTTTTCCTCCTGCCTCCTTTTACTCTTCTATCAGTAATCTTCCTCTCCTAAAACAGAGCCACATCATAATATACTGTAATAGCTATCACACGGTAATGTTCACAATTCACTATAATACAGCCACACCAACAACAGTAAATGTTACTGAAATAAGTCTTCAGTCCGCTCAAACTCTGACTTATTTCTTCTTTTGCCCTCATAAAATAGCTTCTGTCTTTTTTTCTGTCTGTCTTTAACAAGCACTACATACATGAATAAAGTATGTGTCTTCACATACAATAATTGTGATGTCACGACCCAGTGATGTAGGGGAATAAGAATGGTGCACAGCCTCAAACCAAGGTGAAGCCTGAATCTGTGGATGTCTTCTGCTTGTCTTTTAGTGCTAGAAGTAGCAACAGAGACAGAGGATGGTGAGGAAACTCCGGCAAAGACACACAAGTGACTTCCACACGTCTGAGAGAGCACCACACCCACAATGTTGATTTGCAAACATGAAAAATACAGATATGAAGTACACAGCCGGAAGAGAATAAAAGAAAAACTTTCTCGGTGTGAAACACTCACTGCAGGGAAGTTACTTCTTGCTGCTGAAGAAAGACAGGATGAGAGTCTGCTTCTACACGTTCGTGACAGGGACCTAGTAGCTAGTGAGGCACAATACCGCTTCTCCTGTTTCAGAGACTACACACGGTACCTGTCAAAAAAGAAAAGTGAGAACACAGAAAGCAACTTGTATGAGAATGGGTACAAGCATTTCTGTAAAACAGTGATCGAGGAGAAGCTTGTAAAAAAATGGGAGGTGCTTTGACTCTCAAAGCTGAATATGCTTTTTAAGAATGTTGTTCTGGAAAGGGAGGGAGTTAACATTCCAGCATACCAGGCTCACTTACTCAAGGCAAGACTTCAAAAGTCACAACCTTTCTTGAGATTTCAAAAGGCATCTACAACATATCTTGTGTATGTTGATGATCTGACAGCTGAGGAGATCATTCATGAAGTTGCCACTTCCTCCTCTTCCTCCTCATCTGCAGACAGTGAAGGAGAAACATCACTGATGACTCAAAGACAGCCTGATAATGCCACCATCACGACAGATAGGTCTCGTCTTTTATATCATGCAGCGGTCACCCTGAGAGACATCATCTGTAAGACATCAAAAACATCACCAAAGCTCCCATGGCCTCCAAGAGCAACTGACCTTACACTGGATAATGCCCTGGACTTCGTACCTCACCAACTTTTTAACTTTGTTGCATGGACATCTGGCATTTCAACACAACCATCAGACAATGAACGTGTTGAGGTTACTTTAGAGGACAGCAGAAAGATAGTGTCAACTTGCCAGGATCTCATAACCTTGGCGACCAAAGGACAGTGGCTCATGCCAAAACAGTGCTCTCTTGCAATGGCAGTTTGGCATATGACAGGCTCAGCACAGCTCATAGGGTTGTTGAATGGTCTTGGCCACTGCTCATCTAACTCCCAGGTTCTTGAGCATGATACAGCCCTTGCTCACCTACAAGTGGAGAGAGGAGATATATACACCCCAGAAAACATCAGGGTTGAATTACCTGCCACACTTGTCTGGGATAATAATGACTTTGGAGAGGAGACACTTTCGGGTAAAGGAACAATGCACACCAATGGAATAATTATTCAGCAGACCATGGCTAGTGAGTCAGCATCTTTACCCTCCACATCATCCAGACAAAGAACAAGAGCGCGGTCTGTTCATCCTCCTCCACTAAATCTTTCAACCTACACAAGAGGAAGGAGGTCTGGTCCACAGAATGTAGTGCTCAAGGTAGATCTCCAGCAGGACAAATACAGAGATGCCCAAACCACTGGAAGGAGAACTGATGCTGCATTCTTCCTAATGAAAGTACACGAGGCCGAGGGGAAAGTCATTCCTGGATGGACAGGTTTTAACATAATGTTAAAGCAGGACACAATCCTACCCTCTACAAATGTAGGCTACCTACCTATCATCGATGCTAGCCCAACAGATCTCAACACTGTCCAGACCATCCTGAGCCACTCCACTGCTATTGCTGACAATCTAAAACAAAAAGAAATAGTGATCAAGCCATATATGCTAAGGCCCAGGAAATATGTTGGCAGACAAGCACTTTCTCAGAGAGACTTTTAATAAGAATGGGAGAGTTTCACACAGCTATGGCATATCTTTCCTGTATTGGGAAGCTTTTTGCTGATGCAGGCTTACAGGATGTCTGATTTGAATCTGAACTTGTGGCTGCAGGTTCTATTGATGGAGTTATCTCAGGCCATCACTGCAACAGGAGCATACGGGCACACAAGCTCCTGATGGAAGCACTGCAGAGATTGCGCTGGCAGGCATACCTGGGCACTCTCACACAAGAGGACCATGCAGCAGCTTTAAAAGTTGCAACGGATTTGCGAAAGACCTTTCCAAGTGGAGAGTTCAATGTCATGCATTGATGTATTTTTGCTTTTGCTGAAAAGCTACGAAGTTTTTGTGGAAAAAAACAACTCACAGACCTTCACATTTTGGAGCACATACATTGAAATGGTGGAAAACTTGCTTCTCTTCATCAGGGCAACCCGAGAGGGAAACTGGGCTCTCCATTTGTCAACTCTGCAGTGTATGCTGCCATGTTTTTTTGCATGTGATAAAGTCAGTTATGCCAGATATCTCACAGTGTATTGGGTTGAGATGACCACTCTGGAAGACACACATCCTTCAGCACACCAGCAGCTTCTTTCAGGTGACTTTGTGGCACAAAGGCATCAAGAACATGGTTTTGCCGGCACTGCATGTGATCAAGTCATTGAACAAACAGCCAATCGCGATTCAAAGACAAAGGGAGGCATCAGTGGGTTCTCTCTAAACAAGGGTGCAGTTCACAGATGGACCTTTAACACAACATGAGCGGGCAGCCATCACACTTGAATGTAAATCCATGGCTGGACAGTGCCCAGTATTGCATCTAAACTCTGAGCTGGACACCACGAGACTGCAGAGAGATGAGGCTGATGTGTTGAATATTATCGCCACTATCCAAAATATGGTCAATCCCTTCGACCCTTCACTGAATGGACAGTCTCTTTATCAAATCTCCTCTGGTCAACAGGCACCTGATAATGTTGCTGAGGACTTACTGGGGGCAAAACAAAGTGGTGTATAGGCTCTCACAGAAGGATTGTCAAGGCAGAGGCATCATTCCACGACCCGATCAAGAAAATGAAAATCAAAACATTCAAAGACACTGGCCACAGTACAGTGACAAAAGTCAGAGGAAAAGAAATCACTTTGACATCTCACCGCAACTTGTTGCCAGGCTAATTGTTGTGGGCAATGTTAGACAAATTAACATAGATGAAATGCTCACTTACAGTTTGGGTCCTTTGCCACAGTCACTGGCCAACTTTGATGGCTCTCTGGTAAAAACCAACAAAGCCAAGCTGATGCACATCTTGGAGGAGGAGATCAGACCACCTGCATCAGAGAAGAACATTCCAGATGGTTCAGTTTGGATTTGGGATGCTATGGCACTAGTGCAACAGCTAAAGCCACAACCAACATTTGGCCTATATGCTGACCATGTACTGAGGACATTAGTTAACTCAGCTAAAGGAACCAAGTCCACAGAGCTTCATTTTGTATGCGAACATACAGAATCCAAAGCATCAAAAATGCTGAGCGAAGTAGGAGGGCAGAAGAGGGTTGTCAAAAAATCAAAATATATGGAGATGACCAAAAAACATCAAAGCAGTGGAGAAAATTCCTGGCATGTGGACAAAATAAAGAAAACTTGCTGGAGTACTTCTTCCAACACTGGAGCACATCTGCAAAAAACATAATTGAAAATGTAAGAATCATTGTTGGGCACGGAGAAAAATTTCACTCAATTAAAATGAATGAGAACTACACTGACCTTGAAGTAACGGAGATTTGAGATCTTGAGACAGCTCAAGAGGATGCAAACACCAGACTTATGCTGCATGCAGTTGGTGCAGCAAAATACAACAGTGACCTGGTGATCAAGAGCCGGACACTGATGTCTTTGTGTTGGCACTTGCATTCTGCAGCCACATTGATGGTCACCTGTACTTCCACACAGCCAAAGAGAGAAACCCACACATTGTTGACATTAACAGCCCTCATGCCCATCTTGGCAAAAAAAAAAAAAAAAAAAAAAAGAATCCCTTGTTGGTCTGCATGCCTTCTCTGGTTGCGACATTGTGAGTGCTCTGCATGGGGTGGGGAAAGCAAAGGCATACAAGAAACTAAATTCTAAAGCTGAATATGTCAATCTATTTAGAGAATTAGGCACTAGCTTCTCCCCATCACCAGAACTCCTTCAGGCAGTGGAAGTATTTACATGTGATCTATATGATTAAAAGGACTGCCAGGACGTTAACATTGCAAGGGCTAAACTTTTCAAAACTGGAAAGTGCTCTGAGAGACAACTACCTCCAAACAAAGACTCCTTGTACCAACACATCAAGCGGGCAGACTTTCAGGCAGCAATACACAGGAGGAGCCTTGAGTGTAGGCCAGACATTCCTCCTCCCATAAGTCATGGCTGGAAGATGGCAGGAGATTTTTACGAGGTGGAATGGACGACACTCCCCCCAGCACCAGAGGCGATACTGGAGCTTGTACATTGTGCCTGTAAAAAAAACAACTGTGTTAAGGGCAGGTGCACATGTAAACTGTATGAGCTGCCATGTACAAACCTGTGTCAATGCAGGTAATTGTGATAATGGGCCTTTTGACGAAGACTAGGCCCAAATGGCTTCATCCTTTGAGTAGGTAGTGGTGTGTGTGATGACTCCTGCGGGATGGGAAAAAAAATGATATAGCTTTCTATATAATGTATATGTTATGCTTTGTTTCTTTGTTACAAATTCTCTAATGCTACATATGTGATTTACAATCAGTTCAAGCACTTTTCAAAAAACGTACTTTTTTTCGTTTAGCTGTTAGCTCTCTTCTGCTGTTTCCATGGAGGTTATGTGAGGAAACAATGATTAAATGACAACATTGTTTACACATCATCATAGCGTGTTTGCTTGGTTTATGAGACTCAGTGATTTTGGTCAGCAGATACTCTAATAAACATGCAACAATCCCGGTTATTTCTACCACAAGGACTTAAGAGACCTAACGTAGCCCAATGAGAAATACTGTAAGATGCAAGCCTCTTCAACTTCACTTTACCCGTAAAGTGCGTGAAGCTGCTAGCAAGCGCTTTTTGCAAAAGCTAACGCTAACGTTACTTTTACACTTGCAAAACGTCACCATTCGTTTGAACTCAATATTGTACAAAACAAATAAGTTGCAAACATTTTTAAAATAATTTAATAATGTTACTTACTTGTCTCCATCGTGTCCATCTGCCGATTCCTCCATTGAACAGCTGTGCTCAGTGTAGCTAAATCCGTCAATATCTTAGCGTTCTATTGGTCAAACTGTTATAGTAGACTGCAGCGTTTGCCTGCAAATTAAACAAACTTTAAATTATAATTGTGGAAAAATGTGTGAGAATATACAGTGGCAACAACCCGAATCTGATGAAGAATAAAATAATCTTCACAATTTTACAAATCCAGGTTATCCCTGCACAGGGATCATTACTTTGTGAAACTAACGCAGATACGCGGCTTCGGCCCACCGCCTAATGCCTCTGCCACTGTTCCTGGTAACATGCAGACTACTGACTGGTCAGACCAGCGTTTCGTTATGAGTGTGTAACTTTAGCAAGCATCACACAAGGACGGGGGCAAGACTAATTACTGGTGTCGGAGTTATAGTGAATGCGCCCTGAACCGAGGTAAAGGTGAGCGGTGAAGTTGTCATTCTGTCAGAATGTGTACTGAGACCGCGCTGTACATTTACACTTTAGGTTTGAATCTTGTCAGTGAATAAAGGCAGCAGCTTCTCATGACTGAAGTGGAGCTGTGGGAATATGACGATCAGCTCCGCCTACATTGTGGGAGTATTAGTCACAGTGGAGTTGGTGTGTACTGCCTAGCACCATGTACCCGAGTAAAACGTCAGGAGGGTATGAAGGTATGAAAAAATGGATACTGCTCAAGCCTATTGAGTATCCTGCTCTTTTGCTTTGTCTGTTAAAGCACGTGTAAAAATCTGTTTTTTAAGGTGCTATATAAATAATAATGATATAGAGATAAACCGATTTCAATTTTCTTGGCTGATTTCGATTTCTGATTTTTTAAAGGGTCTGACCTACTGATTCCAATTTTGGCCGATTCCGATTTTCAGTCTGTCTAAGAACTATAATTGACAGCATTCACAAACATTTTTGCAACTTTTCTTGTAAAAATTACATTAGATGCTCATGATAAAACACTGACTATTAAATATTTATTCAATATTCATAATTATTCACTCAATACTATTTTACATTTTCTCCAAAGTCCTCCAGGCTACAGCCAGGCCTTATTATAGTTTTTATATTAAGATTATGAATAGGGGGAATGCGATCTCGCGGGATTTCATGGGACGCGATTTCATGTGATCTCCTGTGGAAGCAGATGTAAACAAACTGGAGACTGATTCGGTGCAAAAGTCTGCTGCAGTAAAACTCTACAGTGAGAAAAACAGATGCAGAAGTTAAACGAGTCTGGATGAGAAAATGTTTGAGGAGACGCATCAACACAGGTTGTTTATTCTTCAGAACAGGAGGTGAGATTTTAACTGTCAGTCTGTGAACAGCAGTCTGCTGCTGGCTAACATTAGCATGAAGAGCTACAAAGTTTACGGCTGTTTTGTGACACTGTCAGCTGCTCTGTCTCCTTATAGACTGTCTGTCTTCTCTTTATCCTGTTCTTGGAATCTGTCGCTGATACCAACTTCATGCAAGCATGTGTCTGAGTGTGTGTAGCTGTGATCAGTGCTGTGGTGGGTGTGATATCACGGCCAGTGTGTGCTGGGTGCATGACGTGACCATCATGCAGAACACGTGTGTGACAATGACGGGCACAGAATCGGATATGTGGCACTGACCGGCCGGTCACCGGTCAGGGCCGGTCACGCGAACACCGGCCGTTTCCGGTCTCTGGCCGGTCGATCTGTGCATCCCATTAATAATATTAATAATTATTATGTCTAGAACAGTACTCCTCCTGTCAAAACTACACATCAAAGTGAGAGCTCTCTATAGACCTACAGTATATACTGATGCTGCCATCTCCTGTGTGACAAAAATGATTTTTATCAGCTCATTTAAAAAAAACAACTCTTCTATTTGTCATGCTGCACAGCAGCACTTTATAACCCAGCATTTCCTCCCAGCTCTCTGTGATTGTTTTCAAACTAGATTTTGAGCTGAGCTGAATTGTCAGTGTGTGTGTGTGTTAGGAGGTAATTTGGGGATTTTAGGTGCTATTAGGTATCAGTGAGTGCATCTCTAAACTGGTATCAGTGAGTGCATCTCTAAACTGGTATGGCTTTCTTTCCTCCTGTAGGGATTGTCATTGAGCAGATGCTGTCAGCAGTGCTGCCTCTCTGCTGACTGCTCTCACACAGCAACTTTATTGAAGCATGACACTACAGTCTGTTCATGATCGCTCTGGTTATCTTTAGGCATCTCTGTAACCAACACTTTTAAATGATTCACTGTGTAGACCAGTCATTCCCAAACACTGGGTCGTGACCCTCAGGTGGGTCACAGGAGATTTGATGTGGGTCACCAAATAAACAAAAGACTATGGAAAAAATTCTGCAAAATTTGAGATTTATACCTTCAGCACAGCCTTAATAAAAGATTTAAAATGTGAATATTGTTTTATTTGTTTAATTTAGCCTGAATGCACTTATTTTGTCTCAATCATGAAGCAGTTTAAATGTCCTGCACTGTAAAAACAAAAAATTCAAAATTTCAGGGGACCTTACTTCAGTATTTGAGTTTGAGCACAACTCAAACTCTTAGGTTTTTGAAAAGTTTCACCAAGTACTGATCTTTTGTTGAGATAATTTATTTTCTAGATAAAATTGAATCTTTGAGTTTTAGAATCCCACAAATAATGATAATATAAGATGACATGGAAATAGCAGTAAAAATGGAACTTTCATTCATGCACAAACTCTCCCAAGATTTATTGATAAGGTCTGTTGTGAATTGCAATTATAATGTTCCTTCAATGTTTTATTTTTATGTATTTCTGTGCTCTTGTAAAGCACTTTGAATTGCCTTGTGTCTGTCTGGTGCTATAGAAATAAACTTGCCCTGCCTTCAGGTTTATATAAGTAGAGAAGGATTTCTGGCACAACTTCAACTGCTTCCAAGGTGCATGGATAAATAAAAACCCCGAAGACTGTCTCACATCAAAATGTGTCATAGCTACATTGGTGCACAGCACACAATGTATTTGTTTTACAATAAGGGCTCCATTGTCCTATTCATTTCTGTAGGTCAGAGTCAGTGTCACATGACTGTTTCTTTATTTAATGTGTATTTGTAAAGGGACAAGTGTGTAACATAACAATGCCACACATCTAAACATTTGTGTCTTAAGGTAATTTGCAATGCCTGTCTCTATTTGGGCCTTTAAAATACAAAAGACTCAGCAACAAATACACAAGAGACAGTGCAAAATACAAACAACAAGATTAATACAGACAGAACAATACAAGACACAATCTACAATACATAAGAAGCAGCAGATTATAGAATAAGAAGCAGCAGATTATTCATGACTACATGACTGATTCCTCTTCAAAAACTGTTTCAGTTTGAGTTTGAGAAAACAGGGTTGCAGCCAATGGTAGTGAATGGAGACCACGGATAAAATGTAAAAAAAGAACACACGAGCAGGATGGAGACATTTTGTGTTTGTTTTGTGTTCTTTTTTTTTACATTTACATTTGGTCTCCATTCACTGCCATTGGCTGCAACCCTGTTTTCTGCTGAAACTCCAGGATTGTCGTCATCACATCAGCATAGGGGTGAGTACATATTGAGTGGACTATCATCTAGGTGGAATATCGCTTTAACATGCTTCTCAGACTTTGGATGGGAATCTAATATGAGGCCGAGGTATTTTACCTCTGAGACCTGTTCAATATGTTGGCCATTAATATTAATAATAACAGATTTAACTCATTAGTTTCTCTTGATGACTGAGACCTGGAAGAAAAGCAAACTGACACTGTTTTCTTAACATTCTTTTTGTGAAAAAATAACTGAAATTCCTTGTGGAAAATGCAATATTTTGAGATAGTTTCTGCATTAAAATGTGTTCTAGGAAGAAACAGGCCTTTTGTTTTCATAATCTTTGTTCAGTGAATATGATCTTTAGTTATGATGATGATTCTTTCAGGGTTTGAAAATGCAATGTTTTCTAGCATTGCTATGGAAAACAAACAAAAGGGTGGACATTATTTAAATTCTCAGATAATTTCTGCATTATTATTATTTTTATAATTTTGGTTCAGTGAATGTATATGATCTTTAGTTTGTTAATAGTGGTGGATTCTTTCAGGTGTGGCCATAGTCAGAGGGCCAAATCAGACTGGTGCTTCAGATATGACTGCTAGTCCGTCTGTGATTGGTGGTGTCAAAAAGAAGTCTTCTAATGTTTCTCCTCCCATTCCGAGTTCTTCAGACAATTCTCCACGTTGCTCGCTTGTGCTGTGACCATTATTTTTGTGGTTTGGATCCACATCTGAGGTTCTTTCTGTGTGCTGTCAGCCTCAGCAAATTGTTTCATGTCCTGTTGGTTGGCCTGTTGCACCTCCAGGACACTGAAATGCTCCAGCAATCAAGGATCAACATTTAATTAAAGAAAGAAAGTAAGAAGAAACAGAAACAAACACATTTTTTGGTGAGCTCATGTAATTTTTACATATTGTTGGGAAAAAAAGCTCTAGGTTTGTTTTTATTTTAACTACCAGGGGTAGAGGTAACTAATAACAAATAGTCAAGTCACTGTAATTAAGTAGTTTTTTTTTAGGTACTTGTACTTATAAATAGATTTTCAAGTCTGTACTTTTCATCATCCAATATCATGTAATCTACTTAGTTACTTTTAAAATCATAATTGAGTACTGAGTCCAAGTTGAATTAATATCCAAACCTTTCATCTGCATTTTTGTAACCAATAAGGTGATCTGATTAAAACCAGGATTTATGAACTGTGATGTCATGAAAGGTTGTGTCATAGAAGGGAGATACATCGTGGCTGCAGCAAGGACAACCCATAATGACATCTATTAAAGGACTACAAAACCCACAGTCAGGAGGGCAGTCAGGACAAGGGTTACTGGCCAGCTCAACCAAATGAGCTGATTAGACCCCCAGTGAGGGTGCAGAGACTGCAGCGAGCAGTGTGTGTGTTAGAGATGCACCGATTCCAATTTTCTTGGCCGATTCCGATTTTCGATTTTTTTTAAGGATCTGACCTGCCGATTCCGATTTTCAGTCTTTCCAAGAAATATAATTGACAGCATTCACAAACATTTTTGCAACTTTTCTTGTAAAACTAAATTGGATGTTCATAATAAAACACTGTGTTATGGTTTGGACATTTTCGTGGTCATTTCCTGTTTTATTTTGTAGTATTGGTTTCCCTTGTGTGTCCTTGTTGCTTTTACTTCCTGTCTTTGTCCTTTTCCCGCCCTTGGTTGATTACTGATTTGGTTCACCTGTTGTTGTCCACCCACCTGTGTTTGATTACCTCCCTGTCTATTTAGTCCCTGTGTTTCTCTTTGTCTTTGTCAGTTCGTCGCGTTGATTTGGTGTTTGAGTTCTCGTGTGTTCTCCAGTGTGTTCTCCCGTGTGTTCTCCCGTGTGTTCTCCCGTGTTTTTGGTTTTCTCCCTTTTTGGATGGTTTTTGTTTCACCAGTGTTTGTTGGATGTGTTTTCCCCTTTTTGGATTTTGGACTTTTGCCTGGCTTTGTTTTCTTTTGGATCCCTTCGTTCATGTAAGCCGGTGTTTTTTGTTACCTTTGTTTGTTACATTAAATTATCATTTGAACTTGCACCAGTGCTCCCGTCTGCATTTCTGGGTCCACCACCTCCAGAGTTATTCGTTGTCTTTGCACCAAACGTAACACACTGACCATTAAATAACTTATATATTTTCTCCAAAAGTGCTCCAGATTACAGCCAGGCCTTATTATAAGATTAAATAAATATTATGCACAAGAAGAAACGCGATCTTGCGATCTTCGTAAACAAACTGGAGACTGCAACAGTTTGCTGTAGTAAAACTTTGCAGTGAGAAAAACAGAAGAATAAGTTTAACAAGTCTGGATGAGAAAATGTTTGAGGAGACACATCAACACAGGTTGATTATTCTTCAGAACAGGAGGTGAGATTTTAACTGTCAGTGTGTGAACAGCAGTCTGCTGCTGGCTAACATTAGCATGAAGAGCTACAAAATTTACGGCTGTTTGGCGACACCGTCAGCTGTTCTGTCTCGTTGTAGACTGTCTGTCTTCTCTTTATCCTGTTCTTGGAGTCTGTCGCTAACACTGACTTCATGCGAGCATGTGTCTGAGTGTGTGCTGCTATGATCAGCACTGTGGTGGGTGTGACATCATGGCCAGTGTGTGTTACGCGCATGACGTGACCATCGTGCAGAGTATGTATGTGAATATGACGGGCACAGAATCGGATATGTGGCACTGACCGGCAGTCACCGGTCAGTGCCGGTCACGCTGAAAACCAGCCGGTTCCGGTGTCTGGCCGGTCGATCGGTGCATCCCTAAGAAGACTGTGAACTTCAGTTTTGGTTTTGTTTATCTTCTGAGAATAAATTGTTCTGTTATGAAAAGACTCAATACTCTGAATTTAAGTTGGAAAGCAAAGCTTGGCTGTCCAAGAGAAAAGCTCCTGATCTCTCTAAACATCACACGAAAAACTAAACACTGCAGCAGCACAGCTTTGGAGTAAGGATGTGAATGATTAATCATTAATCGATTAATCGGCATCAGGATTTAACCAATCTAAACTGTATCCATGAATATTTAATCAGTAGTCTAGACATGGCAGTAACTGTGCCTCATTCATCACTGTTTTGTCTGGTGGAGCTGTTTGTTGAACCAGGAAACTAAAACTGAGAGTGAGACAGAAATGACAAAACAAAACAGAAAAAAAAAAAAAAAAAAAAAAAAAAAAAAAAGAAAATGTTTTTAAGAAAAAAAAATGGATTGTGAAGTTGGGAGTCATTCAGACTGAAGATTTGGAGAAACAAAAACCTCTTTAATTGAAGGTCTGCTATTGATAATGAATTAAACATCAGTGGTTAAAAAGTACTACAGTAATACTCTGAGTAGTTTTTGAGATGAGTACTTAAGTATTTTTCTAACACAAGTACTTTTACTTGTCACTTAGTAATATTTTAGTAATGTACAGATTTTCAGTTCTCTCTCCACCACTGTCATAAAGTCTAATAACCTCTGTGTCTCCTGTGTGTTCATGTCTCCTTCAGATCAGTAAGCAGCAGCTGCAGACAGTCAAAGAACGTTTCCAGGCGTTCCTCAGTGGAGACACTCAGATCGTGGCTGATGAGGCTTTCATCAACGCTGTCCAGAGCTACTATGATGTGAGTCTACTGTCTGTTTCATGCACATTTCACCAAATTTCTCACCATACTCACTCACCATATTTCAAATTATATCACTCATCTCTGACAATTGGGACAAAATCGTGTTTTGAGGGGTTTTGTTGCTGGGAAAATACATTTTAAAAGATTCAACTTTTGTTGTTACATTTTTCATTCCACAGCAGAGTCGTAGTGAGCAGCCATTTTATTTTTAAGTGTCTCAGAGTCTCTTAATGTTAATCAAAATACACATTTTTAAATCATAATTCTTATTTAGATTTGATTTAGAAGGACTACAGAGTTGACATGTTATGGTAGAGACACATCTGATAGAAATATTTAATAAATTTGTCTAAGAATAGAAAGTTTATCAGTGTTTGAGCAGTATTCCCACTTTTTTAAACCATGAAGTGAGACAGGGGTCTTTAGGGTGTAGCTGACCCTTTTAATGCCTGATTAGATCATGTTTTTGTGAAAATCTGACAGAGTTGATGGAAATCTGGAACACAACTTTAAAGGGCCAACATTTTCATTAAAAAATATATATGTTATTATATTTCATAAAGAATAAATTTTCATAAAAATGGAATGAGAGTATTGGTATTAATAAGTTAATAAATAAGTTTTTGTCCCAATTTTCTAGAATGGGTGATATTTAATATAATTAAATCTCTCATATGAATCATTTTGATTAATTGCATATATATTTACATGTGTATTATTTACTGCTGTGTTTTAAGCCACTAGCCCTGCCTTTTGTAGCTTTGACCTGACCTTCCTGTTGATTAAAAAAAATCATTTTCTCTGTAGAATCTATAAGATATTATTTGTTAATTTCATATGATTATTCATAAATAGCAAAGTCTGCAACCTTAATGTCCTCTGAGATGTCTGAAACCTTTTTCTGGATATTAAGCTCCCCTGGTGAGTCCTCCTCTTGTTTAAAATGAATCTGTCCAAGCAGGAAAACTAATAATGGGGTGAAAGTATCCAAACCTCAGTGGAGATAACTTGTCTTGGCTCTGATAAATGATGCAGAGCGTGCACCGAGCTCCTCAGGGCGGTCTTAATAATGTGCTCCCAGACGGCGGGATTCAGTGGGCCTGATCCAGCTGGAGGAGGAGAGGGAAATAAAATGTGATGGAAGAAGAGCCACAGTTCTTTTCTGCATCTCACAGTTATAAAGAGGCTGGACTGTAATGTTCATTTACAACTTGACATTTAACAGAAAGTGTCTGGAGTGAGTCACAGCCAGGTGAATAAACTTCAGTTCTTTGGTTTTCCACATTAGAATAAGCTAGTAACAAGTCAAAGATCAAGTCCTTTGTGCTGTTTTATTACTGTGAACACAGAATAATTGTATTTTGTATATTAAACCAAACCGCGAGGCATTTATAATCACTTTATGAACTTTATGTCAATCAGCCAATAGGCAAAAAGTTGACCCCATTGACACACTCTGAATAAAAGCCCCGTTATTTGCAAAATGAAGAATAAATGCATAAAGAAAATACAGAAATAAATAACTCTGGGGAACAAATAGTTTAAAAATGCAAAAGGAAAATACAGAAACAAATAAATAAATTGAAAACTGAATAAATTACAAAATAAAATGGAAAATTAGATGGGAAATTGAATAATTAGTGGAATTAACACAAAGTAAATAAATAAAGAAGCAAAGTAAAGAGACAGCTCATCCCTGCTTTGTAGTGCTGTTTATCCATCTAGATCAGTGTTTCCCAAACTTTTTTCTGGGGAGTGATGAACCATCATGACCCAATCCACTACAGACCTTACTAATACATCTTGTTAAGATGTCTGTCTTTCTGTTTTCACACGTTTTTCACATTTTTCAATTAACAAGATTGTGACTGGATCAGTTAATCAGTTTTCATTATTTTCTGACATTTTATGGACAAAACAGTTAATCGATTAGTTGAAAAATTATTTGCCAGATCAGTATTTCTCACCAACAAGTGATCGATTGATCATGAATATGATGGACAGATTGATTGGCAATAAATATTTGCAGCCCTAATCTTGATGCATGTTATTGCAAACATATAACAATGTTAAATACTTTATGACTGAGAAATAAATGCATTTAGGCTGAGTTAACAGGACAGCTCATTGGTTTTATTTGCTCTCATCAGGAAAACCATATAGAACATTTTAGACTACTGAATTATAAGAACAGAATTAAGTTAATACTACATTTCTTCCATTGTGTTTTTATTTATGCATTTGGTGACCCCAAAAAATCTCCTGAGACTCACCTGTGGGTCCCGACCCAGTGATCTAGATAGTTCTGGTGTTAGTTGCAGAGTTTTGGAGATATCAGCTGTAGAAATATCTGCCTTCTCTCCAGTGTAATGGGACTAAATGGGACCTGGCTTGTGGTGCTCAAAGCACCAAAAAATACATAAGAAAAATTCAAAAGCAGTTTCTCTTTCCAAAAATCACGACCCTGTTACTCAGAATGCAGAAACAATTTCATCTGAGAACTATTTTCTTTCTAGTAGAAAAGAAAGTAGTTCTGGTAGATTCTAAAGTAGGTCCAATAGATTCTACTGCAGAAAGAAAGTAGTTCCCACATGAAACTGCTCACTACAAGGTGTGTGAATTATCTTGAGTAACCAGGTCATGATTTTTGGAAAAACACACTGGTTTTGAATTTTTCAAATGTATTTTTCGGAGTGCCATTTTGCCTACATTTTAATATTATTTTAGTGCATATAAAAGCATATCAATCTGTTTATTTAGACATTTATTTTTGATTGTGGCCGTTTCAGTCTTCCATATGATGCAAACATGGTGTCTGGTGCCAAAGTCTGGCACGCTCACCCGACCACCTCCTTATGAGATTTATCCAGGACAAGAATGCAGCACTTAATGGAATGTAAAAAAAAAAAGTTGCTCGGGAATATAATGCATGCAGACGTTACCAGAAAGAAAAAACATTTAGTATTAATGTGATTTCCAGGAGACAGGCTTGTTAAGAGAGACAAATTTATGGTTATTTTTAAGACCATTGTTTGTGATGTTGTTGAATTGTGAATGTTGTTCAGTACTTTCAGGTCTTTCTAATATTTAGTCTGATAGAAATGGGGAACACAGACAGGTGTGTCTGTTATTTAGCCTACCCTCATTGATTTGAAAGGGCAGACAAAATAATAAAAACACCTGCTACTATAATGAAATACAGTTCAACAGTTGCACAAACTACATCCATCAATGTGACCACACAGTTAAATCAACATCTCTCTAAAACAGTTTTAACAAAAGCTGAACATTAGAACCTTTGTGAGGGGAGGATTAGTTGCAGGACTCTTCAATTAGACTGCATTAATAGCAACAGATAACTAAATAGAATTATAGCTGCTGTGCAGCAATGGTCAGGGCCGGGCAATTTTAGGCAAAATTAGGCAATTCTGAGCAACAAGCAGAGTGTAGGAAGATGAAAGAAAGGTGGCATTCTAATGTGCATTTTACATCACATGACATGTGATCCGTGGACTACAAGTAAGCAGCATAGTTTTATTGTCACTGTTACTTTTGTATAAGTTATAATACCCGAAATCTCAATGCAGAGTTGCAGTGAAAAGACAGGACAGATGCTGCTGTGTGCAGCATCTGTGCAAACAGCGACCGATTTAAAATCCGTCACATCGTCTTGAGTGAAATCCAGACTATGACTTTTTTCACTGATGTAACTATGCTGTCGTCAAAGAAACGGATCATAAGACTGTGATAATTATTGAAACTCTGGTGATATCAGCTGTCTTTAATGTCCTCACTAAGAAAAAAGCAATGGAAAAATTATTTCTTTGCATTTTTTATTTCCTTGGGGTAATTATAACAACAATCAAAAAATTTTTTTTCAATAGACCCCACAGTTTTTAAAATACAGGCCTCGACCAAACAGTTAAGATGTCACTTCATGGTAAATGACAATACAAATTCCAAAAAAGTAGAAAAAGTCAAATAAAATGCTAACTTATGGAAAGAATAAACTACAAAACAGTTTTGTTTTTGTTTTTTTTCACCCAAACATTTATGAAAACATCTCAAAAACGGTCATAAAAATGGAATTCTTTATCAAATATTTCAAGGAATAACATTAAATATATGATATTAACAACATTGAATGTTCATATGTATTTTTTTATATAAAAAAAATTAAATTATTATCTTAGAATCACTACTTTTACCATAAAGTGACAAATCAACCATTTGGTAATGAACGTTTTTGGACAGAAAAAAATCGTACTTATGAAATTATTTTAGCATATATATGATGAAATAACATTAATTACACCCGGCGCAATGCAGTTGCGCCGCCAGCGCAAGTGACTTTGCTATCTTACACCCAGCACAAGTGCCGTTTTTGCCATGTCTGCAAGATAGCAAATTTACTTGCGCGGGGTCTGATCCGCCGTGGGCGGGAGGTCTAAACATGAAGGCAAAACGAAGGTGTGGCGCGTTTGCTATCTTGTGCTCGGCGCATTGGAGTAAAAAGCACTTGGGCCTTAGAGCCCTGTCTTTCGCCGGTCTGAAGCGCAATGGATTTAATTTATTCAAGGTGTGTCCAAATCCTCCTTTGCCGTCTCCTCCCAGGGGTGCGAGTGATAGTTTGCCCTGCCCCGCCCACTGCACCACCAGCGCAAAGCTGCATACACCTATCAGGTGTGCCCAAGTGCCCTCATTAATTCACCGGCGAGTTTAGGCTGAACATGCAATAAACCAATCAGAAAGTCAGCTCTCATCACGTGTAAGAGGTAGATCATAAGTGTTTCATCCTTGTTTTTCTGGATCACAACAAACAGGCAGACACAAACAGCTGTCATGCTCACTCATCTGATAAAGATGATCTGACAGCTGTGATCCCGTGCACACTTTACAGGTCTGTTTAGACTTATTAGGCTTTATAATTATAAATAATTTCTTTTTCCTTATTAGAGAGTTTATCTTACAAGACACACTCGCACATGGCTGTTTAACACTTATGAAAGGTGTTCTGTGATTGTGGAAACGTGTGTGGCGCCTCAGCCAAATGCGAGACACACGCACGCCTTTAACTTCAATATTTACACTTTATTGCTGATAGAAAATATGTTTAAATGACACTTTACTAATCCACACTCTAAAATCAAGGTGTTTTGTAATTGTGAAGACGTGTGTGTGTGTCGGCCAAACACGCTGGGTGCTTTAGACCAGCTTTTAGCTGGTCTAAAGCGCAATGCGCAATTACTCCAATGCGCCGAGCACAAGATAGCAAACGCGCCGGGCCACGCCTTCGTTTTGCCTTCATGTTTAGACCTCCCGCCCATGGCGGAACAGACTAGGCGCAAGTGCATTTGCTATCTTGCAGACATGGCAAAAACGGCACTTGCGCTGGTGTAAGATAGCAAAGTCACCTGTGCAACGGCTCCACAATCACAAAACACCTTGATTAACGTTCAGTCTTTTCTCCACACAGGAGTGTCGATTGTTAAAGTGTCCTTTGAACATATTATCCATCAGCAATAAAGTGTAAATATTAAAGTTAACAGCGTGCGCGTGTGTCTCACGTTTGGCTGAGGCGCACACACGTCTCCACAATCACAGAACACCTTTCATTAATGTTAAATAGCCGTGCGTGCGTGTTTCTTTAAAAATAAACTAACTAATAAGGAAAAACAAATTATTTTATGAGTATAAAGCCTAATATATCTAAAAAGACCTGTAAAGTGCGCATGGGAGGTGATCACAGCTGACAGCTGTTTGTGTCTGCCTGTTTGTTGTGATCCAGAAAAAGAAGGATTAAACAATTATGATCTATAACATACAAAATGTACAATTCATGACCACATGAGTCCGGTCTGCCCCAGAGAGAAAGAGGAATGTGTGTTTTTATTGGAGCTGGTTGGATATATTCGTGTGTAATTTTGCGCACTTCAAACTTCAGAAACTCTTTCTGATTGTTTCGTAGTGGGACAGAGGAGGAGGACTGGAGGAGGAGATGAGGATTAGGTGGGAGATGATAATAAATTATAAAATACAACACAATTTCAAGGTGCTTTAGTGTAAAACCAACCAGTTACATATTTGCATGACATTTGTGGTTCATTTATTGTAATAGTTTTGCAGGTGTAAAATAAACTATGTACAAATGAAGCTGCTTTGAAGACGTGTTTCCATATATTGCGCGCTCTCATGCTTTCACTTCTCGAACCAGGAGATCTGTCTCCTCGCTTTGTCAATCTTTTCTCTTTATTTCCTCCTTGTAAATCCGCCGTCATGCTTGCATTGCTTGCGCCGCTGGCGCGCCTACCTCTTACACGTGATGAGAGCTGGCTTTCTGATTGGTTTATTGCATGTTCAGCCTAAACTCGCCGGTGAATTAATAAGGGCACTTGGGCACACCTGATAGGTGTATGCAGCTTTGCGCCGGTGGCGCAGGGGGCGGGGCAGGGCAAAATATCACTTGCATCTCTGGGGGAGTCGGTGAAAGAGGATTTGGACACACCTTGAATAAATTACATCCTTTGCGCTGGCGCCTTGCGCCGGGTGTAAGATAGGGCCCAATATGTTTCATATTTACAACAATAAATTATCAGAAGGTTTTTATTTCATAGCAAATAGTGAATTTTATTTTCATTAGCTTACTTCGCTACCTTTATTATAAAGTGACAAATCAACCGTTTGGTAGAGCACAATTTTAGAAAATTATTTCACCCTTATTAGATCTTTTTTTTTTAAAATCAAGTTACATAATTCTGTTCAGTAAGCCCTCAGGTGCTGTAATATGTCAAAAAAAAAATAAAAAAATTGCATACGTTTGAAATTTTCACCAAATACTGTCCAAATGTCTGGAGAGATTTTTTTCTTGCTCACTTCCTGTGAGGAGGCAAGCTGAAAAGGCCTACTATTTAAAGACACAGTGACATCTAGTGGATTTTCTTTAGCCTAAGATGCCTCAACCAAGTGGTGGAGATGGCTCAATCAGGTTGAGTTAAGTTCAACACATTTTTCAGTAAGAAACAGTGACTCACAATGCGCTCTACCAATCGGTTGAGCAGGACATTAAAGGGTTAACTTCTACACAGCTCCTCTCTGATCACTGGTGCAGCTCTGTCTCACCCTGTCTGTGACACAGTGTGTCTGTGCTGATTGATTACCCGTAACTTCTAACCAATCAGACAGTGCTGTAGGCAGGGACATTGAGCCAGACTACGAGCTAGTTGTGTCTTATACTGTGCAGTGTATGATGATTTAATGTATGTATATACATAGAACAGTACTGTATAAGTTTGAAGATTTTAATATTATTACCATTATCATTACTATTTATCATTATTATTACATTATATAACTATGGTGATAATTACAGACAGACAGAGATCAAAGCCAAGTGCATTTTTAAAATAATTTAACCCTAATCCCACCATTTTTTCTTTTTCGCTGATCCGAAAAATGATCCGATCCGTGACTCAAAACTGTGATGCGATCCGAACCGTGAGTTTTTTTGATCCGTTGCACCCCTAGTTGCTACTTGTCACTTTGATCATGCAGG
The DNA here is from genome assembly GCA_034769285.1 of Lutjanus argentimaculatus. Lineage (NCBI taxonomy): Eukaryota > Metazoa > Chordata > Actinopteri > Lutjaniformes > Lutjanidae > Lutjanus > Lutjanus argentimaculatus. Next base: position 28,910,611 of record JAWZSL010000014.1, read on the forward strand.
TGACACCACTCTATAGAATATATACGCTATAATATATTATAGAATTGAGTATTTATAGCATATAGTTCAGAAAATAAGATCTGAGATGAAACTAACCGTCAGACTCTTCTTCACTCTGATTTGCAGTCATAACTCTCTGTCTTATCCATATTGAAGGTTAACTTATGTGCTGTTCTTTCACACACTGCACAACAAAAGATGTTGCCATTGGTAACATAGAATGTTTACCCAAAAGTTTAAATTAATAGAGTGAAAATGACTGCGCTCTCTATAGGGGTAACATTTACCGGCTGGCTCTTATAGATATAAATGGCTGTTTTTTAAAATTTGTCTCAATCGTGCTACACATTTTTAGGAAACGTGAAACAGTGTGGGATTTGAATGTTTTATTGAAACAAAATTACATGAAATCAGGAGATAAATGCAGTTAAATTTAAGCCGTTGCTGTTCCAGAGAGGCGTGCCTCATAAACTGTCCTTTTGGCTTTGTCCTGATTTCTTTTTTGGCTGTTTTAATCTCGATCTAACAGCCTAAGAATAGAGAATAGAACAGAATAGAACAATCCAGTCTGAATCGGAACGTTCTCATTGCCATCACCTTTTAGAACATGGTGAAGTTAAGATTAGATGCCTGTATGATGCCTACAACATGCAAATGACATTCACTGAGTAGTGGGAAGTTCTTTGAAATGATGAATTAAAATGCCATTGTACTACGGCTGCAACTAATGTGCAACTAACAATTATTTTTTTATCAACGATTAATCTGTCTGATTATTTTCTCGATTAATTCATTGTCTGTTTCATAACATATCAGAAAATGGTGAAAAATGTTGATCAGTGCTTCTCAAAGCCCAAGCTGATGTTCTCAGACATCTTGTTCTGTCCACATCCTGAGGATATTCAGTTTTCATTGCAGAATATTTGACACTATAGACCCTTTTACAGCTGATGTCATCGAAGAGCTGCGTGCGCATTTTGGCAACAGAAGTAGCGGTCTCCTCCAGTCATCCAGACCAGTTATCAAGCTGCAAAGGTTGAATGAAACATTTTACCAGCACCAAAATCACCAAAACATTTGTTTATTGAGTATATCAGTATATATATGAGTATACTTCAGAATTGATATTCCAGTGGTCGATATAAGTTGTTAAAACTTCCGAAAGATTGTGACTGTTTCAGAGCAATTGGTGGCGTCTATGGCTACAACCTATTAAACGTGTTGATTAGACTGAGAACATGATTAAAACTGCTGGTGTTTGCAGCGGCTCATTGACAAGCTGTTGTGGTCCGCCATACTTCCGTTGCCTAGATGCGCGCGCAGCTTTCTCATTGTTTACAAACTGTAAAAGGGTCTATAATGTCATATTTTGCTATCTTTTAAAAATAATGGTCATTCTACATTAGATCATTCCATTCTAGAATGTTCTTTTGTGGAATAGGAACAGGATATTGTTTTCCATTTCTACGTTCTAGATCAAATCCTCCATTAGAAAATAACAGTTTTCCTAGATTAGATTCTATTCTGAATTAAAACATTCCATTGCAGAACATTCTAGAATAGAATGTATTTTGGAATAAAATAGAACATTCTGTTCTGAAATAGAACATTCCATTGCAGAACAATGGTCCATTTTGGAATCTATTAGAAAATAATAGTTAGTCTAGATTAGAATTAGAAAGTTTTATTTTGGAATAGGAACCAAATATTGTATTCCATGTCTACATTCTAGAATCAAATCCTCTATGAGAAAATAATAGTTCTATTAGATAAGAACAGTCCAGTCTGAATTAGACCATTCCACTGACGAACATTCAGTTCTACTTTGAAATGAATTTGATGAAATAGAATATTCCACTCTGAAATAGAACATCACATTGCAGAACATTCTATTTTAGAATGTCCCATTTTGGAATCTGTAAGAAAATAACAGTCCTACTAGATTAGAACATTTCATTCTAAATAACAACATTTCATTGCAGAACATTCTGGAATAGAATGGAATGGAATCTATTAGAAAATAATAGCCAGTCTAGATTTGAATAATCCGTTCTGAATTAGAACATTCTCATTGCTATCACATATTAGAACATGGTAAACTTGAGGCTACTACACACAGAGTTGGTTATGAAACAGTCTTAATTTAATACTGATCACTAAGGAGGGACAAGACTGCAAATTAGCTTCAGCTAGACGCCCTGTATCCTCCTGATTTCCTCCAAGTTCCATGATGATGTTTTAAAGGTCAACACAGTTCAATAATCAGTCATTATTACAGGACTGTATCATTTCTGTGTTTTGTAAAAGCTGATTGAGGAACAAATGTTACCCTTGTAGGTCTGCGGGTGGTGTTGGGAGTGCGTGTGTGTTGTGTTGCTGGTGCTGACACATTGACTGGCACTTCCTTATCAGTTAATGTGGTGGCACAAACCAGCCAAATGAGAGCGGTGTGATATTTAACAGATGAAACTGGTGGCACAGGTTATCCAATTCAATTAAACCCAAAGCTCTCAGCTCAGTTTTAGCTCCGGGCTAACACTGACGGACGCAGACAGACTGACAGAAATAGAAAGACAGAGGAAAACAGAGACAAAGGGTTACAGAGAGGGGGGCGGTGTTGAGAGCAGGTGACAGGAATATACCACCCATCAATCACAAGCTTGTATTCAGTCTTTCAAATGTGAGTCAGCTTTCACTCAGCACACAAATTTTTGCTTTGATTGAAATTCTCCTTTGTTTCTGTTAATTGAATAGAACGGAGGTGAATAGATTTCATTTGTGCTTTTCACAGCATTTAAAAATGACATTTAAACAAACCAACAACAATGTGACTCCACAAACCGAGTCCCTTCGAAGAAATAGTCCCTGTGCAAAGTTTTGACATTGTGTTTTGTGCATTATCCAGAAAAACAGGGGGCGCTGTCTCTGGAAACAGATGTTGCTATTAAATTTTTAAAATGTGATTTTTCCATGGTGTGAGCACCACAAATGAAATTCTGTTTACCTCCATCATTCTTGGATGGATACAAAAATCTCAGAGACTGATGTCCGAAAATATGGGCAAATAAAATCAAAACTATCTTATGGCCAGATACCAACATGGGAAGAAGAGAAAGGATGAAAGGATTTTTTCAGCAAAGATGTTTTTAGACAATCACTATGACTATATTGTGAAATTAAAAAATGTAATGAAAACTTAAATCACTGAGAGGTTGGCCCAAGGATTAACAGCCGAGAGTCTGATCTGTTCAAAAAAAAAATTCCCAGCATAATTCGAGATTAAAAATCAAAACCCCAGAAATTCAGTTTTGTCCCAGTTCTCAACATGAGACATCCAACGGAATGTGTGGATTTCAGAGTGTGTACAGTGGTTTGTTGCTTACAAGCTTTAGTTTATTCTGCAGCTTTATATTGAACTTTTCCCTCAGAATTTTCTCTACCTCATCCTCTGCTATGTCCCTCATGTCAATGACATCAACTCCTTCCTCTGGTTTGTAGGTGACCTCACTGTAGGTCCAGCCAATCAGGGCTCTGAACCCTGTTGGTGTTTGCAGAGAGCAGATGGACTTATTGATGAACAGCAGAGTAGGATCTGTTTGCAGTGTGTGGTTTGTCTCGAGGAAATGATCGACCTCTCGAGGCACCAAGGTGAAGCGGTGGATCAACTTTTTTTCCTGCCTGTTCACCAGGCTTGATTTGGCGAAGTCTGGGTTGAGAACCACTGGCTTTCTGCTGGTCTTCTCCAGCACCCAGAAGTCCCCTTTGTCTATGAGACGGAAGACACCCGCTGCCTGAGCTTGGTCCTTTTCAGAGACGAGCTCCAGAGGCTCCCACACTTGAGAAGACACCCCAAAGCTCACATCTGCTAAATAAGCCTTTCCATCGATGACCACCTTGTTGATGAGGTGGGATTCAAGGGGGCCAAAGTCATTGAGGGTGCTGTAGAAAACTCGGCAGCCCAGGGTTGTGGTGTCGTAGCCCATTTCTCTCAGCACCCAGCCAAACAGGAGGTTGTTCTCAAGGCACCAGCCCCCGCGGCTGCTCCTCACTATCTTATTGAAAATGACCTTCAAGTCCATGACGATCCTCTCACCACAGTGAATGCTGAGGTTTTCAAATGGAACTGTCATGACGTGCAGTTTGTGGATCAACGTCAGCGTCGCAAGATCCAGTTTATCAAAAGAGCCATGGAAACCAATCTTTTTGAAGTATTCCTCCAAATTCATCTTGCCTGTAATAAAGGACATTACATGGATTTTAAATCTCGTTGTTACAGAGTTGCACTTTGCAAAGTTATCTCAATTATCTCAAAATTTAAAGGGCAACAGGTATTTTTCAACCTAGAACCTATTTTTGTGATTTTTGAAATTGATCCAGAGCCAGAAGCAAAACTCTGCTACCACGTAATCCCTTCAGGTAACTGTGCACCATCAAAGTGACTTCATTTTGTCAGTGGCAAAACGAGTTTTGCCACTGACAGGCTCAGATTGCTTCTCAGAACTTTTTGACCACATTATGGGAAGGATCCCTACAGGGAGAGACCTTTTTTTAAGAATAGATACTTTTTGTTCATCCACAAACAGCTGTGTTTTTTCGCTCTTGCCAAACTAACCAGACTCCCTTTGCAAAACTGTCATTTGAGTATCATCATCATCATCATCTTCATTTAGGTGTCTTGGATTGTGTGTTGTACGGTGGCCGACAAGTACAAACACGCTGCATATACAGACAGGCGCTGCAAATACAGAAACACGCTCCATATAAGAAAACAGATGCAAAAGGAAAACGCTGCAAATACAGAAACACGCTGCATAAACAGAAACGTGCTGCAAATACAGAAACGTGCTGCAAATAAGAAAACAAATGCAAAAAGAAAACGCCGCATATCCAGTCATACAACGGAAGTGCTCCAGGCCTCTAGGGGCAGTGCTGAGCGTCCACCCGAGAGACAAACAACGGACGTATCAACCATAGACTGTATAAAACGGTATCAACATGTGGAGCAGATTATCCCTGTAATGAATTCATTAACAGATTTAGACCTGAAGTGTCCATCCATAAAGCTAGATTTCTCCAGGCTATGCCAAATGAAACTTTGTTTCATGTGGAACTTAAATCTTTTTATGAATCTGTCTGTAAAATATGTAAAAACAAGAAAGCTTTCAAGACATCCGGTCTTATGGAAAATATTATGGTTCATATTACTAGATAAAATCTCTCAATTTTTGCATATATATTTATTTATTTTCTGTTTCTTTATTGATTAAATTTATTTTTATGCATCCTGATACATTGTAATTTTATTTTATTTTATTTATTTATTTTTTGTCAAGCTCTGGTTTTTGTGTGATATCTATTATGCACTCCCTGTACTTCACTGTTGTTTCATGTCTGTATGATGTCATAATGTTTAATGTCATGTTTATTTGTATAATGTCTCTAATGTGATAATAAAGTTTGTTTAAAAAAACGTGTGGAGCAGACGTGTGAATGAGAAGAAGAAAGTTATTGGTGGGAGGAAAATTGGAGTCGGCTGCACTTTCATAATACAGTAAAAGATGAGGGCCACACATGGAAAAAAGAAAGAAAGAAAGAAAGAAAAAGAAAAAAGAATACGTACTTTTTCATACAGCCTCTCCCGACTCCAATTTTCTCTCGGGTGGAAGCTCAGCACTGCCCCTAGAGGCCTGGAGCACTTCCGTTGTATGACTGGATATGCAGCTTTTTCTTTTTGCATTTGTTTTCTTATTTGCAGCGCGTTTCTGTATTTGCAGCACGTTTCTGTTTATGCAGTGCGTTTCTGTATTTGCAGCGCCTGTCTGTATATGCAGCGCGTTTGTACTTGTCGGCCACCGTAGCGTTGACTGTTCCAAGAATCAGCAACTCTGGTTTGTTCAAAGTTAACCTTCAATCCACTGAGTTAGATGTAAGTATTCTGGCTGTACGCTGTTTCTTTCTGCTGCTTCTCTGGTTTTCCACCTCGCTCTTGCTCCTCTCCCCACATTTTTAAAATCTAACTCTGTGAATAAAGAGTTTATTTCAACTAAACCAGAGTTGATGATTGTTGGAACAGTGTAAAGATGAGCCAAGACAGTTTTAGTGAGTTTGTTTCTGTCAAGTTAAATGTTAAATATTAAAAAATCACAGGTTTTTTTTGTGACCAATGTTTTTTATTGGTTTTACCCCTGATTACATAAATTATACACAATTAAGTACAGAAGACAAGAGAAAAACAACAAAAAACAACAAGGGGGGCCAGTGAGTCCCCCCCTTGCCATTTTATAAGAGTGAAAAGATATTTGTTTGCAATCACTGGAGCTCAAATAAACACATTTATATTAATATTGTACCGTATGGTCAGTGTGTACCCCTGCATATTCATCCTGCAACATATTATTATATTAATACTTTTATCTACGGTCATGGATCACATTAATGACTATGACTTGGTCAGCAGCTCCTTTGATGGCCTCTAATGTTTCTGCTTTGGCATTGTTTATGGATGGGATTGACAATTCTAAGACTAATACATTATGAAATGAAGATATCCAAAGATTAATACAAAGAATATGTGGGGCTACCCACCTTGTAATGAGGATTTTTTTGGCTGCTGTTCAGCCAGCAAAAAGAACCCGTCTCTGGCAATTTGATAATTTAAGTGAGGAATCGTCATTTAACAGTACAACATTTGGGAGGCACGGTATTTGCACCCCAATAATACCAGATATTAAGTCAGTCGCCTGACTCTAACATAGGTTGACAGCAGTGCACTCAAAAAACATGTGCACATAAGAGACATTGCTTCCTAGTTGACAGATAATACCGATGTATCATTTTATAATGTATCAACTGGTGGTTATAGTTACGTGATGTTAGAGAAATATTGCTCCAAATTCTCGTCCAATCAGTATCCTGTCCATAATTTTTCCAATCTGCATTCCATGCTGCAGTAATGCCAATATAACCAAGCAATCTCTGTTGCATCTTTTTATATATGTGTGAAGTAAGATCTGTAAGATCTCAACCAAAAACGGTTTTGTAAAGGGAGTTTGGTTAGTTTGGAAATAAAACATCTGTTTTTGATTAAACAAAAGGATCTTACTATTTAACAAAAAGGTTCATGTTGTCAGAGAAAACATGGGAAAATAGGGTCCAGGTTGAAAAATACTGATGTTACCCTTTAAAAGTCTTCACATCCTTCATAATTGAGGGGGATTTATTAATGAGTCAAGGTTCATTTCTCTTGATCAAGTCCAACATGGACGAAGCTGGTGTTTCTATGCTCTCAGTGCATTTCAATCAAGTCAATCAAGTACAATTTTATGCTTGTTTTCGATCCGTAAAAATTCTCATAATCAGATGTCAGAAATGTTCAAATTCTACACATATAAAGTTTAAGAGTCACTTAATTCTGCAACAGAAAGTGTTTAATCTTACCTTATGTAGAGGTTGAATGTGTGAGCAGTCACAATCGTATGTTCTCAGGACACAGTGTCTCTATGGAGCCAAAACTTCCTCACAAAGGACTTGCAACCCAGCCGTTTTTGAACTTTGAGCTGTGAAGAGCTTGAGCTTGTATAGACAGTAAAACCTGACTGTGTTTGGGTAAGTTGATGATTATCTCTGGGCCTTTTGTTAATCAGTGCTCGATGTGTTGCTCCACAGCTTTTTCTTATGGAAAAAAGACAGATAATACACAAAACATATATCAAAATGATGAGTTTCTAGACATGTTGGGAGAAATTAAGACATTGTCATGCCTGTCAGCATGGCCGGATTGACCTTCTAGAGGGCCCAGGGGCAAAAAGTTGTTCTTCAGCTCCATTGATCCCTAAGATACATGGCAAGTTCATTATTTCTCCAGGCACACAGACACCAAGCAGTGCTCTGAAGCTGAAAAGATTAGTTGAGTAATCAATTAGATGACTGACAACTGAAATTAAAATGAACTGCTAATCAATTCTCAAACTGTTTGCAGGTCTTCCTGAAAAGCGACCGCGTGTCCCGGATGGTGCAGAGCGGCGGCTGCTCGGCCAGTGACTCCCGCGAGGTTTTTAAGAAGCACATAGAGAAGCGAGTGCGCAGTCTGCCCGAGATCGACGGCCTGAGCAAAGAGACGGTGCTGAGTTCCTGGATGGCCAAGTTCGACACCATCTACCGAGGCGAAGAGGACCCCAGGAAGCATCAGCAGAGAATGACGGCCAGCGCCGCCTCCGAGCTCATCCTCAGCAAGGACCAGCTGTACGAGATGTTCCAGCAGATCCTGGGCATCAAGAAGTTTGAGCACCAGCTCCTCTATAACGCCTGCCAGGTCAGTCCTCAGCTGTAGAGCTGTGTTTTACATGTCATATGCAACTTTGTATTTTGGAATATGTGTATGTTTCCCTCTCAGTTGTTTATTTCTTAGACATTATGGCCGATCTCTGGCCTAATACCTCCACTGGAACTTCTCAGTGTTTAGGAGCACAATAAGAGAGCTGTTTACCGTATTTATATTTTTTCATTTACAAACTCTGAAATTAGCTTAACACTCCATTTGAATTGTCATTTAATTTCGTAATTCAGACACCATTTTCATAGTAGCTGTTTGTGTAGTGGGAGTGGTTGTTCGTTTGCCAATCAGTAGTGGCTGATTTGTCCTTTCAGTTGATGTTATTTTCCGTTGATGTAGAAGCTGAGGCAGTGGGTGGTAGGAGCAGTTAACATTTTTGATTTAAGAGATATGTCTGTAAATTGATAGAGAGGCTGAAGCTTACCTAATCCCGCCCACAAAGCTCTGAGTGGCTCAGTTCTCATTCTAATTAAAAGAAAAAAGCCACCTCCTGCACACACTTATCACCCCTGCATTGATTTATTAAATAAATCAATCAATAAATCAATGCAGAGGTGATAGGTGTATGTGGTAATTGATTTTTTTTGTTTAAATTTGATTCCCGGCACCGCAGGAGGTCAAGCAAAGTGATGTGCGTGTTGCCTTCTACTCATCTTTAGTTGTCCTTCCAGTCAGGGAAACAGTGTCCAGTATGGAGACCATCAGGCCTGCTGAGATCCTTTACAAAACTGGAGTTGTGGACAGTGCATTACTGGCACCGTGTATCCAGACCACAAACATCATGTTAGCATAATGCTCGTGTGACGACAGTGTTCACGCCACACTGACGTCTTTTGTCTACACCGGTTCCATCTTGTGCATTTCAAAGTGTCAGCAGTCAAGCTTCTGTGCAGTTCCTTTGATATGTGTGAATATTTTTGATCTTCCATCTTTTCATCAACACTATGCAAACAATTGTGGCATAAGAAGAGGAGTGTGTGTGTATGTAGTGTGTGTGGTCGAGAGGGAGTGCTGGTGGGTGAGGGGCGCTGGCGATGAGAGCAGAGGGATTTAAGTTGTCTAGTGTCAGTAAATGTACAGTGTGTACACGAATTACCACTGCAGAAGAAGATAAAGCAGGACCTTGTCTTGATTTCCAGCTTCTGGGTAAAGTGAGGGGAGAGTCTGTAATTAAACTTGAGCAGAGTGAGCTGCTCTTTGGCTGTGGGTATAAATATATTTATTAAGTGCCTTTTTATTGGTAAGCAACCTCAAGTTTTTGTGTGTTTCGTGAAAAAATAGACTTGAAGCGTAAACTGACTCGTTTTCTAAACTGACTGCCTTGTTGTCAGAAAAAAACTTTCAGATGGGGTCAAAAGTCCTCAGGTTCTGTAAAACATCTACTTCTTAAAGTTCAAAACCTTTTTTTCAGTGAGAAAAGAGATTTAATGTAGCTAAAGACAGATACAGTAAAGTGAGGCCTGGTCCGGCTGGAAGCACACTGACTAGAAACCTCTTTAATACCCACTGAGGCTCTTCTAAGAACATTTCATTAAAATGGATGTTATTCTACAGCACCATTATTTCTGTGGCCTAATACACTGTAGCCTGGGGTTTCAGTAATAGCGCCCCCTACTGGTCATTACACTTTCATCATAGATTTTGCTCTTCTAATATTTTCAGGTTTTCTTGGTAGTTAAAATAAAAATTGACAATACCAATAGTCAACCTTACCAATTACAAGGAAAAACATTGCTGCAAAACTCAAAAGGCAGCAATAAAATGGTTCCTAATTATCTATAATGTGGACAACTGCACTGGATTGCCATTGATTTTAGAGAGGACCACCTGGTTGATTCCATTAGGCATAATTACACTACATGGTGAAATAGTTTCTTTTCTGTTTCTTTTCTTTTTCTGACTTTATGATTGTGAGTCTGCTTGGAGTGTTTTATTTTGAAACTTGAGCTCAAAAAAAAAAAAAAAAAGAAAAAAAAAATCTCAACTTTTTTCTGTCTTTGACTTCCTGCCTGCTTGATCTGCTCGGTGCTAATTGATGAGACATCCGTCAAAAATAGACAAGCACGTATTTAAAGTGGAGCGTAGAGCCGCTTCTGGGACGCGTCGAGGCGCAGCTGGTGGAATCGCAAACATTGTGTAGAACGGCTGCGATCAGCTCGTGCAGATGCCTGGTGAAATTTAGCTGTTAGAATGAATGAGAATTTAGAATTAGCAGTAAATTTTGATTGAGGCAAACAATCAGATTAGCTAAATGAGCTGGACTTGTATTTGGTTCATTCTAAAAGCCTTTTTATTTTGTTGCTACAACAATGTCTTGGAACTTGCCTTGTTAGTTTTTATTCAGAGTAACCAGTCCAAACTTCTACTTCTAATCACTTTCAGCAAATGACTTTACAGCAAAAAGCACCACTCTGTCCTTCACTGTAAATCACTTCAATGTTGAGTCTTACTGGGAATCTATATAAAAAGTGAGACAAGTACTGTACTAGGCTACTGAAGTGCTGTGTCTATACAATCTGCACCGAGTCCAGTTCTGCCGTCCTTGAAGGCAGCTTGTCTGTTAGCAGCAGCTCCTGAGGATCTGGAAGGACAACGGCCAGCCACACTGTCTTCATCTGGCTCACTGATATCACAGATATACTGGAGAGATATTTTTTCAAGTTGGTTTCATGAGCTCAATTTCCTCATCCACCATAGCAGACTGGGAGAATCTGTCCACAGTGAAACCAGAAAACTCATAACATCGCTGGGGCCTTGATTAATCATTAGAGATATTGTTATTTGACAAGATATAAACAGGATATTTGTGTGATTTAAACGGCTCTCTGTGGAGATTATGCTTCACTAAGCACACCAGGAAAAAATAAACAGACTTGAAGTGGAACAGTGTGGTGTTGCAAAGCTATAAAGCTTTTTACTGTTATCATCTACAGTGTAGTTTACACTGTGGGCTGTATACTTATATACAATGTGCCAACTGTCCTTAGCATAGTGTTGTTTGTATACTGCAGTTGTAATTATGTAACAAACTGTTCAATTAATATGTAATGGAGTTTAACCATGACTGAATGCCACTATTGAAGTCCAAGTATAACATTACAAAAACAACTCACAGAGCTGTTAATTCACAAAAACTATTCAGTTAAGGTTAGGCAGAGATGGCACACATGTTCTTTACTCAAACAGAAGCACTGATTCAACTTCTTTGCTGCAGTAAAAGAGAAAAAGTACAGACTCTGACATGTACTCAAAATATAAAAGTAAGAAGCCGTCCTCTGAAAGACGTTTCTCTTGACTGTTCAAAGATAACTGAACCTTAGCTTTTCTTCACGGTTGAGTCTCCCTCTCTTGCCGTTTTCACCTTGTTGTGTTGTGTCTTGTATGTTGTTTTTGTCTTATACGTCTTTTTTGTCTTGTTGCATCTTTTGTGTATTTTTGTCTTGTTGTGACTTGTTGCATCTTTTATGTCACCTTCGTCTTGTCTTACATACAGTTTTACATCGTTTTCATCATGTAAACTCTTTTACGTTGTTTTTGTCTTGTTACATCTTTTGTGTTATTTTTGTCTTGTTTCATCTTTTGCATAGTTTTGTCTTGTTGCGTCTTTTACGTCATTTTCATCTTATGTCTTTTACGTTGTTTTTGTCTTGTTAGATCTTTTGCGTAGTTTTTATCTTCTTGCATTGTTTTTGTCTTATGTCTTGTTGCATCTTCTACGTAGTTTTGTCTTGTCACAGCCTTTACATTGTTTTGGTCTTGTTACGTCTTTTACATTCTTTTTGTTTAGTTACATAATTTTTGTCTTGTTGCATCTTTTGTCATTTTCATTTATGCCTTTTACTTCGTTTCCATCTTGTTATGTCTTTTACACCGTTTTTGTCTTGTTACATCTGTCATAAGTGCTGTGTATTGATGGATACACCAAGGAATCATCTTTTCTATGTGTTATTGTTCCATCTATTTAGGTTGAAATCAGTCTTGATGTTGGGAAAGCAGCGCACAATGAAGCAAAATAAAAATAACAAATTCCACAAAAGCCTGTTTTGAAAATGTAAGGAGTATGAAGTACAGACAATTATATTAAAATACAGGGAGTAAAAGTAAAAAGTATTCAAAAATATTCAAGACACCTGAACAATCTACTCAAGCACAGTAACTAAGTATTTGTACTTAGTTACTTCCTGTCTCTGAGGTTATGGCCTCAGTCATTGAGTGTTGGTCGGATGCAGTATTCGATGTCGGAATCAGAGACTTGGTACACCAAACCTTTTACCCAGACTTCCTCACCAACATGTGTTGCGTCATGTCACTTTTGAGAAAGGATCGTGTTTATTCTCACCACTGCAGCATCTCTGCATGCAACCTTTGTGGTGATCAGCTCCTTAAAGCTTCCAGCAAGGGATATAAACCATAAAAGAGTCCAGTTTCTTCATGTGCACAATAAAATCCAATCAGATGTGTGTGGAGGCTTTCTCAGGTTTTGTGGCAAACTGAAAGAAGCAGTCTGAGCATGGAGGAGGAACAATAAGACAGGCTGGTATGCATAGATGGTCCACTATTTAAGTGCCAGGTATTGCATCAACGGAAAATGTGCTGCTGGATGGAAAATGAGTTATTAATATATGCAGATTGTAATGATGATAACAGGGCAGAGAGCTGGGCTGTACGAGCAGATTGATGTGGTAATAACGTGTCCAGTCGTTGGCAGCTGGAGGCTGGCCTTTAGGTGCTCAGCCAGTCTTTTGTCACAGCTCAGTCTATGTCTGCAGACACTGTGGGGGGTGAATCCTGTTCACTGTCAGGGCTCCTTTATCCTTTTATCTCTTACTGTTTCATTCCAACACTGGCTGAGGGAGGCGGTCTTCCAGTACAGTATGTTCACGTCTTTGACTCTGTTTTCCGCCCTGTGCCCGCACTAAACCAGTGTTTTCATACCCAAAAACAGCTTTGTGAAAACTCGATGAAGAGTTGATACATTTGAAAACCCCACAGACCACAAAGACAAAAAGATTCATCCATTTTTGCGTTGTTATGACCCAACCATCCAAAGCTCATCACCATAGGTGAGCACTGGAACGTACTGTAGATCGAATGATAATCAAGCAGACTCCACAAAGTAGTACAACCAGAACTAATGGGCATCCATGGTGTCCACGGCTGTCTGTGCACCCTCCGTTGGGAGAGTAATCGAGCCTTCAGAAGGTTGGCATTGCCCCCAACCTGAATGCCTGTGGGTGGTGGGCTAACAGGGCAGCAGATCTAGTTCATGTAAGTAATAAATGCAGAAAACTACAATTGAACAGCTTCAACATTCAAGCTTGTTGTCTAATTAATGTGACATAACGAACTGTGAAATGTTAGTAGGCATAAGCTGAAAAGCTTGTGGGAGGAAAAAACACTAGAAATCTGGCAAAAGAATCCAAGGTTTAAATATATGCCTTCCTTCTAATACTACAAACTGTTGTACTCTAAATTACAGAATGCCAGATTTTCTTTTAGTATTCGCTGTTGCTATCTCTACGCTTCATTTGGATACAGTCACAAGGCATTTAGAATTTCTAAAATTGAGATACAGTGTTCTGCATTGCTAGCCAGAGGGATGTGTTACAAAATTAACCGATGGTTTCTCTGAAGTAGCCTGAATTTATAATAATATGACTAATGATACAAACACTGACCAGCATTATCACATTTCTTCAGATTAAAAATAAAAAAAAAATCACAGTTAAAATCAAATCACAGTTTACCTTTTGAATTAGAGAGCCATTAAAATAAAATATGATAGCAAATGATGAGTCAGTGCAAAGTTATTCAGATTTACACTCCCTGGCCACTTTATTTACTTTAACATCTTTGCTGCATTTCCTGCTGTACCTTTATGAAACATAATGCCCAGTTTTGTTTAAAAGAGATGTCAGTTCAATTTTTATGTTTATCTCTGAGGTTGTAGTCAGTACTGATGTTACACTAGACTGCAATATCATGAAAATTTGTATCAAATATTCTGACCCTCCATGTTTGTGACTAGAGTGAGCAAAAACATTAGGAACACCTCAACCCCAGTGGAAACTACCACGTCAATAATTATTATTTTTGTATTTAAGGTATTTATGGTATTTAAAGGAATTTATGGTTGTGCTGTTGTATTGGATTGCATTATTTTACCCATACGATCGGCAAGAAATAAGGAAGAAAAAGTTTCCGACTGAAATGTAATGTAAGTGTACATCCACTGAAATTGTAAAGCTGACAAGCAGTTTAAATGTCAATAGAGACTCTCACCAGAGACTTAAATCAAGCCACAATTGGCCTTTTTCTCACAGGCAACCACTTGAGAGGAGGTTTTGATTGATGAGTGGTTTGGGGCATCAAGTGTCTGACCTTGTCATTCTGTCTCATACCAACCTTGAGGTTTGTTTTGCTGAACAGTTTCTTAGAAAAAGAACAAAAGCGTTGATCCTATCAGAAGAGAGATGCCCTAAAAGAGCTATGGATGAAATCATACTGAGGTTGCGTGTTAACAGCTCCATTTCCATGCCACCTGAGCCACTACTGCCAGCACTGTGTAATATAGTAGAGCGCTCTGGAAAAGTCTAATACAGTCAGTTGAAATTGTTGTGTCCACTGTAAGCAAGTAGTTTTATTTGCCTTAACTTAATTAAAATGTTGGAGGTGGCTGATCAGAAAACAGTTGTTTTGTCAATGGCCACGTTTCATTATAATTTTCAAGCAAATTTTTTTTTTTTTTTTTTAAGTTATTTTTTTTGGCATTTTTGCCTTTATTAGATAGGACAGCCAGAGATTAGATAGGAAACGGGGCAGAGAGAGAGGGGATGAACGCAGCAAGTGCAAAGGCGGAGTCGAACCAGCGGCCACGCAGGGCAACGCCATCAGGTGACCTCCATGAGCAAGTCCGCCATTCAGCAATGAAGCTTATCAACATGGGTCGGACACTCTACAATCAATGATTCTAAACAAGTTTTACTACAGCAAACTGTTGCACCGCGCCAGTGTCCGGTTTGTTTACATCTGCTTCCACATGAGATCATGTGAAATCGCGTCCCGTGAAATCTCGCGAGATCGCGTTCCCTCTAGTCCATAATAATAATATAATAATATAATAAGAACTGGCTGTATTCTGGAGCACTTTTGGAGAAAATGTCAAAGTTATTTAATAGTCAGTGTTTTATTATGAACATCCAATTTAGTTTTACAAGAAAAGTTGCAAAAATGTTTGTGAATGCTGTCAATTATATTTCTTAGAAAGACTGAAAATTGAAATCGGCCAAAATCGGAATCGGCAGGTCAGACCCTTAAAAAAAATCAGAATTGGTGCTTCTCTAGCAAAAACTTATTTTTCCGAAATTTTCTTGATTTTTTTGCTATTTCCATCAAACTCTCCTAATGCAGATACTTAAAGATGGACATAAAAATATGTGATGGAAACACGACTGCTGGCTATCTGTGATATGTATACCTGCAACGATTAATAGGTTAATTGATTAATAATCGATTATTAAATTAATTGATTTAATAATCTAGAAACTATTTTGATAATTCGTTTCGGATTTTTTTCTCCAAAAAAAAAAAAAAAAGTCAAAATTCTTTAATTACAGCTTTTTAAAAGTGAGTATTTTCTGGTTTCTTTCCTCATTTATGTCTGTAAACTGAATATCCTTGTGTATCCTTGTGTGGACGAAACCTTAAATACAGAGTTACCAGAAACAATGTAAACCAGACTTTATTTATCTTCATGTAATCGTGCATTTTTGATATTATAATTCATACTATTTTGACTTTTGATTCAACCCTACAGACATTTTTTGACATTGTTGTTTATGGTGGTGTAATGAATTGTGTTATATAAAGTTGTCGCTTTACATACTGTATATGTAAATCAGGTGGTCAAAATATTAGAAAGCACTTAAAATTGAATACAGTCAAACAGACAAACCACTTTGTAAATCTTAAATGTTTGTACAGTAGCATGTTTTCCTGGAATCTTGTAACCATTGTTATTTTCTGGTCTGTATCCTAATATATCCTAAAAAGCTCTTTCAGTGTCAGACTGAGGAACAAAATGGAATATTTTTTCCTTTTTTCCTCTTGTCATGGACAATTGCCATTTCTGGAGTAACCACTCTGAATTAATGAGCTGTAAGCTGAGAAATCTGCAGCTGTCTGTTGCAATCCAGCTCTGAAAGGAGACATGGGGGAAGGGATAATAGAAGGTCTTGCTGGCGATGGCGAGGCTGTTACCATGCATTTGCGATGCTGCTTTGCAATCCTGAATGAGTTATCATTTGAATGGATGCTGTTTTCATTTATAAGTCCTGATACATATGGCTGTGTAAAAGGTCTGTATGCTCTCTGGATTTCAGTGCAATCTTATTGGCCTCATGAGCCTGATCTTAGGGGAAATTTGTGCTTATCTGCCTTCAATTGTAAGATAATGAGTGGAGCACTTTTTTTTTACCTGGAATGAAAGGAGACAGGCTATTATTAGAGACGCTCTAATTTCCCCTCTTGATCATATTTTCGGAAAGAAGCCTTGTGATCTTTTCATATTTGTCATTGCTGTTGCCGCTATTTGTTTTGAACATACTTAATCAAGCATATTGACATCTTTGAATATGCTTATAGTTTCACTTTTCCTGAGATTTTAGAATTTAATCTGCAGTTGGAAGCTTCCCTGAAAGGCTTTTATTGTGAAATTATTCTGAATCAGTGCAGTGGTGGTGACTCTGTGTCGTGATACATTCTTGAACTGATGGGATTAGTGTAGTGGAAATGTACAGATGTAATTTACCATGTGAACCACACAGGTACCAGTCATTTCATTTTACACAGCGTTTACTCCCTGCAGGATGGACCTTTATTAACAGAATCTAAGTTGGGGCATCTAGACTCAACATGAGTGGTTACAAAAACAATCAATCCAATTTAAGGAGAAATCTGTAATATATTTGCTGTTACAAATCATAAAATAACCACAATGTGTCATCAGAGATGAAGGAAACATATTAAGTTGAAATACTTGCTTTACTTTATATGAATGCTTTGAAATTTCCATTCCAGACCAGAATAACTGTTCTGTATGTCTGCTTCACATTAATCAGAGTTCAGATTATTACTGAATTATTACTGAATGAGTCAGTAATAATCTTGTAGAAGGTGTAGATGATTATAACGTTATAATGTTATAATGTTATTTCAGAGCAGTGGGCTTTTGTTTTCAGGTTAAATTAGATTAACTTAACATTACATTGACAGACAACTGACAGTTATAAACAGCTGATCAACTTACAGTGGAGGACTTGTCATCATTGTTATCGTTTACAATGTTGTGCACATTCCTGTAGAGCTTGTGCTGACTTCCTGTGGTGTTCCTGAAACCTGCTCGTCTCTGCCATGTCTGGCAGCTTCAACCATAGTTTTTATATTAAACAGGATTCCAACATATTTAATATACAGCCTATGGCTCCAACTTGCTATTTGGAGTGCTGTACTCAGTTTTGCAAGTGCAAACCCATATCCCTAACAGAAATGATTCAGCTCAAACCATCCCAAGAGCTAAAAATGAATTAGATACAGCATAAGGAAAAGCAAAAGTACAGACTGATAGTACTGTTTTGCAGGTTATGGAATATATATATAAGGAAGAGATATGGCTGTAAGGATGTGTTGCTCATATGAACTATGGAAAAGCTCTGTGTCACGTGCTACTTTTAAAGAAAATCTACCCTAATGCAACAGTTAAAGCAGGAGTCAGCAATCTTTTATATCAAAAGAGACATTTTTGGCGAAAAAAGGAAAAACAAAATCTGTCTTTTTTCCTCTGAGGCTTTTGTTTTTTGATTTGGCATCCATAGCAAGCTTAGGGAGACTCACAACTCACAACTCAGACTACACAACTAAATTACTCATCTGTCAGCAGTCAGTTGTTAGTCGTTTCCATATAATTTTTTTGTCAAAGCCACAGGGAGCCACTGGAAAAGAGCAAAAGAGCTGCGTGTGGCTCAGACTCCAAAGTTTAAGGCATAATATGCACAATTTTCCTTAAAAAAACCAAAAAACCAACAGTGTATAGACTCATGTAGACTCATGTAGAATAGAGGTGTGTGGTGGTGTCTGTGTCTGCAGAGACCCAGCAGCCCTCTGCCTGTATTTTTAAAATGTTTCTCATTATCTTGATGCTTGGGATGTTTTACCAACCCAACTGTTGAGACTAGACAATCTACTGATTCTAACTTTAAAGGATGTATGTAGGATTTAGAGCTGAGCTTGCAGATTCTTCTTCCTTAAATTGAGAGACCCTGCAGTACCTGTGAAATTTGTGCAAAACACAAATAACCATATCTAGATCCAGTCTGTCCATGCTTGGCTACGGAGGAAACATGATGGTGCAACATGGTGGCCTCCATGGAAGAAGAGGCATGCCCTCTGTAGATATAAAGGGCTCTTTATAAGGCAATAAAACAGCAATTCTTATTTTCAGGTGACATGAATATTATATTCTACTCCTGCCATAGTCTCCTATTTTACACACTGGACCTTTAAAAGCAGTTATTTATGACCTATTTGTCACCTTCATTTAGCTGTTTTTCTGGCACCGGGTTTCTTGCTCCTGTAGCTACCCAACCTAACGCCCATGATGTGATCACTGTTCTTTCTCTGAGCTGTGCACAGATATGCCAAAAAAAATCATAGACAAAAATGACAAAATGGCTTTCAGAACAACTGATAATCTAAAAAGAATATATAAAGATGAACCAATGTAATTAAAAAGTGAAGTCAATCAAGGTTAAGTCTGCAGAAAGTTAATTTCCAATGTCTTTTGAAGCTGAACTGACATTGGAGTGCTCAGAAGTGTTTGTGTGGAAAATATAAACTATAATGATAGGATCCATTGTGCACATTCTTCCATTTTTCAAAAGAGGATTAAATTCTTTTTAGACATATTTGTGAAAGCCTCTCCCATGGTAAGAGTGGTATACTGCCGTTTAAAAGCTTGGAACCGCCTGCCACAGAAGCTTGATTCAGCACAGTCAGATGGCTCAGAGGACTACTCTTGATTTTCGAATGATCCATGTTGCTTTTAGGTTGTAGAAAATCCTCATTGCAAATAGATATTATTTTGTGAGACGGGTTTACAAAAAAGGTGATGTGTTGTACATGGAGAACAGAATGCTGCATAATGGTTCAACCAGACTGACAAGTGAAAGAGCAGAAAGAGACAAAGATCCCCCTGAGCAACAGCTAGATAAGAAAATAAGAAATCAACAGTCAATGTTAAAAGAAATTGGAGGCTTAGATCAAAATCTGAGGAGATTTAAACAGGATCAGGTTCCTGTTTCAGTGTTAAGTGCGGAGTAATGCCTCTAACAAGCTGGAATTCACAGGCGTGTTGCTGTGGCAAAGCTATTCTTCAATCTTCAAAATAACAGAATAGAAGGTTTTGGAAGGAGCTGCATCACCAAATATCAGCTGAACATACAGTGGACTGACAAATAACAGTTGAAACCTGCTCAGTCGAACCACTGAGCGGCTGCAGAGGCACCATGGTGATTCAGTAATAATGAAGGTCAAAAATCCAAAGTCACAGGCTATTTGATGAGAAAAAACAAGGAAAGCAGTATTTCCCCCTGTCATGCGATACTATAGGGACTAGATCATCATCAGTCCGTCCATCGGCGATTGGCGATACCATCGTCTCCCCTCCCTCCTCCTCCCGTCCTCTCGGGTCTCAGCTGGGAGATGTGCGCAAGCAGTGAATTCAGTATGTTACGCATGCTGCGTACGTTCAACTGCGTCCAATAGACAAAATAAACTCACAAAGTGTCTAGAAATGACATGTTCTCACACATATTTTCCATTTTAAACAGAGAAATACAACTGTTCACCTTCTGAATTCAAGTTTCTCTCTTTTACCGAACTAAGACCAGCTTAATTGGCTCGTTAACTCCTCGGAAAACACACTTAATTAAAACTCGACAGAAAAACACATAAAACTCACTAAAACCGTCTTTGTTGTCTGTCCACTCTTCCAACAATCACCACTCTCTGCTTTGGTCAAAATAAACCTCACTTTACCGCGTGAAGAGTGTGAAGATTTTGACTCTGCAGGCTGTGTTCCTCTCACTCCTCACCCAGCTTAGCTCACTCATGGTCGGCTGAGTGAGTGTGTACTGCACCGCTGGATGAGAGCGCGGTGCAGAGCAGAGGCTGTCACTCTGCAGACTATTACATAGGAGCCGTAGAACATCTTAGTGTGCTGCTCTTTATCAGAATTGGGAAAATGAACTCTCCTGTAATTCTAAAATGTAGTGTTGGAAAATACTTGATAGATCTCACCTTTGTGCAGCTTGTCAATAAAGCTTTTAAATGGAGCGTGTTTTTTTCATTTTGACTCATTCTGGTTCACTGAGCTGTAACGGCTCATTACTGCTCCCTGAGGCTGGAGACCAGACAACACCAACCCCTAATACAGATGGTGAGATGGAGTTGGGCAATAGGTTAAAAATTTTCCAAACGACCATGGTCAGCCCATCATCACCAATGCATATCTTCATCCCCCTCTCTCCTGCCCGCCTCTAATCTTGCCGGAATGTGCGAGCAGCGAATTCACTGCGCACGTAACCCACGTTCACAACACCCAAAAAACAAAATAAACTCACAAAGTGAGAAATACAACCATACACCTTCTGAATTCAAGTTTCTCTCTTTTACCAACTAAGACAAGCTTAAATGGCTCATTAACGCCTGGAAAACACACTTCATTCAAACTTGACAAAAAAAACATGTCAAACTCACCAACACCGTCTTTGTTAGTCTGCCCACTTTTCCTACAATCACCGACTCTGGTTTGGTCAATTAAAATCCTTAATTCACCGCGTGAAGAGAGTGTAAATTGTTCTAACTGTGGATCTGAGCCACGGTGTGAAACAGCTTTGTCACAATGGAGGTTGTGGGTAAAGTGTGTCGGCGATGTTGGTGCAAGTTGAGTCAGGGGCTCAGTTTAACTCCTAAAGTGCAATATCCAAATCACAGAACCAAATTACAATTCTTTGAAAAAGGGAAAATGAGAGAAAATGTCTTATTATAATGAGGCACTGTGGTGCTACAGAGATGACCTGACATACAATTTTTTTTCTCTAGATGAAAGAAAACATGTTTGTTTGGTACAGACCGCAACAAATAAATATAATATAATTTCTTTTTTCAATAAAAATGACAATTGTAATGCAAAAATGATCATTGCCACTAATCGTATCACATATTGTAATTTCAGTCAAAATAGTTGCAATATGACTTTTTTTTTTACCATATCATTCTGCCCTAGTTCTTTGCTATTCTTAAAATTAAAATCAAAATGTCAAACAGTACAAAAGAAAGACAAATAGAGGCTTCTAAAGAGAACAGCAAGACAAGTGTCAGAGGGGACGTCCATTCAGTCTGTGGTAAAAGGACCACAAGATAGACAGAATGACAGTGAAGAGGTGTATCAACAAAACAGGGAAAGAAGTTCACAGAACAGGATATGCCAGACTAGCAAAAGCTCTGCAGATTTTTGATGAATATGTGGAGTTTAAAAGTACAGAAATATGCAGACCAGTTTTCACTGACCAGCTCCCTTAAAATACAGAAAACTTGCATTTGAGTGAGAGTGGAAGGATGGCGTTCTTAATTTTAATTTCCATGGGTGCACAATAACCTGAGGTATATATGGTAACTATGTCATTATTTGAAATAAATACATTTTTTTTGTAGTAAAATCATTAAATGTAAAAAGTGTCTCTCCCCCAGTATATGGAGGTGAAATGAAGGGTGCAGTAAGAGTATTTTCACTGTGCTAGAAGGCTCATCAAGTCCCCCTGCAGGAAGATGAAATGAGAGGAAGAGAGGACAGAAAAGAGACAGGATTTTGGGTGTGGAAGGGGGTGTAAGATGGAAAATAAAGGAGGATGAGAGAGTTGAACTGTTTAAACAGGCATGGTGATTATTGGAGGAGGCGGTCAGGAAGGGAGGCCCGGGCTCTAGAAGAAACAAAGACATTTCCACTAAATGAGCCGTTTGTCTTCCAGTTATCAGTGCTGAGAGTAAATATTGGCTCCTTGGTGCGGGAGCTGCACTCCGCGGCTAATAACTGCCAATTAAAATCCAACACGTACCAAGCAACGGCTAAAAAACTATTCTTACACAAGGCAACAATACTCAAGGCAACAGAGCGTTCATTGCTAGTGGAGATGGCATGCAGATTTTTGAGGCTTCAGTTCAACAGGAGCTGCTGTTCCTCACTCCCACAGTATATAAAGCCTTTTCAAAGTCCTGACAGATGGCTTTCTGAGTTAAAAGATGATATGATGCTGAGTAAATATTTTTTATGTGCGTCTAACACATGCACATCATTTGAGCAGGCTCTAAATCCAGACCCACAGCATCGTGTACGAGGTAATCCCTTAATCCACATTGTGAGCTCGGGAATCCCTCCACTTAACGAGATGTTGAAACATCCTTTGCCACACGAGCTTATGTCTTGACTTTGGAGCTACGCAGCTGGCTAATGCAGCATGTGTGTAACCTGGAGATAACCCCTGCCCGACCCGGTTAAGCACAGATGCAGGTTGCAGCATCTGGAATGGGATTTGCCCCCCCCCCCGCGCATCCTCGCTGCCGTGCTGGTCAGATGCTTTGAAGAACCAACGGAGCGCCCCCCCACCCCCAACCCCCCAACACGTTTCAAAGCAACATGTTGCTGCCCTCATTAACAAAGTGACTGCTTTCTGGCCCACGCACAATGAGCCAGATGCTGAACGTCTCCGCAGCTCAACCCAAGAGACATGCAAATGATAGGCCTTTCACAGTGCAGGTTTACTGTCCTACAGGCAGAAGGTGCACAGAGTCTTCATTTTAACAAGCTGATTTTTGTATGATTAAGCCCTTTGCCAGATATTGAGTACTAAATGATTTAAGCTGTGTTCTAACCAAAGGGAAAAAAAAATATTTCCTACTAGTTTGTTAAAGTCTAAGTTACAACAAAAGTAATCTGAGTACTCTATCGTGTTACCCCCCAAAATGCCTACAGTCCTGCAGTTCTTCTCAGCTCTGTGGAGCTATTTAGTTTCTTTCAGCTCATTGTTTTACGTTATTTTACTGCCTGGCTTCAGTCTCAGCGCTCTCATTAACCTCAATTCCAGCTGCAGCAGGCAGATGTTTGTAATGAAAATAACTGAACATAGTGAAGCATTTGGCAAAATCAACCACAGTGTACAGCCTTACATTATGTGATGCTGAATTTGATGATATTTGATATGCCAACTTTTCCACTTCAACCAGGTGTAATTAAAAATGTGCATTAATAAAAACGGGTGAATGGAAACATGGTGTTTTCATCACCAGGCTGACACTTGTAACCATTAAGTCACAAAGAAGGCCAGGAGCTCATTCATTGGCCTTTTGTTGGTTTTCCTGAATCCTGACAGCAGCTTTATTCTGATGACTGACAGCAAATCATCCTGCTGTCAGTTCTGTTATTTTCTCTCTGTGGTTTGGTCACTGAGAGCTCAGGAAGTTTATGAGCAGAGCTGTACTGCAACTAGACTTCATCTGTCATATAAATCAACCATTCTTGAGAATTGGGACAAAGCCAAAAAAAAAAACAAAAAACTAAAAATTATTCATACTAACACTCTTAACTTTAGGGGTGTGCCAATACATCGTTTCTTAGATGCATCGCGATGCGACACGTAACGATCAATAACGATTATTTTCCATGATAGTGAAATCACAGAAACACAACCGCAGCACCTGGAAGTTGGCCGGAACGAAAAAAGCCGCCCGGACAGTTTTAAGTGACAGACTTATAACAGACTGTTAGCCAACACGGCGGCAGCTAACTCGCTGGCTACTGTCACTGAGCGTGAGGGTCACTCTTCAGGGTTGAAATTAGGGGCGTAACGGATCGCATTTGATCCGTATTCTGTATGGATCGCCCTCCACGGTTCGGCACGCATGTGATCTGGGACTACGTGTGAGCATCATAGTTTTACTGTCACTGTTACTTTTTAAAAGCCTGATTTAAAAGCTGTTTAATTTAGTTTAGATAATAAATTAATGTGGATTAATGGAAGTTATAATAGATCAAAAGTCAAATTAAGATAAAAAGTAACAGTGTATTCTGTTTGTACATAACACACAAACATGTGTTTGTGAAGTGTTTGTGTGTTGGCACTCTACATGCATGTTGCAGCTGTGGTTGCTGTAGCATTAGTTCAAACAGGCCAGTGAACGCCCCACAGCAGCAAATGAGATGATTGTTCTCTAACAAACTGCACACATCATATAAAGAGCAGCGGGGTCAAAAAGCAAGGCCCATCTCTTTTGATGAATGTGCCTTTGGCAGTAATGATGGCTGGAGCCGGGAGACAAATTGAATTGCAGGCCATCGCAGCGGATATGTAGTGAGGGAAGAAGAGAGTGGGTGTTCTTTCCTTTTTATCAGATGGGTTTGAGCCATTAGGGCTGTGGTGGAGTCAGCCGCCACTGAAAGCCTCTAACTGGTCAAAATGGACTCGAGACAACATGCTGGAAAGCATAGTGAGTGCTCAACCAGTCTGTCTGTGAATCGATGGAAAAATAATCAATGATGATTTCCATAATCAATTAAAGGGTCAGTACACTCAAATTACAAATCAACAGCAACATCCCTTTTCAGAGAAAGTCTCTCTGTTACTCTGATGATCCACAGTGGTCTCTGTGAAAACCCTGTCAGGAACAGGGACAGTGAAGGACATGTTGCTGATGACTTTTAGTAATGCAGTTTTTCAATTCTATGAGCACCACAAATATTTTATCTCCACTGTGTTGAGGTGGAGGCAAAAATCTCAGAGACAGATATCTCCAAGCAGACAAATAAAACCAAAACGATCTGCATGGATAAATAGCAGGACAGTGGGGGAGAAAATTGTTATTGTTTTTAAAAAATTGGGTGAATTTACCCTTTAATTGTTTGTCATTTGTCAAGACAAAGTACCAGAGCTAAGCCAGTTCCAGCTTCCTGCAGTGCAAAGAGTGGCTGGTCTTGCCTGTTTCATATGATTGTAAACTTGGGGTTTTTGACCATGCCAGCTTAGCATCATGGCTCCAGGGAGGAGGCCATTTGTCAGTTGGACCACCACAATGATTCCCCTCAGGAGCTGGTGGAGTCAATATTGGTATTATATTCATCAGGTGGTCCAGAAACACAGCCTCAAATAAATGCTAATGTTGCTCTGTGTTTGCTGAAAGTGTAGATAAACCACTGTTGAATAACACATCGATCATACCAGCTTGTGCTGTTGCAGTGTGTGGTCAGGGTGATGATTCTCTCTGACCATCATTCAGTGGTCTGCATTATTTTCACTCTGTTCAGTATTGGCTCAGTTTAGAACCTCAGCTGAGGTGACACGAAAAAAAAAAAACAGTTGAAGTTGAAGATTTAACTCCTGCTCTAACCAGATACCTGCAAAACTAACATTCCCATCAGCCTCAGAAGCAAATATTTGCATGCTAACATGCTAAATTAAAATGGCGAACATGGTAAACATTAAACATTACTAACTTCACCATGTTGCATGCTGATATTAGCATGTAGCCCAAAGCATCGTTTCACAGTGCAGCTAGCATGGCTAGCAAGACTTCTAAGTTTTGTTCAGACTGCCGGCAAAGATTTCAGATTTGTTTCTCAAATCTGATTTTTAAAACAGAGATTTGTGTACAGACATCAGCAACCCATCAGCATGAGTTGAATTGGATCTGAAATTGCAAAAATGACATTTCATGTGTTCTTTTTTTTTTTTTTTTTTTTTTTTTTTTTTTTTTAATTTGCTGTCCACACTAAAAACCATTTGAATACAATCTCAATATGGCAAAAAATGGATGTGGGCTGGCAGTCTGAGGGAGCCCTGGACAACCATTCGACCACACAGCCACGGGGAGAACATGCAAAGTCCACACAGAGAGGCTTCGGCTCTTGCTGTGAGGCAACAGTGCAAACCACTGCACCACTGTGCTGCCCAATTTATAATATAATAATTGATGAATTGTGGAAGCCATTCCCCAAACAAAAATGTGGAAATTGTTTGGTTCCAGCTTAACAAATGTGAGGATTTGCAGCTTTTTTCCTCTTTTATATAATCATACAGTGAATGTTATATATTTGGATATCCTGCTTTTCTCAGACTCCAGGAAGCACTTCCATAGGTAACAGCTGAGTCCTAAACCCTCTAGACCCTGCAGAATTCTAGAATGTTCTGCAATTCACTGAGAATCCTCATTTAAATGAATCAATCCAAACAAACAACCCTATCTAAAAACAGAAAGAAATTCACAATCACAAGTTGTTTTCAATTGAAAAAACACAATTTCCTCTTAAATTTGATACCAAATTTGTGGCATTTGTAGGTGTTTAGACCAAGTTTGATTCAACATATTTCTAAAAACACCAGATCAAACAACAATTAGTGCTAAAACTGCTGTAAATAGCTGTGATGGAATGAATCTCAGTCAGTGGTGTAGTCTAGTTTATTGTAGTGGGTATACTCCAATTTTTCCCCTCCCAGCCTCATACCCGTCCTGGCTGGGGCGACATCTGTCCCGCAACCATCCGCATCCACCCATAATTGAGATCATTCTGAAAGACTGGTTATGTATTATCTAAATGTAAATGTATTGTAAACACACATGTAGCATCCAGCTCCTAACACTACTGGTAGTAATTAATGATCAGCTATTAAAGGTTTTATTTATGTTGGACCAGAATCAGAAAACACCAGATTCGAGCAAGAGGCAGAAAAGGATATTTGCAATGTTAAATGGCCACACAAGACAAAGGGTTATAAACTGGTACCCTGTATTTTTCCCCCACAAATAACAAAATAAATATATAAAAATGAAATTAATCGTTCAGTGTACTGTCAATATCACACAGATATTGTATCACCTCAAATAAAACAACAGTATCAAATGACAGCTCTTTTCAATCTGTTCTTCAATCTCTTCCATCTGACTGATTCAATATTGTCACTTCACAACTCACTTCAATCTTAGAACAGCTCACTATTCACTGTCTCATCAATATCAAAATCACCATAACCACATCACAATAATACACCATACCCACAATAACGACAGGTTTCTGAGCTGAGCCTCTCTACAAACTTACAGCAAAGTATAGGCTGTTATTTTTCTGTTTTGACAACTTATGTTACTTTTTTTTTTTTTTTTTTTTACAGTTTTATCTGTTATATTAACCGTTCACAGCAGCTTCTCTCTCCGCTTCACATAGCGTCTGACGTTACTTTCTAATCTGCCTGCGGAGCACACGCGCACGCGCGCGCAGCGCTCTTCGCTAACACAGCAAAGGCGAATTTATGAATGGGAAAGAGAAAGTTCTCTCACAAAATCATGTTGATACGTATCATTGCGCATTTTTAAATGGTTATACGGAAACTCGGGACGTTTTCTAGTGGGTATACGGCGTATGCCTGCGTATCACGTAGACTACACCACTGATCTCAGTCAACCTGAAAGAAGAGAAAGTAACTTCAAGTCAATTTTATAACAATTATGATCCACAACAATTGTTTTTTCTGAGTCAACATTCAGAATCTGGCAACAACAGATCATCACTGGATAACGCTCATCTTTCAAAATGAAGGAGAAATGTTCCACAATTACCTCCACATAGCTGTTTTATAAGAAAGAGTAACTTATATAAGGAAAAATTGCTTAATTTACATGTGGAAAAGTTGTGACTTGGGCAGCAAAAGCCAAGTAGGCCCTGCTGTTTACTGATGGTGATTATATGATGTGGTTTCAAACAGTGTCTTTGTTGTTTTCCACAAGTATGTTGTAGGTCGTCTTTCTGGCAACGTATACCAGAAAAATCACTCCATTTATATGTGTAATTGTCTCTACTGACTCTACATTGTGCTTCCCCCCCAGACAACAGTGTCTGTCTCCGGCAGTGAGAGACAGGGAGGTTCCCGATGTTTAACAGTGGGAAAAAAGTCACAGATCTCAACGTTATGAAATTTCCAGTTCCAGTTATTCAGTCCCTCCAGGAGTTCACAGGCTGTTTTGGGGATTGTTGCGGCCTAAAATACCTGACTTCAAGACAGCTTTTCTAAAAGATTTGCGATGCACGTTGCAATGTTTTTAGGCTTTTTTGCAATGAAATTGTGGGTGCAAGTGACAATTGCAAAGGAAAGTTGTGATTTTATATAAAATTATTCATTACAATCAAAAGCAGCTTGTTCCAGAGAGAAGAAAACCCCACTCTCTTCTGATGTTGTAAGCAACCAAAAAGGCTCACAAGTACAAAAACTTGCGATCACAACAGTGCAACTTCCTGGAGGGGCTGGTTATTGATGACAATGTTAAATATCCACAAAACGAAGCTCAGGACTTTTTTCTGTATTTTGATTCACTGGGGATGATTTAAAAATGATGCTCTGAGGTGCTTTGGAGTCTAGAGGGTTAAAAAAAAGAATGATTGGATTGACTTGACTGTCCTTCAAAGAAGTCTGACAGGATCAACTGTTCAATGGCTAATTATGACTAAGGTTGATGTTTACCTCAAGTGACATTTCTATTTTAGATGCTAGAAAATTATTTTTTTCAAGTTTAGTTAAAAAAAAAATCTCTTAACACAAAATAGCAGCACTGTGAGAGGCCTGATGGTGCTTCTGTGCAGCCACACATTCACACACCGAGGAGGGGACAGGTCTCTGTGAACTTTTACTAAATTAAATTTAGAGTCTAGATGCAGTCGCAGAGGCTTTGCCCTTTTGTCTACAGTTCTCCAACTGCATTTCCCATTTATCTGACTGACACAAGATGCAATTGCAAATGTGAGCCTGCCATTACCTGCGATTTTCCACCGCATTCTCCACTTTGCAAGCCCAAGTTTTTTTCTCTCCTTCTGCGTCGGTCTGTGCAAACCCCCCCCCCCCGCCCAGCCTGCTGTTCTGTTCATGAAAGGTAAACAAGACAGGGTGGGACATGTGCTGTAGCTGATAATCCAGTACGAACACAGTATTGCTGTGAAACCCTTGTTTTCTCTGTGCATATTTGCTCTGATAACACAAATGACGGCGGAGAGACCAAATAACCCGCAACTGTGCTCCATCAAAGACCTGCTGCTGTCCTGCTCAAACACAGAGCGCGAACACTTTGAAGTACATCTCCATGGTTAAGCTGAGCGTTTGGCCTCAGCACTCTGTGTGCGTGTGTGTGTGTGTGTGTTGTGTGTGAGAGTGTGTGTGTGTTTGTGAGAGAGAGAGAGAGACAGAGATATAAAATGTGTACTGATGCTACGTCAGACTCATTCCCGAAACATTTAAATGCTTGTATGTACGTGAGCTTGGCACAGACACACACAAACAGGCGCAAACACTCCCCAGTGCCCTTTATCCTCTTGTATGTGGTCACCATGGCAACTGTACACAGAGGCTACCGCTCGTCCCCCCTTCCCTCGCCATGCCAACTCTTGTCTGCTTATCTGAATTAAGGGCGAGTGATTGCTTTTCTTTTAATCACTATCAGGGTTTGGGCCTGTTAATCCATCCAGAGGAGGTAGCAGCTCGTTTAAATCAATGGGGGAGAGGGGAGGATGAGGGGGGAGGGGGAGGGGGGGCATGTGGAAGGAAGGATGAGGAAGCAGTGAGGTTATTCATTTTTTCAGAATTACAATTCAATATCAATATCAGACCATTCAAAAAATATGGAGATATGTGCTGTGCTGTGCATGTGCTGTCATCACTACCTCATTCTCTTATTCACCACTCCTAGGATTACATGTAATGGGATTGCATAATTAGGATACCAAAAAAAGTAACAGTATTACGTTAGTTTTTAAAAGCTATTTTTTGAGCATTTTTGCCGTTATTGGACAGGACAGCTGAAGAGCAGACAGGAAAGGAGGTTGAAAGGGAGGGGATGACACGCAGCAAAGGGCAGCAGGTGGAAGTTGAACCAGCGGCCACTGCAGAGGACTGACAGTCTCAGTACATGGGGCGCACGCTCTACCAACTGAGCTACAGGGGCACATTTATTCTGTAAAAATTGGGATTATTATCAGGATTACAATTTTATAATATATTTTAAAATAAGGAACTCAACATCTAATTTAAATAAACATTTACAGGTCAGACCAACCGCTAACATTAGCTACACAGAACAACCATTAATGTTAGCTACACAGAACAACCATTAACGTTAGCTACACAGAACAACCACTAACGTTAGCTACACAGAACAACCATTAACGTTAGCTACACAGAACAACCATTAACGTTAGCTACACAGAACAACCATTAACGTTAGCTACACAGAACAACCGCTAACGTTAGCTACACAGAACAACCGCTAACATTAGCTACACAGAACAACCATTAACGTTAGCTACACAGACCAACCATTAACGTTAGCTACACAGAACAACCACTAACGTTAGCTACACAGAACAACCGCTAACGTTTAGCTACACAGAACAACCATTAACGTTAGCTACACAGAAAACCATTAACGTTAGCTACACAGAACAACGCTAAACGTTAGCTACACAGAACAACCGCTAACATTAGCTACACAGAACAACGCTAACGTTAGCTACACAGACCAACCATTAACGTTAGCTACACAGAACAACCACTAACGTTAGCTACACAGAACAACCATTAACGTTAGCTACACAGAACAACCATTAACGTTAGCTACACAGAACAACCATTAACGTTAGCTACACAGAACAACCACTAACGTTAGCTACACAGAACAACCATTAACGTTAGCTACACAGAACAACCACTAACGTTAGCTACACAGACCAAGCGCTAACAACAGCTACACAAACCAACTAACTTACTCATAGCAGAAGCAGAAAAATCAACAAAATGACCAAATCAACAAAATCTGAGCAAGTCAGCATAATCAGGCAGACAAACAGATTTGCTTCTGAAACAGTGCTTGTGATGTATGAAGCCCTGTGGAGGACAGATCAAAACCATGCTGTAGAAATGACGTGCATAGTGGAGTGAAGAAGTAAGGGCTGCTTCCTGTGGCTAAGAGCTGATTCCTGTCCTTATTTTGTACAGCCTGTCACAACATGACTAATAGACCCTTTTACAGTTTGTAAAAATGAAAAGCTGCGCGCGCATCTTGGCAACGGAAGTATGGCGGACCACAACAGCTTGTCAATGGACTGCTGCAAACACGAGCAGTTTTAATCGTGTTCTCAGTCTAATCAACACGTTTAATAGATTGCAGCCATAGACGACACCAATTGCTCTGAAACAGTCACAATCTTTCGGAAGTTTGAACAACTTATATCGACCACTGGAATATCAATTCTGAAGCATCATATACTCAATAAACAAATGTTTTGGTGATTTTGGTGCTGCTAAAATGTTTAATTCAACCTTTGCAGCTTGATAACTCGTCTGGAGGAGACCACTACTTCTGTTGCCAAAATGCGGCGCGCAGCTCTTCGATGACGTCAGCCGTAAAAGGGTCTATTAGACTCATCAAACAGAGAAATTTGAAAATAGAAATAAATGCCTGC
Source organism: Lutjanus argentimaculatus (assembly GCA_034769285.1). Classification (NCBI taxonomy): domain Eukaryota; kingdom Metazoa; phylum Chordata; class Actinopteri; order Lutjaniformes; family Lutjanidae; genus Lutjanus; species Lutjanus argentimaculatus. The sequence continues at coordinate 28,942,545 of JAWZSL010000014.1, forward strand.
TTCTGATACAAGCCTGCTTCTCTTAAAGGTCTGCCACCTTCTACAGTTAGATAAGTAAAGGGCCCCGGCCACTATTTGAGGACATATGGTGCGTATTTTACTCTGCCAATTCATGATCCAATAAAAATGGGTCTATGACCCAAAGTGGGTCATGACCCTACGTTTGGGAAATGCTGATATGGTCTATTAAATTCACACTGAGAATTTAGGCTCTCAAATATAATGTTGGAAAATAAATATAGTGCACTAATGAGGGAAATGAACATTTTAGATTGGTAATCAATGTACTTATTTTGGGATGTCTCTGTGTTTAAAGGTATAATCTGCAACAGTTCTAGAAGATAACAATGTATAGACTCCTATGTCATAATCACTTTCAGTCATCACTTGTCCCACTAGAAGTGTGCGGTGGTGTTTGTATCTGCAGAGAACCAGAAGTTCTCTGCCTGTATTTCCTTATTTTTTCTTATTCACCCTAAATGTTGATATGTGACACCCTGATGAGTTTATGAACAGCTCTGACAAACTCCACCTTTAAGTTGCTAGGTGATCAGATGAGAGTCAGCTGACAGTAAACGGAGGGACCATTGTACTGTACATGTTAACACCTGGAGGAATGATTGAATCAGCCTTGTCATGAGGTCAGCAACTGTTGTTTTGTTTACTTGAGGGTACATAAGGCAACGCACTCTGATAGTTCCTTCAGAGAACACCAGTCAGTCTTCTCACCACGCTGCATGAAGTAAAGAGCTTTGATTCATCACACAGACTGTGATTCTGCAGAGACAGCATCTCTCACTATTTTTGTCTCCTACACTAGATTGAATATAGAGGCACAGACATGGTGCATGGTCAGATCAGTTTGTAACAGCTGCACACATAGTACTTCTTGGCTGATTGGATACAATCTGAGACAGCTCAAATTTAATCTGGATCGGGTTCAGATACATGCATATATCAAATCTAAACCCATGTGTTACCCATTGTAACACTTCACAATAAGGGTCCATGTATTAACATTACTTAGTGATCAATAAGCATTATCTCACAGTTAATTAATAGGCTTGATAGACTAATGTGTTTAGTAATCATTTACTAGTGGTGTTCACGTTAATTATGACATTAATTCATACATTAGTTAATGCTAAAAAGCGTTAACTCATGTTTATTAATAGTTAACTAATGTGTTTAGTACTTTTTACTAATGGTGTTAACTATGGCATTAATTAATGTATATAGTTTATAAATCAACATTGCTGTCAACATTCATTCATACTGTAATAAGCATTAACTAACAGTTAATTAATGCTATAATAAGCATTATGTAACTGTTAACAAATTGTTAAAATTCATTACAGTTTTACACATAAATTAAGATATTAGTGTATGGTTGATAAAAATGTTAATTAGCATGTATGAAGTCCACAGCCACAAGTCATTTTATTAAGAGCAAAACATTATTTATAAATGTTTATTTGAGGGTAATAATTGTCCACTTACTTGTCCCTCATACAACCTCTTTTTGTTAAAGGATAAGATCAGTAGACACAACCTCTGGTCTACATGTCAAAGTGTGTTTGTTCCTTTATCTTCATGTAGATGTTCATTAACTTATAGCCTAGCCTGTAATTTATTGTGCATGTTATATAAGCATTACTTAACCATAATTAACCATGCATTGATGCAGAATAAGCATAACCTAACCATGTGGTAACCATGTGTTGATGCTCTTTGTGACCCTTATTGTTATTGTAGAAGTTGAAAACATGTATCCCTTAATTAACACTTGATTCATGATTCATGAAAAAAAAAAACAAAAAAACTTAATGAAATTGCTCAAGTTGTCAAGTTGTTAGCTGCTTGCCTGATGTTAACTGATGCTGCACGTGACATTAATGCAGTCACATTAAAGGCATAATTCTTTATGGAAGTGCATCACTAATTCTCTGCTGTATCCCTTTAAAAAGTAGCTTGTGACATGCATGTTGTCTCCAGTTCTTTTTATTTTAAGATAGTGCTGCAGGAAGTAGAGTGTGATCATTTCTTCTGTATGAAGCTTTTTTAAGAAAGTAGTTTGCTGTAAGTGTGCATGTGACTGCAGCAGAAGCATAGAGACTACATGAAATTTTGTTTAGTTTAGTTTTCTTCTTTTTGTTGTTATGCTGATATTTTATGAGTTGGTCCAGAACTATGGTTTTGAACTAATGTAATCATATACAGCATATTTTAAATTAGAAGTATACATTTCTCCTTCTCTCCTGGTTTCCTGATGATTACAAACCGCAGGTTGGCCTTTTCCAAATGTCATTTCGACAGAACTGATTTCAGGGAAATTTTTGTTGCTGAAACTGAGATTCTTGTCAATTGACAACTCGGAAAAAACAAACGAGCCACAATTTATTATTCTTATCTCTAACAGACTGACTGTATCTCTCAGCGGAGATAGAGTTGTCAAGCAGAGAAGTAATTATGTTTGCATTACATCTATGTGTTGCAGTCTCAGGGCTCTGGTATTGCTCATGCAGTCTCAGTGGCACAGCTTCCTGGCAGCCTATAATATCATTAGTTACACCTGTGCTTTCCTGCTCTAACGAGTCATCAGGTGAAGTTCAACTTCTTAACACAGTTGGACAACAGTAACAAGCAGTCGCTGTACAGTAATATAACCTGTTAACGTCTGCAACCAATAATGAAGCAGTATTTTCCTGCTATTTAAATAAAGGTATAGGAGTAGCAAACAAGTTGGCTAAACATGGTGAATCATACAGTATACACTTTGGCATGTCAAAACTGCAGACTGCGGTGGACGTTTAGCTCAGTTGGTAGAGCATCCGACCCATGTATGGAGGCTGTTAGTCCTCTGCAGCGGCCGCTGGTACGACTCCCGCCTTCGACCCTTTGCTGCATGTCATCCCCTCTCTCTCTGCTCCCTTTCCTGTCTCCACTTCAGCTGTACTATCAAATAAAGGCAAAAATGGCCAAAAAAATAACTTAAAAAAAAACAACAACTGCCGACTGCAGAGAAAGCACAGGTATAACAGATAATATTAATGATGGCTGCATTCCATATTGGCTTAACATTTCCAGGGCCTTAGTATTGAGCATGTTGACTCATTGGTATGATTTACTGGGGCATTGAAAAGGAAAGGAACTGTAGTTAATGTCATTTATTTCACATGTGCTTTACCTGAAATGTAAAATTAAAGTCAGCCAAGAGAAATGTCTATTGCACACAGCAAACATGTTTTAATATTGATTAGGTTAGCCTTCACAATGAGTCTGTTTGTGTGCTAAAGCATCAGCACACCAAACAACACAACAAATTGTTTACTCCATAAAGTATTGATACAAATTGAAGATAAAGATGGTAAATAAATTGGTGTCCTAAACAACCTACTTAACAGTCAACAGCAATTTACATTCTCCCCTCAATTTTAACACTAATCCTCATCTATGTAGAGCAGTTGTCCTTTATGAAACTGTCATACTGTTCTGATTCCGTCAAAAGGCAAGGTAGATAAAACGAAAATAATTTCTACTAGCAGTCTTTGGGTAAGTAAAGTCCTTGGGAATCTGCGACAACACCAAATTGAAAAAAAATTGTATTCTGGTCAGACTTTGCTTTGATGAACAAAAGAATAAACTCAAGGAGCCTCACATAATCTCACTTGAATATATGAGTTAAAAACAACAAACATCTGTTGAGAGAAGATCTTGGTACAGCGTGTACACATGAGCACAGTTGATACCAATAGCTTAAAGATACAATATAAACGCTCAGTTTTATACAGTATGTCATATGGAATCACGCATTATTAGGACACCAGACAGTAGGGGGCTGCATTACATAAGTAACAATGTCAATGTCACAAAAGCTGCTAAGACTTTATGCAAGGCTTTATCCAGATATCCATATCCAAGATATCTGTGTCAAATCTGTGTTAAATGATACAAAATAGTTAAGTAGCCTGCCACAGTTACACAAATCTACATTTCTCTGGTGACTATGGACCTGTTGGATCTTTTGAACAAATCAGTGACTGGATGAAGCAAAGTTTTTTTTTTCCAACTAAATAGTGATAAGACCATGATAATTGTCTTTGGGGCACCATCTCCCTGTTTCTCATAACTAAGAGTCAAGCCAGAAATCTTGGTTTTAATTTGCACTCAGATTTAATTTTCAATGGCCAAAAGCTTACCCACACCTTTATTTCCAGGAGACTGGATTACTGCAGTGGTCAATTCATTAAAAAAGCTCTTTGGCAACTATCCTTATAACTTATTCAGAATGCTGCAGCCAAGGTCCTGATGAAAACTAGGAAATATGACCACATTATACCTGTTCAGAAATCCCTACACTGGCTGCAAGTCACTCAGAGGAGTATTTGCTGTGTTCTTTTATCTCTTAACAATGGATTGAATCAGTCATCCGGTTCTCACCCCCAACTCATCAATTACAGACGTGAGTGCTACCTGTTAGCAGTTGAAAGACGCACCAGGCTTTTCAAGTGACTTCAGTGTAAACCCATCCTCAGCTGTATAAGACAACCTTGATCCTGGCTCTTGATGCAGTATAAAGAGGGGGAAATCTTATATGGAGGAGGTTGGGTTGATGGACAGCTCAGACAAACACAGGACTTTCACTCAGGAGACCGGGTGGTTCATTTCCTGTGTGAAAGCCAGTTATTTAAAGTTTTAAGGTACATAAGGTGACTTCCGTCTTGCGAGTCGCTTCAGTGATGTCACATGGTGTATGTAATGTAACATACATATTGTGACCCCAAACCTACCCAAATCATTTTGTTGCATAAATCTACCCAAGCTGCAACTGTTTCACAGCGGTAACCAAGTCTTAAGAAGCTTTCTGGCAGCATCTCATACAGCCACTAAAGGGTACCTTGTGCATCAGTATTAGATGCAGAGGGGAAGTGACAAAACGTCAGTATGGAAGGTGTCACTTGAAGTGATAAACCACAGATAATTATTACCTGACTTCGCTATTCCCTTCAGCACTACAGAGCTTTTCAGCTTTTCAGAGATAATTTCAGATCTAAACAAAACATTAGTGCATTGTGCATTGGCAGGACACTTGCAGTACAATATGTATCACAATATAAGTTGTTAAATACTTCCTGAAAGATTGTGACCGTTTCAGAGCAATTGGTAGCATCTATAGCTGCAACCTATTAAATGTGTTGATTAGACTGAGAACACGATTAAAACTGCTGATGTTTGCAGCGGCCCATTGACAAGCTGTTGTGGTCCGCCGTACTTCCGTTGCCAAGATGCGCGCGCAGCTTTCTATTGTTTACAAACTGTAAAAGGGTCTATTGAAACACTGTAACCAAGGTGATATATTGCAATTTTTTAAAATCTAATTATAGGAAAACTGTCATAGTATAAAGAACACAGCACCATCTGCATAAAATCTGAGTTTAAAAAGGTTTACTTTCTTTGAGAACAGTGAAGATAGATAACAACACTGTTTACCCAGTGGGTTTTGGGGGTTTTGAACCAAAGACATACAATATATTAGAAGTGGACAGGATCACAGCTTCCCAAAAGTGAAGCCAAAGCATCTTGGCTGCCCCCTAGTGGAAGGCTGCAGAACAGGTCATAAATCCTGCCTCCCAGTGTTAATAGATAGCACATGGGCTGAACTAAAATGTCAAAGTACACGTCAAATACATGTTTTCTACCATTTTAGGTAGACTCATCATGCTGACGTTTGCCCAAGTGTTCATTTTTCAGACCAGTGGTTTTAATCAGTTATTTGATGATACAAAGAGGGGTTTTATCTTATATTATGATTGACAGCTGAGGTCTGCTCATGATTGACTTAGCCAGCTGTGTGGGTGGGAACTCCAAATTACATCACCAGCGCAAGATGGCCCACTCATATCCAGGATATTTTGGCTTAATTTTTGCACATTTGGAAATAAATGGAGACGTGGCGTCTATCTTTATTTACAGTCATTACTTTAAACACAACATAAAATGTACCACACGTGAATGCATGTATCACAGTATCACAATTGTGTTTCCAGAATCAATATAGTATCACAAAAAATAATACTGTGATAGTGTAGCAGTATTTTCTCACACAGCCTGTGCCCCAGCAACATAACTCCAAAAGATTTCTAATGTTGCTCTGTGTCTGCTGGATGTGTGTATAGGGGACTGTTTGCTAAAATGTTTGCCAGATTAACTTTATAAGGTGATAATATGTCAGTGTTGTGTTCACAGCTTGTTCCCCAAGCAGCCAAAAAAATCAGTTATTGCAGACTGAAACAGAGAGCTGAAAGCTCACGTCAGTGAGGTGGTCAGTATCGTAGGCAGTAATGACACAAAGTATAATGTGCACAGTTTTTGTAACAGAGGAAAGTTCCCACTGTGAGCACTCTGCAGAGCATGCTGCCTGCTGAATGTTAGAGCCTGTAGAGACAGAGGCAGTTAAAGCATTTCAGTAAACAAAGTGATAACACAGCAGTGGAGAACAGCTCATATAGGACACTCACTACAGCTCCAGGAGACATGAGGTATCACTAGTTGCTTTTCAGATTGCTACATTGCGTTGTATCAGTCTTTTTCCATTTACAGTGAAATCTCTCAACAGCCCAGGATACCAGAAAACAGTCATTAGACTCCCAGCAGTCTGTCGAGCAGTGAGTGTAGAGGCCGATGGGGACGGATGAGTTATGGAACAAAAGGAAAGAGATGAAGGTAGCAGGGTAGACAGGGAGCAGAACAGAGAGAGGATGGGGGAGCAGCTTGGAAGGGTTGTTATTCATTGGGTGAAGAGGCCAGGTGTGAGGGCTCCACTGAGGGACTGGAGGCAGGTAGCATTGGACTGGACCACAGGACTGACTGTGGGGTGAAGTGAGGACACAGGAACCAGATGCTGACTTAATGATGCCAGAAGAGAGAACATCATGCATTTAACAGAAGACAGATTACACCTCAGCTTCTTAAAAAAACAATTGCAAATGGAAAGAGCTTCAATCACAAAAGTGGATTAGGTATCAAACAAACACATAATGAACCAGAACAGAAGGCAGTTTAACTGACTTTGACAACCCTGACTAATGTGTGGAAGGTCTTGTTTGTCTTAAGAAATGAAGAGCTGTAATGTTTTATTTTCTAAAATGCGGCACAGGATTGAAAGCGTAGCTGTGTCACTGTTACAGACTTTCAGGTCTGGTTCCAGAACAAGATGACTCGGAGGGCTTCTGAAATTAGTAGAGGTACCGTAGAACAGTGTGGGCCGGCAACAATATTGAAAAATAGTGTAGGTGTCGCAGGTCCTAAGCGTGATCCCTGATGGACAGATTATACAGGAACACAGCCTGGAAAAGTTGTAAAAACTCTTATAAATAAGGGCTACAAAAAGGTTCTTCCTGAAGGGTTGAGGTTTACTTTCATTAAGAACCTTTTCATCCAAAGGACACTTTTTGGAACAGTTTGAAACTTCAAACAAACATAACAAGCTAGTAACATCAAGTTAACTAAGAACTCAACCTTTGCTTTTTTGGTCTAAGTTAGGTTGGGGTAACATTGAAACCTTCACTTCACAAACCTAAGCTGCAGCAACTTTAACTGTATAACTCACTGTATTTAAAAGAAAATATGACTAGATTAATTCACATAATCAAAACTGAGTAATTGTTGCAGCTGTGAGCTAACCACCACTAAGGAGAAATCCAGCACACAGACAGCACCTTGGGGTAGTTAAAACAGGTGATTTACTGCTCATTTTTAGTATAATTTATGCTCTGAGGGAACATGCACACTTGTAATTCTGTCTGTGTTTGATTATGTGATAAAGTTTCACTGAAAAAGAGACAAGGAAGTAGACTTCCTCTGTGACTGCCAGTATGACTAAATCACTGGTATTTTCAGTTAAGAGTTAATAGACTCTGTTGTCCCACAGTTTACTTTCCAGTTGTGAATGCAACAGCAATGTGACAAATTGATGTCAGTGTTAGTCAGTAGAAGTATGATTTCCTCTTAGTAGAAGACTATTGTTTTAGTGCTTCTTGGTTACTCTCTGCTAGCCAGCTTTGGCTGCAGGGTGTACACGTGGAGCTATGGGATGGTGTGTAAAACTTACACATTCTGTCTCTCCCAAGGCAGCTTGGTCAGTGGCCCTACACTCAAAACTTATGATGAGATGTTGTAGGTATCCCTATAGCATCAGTTTTACATGTGCAATAATAAATATGCAATAGCTGTGTAGACTTTCAAAATAAAGGCACAGAAACTACTTGGTTAGGTTTTAGAAAAGATTATTGTTTGGGTTAAAATGTTATGTAATTTTCCATATGTAACATGATTTAGGCACATAATAGTAATTTAGAATGTTGACTTTTGGTTTCACATGGGACATAAATCTTTGACACCGTTCACCCCATCTCCTCCATATGACGTCAATGACACATCAAAACATAATGCCAGAGGGCGCCTCCAGAAATGACACCAGAAGGGTGTATAGTTTGAAGCACTGGGATTGAAGACAGGCTGGCTAAACAATCAGTGAGGGTTGCCAGGTCATGGACATTGTGAAGGGAAGGCTTTTATTCTGCTTTTATTCTGCTTTTATGTTGTTTTTGGACTGAGATATGTGTCTAATTGCATTTTTGGCTGTAAAACTGTTGTTTTTCACATCCCTTTACAGGATAACAGATTGTTTCAATCATGTTAATTTATACAATTAAATCAATCATTAGAAAACACGTACAAGTAAATAATTTGAGGGTATAAATTACTAGTTAGGGAGAATGGATTGTATAATTGAATATTATGTAGGATTGTAGTATATTGAATAATTTAATGGTGTGTGTGTTGTGTATTATTATCAAAAAATGTTTTTTTTATTCTCAACGAACCATATCCCACTTGTCTTTGTTTTAAATGGTAAAAGCCACAAATGTAATTGTATCGATGTGTCTATTTTATTAAAATACTTTCCAAACAACAGAGACATAAGGTCCACATTTGTTTGTGTATAAGCATGATAGTCAACTGTTCGTCAGTGAGGACTGTCATGTGTGCCCCAACTGTGGCATTTAGAAATGTCACATGTCTGCAAACATACAGGCACAGTAGTCTGACTAACAGGATTTTGTCATTATGTTGTTTTGAAAGCAAAATCTATGAGCCACTAGTTTCAATAGTGGAGGAAGTGTCAGTCATGAACGAAACACTCGAGACGGTGCCCATATCACTCCAGAGCCTTCCTCACATGTCTGTCAACAACAGTACAGCAGCATAGCTCTGATTAAAGGAATCCAGTATTATGTGATGTTTGAAGTTTTCTAATATATATTGTACTCTTCACTAGTTTCATAAAATGACAGAAGTGTTAGTGAAGAGAACATAGTGGGGAGTTGGTACTCCTTCACACGCCACCTGTCATCACTGTGTAAATCACTGATTGTCAGTTTTTCTTTCAGCATTAATAGAGGTCAGAGCAGGCCCACAACAGTACTTGAAACATACTGAGCCTGAGGAAGTGCACTCATTTGTAGAGCTGTACTCCACTCAGAATTTTGTCAGTGAAATTGGATTTGGCTGTTAGATACTAAGATTTGATGATTTGATCCTGTCTCATTTCACCGCCACTCTGAACTCCTTTATTGGGCTACATGAGTCTCATGTGTTATCCCAGTGGTTTTCAAACTTTTTGTGCCCAAGCCACACCAAATGGCAAACCAAACTCTCAAGGCACACCTGTGCACATATTTGGGGTGGGCTGCAAATAATAACAGATTTTTATTAATCTGCCACCCATCACAACTTCCCATCACAAGTTGACATCTTCAGATTGCTTCTTTTGTCTGTCCAACAGTCCAAAACCCAAAGACTCTTCATTTACTTTCATAAATGACAGAGAAAAGCAGCAAATCCTCTCATTTAAGAAGAAGGAAGAAGGCATGCTTAATTAATCCCTTGGGGGAAATTACATTTTTCACTCGGTTGTAATTTTGTTTTACACACACAGGTCCGAAATAAACACACATGCACAGGACCTATACACATGCATTGGAGAGATGTCAGAGCGAGGGGGCTGCACACATATACTGTATATACATACATATAGTCAGGCGCCCTGGCAGTTAGGTACCTTGCTCAAGGGCATCTCGACAGTCCCCAGAAGGTGAACTGGCACGTCTTCAGCTACCACTGCATGCTCTGTGCTTTGGGCCATGCTGGCAACCCTCCAGTTCCCTAGCCAAGTCCTTATGGACTGAGCTACTGTCACCCTAAGAAGCTGGGACCAGCAAATGCTGTGTGAATTGGTTAATTGAAAATCAGTATAGTTGGTAAGTAATTTTCTTTCGATCGACAACAATCATTGTTGCACCTCTGTTGAGTTACTGAAGTGAGGAAAAAATAAGAGTTCACTTTGACGGAAGGTTTTCAAAGGATTTTTTTAGGGCATAGAATTTGCCTCTGTATTGGGAAATCAGTGTGTACTGATATAGTATATTAGAAAATTAAGTCATAGCGAAGTCATACCTCATAAATTGTAAATTGCAATAATAATGTAATGTTGTCACAAAATCCTAGGGCACTCTTTGACTCGCCTCACGGCCCACCAGTCTGCCTTGGCACACTGTTGGGGAACCCACTGTGTTAGCATATCTCATGTTTTAATGCATTTCTTCATCTGTGATGTGAAAATTTTAGATTCCCACGCTGTCAGGGAAGTAAAAGTTTATAGTATGAAATCCCAGAGCACCACGGAGCATCTCTCCTGCTGGGATTCTGACAGCGCTGTCGGCCGAACAGTCCCCCACAGCGATCGGCAGTGGAGGAGGTTGAACCATCGTCTGGTTCAGAAGTTGTTTAGACGACTTCACTGACAGTCATCACCAGACCAGAGAGCGTCAGAGCAGCCAGCAGACTGGAGTCATGCTGCCATGCCTCATGCTGTCCTCAGTTTCTATCAATCTTCTCTGCTTCCATCATAGTTACTTTTGTGGTTCCAGCCTCAGTTTGTAAAGTTTACAGGCTGCCATACTGTTGCTCCTGCATTGCTACGTGCAAACAAAAGTACAGCAGTGTTGCACGGTATAACAAAATATTGGTATTTTTTCAGTACCTTTTTATTAAAAACAGTCCGGTATTAGGATTTTTCAAAGCTCAGCCTGTGACTGAGCAGTGCTCTCAGCAAACTCTGGTTGTTTATTTCCAACCAGTCCCTTTCTTTTCCCCCTCTTCTCTCTATTTGTCTGTGTGTTCACAAGTAGAGTACATCAGATCAGAACAGAATCTGTTGTGACTCGCTGTGTTTATTTGTTGAGAAGCTCAGGCTCTGCCCCCGGCTCTCTATCTCAAATGCTCCCCGGAGCTCAGCAGCTGTAGGCGAGCAGCGGCTCTGTCCCCTCACTCTGCAAAGTGGTACGTGCAAACTTTTTGCTTCACTTGAATATTTTAAACTTGTGCTTTCTACTGCCGCTTAACTAAGTGTTACCTGTCTCACTGGGTTTAGTTACTGCGTTAGTTATTTGGGGGTCCTGTTTTGGTGCTTTTTAGACAGAACGACCAGTAAAAAAGGCACTTTGACTCCCACTGTATATTTAGAGAACATATCAGTGCCCATAATGAAATAAAAAAAGTAGTAGAACGTTTACTTGGTGTAAACATTACTCCTGTTGGTAGTTCTGGAACTATTCACAAAATAATACATGTGTATTGTGCAGGGCAGCTCTATTAATACATATTATATTAGCATTTGACCCGATAAATTTAACCATTGATTAGCGATTTGCCCTCATCTGTATGAAATTAAAATGAAATAGTTAAAATCGTTGTAAATGTATTTTGTTCACTCGACACCTGTTTCTGATCTTTTGGGTATCGAGTACTGAACTAGTATCTTTTCAGTCTGAAGTATTGTTTTGGTGTCGAGAATCATTATACTAAACTGGGTATTGTTATCGAAGTCAACATTTTGGTACTGTGACAGATTTGACTGACAAAAAGCGACTGATGATTTTTCAAGGGTTATGAGTGGTTGCAGCTCCACCTGCTTTCAGAAAATATTCCTTTATTTTTTAAACAGAACCAACAAGTTCTCTGATGTAAAAACAAATTTTGTAGTTTTTGCGTATGACTTGACTGATTTGACAGATTTTTAAGATTTGGTTAGGTTTGAGCACAAACACAACGTTGGTTTAAGGAAAGATCATAGTTTGGGTTAAAATGACTGCTTCGTTTAGGGTTTGTAAGGTCAGGGGACCTTTGTTGTCATGGTTACAGTAGCACTGGAGGATACAAAGGGGATGAATGTCTGACATGCTGCTCCAAAAAATATTTGAATTGTCTGGTCCGTGGTTACAGTAGTTAACACATGGTGATGATGGACTGAACTCATAATCCTGTCTGCTGGAGGGCTTTGACACTTGAACATATTTACTGAATCGACTGATGCTGGTGTTTTCTTGAGCGGACCGTCTCCACATTGCTCCTGTTTGTAAAGGGTGCACTGTGAAGGAAAACAAGCTCACCTTCCAGTTCAATGAATGGCTTCCATTCCCAACACATTTTCTTTCTGCTGACATCTTAGGTCACATTAACTTACTGAGGAGTAAACTGCTGTTAGCAGCGGTCCATCCTTTCAGAGTATCCTTCAGTGACACATTTAGATGTCGGTGCTTCTGACAAAAAGCATCAACTTATTTATTTTGACAAAAATAAAGTCAAGGTTCTCTCTTTGAAAAAGCTCTGCAGTATATAAGAGTAGCAGGGGAGCTGAGCTCAGTTTGTTGAAAAAAAGATCGAACATATTTGAAGGTTCACAAGGGACAGCAGAATAACTGGCTCTGTTGTTTTTGGAGGTTTTTCCGTACACTCCCTTTTTCTTCCCCGCTGATCAGCACTCAACAGGGAGCTTAATATTCTGTGGAGGAGGTATAGTGCACCTCGTGTGGGACCACCATCAGCAGGAAAGACGGTCTATAAAGTACAGTCATTTATGCCATCAGACATTATTGTACCAACCATGGTGGCACTTTATTTTACGAGCCCAACACTTTCTTCATAATCAACTAAGGAACGGATATGTCACTGTGAATTTACAGGAAGGTTCTGACATGTAAAGATAAGATAAAATATTCCTTAATTAGTCCCACAGCAGGTACATTTTCATTGTTAGAGCAGCAAACTTGATAGCAAAAATAGAAAGAAGCAGCAATAAAGAGAATTAATAGTAAACAAGCAATATAAATAAGAGGAATGTAAAAATAGGATATAAACAAGGAGAAAAGGAAAACATAGGAACAGTATTTAAACAGACTCAGCAGATGAATTTGCACCAAAATGTAGATATAATCTGTTACAGATTAACAGGATAAATGGAAACGGTGTTGTATTTAATTCCAATTAATTTCTAGCTCCATGAACTATGGATATTTTTGTCTGTACACAGTCGGTCAGCTAAACATATAAAAGAGATTTACTTGAGTTTAAATGGAATAATTCTTTTGAGGAAAAGCTTCTGAAATTCAACTGCTTATAAACTCAACACAGCTGACTGAACCCAAATAATTGTCCCAACATGGACAGTGTTTTTTTCTGCCTATCTAATCACAGTGTTTAGCTCTATTTGCATAGGACTAGTGTTACCATAAGAAATTACCCCCTACGTCTGTGTTTCATTATTCCTGATTTTAGGTAAAAAAAGAGCTGTAGCTTCTCGGAGAGACAACTCCAGCCTCGTATTGTTCAATGAAGGCTGAGACTGGTAGTGAATTTCAGTATTTTTATGCCTCTGTGTCAGTGATAGTTCTGTTCATCCATTCTTGTGAACATGATATCTCAAGGATGAGATGCACTTAAAGCGATAGTTCACCCAAAAATTAAAATTCACTCAATATCTACTCACCCCTGTGCTGATGTGAGGATGGGTGAAGATCTCCACTTCACAAAACACTCCCGGAGTTTCAGCAGAAATCAGCAACCAGTTTTAAAATGTAAAAAAAGAACACACACAAAAAAACACAAAATGTCTCCATACTGCTTGTGTGGTGTAATCCAAGTGTCTGTAACTGCGACATTAAAATTTGACCCAAAAAGACGCCATTTACCCCATGTTTTTAGCCTGAATGTCAACTGTGCACATGCCAGGTGTGAAGGTATGACGAGATGTCTTATATCTCGTGTCGCGCTGCTTGGGCAAGAGCGTGTTTACCACACGCGGCTCCGGTTCTACTCCTTTGTTCATGTAAAAGTGAACAAGTACAGGCTTTGAAATGTACTCAAAGTATTAAAGTAAAAAATCGTCCTCTGAAGGACATTTGTGCAAAGCTAACTGAACGTCACATTTTCTCCTCGGTCAAGTCTCCCTCTCAGTCTGTTTTGTCTTGTTATGTAATTTTCGTCTTGTTACATATTTTACATAATTTTGCGTCTCTTTGTGTATTGTTATGGTTATCATCATTTCTGGCTCGTTAAGTCTTTTACATTGTTTCCATCTTGTCACATCATATTTGTCTTTTAACGTCTTTTACATAATATTTGTCCTTTTACATTTTCTAACGTTGTTTTCGTCTTGTTACGTCATTTTCATCTTTTTGTGTCTTATATGTCATTTTTGTCTTAAGTCATATGCACCTTGTTACGCCTTTTACATTGTTTTTGTCTTAACGTCTTTTAGTCCTTTTCATCTGATATCATTTTTGTGTTGTTTTGTCTTTTTATATTGTTTTGTACTAACAAGTAACAAACCTGTTTTGAAAATGTAAGGAGTAGAAAGTACAGATATGTGTGTTCAAATGAAGGGAATAAATGTAAAAAGCTGCAAAGAAGAAGAAATACTCAAGTAAAGTACAGATACCTGAAAAATCTACTTACACACAGTAACTCTCTGACGCTGACCTCACAAAACATGTTTTACTCATAACTCATTTGTTAATTATGACAAGATTTCAATGAAATGATGAGGTGAAATGATCATTTTATAACCAAAAGGTCAAAGTCATAATGTTCAGCTCTTTATCAGTCTTCTGTCTTCCTTTATATGTGAAGACAGCATATTTCTCACTGGAAATTATTTACAGGAATCACACATGTCACCTGCCTGAAAGAGGCATAGAAGCATGAGGCGGTAATTGTTTAAGTCGGTAACTTTAATGTGAAAGTATAAATGGAGAAAGAAAACCTTACATGTCTTCAGTGTGACACCTGTCTTCTGTGTGTCTGCTGCTGTCTCTCAGAGGGAGACATGAGAGCGCATACACAGAATTTTTCTGCACACTTCTTGATGTGTATATTCTGAGCTGCATATCAAGGTGTGTGTTTGTGTGTGAGTGTGTGTGTGCCGTGCGTCCCTGGGAGACAGCAGTAATTCAAACGTGCTCCTCAGTCAGTGGGAACAGCAGGGGTGGGTGTTCTGGCAAGACGTTAATGCAGACAGTGGGAGAAAATCAATGGCAAGGACAGATGGGTGAGAGGGTGAGAAAGAGACAGAGGATTAGAGAAAGAGAGAGAGACAGAGTGAAAGAACAATCCCATCAGCCTGCTCTGCTTTCTACTTACCTGTCTGTCACTAGACTACAGCTGACAGAGTAGATTACCAATCAGGGAGAGGATACAGGACAAGTTCCAAGGCAACAGAAGGGCCTATGGTCAGTCATAAAATAAATACATAAACATATATTTAACCATAATCTGACTAGGGCCAGCTGTCCTCAAAAACTGAGATGGGCAGTAACATGGGTGGCCCCTAGTGCCATTTTTCAATAGAGGTTTGGATGCTTGCATTGAGTTGAACAACCGTGACCACTCAAGCCAGACTGACTCAGTGCAAATGGTTTTCCAGGACAGCATGACAAGGTATAATATGTAGAGGAAGTCATTTACTCTGAGAGTCCCTGTAATAAAATTAGTTATGCAGTTGTATGCTTCCACTAACCAGACAAGTTCCAATTTACATGCATGTCTATAGAATATATGTAGTGAATACTTAGAAGGAATTTAATTAAAGGCATTAAAGTGATAGTTCACCCAAAAATGAATATTCAATCATTATCTACTCACCCTCATGCTAATTTAGGGTCAGGTTTATTTTGTTAGTTCCACTGCTTGAGTTTCACAGGAAAACAATGTTGCAGAATCCCCCAGACAGTGGAAGTGAATGGTGACCTGTTTTCAAATGTGAAAAAAAAAAATAAATAAAATAAATAAAATAAAACAAATAAATAAGATAAAATGCCTCCATACTGCTTGTCTGGCGACAATGCAAGTCTTCTGAAGTCCCAGCATGCCGTTTGCACACCGTCACACCACACACACCCAGTTCAGACAGTGTGCATGTGCATGTGAACGTGGCTCCAAGCTAAAGATCTACAGTGAAGATTCAGGCTAAAAACATTTTTTAATCAACTTGGCATGTTGGGGCTTTAGGAGCCAACCTTCAATCAGCATGAGGGTGAGTAGATAGATTAGAGATTAGATTAGATTAGATTAGATTAGATTAGATTAGAAACTTTATTAATCCCTTGGGAAGACCTCCTCAGGGAAATTAAGATTCCAGCAGCATTAGATAGCAGCACACAGGGTAAAAAGCACACAGGTATCACAAGTAAAAAAGTAAAAACAATTAGCACAATATAAATATAAGATATACAGGGAATAAATAAGTAGTCCTTATTATATTCCTTATTGTAGTGGCTACTGGCTGCTGGCTACTGGCTACTGCTCCTTCCCGTCCTCTGTCTTCCTGTTACTCCTCCTCACTCCGAGTGAGGAGTTGTACAGTCTGATGGCCTGAGGGACAAAGGAGTTTCTCAGTCTGTTAGTCCTGCACTTGGGAAGGAGCAGTCTTTGGCTGAACAGGCTCCTCTGGTTGCTGATGACGGTGTGCAGAGGATGACTGGCATTGTCCATAATGTCTAGCAGTTTGTCCAGTGTTCTCTTCTCTGCCACCGTCACCAGAGAGTCCAGCTTTGTGCCAACCACAGAGCCGGCCCCCTGATCAGTTTGTCCAGCCTGGATGTGTCCTTCTTGGATGTGCTGCCCCCCCAGCACACCACGGTGTAAAAGAGGACGCTGGCTACCACGGACTGATAAAACATCCGCAGAAGTTTCCTGCAGATGTTAAACGACTGCAGCCTCCTCAGAAAGTACAGCCTGCTCTGTCCTCGCGCGTCTTAGGTCTGAGACCTATCCCATAAGTCGCGGTCTGGCGGACTCCAAGTCAATGACCAGCTCCTTTGTCTTCGAGGTGTTGAGCTGTAGATGGTTTGTGTGGCACCAGACAGCAAAGTCCCTCACTAGGCTCCTGTACTCCTCCTCTCTATCGTCCCTGATGCATCCAACGATGGCTGTGTCATCGGCGAAACTTCTGGATGTGACACAGCTCAGAGTTGTCGCAGAAGTCCGAGGTGTACAGGGTGAAGAGAAGAGGGGCCAGCACCGTGCCCTGGGGTGCTCCAGTGCTGCTGATCACAGTGTCAGACGTGGTGTCCCTCAGCCTGACGTACTGCAGCCTGTCGGTGAGGTAGCTGGAGATCCAAGTCCACTCGCATCCTGTTCAGTTTGTCCTGAAGCACAAGGGGCTGGATGGTGTTAAAGGCGCTCGAGAAGTCCAGGAAGAGAATCCTCACCATGCCTCTTCCCTTGTCCAGGTGCAAGTGGGCTCGGTGTAGGAGGTAGAGGATGGCATCCTCCACACCAACACCTGCCCGGTATGCAAACTGCAGACCATCCTGGTGGTGTTGCACCTGGGGTCTGAGGAGGCTGAGGAAGAGTCGCCTCAACGTCTTCATCAGGTGTGAAGTGAGGGGGGGGCATGGCCTGGTTGAACCGGTTGAAGAAGTCATTGTTGAAGATAATGATTGAATGATTTCCATTTTTGGGTGAACTATCCCTTTAAGTGTATAAATTTTTTTAAATTACATTTGACATGTACTGGAGTAGTGAATAAATTCCAGTGAGAAACATCTTCACTTAGAGACTACATAGGGCTGATAGAGAGCTCTAAGTATTTTTGCAGAAAATTATGATGTCACAGTGAAGTTGACCTTTGACCTTTTGGATATAAAATCACTTCATAATTTTATCCTATTAGACATTTTTGTGAAATTTTTGTCATAACTAGCATATGAATTTATGGCCAGAAATATGTTTTGTGAGGTTGCAGTGACCTTTGACCACCAAAATCTAATCTTAAATCCAAGTGGATGTTTGTGCCAGATGTAATGAGATTCGGTCCCTGCATCCTTAAGATGTTGCATTCATGAGAGATGGACTTAAGATCACAGTGACTTCGAAGTTTGACCTTTAACAGCTACAATCTAATCTGTTCATTCTTGAGTCTAAGTGGACATGTGTGCCCCGTTTGAAGAACTGTACTGAATAAATAGCACTACAAGCCAGAGAAAAAATATGTATTTTTATATAATATAATATATATATTTTGGGGTTAATTGCTGCTTCAAACTTGCACTAAGCAATATTTTACATTAATGGATCTAATTATTATTAAATGGGTCATTTGTGGTGACCCACAGAGAATTATCACTTAACTCTTCAGTTCCCTTCAGTGTCATGAAGTGTTTTAGTCTCTTGTTTTTTTTGACCAGGGCTGCAAATGACTGTTTCTTCCATCAATGATAAGTTCCTTAATCTGTTCATTCTTGAGTCTAAGTGGACATGTGCATCCAGTTTGAAGAAATTCCATCAAAGCATTCTTGAGATATCACATTCACAGGAATGGAACAAATGAACTTTAGGTCTCACTGACCTTGGTGTCCAAAATCTAATCAGTTCATATTTTAGCCCAAGTGGATGTTTGTACCAAATTTGAAGAAATTCCCTACGGGCATTCCTGAGATATTGCATTTATGAGAATGGGATGGACAGATGAATGTACGAACCCAAAAACCTAATGCCTCTGTAATGCCTATATCATGTTGTGTGCAAACATTATATTAAAGTTCCCCTCCAAACCCATTAATATTTTGTTTAACATGGTTTTCCCACTTAAAAACCCCTCCTACCAGTGCCACTTATACTAGGTTGCAAGGTGAAACTAAATAAACTAAATACTAGGGCTGTCAAAGTTAATGCGTTAACGCATGAGATTAATCTATAAACAATAGCACATAAAAAAAAAAAAAAAAAAAAAATTAGCGCACGATTAATCGCGTCACGTGACTTAGGTAGAGTCTGTCTGTGTATACAGTCTGTGGTCTGTGTCGTCACTGGAGTTGTCACCCGTTTACTGAAATACGGAATTGTCCCGTATTTGAGGATTAAATAGCGCATCTCGTTTTGAATCAGTGCAGGACGGGATTTGTCTCATATTTCCGTCTTGAATGCAGCTTCATCCCACCCGCTGCCTGGTGAAGAGCCGTCCGACTCTGCCCGTGATCGGGTAAAACTCGCTGCAATCGGTGGTTTGATCACACACGAGAGTGTAAAACACTGTTAAACTCTTGGTTTGACAGTGTCAGTGACAGTGACAATCAGACTAGTTGTAACTCTGCGAGTGTTTCCTATGACAGACGGTGGCCTGTCAGATGTACGGCAGCTTCAAGGGCACAATATTCTCCATTCACAACCAAGTGACCATAGACTGTATGGATGTGACTTGTTTATGAAAGTTGAGGTGTGCAGACGGATACATAGACATTTATTTGATACACTAATCAAAATGTAGTGCTGATGTGAAAAAATAAACAACTATGATGTGTTATTATTTTTCACCAATCTGTAAAATTGCATCCTTAAATTGTAATGGATTAACTGTACTGCATCCTTTAATACTATATAAGAAAGAACAGAAGAAAATACAAGTAATATTAGTTTATATAATATGTAGTATTTTAACTGCGATTAATCGCGATTAATCACAGAGTAGTATTGCGATTAATCGAGTTAATTTTTTTAATCATTTGACAGCCCTACTAAATACGTATCAAAATGGTAAGTACTGTAGGCACCTTTTATTTGTTTATGTTGTTTATTAGCTTCTATCTGGCTTACTCTGCTAAAGCTAACTCTCAGTCTCTGAGCTGACAAATCTGGCTTTCAGATTTGGTCCGTTCCAACTCTAGCCGTTGGTACGTTTAGGGAAATGCACAATGTGAAAACATAGATATAAGTCAGTGTAGTCAAGGTAACAGCATTGACATATATAAAGATGGACAACATCACAGTTCTCCAGAAGTGGAGACAGAACATCTCCATCACCCCCCAGTGGCTGGCTGCAGTATAGGTGATAAACCACACCCTCTCCATGTTAGCAGATGGGGCATGGACCAAACTAAAAAGTCAAAGTACATTCAAATAAATTTTTCCCAGAGATGTTTTCTGTCATTTTAAGTAGTTCTTATCATACTGATGCGTGTTCAAATGTACATTTTTCTAATCAGTTTGGTTGAAATTAGTTATTTAAAATCTATAAAAAGAAGGTTTCACATCACTGACAGCAGAGCCTTGCTCATGATTGAGCTGGCTGGGTGAAGATAAGATAAAATATTCCTTTATTAGTCACACAACAGAGAAATTTCAGAGGGTTACAGCAGCAAAGTGAAGAGCAAAAATATAAAGAAGCATCAATAAAAAATATTTAAAAATATATATAAAAATATAAGGAACAGGAAATATAAAAATATGAACAATTTAAACTGAGAAGATATAAATATAAAAGCAGGAACACTGTAAACTGGTGAAATTTAATAATAGAAACAATATAAGCTGGAGAAATACAGAAATAGGGAGACTATATACAATGTAGGAGACTCAGCAGTTGAATTTCCACCATTGCATGCAGGAAATATTCATATTGCACATAGAATGTTTGGAATTAACATTGGAATTAAAATTCACCTGAGTGAAATACTGATAATGCACACTGAATGATAATACACCTGATTGAAGTATTGAATGCTGCACATTGAAAATAAAAAATAAAAATTGACTTGTATGAAATATTGCACAGTATGAAGTGATGTTACACCTGAAAGTAAGTACTAATATTGCACAATTGGTATACATGGTAGTGCAGACCAACTGTCATTGTATCAAGCTGCCACTAGTGTGGCACCAATTTATAACTTGTGATGTATCGTCCATCTTTTTAATTTTTTTTTTTTTTTACGGTAAATGGATAACAGTCGACAGCAAAATAAAACAGATACTTGAAAGTTCAAACAGGGATGTAAGAGACAAACTAAATGTCAAACCACAGATATGCAGTTAGACGTTACAAAAGTACTGAGAGCTGAACACAGACACTTTTAAAACTCTGCTCTCCTGCACTGGCATGAGTTGAGTCTTGGGTTTCCTGGAATTGAATGTAACAAATCATAAAAAAGCACCCCACCAAAATCAGAAAGGCAAATTTATCTAATGGTGATGGGAGAGATTCGATTGCCTATGGTCTGACTGTGTCTGTCTGCTGCTTGGTGTTGGGCAGGTTGTCCGCACAGTGGGTTCATCAGAGGGTTTATTTTTTTCTGAGAACAGCTGCCTGCTGCTGCTGGAAATGAGGTTGAGAGCAGTGAGACTGAACCAAACAGCATAGCTGAGGGCCATAAAATCCAGAAAATGAGCTGAACGATATTAAAACGCTCCACAGGGCTAAGAGGAACTGCAGAGTTGGTGATGATTCTCAGCGAGTTCATCACTATAAGTGACACACTAAACATGTTATTTGACCCATTGTTAGGATAAAAACATTTAATTTGTAGCACTAATCATAATATAATAATCATATCAGTAATTATAGTAGTGTTGTGCATTGCTTTTATGTTTTCAAAAGATCTGTACTAGAAGTGAACTAAAGTCTGACGTTCTGTTAATGTTCTTCCTAGTTTATCTTCTACAACTGCTGCTGCACATTTTGAACCAATTTTAATGTCTCTGTTTATGCTCCACACACGCTAGGAACTAGTCTGTTCTCTGTACTGTGCAGGAGAAATGTGCTACAGTGTATCTATGAACATATATCAGTATATATAAATGAATATTTTTGGCCGGGTTAAATGAGGTAATGAGAGTTAGTCTCTTTTGACATATTGTTCATGGTGGGTCGTCAGTCAGTTAAAACAGTTGCTGGCTTCTCCCTGCAGCAGCCTGTTTCATCTCGCTGCTCCAAACGGCCCTGCCTGCCCACGCTTCCTCCACCATCTGCCCCCCTGTGAAGACATGAGGCTTTCCTCAGAACAACAGCTTATAGAAGCAGGGGAGGGCAGCAGCCGAGAACACTGACAGCGGTCAGAGGGAACTCAATTCCACTCTAACTGAGAATAAAGATGGAGTATTTTAGTTTTTACTATGACTGGCTGCATTCCAAGACCTGCAGCGGCAGTCATGTACAACTGAAATGCTGGTTTTATTAATTAAAAAATACATATTTTTCCAGTTGCTTCTAGTGCTATTTAGCCATCTATATATTTTTGGTGTGAGTTGCAGAGTTTGGGAGACATCCACTGTAGAGATGTCTGCCTTCTCTGCAGTATAATGGGACTAAATGGCACTCAGCTTGTGGTGCCTAAAACGCCAAAAACACATTTGAAAATTTCAAAACCAGTGTTTCTTTCCAAAAATCATGACATGGTTACTCAAGATAATCCACAGACCTTGTTGTGAGCAGTTTCATGCAAGAACTACTTTCTTTTGCGTAGGAAGACAGTACTTCTGGTAGATTCTACTGCATAAAGAAAGTAAGTCCTACATGAAGCTGCTCAAAAAAAGGTCTTTGGGTTATCTTGAGTAACCAAGTCATGATTTTAGCATCACCGGACTAGTGCCATATAGTTTCATTAAATTCTCTCTACAAAGCTCTGCAACTCACACCAAAATGGTATAGATGGATAAATAGCACTACAAGCCAGAGGAAAATTATGTATTTTATGTAATATAATATATATATGTACACACACACACACACACACACACACACACATTTATATATATTGGGGTTAATTGTTGTTTTAAACCTGCACTAAGCAATATTTTATATTAATAATGGATCTAATTACTAATAACAGGTCCTTCATGGTGACAAACCCACAAAGAATTATCACTTAACTCTTCAGTCCCCTTCAGCTTCATGAAGTGTTTTACTCTCTTGTTTTGTTTTGTTTTTTGAGCAGGGCTGCAACTAAACTGTTGTTTGCATTCACAAATAAGTCGCTTAATTTGTTGTTACTCACTATTCAGAAATAAAGTTGCTAAGAGGGTTTGAAAAGTCACTAAATCTAGGGACAGAGTTGCCAAGTTGGCACCATTGGAACAAAGTCTGGAAATAAAGCCAATGACAGCACTCACACAATCATTACATCCCATTTCCTTATTATCTGTCCTAATCATAATCACTATCATAGGGTAGCAGTTGCTCAGTCCATAAGGACTTGAGAACTGGGATGGTTGCAAGTTCAAGTCCAGCTTTGACAAAAGTACCGGTAGCTGGAGAGGTGTCAGTCCACTGCTCATATGTATGTTTATTATGTGTGCACCCCCCCCATAGGTTCTTTTTGTGCATGTGCAAAGGCCTGTGTGTGTATAAAAATAACAGCAGAGTGAAAAATGTAATTTCCCTTCAGAATAATTAATAAACTATGCCTTCCTCTAATGCAGTTCACTTGACTAAAACCAACATAAGCAATAAAGTTCAAACTTCCATCTTCAAATGATATCCCAGGTGGTGGACACCACTGATACATGCAGTCATTTTGTCAAGGAGTGAAGCATCAGCGTGCCTGCTGTTAACATAGAGAAACTGTTGATACTCTTGTGGGAAAATGCTCTTCCTCTCTGCTGTTGTCATGATTCACCATAAACAATAATTGATCAGCTTCATTTATGCATCAAAATGTATGAGCTACTTTTCATTGACCATTTAGGGTTTTGAATGTAGGCGTATAGAGAACCGGATAGGAGGTATCAATATTAATTAAGGGCATTCCATTTGTGGATAATTGTGGGAGTGAAGTAGGTGGTGTGTTGGGCTTGTGCATGTGCAGACAATTCCAAGTTGATTTGGGATTTCTAGAAGGAAATTGCACACTGGCATGCAAGATTTTATAAATCAAAATATTTTTTGGTGTATGTACATTTCCTCATTTGTATGTTCCCAGATATTTACTGTGAATTCTCTGTAGAGTTTTTGAGGCCTCTGGATACAAGATGATGATTAAGTTTTGATACTAATTGGTACTTGGTTATTTTGGATAGTATAATAAAGTCAAGGTAACAGCATTCACATATATGAAGATGGACAACATGACAGCTTCTTATAAGTTAACCCTTATGATCTCCTGGGGTCATTTTGGACCCCAAACGAAAACTTTTTCTGTCATAATATGCTTGTTTTTTCATCAAATGGTCTGAAAATAACGGGGGTTGTTTAATACTATGATCTTCACAACTAAAATAAATTTGAAGTAATTTGATTGAATTATCAGTGTTTTTTTTATTTAGTAACGTTCGTCGTCCTCTGGGGTCCAAAAATACCCCACAGCACAAGGGGTGCAAAGGGGCAAATTGTCACATGCGCTGGGCCTGGAGCTGCTAAAAAGGAAGATGTACATGGTGGGAACAGTACAAAAAAATAGGCCCGAGCTTCCCCCTGCACTGGTGGAAAAAAAAAAACAGGGCTCAGTTTTCATCAAAGTTCGCCTTCACCGAGACCCATGCTCTTGTGTCGTAGCACCCTAAAAAACAAAAAAATCATCGTGAACAAGCTGTGAACAAGGAGGAAAAAAAAGTGTAAAATTAGTATTAATAGGTTGGTCTGAAGTTGAATAAAAAGATGAAACACAAATTTGTGTGACAATGTTATGTTTTGTGCTTTTTAACTGTCAAACCAGTTGGGGTCCAAATGGACCCCAGAGGACAATGAATGTTACTCTGTCGGGAGGACATCATGAGGGTTAAGCCAGAACATTATAGGTGATAAACCCCGCCCTCTCCATGTTAGCAGTATGTATCAAATAAATGTTTTCCAAAGATCTGTTATTTTAAGCAGTTCTGTAGGGATATAAGAGAGAAACTACACATCAAACCACAGAGATTCAGTCAGAAACAACAAAAGTACTGAGAGATGAACACAGAGACACTTTTAAAACTCTGCTCTCCTGCACAGACATGAATTGAGTCTTGGCTCTCTGATGGGTGGACGTGACGAATCATTAAAATAAAAATAGAAAGGCAAACTCATCTACTAACAATGGGAAAATATTCAGTCGCCTATTATACCTTGAAGGTATTGAATACCGATACCCAGCCCTACAAATATGACAAAGAAAATTAACATTTAAGAAGCTGCAACCAGTGAATGTTTGCATTTTTAAAAGCAAAGTTTAAAACACTGAATTAGAATCACTAATCTGCACCACAGGAATCTTCCCTCTTGTGTGCATTGAGCACACATTAGTTCATGTGTGAGGGAAGAAACACACACACCTTTGTGCCTGTCTGCAGACGGCAGAGAAGCCCTGCAGGCCCTGAGAGGGGGGAGAGCGACTGATGAATTCCACATGGCTATCAGATTGATTTGTGCTCTCTGTATCACTGGCCTCTGTACGCAGCAAGGCTTGGCCAACTGGAAAGGGAAGGTATTGACAGATGGTAGCAATAACATCCCCCAGAGGGCATTCTTCACTGTGATTATGGCTACAGAGAGGCTCACAGGACACAGCCTTTTGAAAGGAAAAATCATAAATTAGCACTGTGCTACACAAGCCTTTTAACAAGCCTGTCTAATAAACATGAAATAATTTGAAATCATTACATGGTCACTGAGCTGCTGAGCATTAAATCTGACCTGCCTCTACTAATGATATTGGACTGGTATCAGCATGGACAAATGGTGACTTAAAAACTCTCCATCTTATTAAAAAAAATCCAGCATATGTTGGACTTGCTTCCTTTGTCTTTGATGCAGATCGTCAGTCAGTGATAAGTGACACTGTCACTGAAGGAGTGAATGATATTCTGATAACTCTGAGCACTCATTGGTGTGCTCATCAGCAGTCAGCAGCAGGGGCGGACTCAGATTGTCTGAGGGGCAGGGGCAAAAAAGAAAGTAGTGGCACCAGTGTGCCAAAAGTTGAAATGCATTTATGGCATGCATTTATTAATTCCTGGTTTAGATTAAAAATGTATTAACCAATTTATATACATTATGAACTATTTTACCATTTTTAGCATGTAGCGCAGCTGATTTGGCACTGCATCATGGTTTCTCCACTGGAAGGACAAGGGCTTTTTACACGGCATGTAGCTGCTGGCTAAGAGAGCTGTTGGCCCCGGGCTGTTGGCCCCAAGCTCTCTTTCAGTGGGCTGCATCCTGCTCCTGGGCTGCATTTTGCCCAGGTCTGTTGTAGAGGGTGCTTCATCACATTTTATCCCATAGTGTACTTCACTTTGTTTTGTCCACTGGAAGGACACTCTAGAGGACTCATGTTTTATCTACATAAAGGCATCCATTAGGGCACTTCTGCAGCATCTTTTTTTGAACATGTATGCACCAGTGGTCAGCAGTAATTCAGATGTTTTAAATCAAATGCTTTTTTGCCATTGTGTATTCTTTTTTTTTTTACCAGCATATAAGTTTGCCTCCTGCCTGCCTGCACGCATGCATGTGCATCCTGTTCCCAGAGTCCTATGTTCTATACTACCCCTTTATCCTAATCTGTTAAGTGCTATATACAGTACATTGACACATTCATTTTGCCAAAAAATACTTAGCTAATGATAAAAAAAACAAACAAACAAAAAACTAAAGACAGCGCTCCAGCAGCTGCTCATCATGTGGGTTTTATCAACTTAAATTTTTTTTATGTGATGACTATAATTTTCATGTGAGTTTTTTTTCTGCAGCAGCTGAGTGATGAACGATGATGATGCACTTTACTCTCAGTCTGAGTTTTTTTGTTTTGTTTTTTTCTTCATTCTGAATCATTTTCAACAAGGACACTTTTTATGCCTCTGTGCTGGCGACAGCTGTGACCAGAGACTTTATGTTTTGGAGTTGTGCGCCCATCCATCTGTCTGTCTGTTCCATTATCACGAATGTACTATCTTTCTAACACCTTGAGGCAAAGGTGTAGAATTGGGTTGGGTACAGAAGGAACATGTTCTCTCAAATATCCAGGGGCTACTGATTTGTTCCTTGCAATATTTTTTTTAATCAAAAAAGTAAAATATAAGCACTGTCAGTCAGAGTCTGGTCAATGTTAGAGACATTCACCATCCTCTACTTGCTAATTATCACATATTGAACCATGACATTTGGAGGTAATTTCCAAGAAATTTTAAATATATTACTTGATAACTGATAATGAAATTATAGGACCCGGAAATTTAAGCATTACCAGCATGTTTATTAAGTTTAGATTTTCTCAGTTTTTTAAATGATTTCATTAACCGTTATTTTTATTTCACTAATTACTATTATTTAAGAACATACATTGTGGGTCTGTTTGTGATCTTCTCTGTGTGTCTGTCTGTGTTTCCCCAGCTGGACAACCCTGATGAGCAGGCAGCCCAGATCAGAAGAGAGCTGGACGGACGACTGCAGATGGCAGACCAGATCGCTCGGGTAAGAGTGATGGATGGATGTGGATGGATGTGGATGGATGGGTTAAGCAAAAGGTTATTTTGGACATCAACGCTGATTAATGAACTGGTTACCTGTCTGTGTTGCTCAGCACGGTGGGAGGTTTCCCAGGTTTGCGTCCAGAGAGATGGAAGCCATGTTCATCGAGGAGCTGCGGTCCTCCGTCAACCTGCTGATGGCCAACCTGGAGAGCATGCCCGTGTCCAAGGGAGGAGAGTTCAAGCTGCAGAAGCTGAAACGAGGCCACAACACCTCCATCATGGACATGGGCCAGGAGGACGAAAACACGCTGTCCAAATCTGACGTGGTGCTGTCCTTCACCCTGGAGGTTGGTGGACTTAATGATGCTGGTTTTCTTTTTTAAAATACATTGAACATTGTAAGGACGGAGGACATGTATTCAAAAGATAGTTGGCATTAACAAAGATCATTCTCTTCCTGGTTAGAAGAAGGTACTCATAAACTCCCTTTTAGATTTAGTGACAACTTGTGTGCAGCACTGTCACTTTGGACAGTGGGCTGGCACTGTCCAAGCTGTAAATGATCATTTTTTAGAAAGGATAAAATGTTTTTGAGTATTTCTTTAAATGCACCAGACAACATGATAAGTTTAATAACTTCAAAAGGAAGTTGGAGCACTTTGCAATGACAGATATGCAGCACAGACTTTATTCCATGGACTCACATTGCATCACATTCAGTATAAAACATTGTTCCTCATGCATGGACCACTCATTCTAAAGTGGTGTGTACAGCTGATTTAGGGGAATTTGCGCCATTCACTGTTTTTTTGTATTTTGTATTTCCCTTCAGGTA
The DNA here is from genome assembly GCA_034769285.1 of Lutjanus argentimaculatus. Lineage (NCBI taxonomy): Eukaryota > Metazoa > Chordata > Actinopteri > Lutjaniformes > Lutjanidae > Lutjanus > Lutjanus argentimaculatus. Next base: position 28,970,938 of record JAWZSL010000014.1, read on the forward strand.
TGAACACATTTTACGAGGTCCAGGCCTGTTGTAGGACTCATGTAGTCAGTCTGTGTCATGGTTAGACTTTTTGTTGGTCATTTCCTGTTTTATTTTGTAGTCTTGGTTTTCCCTTGTGTGTCTTTGTTGTTCTTACTTCCTGTCTTTGTCTGTTTTCCCGCTCTTTTTGATCATTGATTATGTTCACCTGTGTTGTTTGCCCACCCGTGTCTGATTAGTTTCCTGTCTGTTTAGTCCTTGTGTTTCTCTGTTTCCTTGTCCGTTCGTGTGTTGTTTTTGGTGTCGAGTTCCTGAGCCCTGTCTTGGATTTATTCCCTTTTGGATTTTTGGATTTTGCCTGTTTTAGTTTTGCATTCTGGACTCCCACTTCGTTCATGTAAGCTTGTGTTTCTTTTATGTTTTATTTTTGCATTAAATCACCTATTGAACTCCTGCGTTTCCAGTCTGCATTTTGGGTCCACCTTTTGTTTTGTCCTAGTTTACTTGACACCCCCGTAACAGTCTGCTGTTATCACAACCAAAGTTTTTAACTAATGACTTTATATTTCATCACTTTGAATCAACTTTGAGTTTGAAAATCCTGAATTACACTTTATGCTGACATTATCCTGTTTGAATTATAATTCAAAATTTATTCACGTAACATAACAATATCATCATTAATTTAATTTGACAATAACCAGTCAAATTAATTATGAAGATACAGTCAGGCTGTATCTTCATGTAGGTTCATGCAGGTCTTTGTCCAGGGGAACATTCTTCTTTGCAACATCAACTATGACTTTTATAGCAAGTATTTTCATCCATCTCTGTGAATGAGACTTCGCCTTGAATCTCCTCCTCTCACTGCAGTCATCGATTGGCTCACGTGGTGCTTCATTTCTTTGAAGTCATTTTTCATATCGAGCCATTATTTCTTTATTTCAATGACAGTATGGCCCTCAGGTAACAAGGCATTAATGGCATTCCTGTTTCTTTTATTTAACAAGTCCTTTAAATCCACTGCTGAGGCTGATAAAGTGATTTTCCTTTATGGGACTTCAATCTCAAAAGTTGTAAAATTCTTCTTTTTACTCTTTGATGCCATTGTCATGAATGAACACTTGACATGAAAATGCCCAGGTGGATCATTTACACAGGTATCTGAAATGGTATTTTATGAGTTCTTTGTGCAAAAAAAGTAAAGTAAGATAAGAATATGAAAATGTTCTTGCCTGAGGCCCATTGTGTGTATCTTTGAAGTCTAACAAACTTGTTGAATGTGTTTTCAAACACTTGAAAAGCCATATTTTTTGAGTATTTTAAAATCTACATTGTTTATATCATGTTTGTGAGCTAGCAGTTTTTATTATCTTTCCTGCCACAGACACTCAGTGGAGCAGCATCAAAGTGTCAACACAGTCTTATGGCAGTTTGTGAAACTGTCATGAAATGTAATGAATTAGATTAGTGCACATTCACAAAACACTGCACATGACTTTCAGACTAATGTATTGTACACTTCTGTTCTCATTGTCAGTTTTGCAATGATAAATATGCATTGTCTGGTTACACTTTGAAAATAAAGGTTGATGCACAAATCTATAGATTACATTCCATGACTGTTTAACAAACTGGGAAAGATACAAGCAAACAAAACAGTGACCCTTAGTTAAAAACACTGGGCTTCATGCAAGAACATGTTCATTTTCTTGTCTGTCTTTCCCTTTTTGTCGTACAAAACGGTCGTACAAACACGCTACGTCGGATCCTGCAAGTGCTCCTAACTTCTGAGAACTGTGTAAGTAATCCACCTTTGTGTATTTGAGTGCACATGCGTGAAACTTGTGAATTAACAATAATTAACTCCAATAATACTATATAAGGCTACACTTCCTGCCCCATATGTCAGGAAGTGTTCATTCATGAAAATGGCATCAGAGAGTAAAAAGAAGAACTTTATGAGTTCGGAGTTTGACATCTTGCTTTCAGAGATCCATGAAGGAAAATCTGTCATTTGATCAGCATCAGCAGTGGAATTATAAGACCCGCTAAAGCAAAGAAAGGGGAAAAATGAGTGCAGACGAGAGGAAAAAAAAAAAGGTGATTGATGACTGCAGCAGGAGGACGGGGTGAAGGGGCAGTCAACATCATGGAGACAGAGGACAGAATAGGTGAGGATGTTCCCCTGGACAGAGACTTCATACTGTAAACCTGCATGTGAACATGTACGACCAATTCACCTGACAGCAGGTAATATTACATCATTAATTTGAGAGGCTGATGAGAGGCTTTATGTGTAAATTTATATTATTATTTGAAATGCAGTCAAACAGGATAATGACAACATAATTTTTAAGTGTCATTTATTTTTCAAACTCAAAATGTCTTCAAACTAATGAAATAAACAGTCATTAATGAAAAACTTTGGCTTAGATACCAGCAGACTGACTGCACATGACTCTACAACAGGTCTGGACCACTTGTAAATTGTGTTCATACCTGAAAGAAAATTCAAAATATGAGAACTTTGGTGAATGTGACAAGTTGTCTTAAATCACTTGTACACAACACTTAAAAATAAATCTATTGGTACAAGTGGCTCTTCCATGAGGCCCATTGTGATTAGTGGTATCTGGGCACTGGGACAGGTATGTCAGGTATAAAATGAGCTTTTATTTTTTTCATCTGTCTACGTATGTCTGCACAGCCTCGTGGGGATCATTTCTACACTTTTCTGCTATTTTTACTTTGGTAGTTTGTAGTACACATAACACAATTCTGCACATAATTAGGTAACACAAAGGCCCTAAAGCATCCGCTGACTGTCAGGTTGGTGCAGGGAAGCTGAAAGGTTTAGACATTAAGAGTCATGTTTCTGTTGCCTGGAGTCAACTGCAAATAAAGCTCTTTTTCTGATTTTGAAATCAGCCCAGCTGCTGTCATATGAATCCACCTCACTGTGAACCGTGAGGATTAGTGTCTGGACCTGCTAATGAGACAAAATGTCTCCCAGGATTTCTGCTGACTGACAGACTTTTTGAACCTCCCCTTAATTGGTTGACAGGCCGGTCCATTTCTGCGTTGAAAAGGAGATGGAGACGAATACAGTGTCTCCTTACTATTCACATAATAAATTACCTGTCCAACACCTGTGTCCAGCTTCTCTGTTGGGTTTATCGTCCACAGGGATCCATGAAGCAGAACAGTCCAGCAGGTCCATGATTATTTCACTGCCTCCCTGTTGATTCTTTCTCAGATAAAAGAGACACTTTTTCATCTCTTCTAGAGTATAAAAATACAATGTGGGAGAGGTGGGAGAAATTCTATCTTTTGTACAATGAATGTTTTCTTTAGCCTGGCAGCACCTGCCCACAGTTTGCGCTGCTCTCAGGAGGGTCTGGCAAGGATCAGTAGACATTTACTCAAGAGGGGCTTCAGTTTCCGTAGGCTTAGACAATTCACTCTTCATTCAGGTATGAACAGGAGGATTACAGTGACAAAACTATTGACTGAGCATGAAACAAATTTAAGCTTGAATCAATCTGCAACTTTTGAAAGTGAGCACACTGAGAATTACAGGCAATTTCTGAAGAAACAGTGTGTTTGAATGCTGGATGTTGAAAAGCAAAGCTGAACTTCACTGCTGGCTTTAAAAGTTGGATAACAAAGATTGTATGAAAGATGATGTGAATGCTGGATGTTGTAAAGCTAACGCTAAACTGCATTTCTGGCTTGAAAAGCTGAATAATACCAAGACTGTATGAAAGATGTTGAATATTTTAAGGTTTTTGAGGGTGATACCAAACTGAATTGCTGACTTTAATTTCATGGAGGACACAGTTGAAGGAGAATGAAAACGTAGAAACGTGGGCAAGGGTCTAATTAGTATGAATGGGATTGTTGTTTTGAACTTAGTTTCTTGCTCTTACAAACAAACAAAACTCAGTAACACTTTATTTGAAGGGGTGAACGTTTAACTGATATGACACCATCATAACTATAACATGACACTTGTTGTGAACACAGTTTTTAAGAATGTTTTTGACAGTTGTCATCATGTGTCATTTGGTCAGTTCTTTCATTTTTAATGAAAAGTTGATGTTGTGTCGGATGTCTTTGTTATGACAACTTGACATTAATCGAGACATGTCTCACCAACATTGTGATTGGTCAGATGTGTTCATGTCAGGTGTGAAACTTCAGAAAAATCGGCCTTGGTCCAAAAAAACAAAGTGCCGCAATATTGCTCAGGGAAGGCTTGCATCAAATATGTTATTAACGTATGATTCAGTCACTTGAAAAAAAAAAAGCCAAATCTGGTGTGAAAATTCCTGAGAACTAAGATTTCTTCACTGTAATTGTGCATAAAAAAAAACTGAACTTAGCTTTTCCACTCTGGTGTTTTCATTTAAAAAAGCCTGTTGTTCTCATTGATATTCCACAAGAAAAACAGAGAGGAAAGGTACACAGAAAAATGGTTAAATCTCCTCTTCCTCCTGTTAATCATGTTTCATTGGAAAACAATAGAATTGTGTGACACTGACCCCACCTGGTATACAGGTTGGTTGATCTTGTAAAAGCTCTGCTTGATCTCAGCAGATTAAACCTCCAAATGACTCTTTGCAGGCTGTTGAAAGCTATTGACATGTCTTATTATGTTCCTACAGTTAGACAATTGCATGTGTAAAATAATGATGTGATTACAGCGAGCAGTTTTTTTCTGGTCACTGACCCTCAAGTGAAACCACCACTCACACAGGCGTCTGATGTCTGCTTTATTTTCCTATTTTTATAAGTTGCTGTTCAAACTTGCAATATCGAGTTATGTGAAATAATTTCCTCTATCCTCCCTCACTTTTTTCAGCATAAAATACCTCTTGTTGTGTGTGTGTGTGTGTGTGTGTGTGTGTGTGTGTGTGTTGCAGGTGGTGATCATGGAGGTCCAGGGTCTGAAGTCTTTGGCTCCAAACAGGATTGTTTACTGCACCATGGAGGTGGAGGGAGGACATAAACTACAGACAGACCAGGCTGAGGCCTCCAAACCCACGTATGTACAACACACACACACACACCACACACACACACACACACACTGTGTTTCCATCACTCTGGGACATTACATTACTTACATTCATTCTGAGACTTATCTGACCTACCATCACAGTCCCTGCTAAACTAACCTACCTGACCTTATCTAAACTACTTATCCTAACCTGACTCAGTCTTCAGCCTAAATTTAATGATTATCATGGGGACTTGCAATTTGTCCCCATAAAGTAGGCGAGACCCCACAATGTGAGTGTGTAAACAGATTTGTGTCCCCACAACAATAAGTAATACACGTCCACACATACACACACACACACACACACACACACACAAACACACTTAATGCAATCTGCTTATCTGTAATGTTGTTTCATTCCACATGTAGTGAAATGAAAATAAAACACACTGTGTTTCAGTGGGTTTAGCAAATGGAGCTTCAGTAACGTCACATACTGCCATCTGCTGGTCAAATAACTGCATCGAGCCCTCTGTGCACATCATGAAGTATGACTGCTCTGTGTGCTACACCTGTTGGGCTTGTGTTTAGTATGATTGTTTCCCTCTGACATGTTTTTTCACTTTATTTCTTAAAATGAAAAACTTAGATGCACATAATGGATAAATATGGGGGATGAATAAATATAATAGAATATAACTTAAAGTTTTATTTATTTAGTTTTAAAAATTAATTCATGACATAGTCCAAGCTGCTGTAATTTTAATTTCTTCTTGTTTCAAAGAGTTTCAAACTAAATACATTATTAGATTAATATCACACACACACACGCACACGTGTCCTTCTGTGCATCTTCCAGGAGACAAAACATCAGTATTTTCAGCAATAAAAGCAGGCAGATTTTGCCAGAAACTCTTCACAACTAAGCAATGCCAAAACAAACGCACCACAGATTCTGGACATCCAGAACAGAAACTACAATTCACATCAGTTCACAAAGGCGATGTTTACATGCATGCATATTGCATTTTTTTTCCCTTTTTCTGATAAAAACAATATTCCTACTAAGCTGTTTACATGCCTATTGAAAATGAATATTCTTCTAATATTCACATTTACATGCAACTGTGCATATGCTGATTAATGGCTGATTTGTCTGTCATAGTGGTGGACTTGTTTGACAGTGCAAACTCAGCTCCCTCTTTCATTAATTTAATCACCTTCTTGAAAAAGCATTGCGATATTTGCTGATATCCAAAAATAATGCTTAAAAGTAGGCGTGTTCCTCCCTCTGACAACAAAATTGTGCATGTATCTCTACTCCAGCAACTCCTGCAAACTGTTGGCTGTTTGGTTTGTTTACAGCACAGAGCAGAGGAGGTTGTGTGTCACAAACTGCTGTAAAAAAGCCCAAATGAGATGCATATTCTGATTTGCTGTTTACATGTCCAAAGAATGCTCCTGAAACCAGAATAATAGCAGCATGTCCCACATGTCTTAATCAGAACATGCTTCATTCAGAATAAGTCAAATTCGGAACATCCAGTAGGAATATGCTGTTTACATGACCTGTATGATTGACATAACTAATTACAAATACTCAAATTACAGTAATTAAGTACTTGTACTTTTATGAGAAGATTTTCAAGTCTGTGCTTTTACTCGTACTTAAATATGCATTTCAATATGTAATCTACTTAGTTACTATTAAAGTCATAATTGAGTACAATTTGAATTAATATCCAAACATTTCATCTGCAGTTTTGTAGCCAGTAAGATGATCTGATCACAAACAGGCCAATGAAAACAAAAAGAAAACAAAATCACCAAAAAAATAAGTAAATCAAAATGTGGCAGCAGGCAAAAGTTTGGAGTAAGAATGTTAATGATTAATCACTAATAGATTAATAGCTGTAAAGAATGTATTAATCAATATTTAATAGTCTAGACATGGCAGTAATTGCACTTCATCTGACATTAGTAACACTCAAAAAAAATCATTTTGTATCTTACAAATTAGAATGATGAATTGATTAATCAGTTGTCAGCCTTTTTAAACTATCGGTTAAGGAAAATGCAAAATATTTCCAGCCAGAGAGTTTGGAGAGGTGACTGAACACAACAGTGCTGGAATTGGGGGTCATTTGAAGAAACAGAAGCCTCTTTGATTGGATGCCGCTGCTGATAATGAATTAACAATCAACGGTTAAAAAGTAACTAATACTCTGAGTACTTTCTGAGAAGAATACTTTGTACTTTCACTAACGTATTTTACTGACACAAGTACTTACTTACTTGTAATTGAATAATATCTTTGTGACATAATGGTGCTTGTACTTGAGTATTTCAGTACTCTTTCCATCACTAAAAACTAGTGTGCATGTAAATGTATTCACTGTCTCTCTTATGTATTTTAAACACATTTAGCTGAACAGAATTCATGAATGAGTTAAAGAAATTTCCTTATGTTTAATGGTGATTAAGTATCACTTAGACAGAAGCCAGGCCTTCCTCCACACTATATTATCCACAAATTGATTCACATATGGAATCACATATGGTGATGAAGAAATATGCTCAGGAAGGTGCGAAAGCAATTTTTTGGCACATGTCCCATATTCTGTCCAATCACAGATGTCCATATCTCTTATTCAGCTCGTCAGTCCATATAATCAGGTTGGTGTTCAATCTGCACTCCTCCACACTCCTGCACTACCTGCCCCAGCCTCCCGCAGCATTAGCATTCAGGGTCTGTTTCAAGCTATTTCATGTTAAATCAAGTGCTGTACATATCAGGCTTTTGGGCTCAGGGACAGGCTGTATTGCACTTTCTCAGATTTGTTCCAGAGCATCATGTGAGCAGAGTGGCTGCTGAATGGAATGTGCTGAAATCAGGAGAAAGTCTGATTTAGGCAAAAGTGTTTTGGTGACACAGCAGAAAGGTTGTGTAGGTATATGGATGAAAATATTGTTACTCTGGGATGAACATTTATCTTCATGATTGACTGAAGTAACAAAGAAATGATCTTTTCATCATTTACATTATTATTTGTATCATTAAGAACCAAAAAGTGACGATGCTTCAGTGTCATGTATAATATCACAGGTCACATCTCGTCTCCATAGTAACCACACATTCATTGTCTCATCACTTACACTTCCTGTTCCTCTGGCGTGAGTCTTGTTTGTTACTGTTTGATAGTTCAAGCTGTTGTATGAGTACAGTAGGAGTAAGTGATGGGAGAACTGGCCGACACAGGGGAGCAGATCCTGGCTGGAAACGCTGCTTATCTCTGTCAACTGGCCTGTTTTAATCCTGCAGACGCTGAACAAAAACCAGCCTGGCTTTGTGTTCTGGCAGATATGAGGGCTGGGTAATTGTAACACAAATGGACAGTCCTGAAACCCACTGCAGCTCTGTGGGAATTGCGGATTTTTACAGTAATTTGCAGAAACGTCTCATTAGAGACACTGAAATGTGGTGAAATTCAGCTAAATATTATGCAAAGGGAAAGATGCAGCTTCATACAAGCTGATCTGCAATTAAGAAGATTTAAGTAACACAATGACTGAAATATAATTTGGGTGCAGAATTTGTGCAAGGGGCAACAGGGTCCACTGTCAGTACTAGTGTACATAAAGGAACTGTTTTATGCTTGTGGAAATAAGCTGTAACAACTTCATATTATGAAATCTGCTTTATTTGAATATAATATTTGTATTTTTTAAATGTATTTTGTTTTTCAGCAGTATAAACACTATCAGTTGTGTACAGAAGAGGGCTAGTGAGGGCCACATATGAAAAATGTACTTGAGCTACGCTGAAACTCACAATTCTGATTTTCATCTCAGCAAAGAAACTAAAAAAGAGGGAAGAAGCATTAAATCACTACTGAACGTTTTATTCTCCAGACTTTGGTGCCAGTTCTATTGAAGCTTATGGGAGACGTCAGTCATGCTATTTGGAAACCAGTAAATCAACAAATGTTAGTGGTGTAACGATTCACTCATGCGTCTGAGCATCAGGCTTTAATGTGTAAGATTCGAGTGCATCGGTCTGTATCAGTAAAAAGCTGAATGTGAATCAGAAAAAATCGATGCAGCACCAGTGTATCGATACATCTCATTAAGACGCGCATATGTTTCATTTGTGGGATCAGTGAACTGCTGCTGTAACTTTTTTTCCATTTTCTCTCTCCCTGTGCCTCTGCCTGCACCGCTCTCACTGGACACCTGCTGCCTCGCTCTTGCAAAACAAGCGCTCCCCCTTCCTCTCCTGTCTCTCCTCTTCTTTTCCCCAAAACAGACAGTGAAAGAACTGACATGACACCGCTTCGCACCACCAAACTTTCACAATGCACAAGTGTAGCATAAGTTTGGGTTTTATAAGAAAGATGAGAAACACTGCTGCAAATTATTTATGTAAAACGTGTCTGACAGCAGAGAACAGAGACACGAGTCTGACCCACAGAGACGTCATGTGACTGTGAGAGCAGGTAACACGGAGCATCACTGTTCAAACACACTGATCAGAACCACAGAACTCTTCATATGAAACAGAGCAGCAGATCATCTTACTGCAAAAATACTCATATTTTAAACAGTTTTAAAGTTTGTTCACACACCACTGTAATGTCTCCTTCTCTCTGTCTCTACTGTTACTGGATATAGTAAAACTATCAGGATTTCTTTTTGCAACTAATAGTACCCTACACATATAGCATTAATAGACTCAAAATATAAAGATTCACACATTTCATTGTCTTATATTGCATCATATTGTATTGTATCATGACAGGGCTGAACCGTATTATATCCTTGGCTATTTAAAAATTTCTAATATTTATCATAGCGCTGAACAGGTATTAAGATATATATCGAATTGTCTCAGTCAGTGAGATGCACACTCCAACCCAACAAATGTGCATATTTGGAAAAATCAGTGTGCTATTCTTGGAAGTGTTTTCTGTCACTTAATGTTCAGTTTTTTAGAGGCATTTCCTCATCAAAGCTCATACGTCATGAATATGTTGGGTTTTACTGTGCGTCTTCATGCAGCTCCAGTAAGCTTCAATAGAACTGGCACCAAATTCTGGCACCAAGCAAAGCATAGAATATACATTAGAAAAGAAAAAAGAGGGAAGAGTCATTACATTTTATTTGTTTATTAGTTTATTTGACAGGGACAAACAGGGACAAAAAGAAAGATTGCAGCAGGTTACAATAACAAGACACAGATGTGTTGCATGTTGTTTCCCTGAGACTTTGAAGAATTCTTAATTCTGAATCATCCTTTGACTTTTTTCTCTGAGTTCTGACTTTAAAGTCAGAATGAACTCATGAATCTGACTTTAGTCTGACAATAAAGTCAGAATTCTGAGTTAAATCTCACAATTCTGAGTTTAAGGACATTTTCTTTCCTTTTTTAAATTTGAATCATCTCAGAATTCAAATCTTAATCTTCTGTACACAACCATTCCACTCATGATAGACTTGATGGGTAATCATGCATATTCAACTCACACGGTGCTCTGTGTCAGAACTCGTCAAGCAGCAGAACAAGAATACGGACTCAAAAATGCAGAGGAAGGAGAGGTAGTAGAAGATCAAACATCTAATAAACACAAAAGGGTCTATGTTTAGATACAGCAGGAGACTCAAAGCCAGGGAAAAGTCCAAAAGGATCCAAAATCCAAAAACAGATGACAAGCCACAAAAAACACAGAGGAAAGACACTAGGAAAAGATTTTTAAAAAAGTGCACGAGGGAAACACAAAGATGCTCAACATACAATTAACTGTCAAATTAAGAGTGGGAGGGACAAGACACGGGTGAGGGGAAATCAGGAACAGGTGAAAATAATCAGTGATCAAAAAGGAGGGAAAAAGATAAAAAAGGAAGTCAAGATAACAGAAACAAGAGGAAAGGAAATAACTAAAAAGTAAAACAGGAAATGACCAACAAGAACCCAAATCATGACGCCTCTGTACTGTTTGTCTAATCTAAGGTTTCCATATTTAGTGAGCTATTGACCAGTACAGTCATGTTATCAGTCCCTGTATGAATATTAAAATAATATTGCTCTGATTTTGTCTAATTGTTTGGCGTCTACTGTAACGTGTGAATCAGTTCTCATCAGTCCCTGTAGGAACATTACAGGACATTGTGTTCAGTGACAGTAACACAGTTTGGAGGCTACAGAACTATAATAACTGTTATCTGCTCATGTTGAATGTGAGTGGCAACATAATTAGCAGGGGCTGCCTTATGTCTGCTAATGTACCACATTAGAGTGTGTGCTGATGAGGAAAAGACAGTGTGTGATTTGATCTCATTCAGCAGAGCACAGTTTGGGTTATGTCAGTGATGAGATTACAAAGCTTGTTATGTTTGGATCATTTGGGAATTATCTCATGATCACATAATGAGGAAACAAAGGCTGATAATGTTCAGATGACAAACCAGACTGTGTGTGTTTCACAAGAGATTCATCTGTGAAGCCAGGAGATGAACCTGTGGGTGATGTCACAGGCTCTGCTCGCAGATGTTTCTACAGTCGATGATTCAGACATTTGTGCAGTTTCCTCAATGGAGCTCAGAGATGCCAGGCTGTGTTAATAGATGAAACACACATAACGCCTCTACAGTTCTCTCCTCTAACCTTCACTTCACTGCGTCTTCGATCTTCAACATTTATCTGACTCTCTGTCTGGTGGTCGTCCATTTTTCTGGAGTCTCTGTGTCCTCTGCTCAGTAGAGGATGTGAATAAGGTCCGAGGTGTGGGTGGGATGTTAAATGGATTTCTCCAGCGGAGAAACATCATTACTGTGCACAGCCACAGGCCTCGTATCAACATCCACACAAATAACAAGGAAACACGTGTCAGTGCTGTACATGAAAAGCCCCAGTGGCTGTATTTCTAACAAAGTCCATGTGTCTTCGTAGAGTCATCAGTGCACTGACACGGCACCGCACCTAACTTTTAGCCACCACAGGCCATATTTACAGGTAGATTATATTACCAGAAGTCTTTGTCACCTCTTTATATGTCATAGTACATGACTTTATGTCAGAAGCCCTGGAGGCAGACTTCGCCCTGCAGCGATCAGAGACAGGTTTGGCTGTTAATAGAATTTTCACATGAATATCACATGTTCAGTGTTCAGACATGCCTCACTCTCTGTAGCATATACCAAACGCACCCTTCCAATGTGGCGGTCTATTTAAACGGCTACAACCTCCCGTCTCTCCCTCTGCCCGTCAGTGCCATTGCTGCCTTGCATCAGTGTCGCTGCCTGTTCTTTCAGCCCCACCACCGCCCCAGGATCCACCTGCAGGCTCTGACAGGGGGTCCAAGATATTTGCTGATGAGTGATGAGGTCGGAGCATAGACGCCAAACTCTAACTATGTTCTGCTGCTGCAGTAAACTTTCTGAAATACATAAATGGCATAAAGTGCCTCTTTATTTTGAAAAATGGGCGTTTTTGCTCATAGAGTGGACATCATGTGGTCGTCTGATCGCAATCCAATGAAGCTGTATAAAAAAAACAAAACAAACATGCATTTTCTTTTCTTACAGCAATAATATGATCAATATTCCCTGTGTTGTCAGAGAGGGTCTGGCTGGATCACTATTGGATGTAGAAACATTATCACCGTCTGGCTGTCTGCCTCATAACCACGTTGCAGTTTTTGGCATTCGACAGGGACCACTTTTGGCCAGGGTTAGGCTTAGATGATGTCAATGTCCAACAAATGTTTGCTGGGATGTCTGTTTTATCTACACGTCCAGCAGACACAGACAACTTTAGCATTATTTCGCGTCATGTTTCTGTACTCTGATTGATTCTCCTTTTAGCTCTGTGTTGGTCTCCTCCAACTCATGAGAAAAAGTATTTGTCTCTTTAGCAGCCTAATGCTCCACTGTGCTCACCAGCTAGTCTCTGAAGGTGTGTGCTGTGGAATGAAACAAACAGTGTACGCTCGGAGAACTGTAGAGTGTAGGCGACACCTATTGTGTCACACATAATCATCGGGCCCTTTGTTAATATTAAAATGTTCAAGCAGCTTTAAGGATTAGAACAAAACTTAGCTGAATACAGTGAAGACAGTATCACCTGAGATACAGCTGTGTCTTGACTTGCAAAGACACCCAGACATATCCTTGTCTCTTCATTGCCAGTAAAGAAACGTGGGAATTATTCACATTTTAACATGATCAAACAAATTGTGATGAATAAGAAAGAAAGAAAAGAACCGGTTTGATTGTCAACAACCAAGCTACAATCAGCAGCAGTAAGTGTGGTGTGTTTCCCCCAGAGCTCCTCTCCTGAGGGCTGCATGATTAACCCTCTGCTGCAGTAGAATCATGTGGAACTCATCCAGGTGAAACACTGCAAGAGATCTGTTTTCTGCTGCTGGATCAAAACCAGACTAAACCTTTTGGAATCTGCCTCACTATTGCACACAATGTTCCATTTCAGCATCTTTGAACACATCAGAACGGATTGAAATATTAAAATGACATTGTTTTGATTAAATGTGTCTGATACCACAGAGAATAAAATCTGAGTTTTGAGGATAAAGTCAGAGTTCTGAGTTTGAAGTCAGAAAATGCTGACTTTAAACTCAGAGGTCTGACTTTATTCTCAAAATCCTCACTTTATTCTCATGGTGCTGACTTTAAATGCAGAAGTCTGACTTCCTTTTCAAGATTATGACTTTATTGTAAGTATTTTGACTTTATTCTCAGAAGTCTGACTTTAAACTCTGAATTCTGATGTTATTCTCAGAAGTCTGAGTTTGTCAGTATTCTGCCTTTATTCTCAGGATTATGACTTTAAACTCAGAAGTCTTACTTTGAATTTAGAATTCTGACTTTTTTCTTAAAATTCTGACTTTAACCTATTCTGTCTGTTTCCACATGTTTTCATGTGATGTAACTGTATCATTGAGTCAAACATCTCATATCTTTGTGATGTTTCTGTATGAATAAGGGCCTGTGTGCTCAAGACAAATTTCCCCTCAGGGGCAATAAAGAGTAACAACCTCAGAGACATCATCTTCTCTAACAAAGTGCTTTCTTTCTTGTTGTAACTGTGTGTGTGTGTGTGTGTGTGTGTGTGTGTGTGTGTGTGTGTGTGTGTGTGTGTGTGTGTGTGTGTGTGTGTGTGTGGGTGTGTGGTGTGTGTGGTGTGTGGGTGGGTGGTGGGTGGGTGTGTGTATGTGTGTGTAGTTGGGGTACCCAGGGTGACTTCACCACCACCCAGCCATTACCTGCAGTGAAGGTGAAGCTGTTTACTGAGAGCACAGGAGTGCTGGCTCTGGAAGATAAGGAGCTGGGGAAGGTAACAAACGACAGATCTCTTACTTTTTGGTCATTTGACTTGGTGAAACCTTTCTTACAGTACACTGTGTATTATACAGCTCACATACATGATCATTATGTGACTGCTGCAGGTTGTGCTCCATCCGACTCCCAACAGTCCCAAACAGTCTGAGCTGCACAAGATGACGGTGTCTAAAGGCTGTCCAGACAACGACCTCAAGATCAAACTGGCCATCCGCATGGACAAACCACAGAACATGAAGCATTGTGGGTAAGTGACACTGAGACTCTGCATACTGGTGGCCCCAGTGATTCTGAAATGAGATTCTTCTTATTCTGGTTTATCAGAATTTAAGTTAAAGACATTATACAGTTGTTTGTATCACCACGGTTCTGTTCACTGCCCTAACACAAAAAACCCAAAGAGCACTCATTGTTTAGTGACAGTGCAACATTCAGGGATTTAAAAACTAGATAAAGACATCATAGCATTAAAATGTAATATTGCTCTTGTTTAAACAATACCCATACCAATACCAGTACCCTTAAAGTGATACCACTACCAATGTAGTAGTTCATTCCATACCTTTTCTTGAAGGTTTTACAAAGAACACTTGTGCTGATTAGATGCAAGCAAAACCATATAAATGGTGACTTTTTTTTTATAAATCTGGGCACCAAAAGGTTTAAATGCAGGTCTTGTTTGACTGGAGAAGTTTTGCTACACTTAACAATGGTACTGGGTTATTTCAACTGATACCTTAAAGGTACTGAGAACTGATACGCAGCCCTGTGACTTGCCAAGCTAACGAGTTGATCAGAAGAGACTGAGAGAGAGAAGAATGTGAGGACAAAGTCTCAGGCTAATGTCCACCTTCAGGCCATGACTCCAGTATTGAATGTTGGTTAAACTTGGAGCGGTTTCTTTTTCTCTTAGTTCATGACCTTTGAGTCTGTGTGGGTAAGTGCCAAAAAGATGTTATCAACTTTTTGCTAAGTACCAAAAATCTCTTCCAGGGAAGGACAGTCCTCGAACAATACAAACAAAACCTCTTCCTTATCAGCCAAGGAGGGAGTTAAATCTTTCTGGTCTGCATAAACAACTCCGCAATCCATCTATATGTCAGTTAAAACAGTTTTATGTTGGTTGCTGTCAGGAGGTCACCAAAGGGAGGGGAAGTCTCTGTTCTTTGGAGCATCGATGACTCGACGTCTGTCAGATTCAGGCCTGAGGTAGATGAGAAAGGTTCTTACTTGCTCTGTTTTACACATCTTTAATCTTCAGTGTGGACTCCAAAACATAATGTTCTGCTTCCCTCTTGTGGTGATTAGTTGTTACTACACAGACTTCATTTTGCACTGCAGCAACAGATGAGACGTTCACTTTTTGGGGGGATGGAGCCTCTGCAGCACCTCTTTTGAAAGGATTATGAGTTCTATTGCATGTGCGTGAATGTTCTCATTTGTCCAGGTCATTGTAATCTCAAGAAAAGATTAAATCGAAGGCAACTGGACTTATTTATTTTATGTCTTTGAAGACGTTTCACCTCTCATCCAAGAAGCTTCATCAGTTCATGTGTGTCAGACTGGTCTGAGCTCGTCTGAGCCAGTTCTATTGCAGTTACCGATTTATGTTGAGGAAATAGTGGTGACAGTGAACACATAATAGTGATAAAATCAGTCTGAAACCTGCTCAAATTATTTGATGTTAATGGAAATAGACCTTTTCAGAGCTTAAATTTTGACTTGTCAAAGTAGAGTAGTAATGATAATAATGGCATTAATTGGCATTCCATTTAGGTGAGCCATTTCCAGGGCTATTATGGATGGATGAATGAATGAATGAATGAATTAATTAATTAATTAATCAATTAATATTTTGTTTTTGTGTCTGGTCATTTTCATGAGCCATCCATCATAGGATTATTCAGACACACAAACTACAAACAAAACATTCTGGCATGTTAACCCATCATCATCGAACAGCTCAATACATCAGCATCATTCAAACATAAATGATCTCACTCATTTATGATCATCATCATCATCCCACAATACAAACACCCAAACACAGCCCCATAAACACTAAACAGCCAAACACAGTGTATTTAATCCAGTTTATAAACCAGTAATTCATAGTTCATATGAAAATAAATTTAATTCTGAGGAATTTATCTATATGTTACTTTTCTCCTTCGTTCCCATGCTTTATAGAGACACTCAGAAAATGCAAAAGACATTGTCAAAAAGGTTTTCAATTAAAGCTCCATTCTCCAAACCTTCTATTGTGCATGCTCACTCACTGACAGGGCTTGCTGGGACACTTAATGGAATGGAGCCATCAGTATCATTTACACAGCAGGAAAAGCACATGTGTGCTGTGAAACAGCTATTAAAGGCTCTACTCACTCATTATGAACTCAAACAGGAGTTTTCACTGAGTTTACCTGTTAACACCTCCTCTGTGTGTGTGGGAGGGATGGGGAGATTGATTCTCTGGGATCAAAGCTACTCATTTGGTATTGAGTCCTTTTAAAAAAATGCTAATAAAAATAAAAATAAAATATGTGGGTGGTTGCATCACTTCAAGATGTTTTGCTTTGCTGTGTTTACTTATATCTAAATCCCACTCTAATCAAAGAGAGTGCATTTTTCAGACGTTGGACACGCTTGTCTACTACCTGGTGGCACCTGCAGTGTGAGGTCTCTATGCAGGGCTGTTTAACTTCAGTAGAAAGTGGGCCAGGGCCAGGGAAATAACTGGGGGTTAATGGACCACACAGAATACTTTGCCAATGAATGGCTACAAATAACTCTGACAATATGATGTTAATAAACATGTTCCACTGGGGCCTGAGGAAAACTGTCAGAAAACTAACCATGATTTGACTTGAAGTGCCTCCTCACATTGTTTTCTTTCATCTCTGCAGTTCATTTGTTGCACAGTAAACACACCCATTCATTACTTGTTGCAGCCAGCAAGGTAAATAAATATTAATCAGTCCATTCACCCTTAAATTGGTGATTTTCACAATCAGCTTTATGTCTCTTTGGCTTCAAGAGATTTTCCAGCCCAGAGTGCAGCATGAAGTTTGACTGAGCAGAAGGCACCTGTGAAGGAGGTGTAATCCTGTTGCAGCCAATCACAGCACTTAGGTGCTTCACAGAGACGTAACTAATACTATATTGGTTCAGATCATACAGTCTATGGCTCAGATGTCTCAAATTAGCAGTGGGTTCTATACTTTAGTTTTATTCATCATATCATACACATGCTAGCCTGATTTGCAGGCAGCCTCTTGTGGACCATAGAAAAATTCAGAAGGGCCTTATCTGTCCCCCGGGCCGCTAGTTGAATAGGTCTGCTCTGTACGTTCATCAGGGCTAAAACAACTGCTGCTGTGTCTCTGTAAATGTTCAGGAGGGCTAACTGTCTCAAAACGTGTTCCCACCACTGAGAAAACAGGAACAAACCAGAGGATGGTATGGCCAATTCAGCTGTCTCACAGGTTTTTGGTTACAGTGTCAGTATGGTACTGCAAAAGAAAAAGAATAAAAAGAAGCGCGCACCCTTAAACCCAGTGAGATGGTTGCTGGATCATAAAAATACCTGAACAGAGAAGGAGAGATCTGCACACCAGAAAGCTCCCGTTTAAAGAACGTTTTGAGCTCCAGGCTGTTCCTCAGACTGCTTCTCATATACAGAGAATTACCATCTGAAAAACCCATAATTCATCATACATCCACCACATGACACATGTCTAACAGGTACAGCAAACCTTTACAAATTACATTATACATGTCCACACCAATCAGAAAAATACCAAGTTCATGTACACCAATCTTTTCAAAAAATACAGTTCTTTTTGCATTCTTGTAATGTGAGCAGAGATGATGGTTGGCTAACTGAGGAGTCCTTTGGTGGACCAAAGTCTTAGGGAGCCTGACGTGAGATACCAAGAAACAATTGAACAAACAGAAATGATTATTTACACTGAAGCTTGTGATTGGACAGCACTGACTGTCTGTGAGCCTACAGTGGAAAACAAATGGCAGCCTGAGTCATGTGACAGTGTTTTATACACACACTTCCTGTATCAGAGCACTGCTCTTCTGTGTGTAGCTGTGAGGAGCTGCCTGTCTGCCTCCCCCCCTCCCTCTCCTCCATATGCTTTCTTTTGGGGGCCTTGCAGGAGGCTGCTGGGCTGCCCCTGTAAGATGCCTACCCTTCCTCCCTGCACCATGTTAGTGGTCCCGCTCTCTGCAGAGGCAGAGACAGGGCCCTCATGTGTCCCTCATGACGCTGGTTTATTTAGGACGACAGGCTGAGGGAGCTCTGGGAGCGACCGGGGGGAAAGGCACGCTGAGGCGAGCTGAGGTGGGCATACTGGGCAGACCCAGAGTCAGCCTGGGAGCAGCAGAGACAAATCAAACTGGGGTCCTCACCCTCAGATGTTCTTTTACTACAAAAGCCCTTTTCCCGTCCTTCTCCTTCTGCAGCATGTTTACATGTCAAATGTAAAAAAAAACCCAAAAACAAACAAAAAAAAAAAAACTCAGCACAACACGCCTCAGTACTGACACAACACACACACATTTGTAAGAAGAAAAGAGTAAATATAAGATGCTGGCTGTATCACTGTGCTGTAATCTGAATGAAATCATCATCAGGGTGATTTTCTATTAATGACTCTGAGCTCACAATATCACATTTTGGAAAACGAACGATGTAGATCTCTGTAGCTGGAATAAACTTTAAGTTTGACATCATGACATATACTTTTTTGGTTTATTTTCAAATATTAGTCTTTTACTTACTTTATACTTTCTTGACTTAATGCTGCAAATGTAATTGTGACCTTTATTTTTTAATCAAAGTCTAGTCTGGCTCAAGGTTTACAGAGCAGATTAATATGATGTGGTGAATTTCATTTAAAAAAATGTAGTAAAATATGTATTGATGCACAGTGATGCAATGCACAATAGACACTGTTTTGGATAAGAATAACTCACAAGTAGAAATAAACTCTATGGGACAGATGTACAGTGCTGGTGAGTGAAAATACTCCTGGAGACATATATGAAGACATTATATACAAATGGTCTGCTTGCAACAATTATGTGTTTCTGATGTCTTTTCTTCAAAAAGTATCATTTCCATATCAAATCATTAAAAGGCATCTACTGCTACCTCATTAAAAAAAACTGAAGTCCAACCTCAGTGTTTGTGCACTGGCTGCTTCAGGTTTCTACTCTACACATGTATACATTGCAGATTGGACCAGGGTTGACTTCCAGACTATCTGTGATGTTGCAAATCTTGCTCGTAGGCTCGTCTCTTAAAATCAAAATTTCCATGAACAGAAAGAAAATTTCCATTTTCAGCAGGTGAAAACAGCCTTCTAGTGTCAGAGTGTGCACAGACATCGTCCTGTACAGTGAAGCTCAAACATCCAACTGTACGAACAAGAAGAAAAACATATTTCTGAGTGGAGGGGGAGTTTAAGTGAGCAGTGACACGTTTTTAAGAGGAGATTTAACAGAAACATCATCAATAAAGTGATTTGAGTTGGGGAGTTTCAGGCAAGGAGTCTTCAGCAAAATGACCAACCACTTGACCCTAATTATACACTGACTTAGCGCGACCATGGCCGATACAGTGACAACAAAAACAACTGTTTCACCACACAGGATGTAGGTCCGTGAGCAGATCATTTGTGTTTATATCAGCATCTGTGGTACAAAATATTTGATGTGCACCCTGTATGGTCTAGATCAGGAAGTTCTTCAACCTGGTCAACAGTTCTTGTTGACAAATCACATTCCCCTGGAGCTAAAGAACCCCCCAACAGTGTAATTGTGAAGTTCATCCCCTGATGAAGACTCAGTTGAGTTGACATGTGTTGTGTATCCTTGATTTAATAGAGGATTTTTAATTTATTATCAAAGTTGGACTGTAAGTCTTTGTTTTATTTTCAGCAAATTTTTGACCCCTTGCTTGAAGAGCACTTTTAAATCTTTTGCTCTGCCAATACTACTCCCCATCTTTTCTTCAATATAAATGTAAAATTGCTTCACATAGCTGTGACGAGGGAGCGTAAATATAGACAGTGCAGGCAGAGAAGGTGGGCCATCTAACAATGTGTTGGGCAGAATACGGGCTTGTCCAGGTGATTCAGATCACCAACTTGCAAATACAATAAAACAACAAAATGATATGCTTCTACATTAAGTTAAAAAAAAACAAAAAAAAACATAAACTATAAATAAACATAGTTATAGACTGTGCATGCAGCCTTATAGAATTTTTTCAGAATCAAATAGAATGGAAAGTGTCAAGTTACAAATATCTGCCACTCAGATGTGATGCTCAGGGGTTTTTAACATGTGTCGTGTCTGGTTGCAGTAATGGTGTTTTACCAGGAGAGGTTAGTAGATGCACTGCAGAACCACTGTGTGTGTGTCCTCTCTGTGGATGCAGCCTGGTGCATCAGACTGCTGTCTGATCAGTCATGGCAGTACAGAAAGAAGCAGAGATGTTTCATTCAGCTGCATAAAACCCACACTGAGAAATCTATGAAGTGTCTTTTGTCTAAGTGAGTGTTTTTATTTTAATCCCACAGGTACCTTTGGGCCATGGGCAAAAATGTGTGGAAAAGATGGAAGAAGAGATTCTTTGTGCTGGTTCAGGTAAGCACAGATACTTCAGACTGGATTGCATTTTATTTTTGGTTCCTACAAAGTAAAAGTCTGACATTTTACTATAAAATACAACCACAACGCAGGGTACTACACACACGGGGTTAGGTGTTTGAATGAGCAGTGGCATCACTGAAGTCTTTATGCTGCCATTTTGCCAGTCATGAGGGGAAATGTATGTCCTCTGAACCTAATGCAGCTGTGTTAGCTGCTCTGGATCCCACATTGCCTCACCTCCTCTGCAGATGGAGACAGATATTTTGACATTTCTCTGACAAAATTGTGTATAAAGATAAATAAAATACACTGAAATGTAGCATTGTTTCTAAGTAATCCATTTGGAGCATACTTAACATGACATAATGTGCTACCAGTGAGCCAAATACAACCTGCCATCACACTCATCCTCTGCCTTTGTCCCCTCAGATTTATATTTTGTTCAGATCCACATTTTCCAGATATGATTAGTAAATTAAACAATTAGTTTAATAGTTAGTTATTACTGAAACAACGGGGGGAAGGGTGGGGGGTGCCTATCTACAGCACATCTTGGGTTCTATTAATATAATTCTACCAAGTCTACAGTTTGCTTTGTACATGAAAGAAACAGTTGTCTGGAATTGATGGACTTTTGATCATTGCAATAAAGTAACTTAGGTAAAATTTATCACAGCATAGGATAAAGTAAATAAAAGAATACAGAGATGTGGTGCTACAGAGATGCCCTGGCCTACCAATCATATTCTCCATATGTAAGGGAACATGCTTGTCGGGTCGGCAAAAATCACATTTTCTTTTTTTTTTTTCAGTGAAAATTCAAAAAGTACCATAATAACTCATACTGTCATCACGATATCTGTCAAAATAATCACAATATATATTCATTCAGCCCTGCCTGCAGCTATTTTGGCCTAGACTTAAATCTATCAGTGATGGACTGGTTAAGGTGATGAATTTATATTCACAGGTCCATTAATTATCAGATTGGCTTTTGAAACAGACCATGTTTTCTGTATCTTTGCTCTACAGTTGTCACTATACCCTGATTTTTGTACAGTCCAATACTAATTCATTAATTGATACTTCTCTCTATACTAAGGCGCAAAGAAAAAAAAATAGTCCCAGGCACATAAAACATTTTTTTTTGCTGCAAGCCAGATTTCCAACAGGGCAATAAAGACTGAACTTAATATTCTATCATTTTATGCAAGATATAGAGAAAGCATTGAAGTATTAATACTTTTGACAACCTTACTTTGCTCTCTATCGTACTTTGGAAACCATAAGATTAAACTGTGACTGCAGAGGACGCACAGTGAGCTGCAGAATCTGAGAAATGGTGAGAATCAGCTCTGCTTCGTGGTTATATTTTCTGTGGCCACGTGTTTGTTGTGTGTCGCAGCCAGAAAGAGAGATGCAGCCAAGCTGTCTTCCCTCGGCTGTCACTGGAATGATGGAGAGGCCAAGCAGGCTTTTGTCAGGAGATGGGGTGGTGGGTGGTGGTGAGTGTGTGTGTGGGGGGTGGGGGGGGTGGGGGGGGGTGGCGGTAGCGGTAGCGGCCATTTCCTGGTGGCTCTGCATTGGGAGGTGGGCATCAGGAGGGCAGGGGAGGAGGAGGAGGAGGGGGGGCAGCTTGTCTCTTGTGCGTTGCAGAGGATATGTCTCAGAGCTACAAGTTGACAGGGGATTGACAAAGTGGAGTGAACACTAGCTGGCCTAACACTTGCAGCTAGAAAAGCCTGAGCGCCGCCAACTTGAAGCCTCTCACTGGCTCCCAGCTAAATATATAGCAAGTGACAAATACTGGTCAATAGACTGTGCACTCATATGTGTGTGTGTGTGTGTGTGTTTGTTTTTCTGTCTGTGGACGGATGTGCATGGATGTTTGTCTTGAGGAGCACAGACACTATGTGGTTATTGCTGTTGTGCGTGTTTGAGCACACATGTACTTTTTGTTGCTGTTTTTTTTTTCCTTTGCTCACTGTCTGTCTGTTCTGCTCATGCAAAGTAAGTAAATACTGACTGTCATTTTGTTACACATGTCTGTCTTTGCCTTTTTATAATACTGTTAACTATTAAATTTATTCATAGGGAGGAATGACATACATTAAAAAAAGGAGTAAATGGGACACATTCCATGAAGCAGTGTTATCAAAGTCAGCTCAGCGAAGTTTCAGTGCTAACAAGTGCTGAGATGTATCTCTTTTGTCTGATGTGTCAGTTCAGTTACAGTTTGTTTGAAGACTACATCACTTGGAATAGTGACCAGGTGAAAGACCACTAGACACCTTGTCCTCCATTCCCTTGTTTCAACAGTGCATATTATTTTCCGATAAAAAAAAAACCTTCTGCATCTTCTGTAGGTAGCTAGAAAACCACCATACGTAAGTACATTAGAGCCGTGTATCCCAATTTTTTTTCCTGGGGAACCAGTTTTTTCAAAATGACAAACCACAGCGACCCAAGTCACAACAGGCCTTTTCAATAAATGTGTGTGTAAATGAACATTCTTGACCAGTTTTACTGCCATTTGTGCATCAACCTGTATTATCCTGACACTTTATTGAAAACATATACACATATTAAAACTCTATAAATGAGAAATAAATTCATTTAGGCTGAGTAAACAGGCTTTCTCATTGTTTTTATTTCCTCTAATTAGGAAAACAACATAGGACATTTTAGCCTACTTCATAAATGAGACAAAATATCTTCATTTAGATGGAATTAACAGGCTCTTGTTGTTGTTTTTCTCATCAGTTAAATAGTGCACACAGTTTTAATGCTTCATAAAAGGCATATTGCAGATATGAATCATAAATTTGCAGAATTTTCTCTATAGTCTTATTTATTTGGGGGACCCGAATAAAATCTCCTGTGACCCACCTGTGGGTCCTGACCCAGTCTCTGGGAAGGACTGCATTAGAGTTTACATTTGTTTAAAACCTACAAATTTTGAATATGCCAGTTTTTAAATGATATTTTGAGTAAGTAGAGCCCAACCATGAGTAAAGCCACAAATAAAAAAATATACATAAACTTCAATTAAGAGAAATGATAAAATACACACAAAATGCTACTTATAAAACTAAAAAGATTATCTGCATTTTGTTCTGTAAAAAAAAAAACCCAAAGAAGTTTTCATATTAATGCATATCAGATAACACATATGCTGATACCGACATAGCTGTAAGGGCCAGATTTCGACATTAATGAAGTCCTGAAGTGATCATTTAAACTGGAATGCCAGGGATGAGTGACAAAACATTTGCAAAAAACTTATTTTAAGGTTCGGAACAAAAGAACAAAACTACAGTATTTAAACCAACTAATATATGAGTCATTGTGTCAAATTAAATTAAACTGAAAGTAAAAGACAACTTTCAGGTTCCACTTTTTTATTAGACTAGCCAGTGATCCTATGAACCTTACATCCATACCACAGGAAGGGGGCATTGAAACTACAGGATAATGTATTTCATGTTTAAATGTGAAAATGAAACACCTTTAAATTCATGTATCACAGCTTTTGCTGAGATTATACTCCGACATAATTATTTGATGTTTGAGATGACAATTATAAAGAGTTGCCATGAGGGGTGAATGTATTTGCACCCTCGCCTGTAAATTTGATGGCTGTTTGAAAAAGTTTTGTCTCAGAGTGTTTGGCAGAGTTATCAGGATTGTGTATATTAGGGAGGTAAAGAATAGTTGCATGCAGTGTTCCAGTATCACCATACAGGAGTACAGTCTAAAAGTGTCATGTAGTTAGGAAGAAAAGTGAAGTGTTGACACTGTTGATCTGTGGGGCTTAAAGAAGTTCAACTCCATAAAAAATGTTTTATCATCCCCGACATCTCAGCTGGGTGTGGTCAAGTATTGTGTGTCATACTTGTCAGGGGTGGAAGTAACTAGTTACAAATACCCAAGTTACTGTAATTAAGTAGTTTTTTGGGAGTGGTACTTTTATGAGAATATTTTCAAGTCTGTACTTTTATTCATACTGAAGTTCACTATGTATATCTACTCAGTTACTTTTAAAATCATAGTGTGAGTACTGAGTACTTTGTCCAAAATGGCTCTTTTGAGAGTTAAAGGATAGCTTCGGTATTTTTCAACCTATTTCCCCATGTGTATGTGTGTGTATGATTGATAGGTACAACTCATTTTAAAACTGGTTCAGTATTGAGGGAGGCAGATGCAGCCGGCAGCCGCGAAACGAGTTATAACGGTAGATATGAGGGCAAATACATCCCGTAAAAGTTTGTGCATTAAAAGTGCTTTTTTTCACCACAGTCCGGCTCAGATCACCAGTGTAATCTCTGTCACAGCATGCTTAACTTACTGTTTGCTGTGTGTGACGACATCTCGCCGGATCTTTGTTTGTTGCCAGAAGAAAACAGAGGAGTCATGCTGAGAGCCGGTCAGAGCGGAGTTAGCTGTCCCGGAGTTCAGTTGAAAGTTTTACTGCAACTATTGAAAACAATGGTTCGTCTTTGTGCTTAGCTGAATTGCAAGAACAGGATGTCGCGCAACACCCCGTACAGCTTTCATAGGCTACCTTTGTCGGATGGCGAGATGCTGAAGTTGTGGCTAATTGTGCTACAATTGGATGCTAACACTCCTGTCCAGACACTGCGCCTTGCAGACCATCAGGTCTGCAGTGCACACTTTTCCCAAGATGACTCCTGCCAGCCCAAGAAGAGAAGACATCCAATCCCGAAAACAGTTCACCAAACACACCTCAAGAAAACAGCTGTCCCACTCACTGCAACAAGACAGTCTTCAACAAGCAAAGATCCCGCGAGATGTTGTCACAGAGTGAACGGTAAGAGAGACGCTTTGCATGCTGTTGACAGAGATTACACTGGTGATCTGAGCCGGACTGTGGTGAAAAAAAGCACTTTTAATGCACAAACTTTTACGGGATGTATTTGCCCTCATATCTACCTTATAACTCGTTTCACGGCTGCCGGTTGCGTCCACCTCCCTCAATACTGAACCAATTCTAAAATGAGTTGTACCTATCAATCATACACACACATACACATGGGGAAATAGGGCCCAGGTTGAAAAATACCAAAGTTATCCTCTAAGGTTGCAGACCCCTGGTTTATCATAAAGTATGTCTGTAAAGAGGAGGCTCTTAGGTACCAATAGAACACATTTTCATTCGGATATCTGGAGGTGAAAGGTCAAGGGACTCCTTTGAAAACAGCCATGCCATGGTACCAGTGGATGTCTTGGATCTTCTAGTTTCACATGATACCAGTATCTTCACTGTAGCACTAAAACTGAGCCTGCCACAGCATCTGAAAGATAGCAATGACAGCTGAGGGTGAGTTTATTAATGCAGTAATTAGAGCTGTTAGAGGATATTTTGGTGACGTGCATGTACCTGCCTGTTAGGGCTGCTGGGGAGTAACAATCCATTTGGTTGTAGTGATCAGATTTGAGCAGCCACAGGTAGCCAGTGGCGGGGGTGGGGGAGCAGTGCAGTATGGGAGAACTTGGCTAGGGTGCATTTTTCTGGATGTGCTTCAGAGATCAGATGGCACATACAGACACACAGACTGAGCTGCTGTAGCCCAGGCATCACAGAACAGACCTGAACTCCTCCTCCTGGGTGAGGATCAGACTTATCCTGCTGATGTTTTTAGCTGGGGCAGGTTGTCACTTGTCAGGTTTTATGTAAACATGCATACATGAGTTTGAATGAATCCTTGTGAGTACGACCAACATAGTTTGGACTGAATCTGATCTGAGTATATGACAGTTTCTTCATCTCAGCTACACTTCATCTTCCCACTGTTCATCCACTCCCTGCGTCTCCTCTCATTCCTCCCTCTGTCTCTTCTCCTTCACTTGCCTGTCATCTCTTCCTTCCTCATCCTCCACTCTTCCTCTCTGTCCTTAAATCACCTCCTCATCCTCCCTCCTCCATCAGTTCAGAAACAGTTCAGTGGTCGTGGCCTGAGTCTCCCCTCCTCTCAGAATCCGAGGCAGATTACAGATCAGCTAAACCTTGCATTGCGTGTTCATGGTGGACTGAGTTTAATTGCACATAGGCTGCTGTATGTCCACATCTGTCTCTGTTCACTTCAGTTCACGTCAGTTCATGTCACTTGATTTGAACTTAACTTAACTTCAGCTCAGTTTCCTTCACTTCACTTCACTTTGAATGTTCTTAAACTCAGCACAGTCCAGTTCACGTGTGTAAGTTAAGTTAGACCGAGTGCATTTCACTCATTTTCATATTAGTTCAGGTCACCGAATTTGAATTCACTTCACCTCAGCTCAGCTTAGTTCAATTTCTGTCCATTCAATTCAGTTTAATTCAAACAATTTAATTTAGTTCACTTAACTTTAACTCAAATGACATCACTTCAATTCAGTTTCAATAAATTTGATTAGTTTCAGATAGTTTCAGTTTAATTCAGTTCAAATGATTTTAATACAGTTCTATTCATGTCATTATTTTATTTCAGAAATAATAAGGGATGTAACAATATTTCAATATATCATGATAAAAATGTGTTAGTATCAATTGGACTGTAACAATATCTACCATGATATTGCACGTTGTGCATTTTATTTTATTTTATTTTATTTTGTTTTTTTTATATTACTGCTACCGACTGCTGCATTGTTTGTTTGTTTGTTTTATTTTTGTTTTTGTTTTGTTTTGGTTATTTGCAATTGAACATACATAATTCAAACAACTATTCATTCAATTTAATTTTGTCATGGCTCCTATTTTATTTTTTCTTATTTTATTAAAAAATGAAATTTATTTTAAAAGGAAAAACAATTTTATAAAAACAAAAAAATGCTGTACACATCAGATTTGTTATTTAACAATTTAATTTTTTATTTTTTCAAGGGGTAATTTTCCTTTTTTGGTATCGAGGACTTTTTATTATATCGCTGTTATCATACCTTGAGTGTTTGGTGTTGTTACATTCCTGAAAATAATATTACCCAGTGTCCAAAACAATGATTGTGATCAATTGTAGTAGGTCAATATGTTTGTATATCATTGGTTCTTAATAAAAACTCTATTATTCTGAGCCCATCAGAGGCCTCATTATAGAGATCTTCATAGATTTACACTTGAGCTCAGTCTTACCAATCAGACCAGTGTGCAGAATTTAGTGGCATCTAGTGGTGAGCTTGCATATTTCACAGAGTCGTCTTCCAAGTGTGTAGGAGAACCTATGGTGGCTTCCGTTCTAGGCTACAACATTCAACACGGCAGCCTCCAGATAGATTGGGCTCATTCTGAGCCGATGAAAACACAACAATCCTTATTTTCAGGTAAAAACATACTGATGAATATTATATTCCATTTTTGCCATATTCTGCCAAGACATCCAACAGAAAGCTTACACAATGGACCTTTGAAATAATTTCTGACAGCATATGTTTGATTTACAAAACAGAATAAAAAAACCTTGGGTAACACCTTACAATAAAGTTCCATTTTTTACCATTCGTAATGCAGTAAGTAGGGTTAAGTTAAACTTATTCAGCATTAATACATGGGTAATTATAGTTAAGTAAGGGATACATGTTTTCAGCTTTACAATAAGGTTCACAAAGAGCTTTAATACATGGTTAATAATGGATAAATAAAGCTTATATAACATGCACAATAAATTATAGGATAATGAACATTACATAAAACTAAAGGAACAGTAAACTTGTACATGTAGACCATAAATAGTGTCCACTGATCTCATCCTTAAAGTACTAATTAAGTACTAATTTGGAGGATGGACAAGTAAGTGGACAATTATTACCCTTAAATAAACATTTAGAAAAACAACTTCATGTTAATTGACATCTTTATTAACCATATATTAATATTAGTTAGTATGTTAATTACCTGTTAGTTAATGCTTATTACAGTATTAACTAATGTTAATACCATATTTATAAACTTTCAAATAATTCATGACTTAATACTGCAGTTAACATGAACACCATTAGTAATTGATTATTACACACATCAGTTAACTATGAATTAAATGATAGTCAATGATTATTACTGCATTACTAATGTTAATTAATGGACTCTTATTGTAAAGTGTTACCAAACTTTGCTGCTGGAGGCTCTAAAAAGCCCATTTGTAAACTTTTTTAGAGGTGAGATCACAGTGATGATAGAAGATGCCAAACAGTGGACTAAACAGTGGGTTAACAATCAAAGCCATGTATGCAGCTAAATTCCCCGCACCTTTAATTACTCATTCCTATCACATTGGTCATAAAAGTTCATGTAAAGTTCACCACAGGTTTGGGCACATATGTGTACCCAAACTGCAATACCCTGACATAACCAGCAGGAAAATCACAACCACTGAGGTGGACTATAAATTCAGTCAATGAACCAATTACGTCACGTCTAGACTTTGCTTTCCACGTCTAAGTAAGGTTTTATAAATAACTACGTACGTATATGTGGTTTTCTGTTTAAGACATAAACATTTATCCTGACTCTGTTTCATAAATGAGGCCTCTGGGTTTAAATAGAAATTTTTGCTTTTGGCTCCAGAAGTTTGTTTGTGAACACAAATGCCACATCCAGCAAATCACGTCCGGTCCTCACGTCCATGTGTTTGCTGTAATGATGTGAATATAAACGACTGTAGCATCCTTCACTCTGTCGTCCAATCTCATTCTTCATCACTGTCTCCCTCCTCTGCTGACTGACAGCTCAGAGACACACAGAGAGGGAGAGGAAGCTGGTGTTTTGGGGTGTGGGTGGAGAGGGGGTGGAGGGTGGGGGGTCGGTAGTTTAGACTCTGATTTGCCATCGTGGTATCCTGGAGGCCAGGGAGCTGCTGGAGAGTCGGTCCGGTTCCCTCCATCCTTCACTTGGCCTCAGGTCTCATCAGTGTTGTCGTGGGGAATCTCATTTGTCACACACACACACACACACACACACACACACACACACACACACACACACACAGAATGCAGCTGCAGTGGAGTGAGAGCTGCCACTTGCAGCGGCGGAGGTGGCAACAGCGGTGGATTGGCCAGGCCCGGTGATTTGTGACGACAGGCTGGTATGACTGGCAGCTACAGTAGCAGCAGGCCAGCTACAGCTAGCAAGAGTGTCACTATACCTCCTGTTAGCAACACAGGGAGCAGTGACAGGGCCACAGCCACTCACCTACACCAGGGTTACTCTGATATATGGGTCAGTACTGGCTTTGAACTCTTTCCCCGCCAGCGTTTTTAAAAAAGTTGCCAGCTGGTGCCAGCATTTCTGACAAAATTTACAGATTTTTCAACACTCACAGAATATTGAGTTCTATGAATATGTTAACATGGAATATATCAAAAGAAAGAACAGATCTGATAGTTTCAGACACAAAATACTATTTTATTTTAGCTTAATTCATTCTTTTTTATAATCACTTGAATGTTGGTTGGTTGACTTTACGTTTACGCCCCGGGGGCTGGAGTGCTCCTAGGAGCTGCAGCGCGAGCAGTCCCGCTCTGTGCCTGGGTCGTGGTGCTGTTGGTCCCGTGGATCTGCAGCTGAGCAATGTTTTCATGCTACATAATTAGGTGGGGTGGTGCCAGTATTATCATTATTCTAACGTGCTTTATGTGTTTATTTTTCAAGATTATGATTGAGTAAAATATTGAAATATTAAATTCTTAACTATTTTTTATTATATAATTGAATAATAAAAATGTTAGATTAAGTGATAAATTAATTGATAGATTAATCATTTAAAAATTAATCAATTTAATAGTTTAATTGTTTGAAAAATAATCATTAGGTGCAGTGTGATACATAACATCTTCATGTGCTGCTGAACTCAAGCAGTTCTCTTCTTCTTCAAGTGACAAATTCAGCGTCTGTTACTGCCTGGCAGTGAAAACAGCAGCTGATGGAAAATCTCATCATTGGCTGGGAAGCGTTGTGTCTTAAATGACAGAATGTCTTGTCAATGTCAGGAGAGAGTTTAAGGGACAGGTCACTACCAAAATCAAAATTACATATTTTTCCTTGTCCCTGTAGTGCTATTTTTTCATCAAGGCAACTCACACCAAAACTATCTATAAGGATAAATAGCACTACAGGTCAGGAGAAATATATGTATATTTTGATTTTGGGGTGAGCAGATGGAACAGGCAGCTCACTGTGCTCATCCTGAGGGTGGCACCAAAGGAAAGCCCATGGCGTCATTAAAGGGATAGCGGGTCTTTTGAAGTGTGAGGGTTCTTCTCCATGGTCAGTGTATTACCTACAGTGGATGTTGGTCGACACGCCCCTAGTTTGGAGAAGCAGCAGGAGTACTGGTGTAGGAAGCTAAACAATGTACTTTATCTTTAATTTATTGTTAGACCTGGACCTGACGAAGATTCAGAAACCATGAAGTTGATATACATGTATGTCTTCGGTCAGCTGGTGGTGTATCTTGATTTCAGTCGTCTTGGGTCAAATTAAACTGCACCATGTTGTAAATTTATAGATATTTTTCACAATCTCATTAGCTCTGCTGGATGAGTCAAAGTGTTTAATGCTGCATTAATGTCATTCATTCATGTGTTACTGTAATTACAGTTTTACTGACCTTTAATTTGAGTTCAAGTCAATAGCCAAGTGGTAATTATGACAAGTGAAACTCATATTATTCAAAAGGCTCTGATAGAGATGAATCTAGTGAAGTACTGGAAGTAAACAAGCCAGCACTGCTGCAGAGGCTTCTCTTACAGTATGTGCATCATAAGAAGTGTACAATATTCAGCTTTTAACTTATACCACCTTGTGTTTTCAGTGTGTATTATTTCTTGGTGCTAACACATAATGGGAATTACCATTAACATGGTGATTATTTTCTTAACAAACGGATCTATTTTACTTTACATGCTAAACATAAAATTAACATGTGTGCTCATACTGTAAGCCATATACTTCCTCTGTGGAAACAAACTAATAGCTTCTGACTTTAACTCAACCTGTTACTGTGGCTTCAACACTCCACACTGATCAGCTACAGTAACCTCAAAGGGTCAAAACTGGCTTTAAATACAAGGTGGAGACATTCCATGTCAGGAGACGCAGCATGCACATATTTTTCTCAGGGCAGTAACTTGATGAGCAGTACTGTACATACACTATGTATCTATTATACAGTACCTCACTTCATTGTGCTAATTTGTCTATACCCAACTTGGCCCTCACAAATATGGAGGTGCTTGAAGAACAAACAAATAAGGACACCTTATGTCAGCTAAATGTTCTTCAAGGTAACTGAACTCAATCTTGACTGACATAGCTCTAGTTATATTAGCAATACACAGTATTTTTAAACTGTCACATGACCAATCTGTCTTGAGTTGTCTGTGGTGAAAATGGAATCTCACACTGGCACCATCTATTCCATGTGACATGCAGTGGGATAAGCCTCTGTTGGTCATTCACAGCAGGGTGTCACAGGACAGTCATCCTTTATCAAGTGCTGCTTTAATTTTGATTAAAATGCACATTTGCATTTGTATAAAAAAGATTGCTCACACACACAGAAACACACACACACACACACAGCCTCTCTCCTCATTATTGCTGGTCATGAACACACATCTTTACTTCCATTATCAGTATATTGAGCAACACCTCTTCAAGTTAACCTTATAATTCAGCCACTTCACTTTATTATAATGTGATTATCAGAACACACATCCACTCACAATGAGACGTCCACTGAAGTATAACAGCTGTTACACTCACACACCCCTCCTCTCTCTCTGGTCTCTCTCTCAAATCCTGAAAAAACTGCCACTAATTAATGCATCTGTTTTCATTCTTGAGAACTGGAACAAAACTGTTCAAACTGTTCTGGAAAATATATTTTAAAAGATCAAACTCTTGGCTATGAAAATGTTGTAACGGGCTAACCTCCTGGTGATGAAATTATTTTTATTAAATGTAGATGTCAATGTTGACGTCTTACAGAGCTGACAAAATGTTTCATATTTCCATTTCACAGAATAGTCGTAGTGAGCAGCCATTTTATTTTTTAAAGTGTCTCAGAGTCTCTTAAAGTGATATTCCACTTTGCCAGAAGAAGCCACTCAGTATATACTCACCTCTATGCTGATGTGAAGATGGGTGAAGATCTTCAGTTCACAAAACAATCCTGGAGTTTTAGGAGAAAACAGGGTTGCAGCCTCATCCAATACAATGGCAGTGAATGGTGACCACGGATAAAACGTTAAAAAAAAAGAACACAAAACAAACACAAAATGTCTCCATCCTGCTCGTGTGGTGTAATCCAAGTGTCTGTGAGCCGCAACATTAAAATTTAACCACAAAAGACACCATTTACACCATGTTTTTAGCTGAAATGTCAACTGTAGCATGTAGCCAGTAGGATGTAAACATGGAGTCGATCTTGCGAGACTTCCGCACGTGCGTCCATTAAGAGATATACGAAGTCTTGCTAATTGACTTTGTAGACTGAAAACTCTCTCTCTTATTGTGTAGTGTGTGTTAAGTGTAGTTCTTAAGTGTTGACTAAATAAATGCAATGTAAAACAAAAGTAAAACTCTAATGTTATGGTTTTACACTCCTATGTATTTCACTTCATGTTTAAGTTGATATCTAATTCTTTGAAAATTCAGTAATAACATCTATACATGTTTGACAACCACTCTTCCTGAGCCCTCCACCACCATGCAGCAACCACACCCCCAACAATTACAACAAACACCTGCACATAATGAATATTCCTCACACTCCAGGCAGCCACACGTATCTTCAGATTCCTCACAGGTAGATTTCAGTGTTGAATAAACAGATATGAAACAAATTAAGCTACCTGGATACAGCACAAATGCAGCGTTGTTGTTTATCTGTTGTTTTGTAATCTGAGTCAATGCTTCATCTTTTCGGTGCTTGTCATGTTGTGTCTGCGTCCTGGAGGGAGGTTGAAAAGAGTGCACATATTGTCTTTCTCTACAGTATACTGCAAATTATTACAATAAAAAAGACAAGAGTATTATTCATCTACTGTTATATTTATTTTTATATTTTTATTTTTTTAATTCGGTAACACTTTCTATAATGCCCATATCATTAAGGCACTATAATGCATCATAAACATTAACAAGCATTATACCAAGCTCATAACAATGTATAAGTACAGTTATAAGTACTCATAAATATTTATCATGCTTTATAACAACATTCATAGATAATTATAAAGCATTCTGTAATGATTTGCTGTATATGGCCAAGTACCAGTGCTGAACAACTGTTAGTCACTCACTGACTTTTTTGGTGTTGTGTATCATCTTGTGTTATAATTCTCATTGTACTACATTATAACAGCTTTAACAGTGTAATTACTTAAATAATTTAACAGTAAAAGTGTAATTACTTTAAATGTCAGTGGATGCTTTAGGTAAAGTAATGAAATTCCAAAGGTAGAGGTTATAAGGCGCTATAAGAGGTCATAGTTTGCTTTCAGTAAAGCAGTTTACGACCATGAGAATTATAATACACAGTGATCATGGCAGAAAATGTCAGTGAGCAGCCAGCAGTTATTAAGTATTATGATACCTATCTTTATAAATCATTAAAATGCTTTATAATGTGTTATGGTTATTGTTATAAAACATTCTGAAGGTATTTAGAATTGGTTGTAAGTATAGTTCTACATTGCTGTTAGCACTGTGTAACACATAAGTATGTTCATAACTATACATTCCTAAAGGCACAGTATATGTCTATAATTCATTACAGACATGGGAGTCATAGTAAGTGTTAGTATTATTTCATTTTGGAGGGAGATATTGCAATCACAGTGTTGCAGTGACAAAATGTTTACATTATAGATTCAAATGAATTTTTCTCTTATCTTTTATTTCTAGTTAGTGAGGTTTATTGTATTAATGGACTGGTTGCAGACATTTTGACTTGTTACAGCAGGAAAAACACAGGTGAACTTAAAAAACAGTAATTATGGCTCAGTTCCATTAAGTGCCAAACAGTGACAGTGATCCAGCATCCACAATAAAAGGACCCTCCCTAAATGGAATGCAGCAGTCATTAATACACATGTGAGTTTTCTGGTATGACTTGTCAAAATGTCTGCTGTGCAACCAGTCCATTGTTTTTTGAATTTTTTGGGAAGAAGCTTCCCTTGAAAGGGACAGTGAAGCTTGCATCTCTTGTTCTTGTCCTGACCTATCTTTTTGTAGACGAGGGACATCACCCAAGTTATTGCTTACTGTTCATGCTCTCCCCTAACTCTGATTTTATTTGTTACTTGGTAGTGTTTCATTTTTGTTTTGTTGTTTTAATGTTTAATGGGTGTTATACAGTGGATACTGTAATAGTGAGAAGGCAACATGTTGAGTGATTAACAGTTGACCAACCAGCACATGAATACACACTATGTTCCCTTCTGAGCCCGCTGATAAGTGAACATTTCTCTCTCTGTGATTGGTCCAGGTGAGTCAGTACACCTTCGCCATGTGCAGCTACAGAGAGAAGAAGGCAGAGCCTGTGGAGCTCCTCCAGCTGGACGGCTACACTGTGGACTACACTGACCCCCAGCCAGGTGACTGCAGACACATCACGCAGCTGTGCAGGACATGACAACAAGCAACAAACTTTTTTCACATAAAAACACAGCTGTTACCAATGATACTGATTAAAGTCCTGTTCCATTTAGTGTAGCAGAGTCTTTACGATAAGCTAACATGTACAATGGCAGCACCCTGACTCTGTTTGACCTGAACGGAACAGAACCTTGTATCCCTGCACAGCCATAGTCAACTGTACACACACAAGTCAGTGGTCACTTTAACCTTTGACTTCCAAACTCTATTATCTCTCATGATAAATACCAGACTAAGAAATTAATGCATCTATCCTGTTAGTTCATCTTTTTAAAAATGAAATAACACCAAAATGTAAATTTTGTAAGATATATATGCTGCAATCATGTAGTAAACTGTAATGATTGCAGATATTCACAGCAGCAACCATCAGTGATCTGATTCAAATCTTAGATTCATCTAGAATTACTCAGAGAAACTCGAGAAACAGTATTTTGAAATGTATGAAATGAAATGTCATGAAATGTATTTTATAAGATTATAAACATGTTATTTTAACATTAACAATAACAAATTTCCACCCAGAACCATCACAAAAAGGCTAGAAACATATATTGAAAAACCCCAAAAAAGTTGGAAACATTGCTGTTTGTAATAAGTAAGGGTACTTTGTTTCAACATTTGAGAGCTTGAACACAAAAATTCAGTGAGTTATAGGTGCTGAGACAAAAAGTTTTACAACCGTCCCTGGTCTTCCCTACTTTCTTGTTAATTAAGTCTAATTAGTTAATTATTTGTATTTCAATGTCAAGAAATTGGAAATTTAGACCACTTGTGCAGTTTTATTGACAGAAACAGCCATGGTTGCTAAGCAACCAAGATGCATCTTCGATATAAACACAACAGCAGGTATCAGCAGCATTGTATTTTTGAATTAAACAAGGTCAGTGAAAATGACGGCCTTGGCTGTTCTGTTAACACATAAATCTGCTTCCTCCGTCCATCCTTCAGGTCTGGACGGTGGTCGGACGTTCTTCAACGCTGTGAAAGAGGGTGATACTGTGATCTTTGCTAGCGATGACGAACAGGACCGGATCCTGTGGGTGCAGGCCATGTACCGAGCTACCGGCCAGTCACACAAACCGGTCCCTCCCACCCAGGTCCAGAAACTCAACTCGAGGGGGGGCACGGCGCCACAGCTCGACGCACCCATATCTCAGTTCTGTAAGTGCACACTTATTTGTCAAACTGTAGTGATGCAGCATCCATTTTAACTGGTCTAGTTGCATTTTTAGGAAAAAAAAATTGAGCCTGAATTTATAAAATTGTTACATTTTCATATCAAGCCAGAAATGAACAACCCAAAACACCTCAGAGTGACAGTGTGATTAGAGTTTTTACTACTGGAGCCTCACTATATGGAGAACCAAATCTGACAAAACTAAAAATAAATAAAGAAGTAAAAACAAATACACCATTAGATGCACCAAAATCAAATGAAGTGATTCATTTATAAAATGTCAAATTATAGTTAAAGTGATATTTCTGTTTTAATTTGTTTCTGTTTACCTTTGTATTAATAGCCTATTGATTTACTTTCCAATTTATTTTTACTTTTATTTTTTAATTTTATGTACTCTTTGCTCTTTACTTTTGCATTTATTTATTTGTTTATTTATTTAAATATGTATTAATTTGTTTATTTCTCTGTTATTAAGCTTTGCATTTTTGTCCCTATTTATTTCCCCAAACTTATTTATTTCTATCTTTTCTTTTTACATTTCTTGCTGTGTTTCTGCTTCATTATATAAAGTAGGAGGCTGTCAGAGTGTGTCATGGGGTCAACCTTTTGCTTACTGATTGATTGACATCAACGAGGGAAAATAATACAGAAATTTATTATATAAATAATTAAAAAATGAATAAATTTAGAAATGAGATGGAAAATTACATGGGAAAGGCACTTAATAGTGAAATTAATACAAAGGTAAATAAATACATAACAAATTAAAACAGAAATATCTGTTTATGTCGCATTTTATAAATTAATTAATGCTTGCATTTATTTTTAATATTATTTTTGGTCTATTTAATGGCTTATTGATTAATTTATTTATTTCTCTTTTTTTTATTTGGCAGTTTTGGTCCTCCATAATTTAGAGTTTTTTTTTCTTATTTTCACATCAGAGTGAATAAAAAGCAGCGTCTTCTCACTCACAGCTTCCTGTGCTCGATGTCTCACTCTGTCTCTTACTGTACAGTCGTCCTCACAACATTTTTGACATATCAGCCAATGATGTCCTTACACTGTCCTACTCCTGTTCATGTTTTCAACTGTTAGTGTTAGTCTTTCTTTGTGTGCTGCTTGGCTCTCTGTTGTAGAACTGCTGTAGTGTTAAAGTGTCAGTGGCTTTGCTGTGTGTCTTTATGTTTCTCTGTTTGTTCCTTCCTTCTTTTCTTCTCTCTTTCTTCGTTCTTCTTCTTCTAAACCCTGACCCTGCTATCTTGTAGCTGGATTGAAGGGTAAGTGCTTTCCTCCCCTTTCTTTCTCTTTCCTCCTTTTGTTGTCCATAACTCTTCCTCCTTTAACAACTTCGTGTTAAAAATAAAAGACATACTAACTTGTTTGTAATTGAACATGCATGCAGAAATAATTTGCTTTGGCTGTGCTTCTGTCTGCATATTTGCCATCTGACCAACAGGGACTGACTAGCTTCATGTGTCATGGATCAGCTGACAGAACTACTGCATCATAGGTCAGGGTTTATTTTCATAGATGTTGCTTTTTTCATGAGGACTCCATGTTTGTGATTCCTGCGAAGCTACAGCATGTCTACTTTTTTAACATGGTTTGTGATGGTTGCTAAATCACCGCCATTTGAAAAAAAAAAAGTCAGGATGAGACTGTAGTTTTATTCTCAGGAAGGATGTTTTTTTTTTGTTTGTATAGAATATTATACAAAAGTTGATGTAGATGATCTCATGATTGAGCCTTTTGCACTTAGACCTCTTAGAAAATGTTTGTCATTTCTATTTTTCTTCGTATGTTGTAAACTGAGAAGAATTGAAATATTAAACATAAATGGATGGATGTTACCACGTCATCTAGTAAAGGTCCTCTGCCTCACAAATTAGTTGTACAAATAATAGCAGTATAATAATAGTAGTTTTATTTATTTAAAAGGGACCGTTTACAATTAAAACATTAAAGCAGAAATGTCACACTTTGATGTATTGTACCGCATTGTAGCTTAAAGCTAATTCACATCTTTAGTCCCTCGGCAGGTCAGCACAAAGAAGCAGCACAATAACACACAAGGCATGCAGGACAATACAAAGCTACAAACAAAAGCACACAATATAAAATGATACAAAGAAGCATACAGACGACACACAATGCAATACAGAACTACACAATATAAAGTTTTACAAAGAAGAACACACAAGACACACAATACAAACTTGCACACAATAGCACAACACAAGTGTACATTTGTCAAATTAAAACAAGTCATGAAGTCCAGAGTTCAGGGTCAGTGAGTACAGAGCTGAGCCTCTTTTAACAAATCTAAAATTGTCAAAGCTCAATAAATTGTATTTCTCCAGAATCCTACAGTGATGAAAATGCAGTGGCTTTTCATCCAAAGTTCCCAGGTTTGTTTGATCTCATGGCTGTTTCAGCAGCCTGCAAGAAGACACATGTGAGAGGATCATAGCATGCAGAAATATCTTGGCTGCATCCACAGAGAGACAGTTTATAATGTGTCTGAAATATACCAAGCTGAACTTCATGGTTTTCACCATTTTCTTTATATGCTTCTTAAAGTTCAGATTGATCCAGAGTCATGCCAGGATATTCAGTGACTGTCAGCCCTTTCACCTTTAATATGAATATCAACATTAGGGAGTTGTACCATTGGTTTTAGAAAAAAACCTTTTGTCATATTGACATTCAGACACAGACATGACTGATCAAGTCAGTGTGTTATGATCAATTCTATAATCTACCTTCTATCATCAAGAAGGTGCTACTCCACAGTATGTGTGTCACTTTGTCAAAATTCAAGCTTAAATGAATTATGTGTTAGTTCCAGTCTGTTTGAATGCAAACTAAGTAGCCTTCTCAACAGTGTTTTTACGTTGTTCTGTTCATTCTCTGTGCTTTGCTGCCTCTGAGTGACAAGCGAATGTTACTGAGGCAGATTTTTACAAAGTAAAACAGCCTTACCTGTATATGGTTCTTCCAACACTGATTCAAGTGTTGGAAATGCTTCTGATGCAGCTTAAAATACTGGATCAGATATTGGCAAGTACACACAGACCTGACATCATGTTATTTATTAGCATCTCTACCTTTATCCACCATTTTCCATCTATGGTGTTGAATCTAAAACACTTCCAAACATTACTTCTTCAATAGTGTTGTGATACTTTAGTGAAGAAAGAACAATAGTTAACTGTTAGGACAACGGGGCATGCTGTGGGTCAGTATTGTTTGGACACCACCCACTGGAATAAAAGGGACAACACAGTCAGGTCTTATTGATAATGTCTCTTACTTCTGTGGAGTTTATCCTTCTGTTAGTGTTTTTGAACCTCCCCACCAACAGGAGATTCTTTATGTTGTTGGTAACCTAAAAATGTCTTCCCCAGGCCATGATGAAATTAGTACACTCATATTAAAACAGGTTATCCCAACTATCATAGACCCAATAATTCATATTTTTAAAATGTCCTTAGCTGAATTATTGTCCCAAATGACTTAAAAATAGCTCAAGTAATTCCCCTCTTTATATCAGGTGATAGTAGTGTTTTACTAATTACAGACCAGTTTCTCTCCTGCCTGCATTTTTAAAATACTTGACACAAATGTTTATAAGAGGATACTAGAACATTTAAATAACAATAACATTTTGTTTGTATGAATCCATGTTTGCTTACAAATTGCTTCCTTCATTCAGCACTGTAAAAACTCTGTGCTGGGAGGCAAAAGTTTAACATGAACCCCAAAAGAAAGAAAATTCCAACCAAATGTATCTGTAGATCACAATGACTCAAAGAGCATTGGGTGCAGACCAACAAACCCAATAAATGAAAAAGTGCTTCCTGCGTACATTTGTGTAAGTGAATTTATTGAGCGAGCTGTTTTTGACACAACCACTGGAGTCCCACTGAGTCCCAGCAGCTGGTAATTACCAAGTTAAAAGTGCC
Organism: Lutjanus argentimaculatus; assembly: GCA_034769285.1. Taxonomy (NCBI): domain Eukaryota; kingdom Metazoa; phylum Chordata; class Actinopteri; order Lutjaniformes; family Lutjanidae; genus Lutjanus; species Lutjanus argentimaculatus. Next base: position 29,011,758 of record JAWZSL010000014.1, read on the forward strand.
AGGTCATGAATAATACAGTGAGGTTGCTGCACAATTAAATCAGGCAGCAATCAGTCAATGTTACCAAATAACTACTTGTCAGTTCACACCTGGATCGGCGCAATGAATAATATAACATCATGTCACCCACACTCCTGCGCCTCCCCCTCACCCCACCACCCCCGAACCCAAAGTAAAATAGACTACATTAAAACACTGTAACAATAAAGACAGTACAGAGATTTGCTTTCAGCTGCTGAGAGGTGAAAGCGATCTTCACAGTTTACTCTTTTTCTTGTTATGATGACTGTCAGTTTAATTTGTTTTGACATATGTTAGGGCCATAAAACAAGATTATAATTTCATAGTAAAGTTTGAGAGGCTTTGTGTTCTGTAAAATATAGTTTTCAAATGTTTTCACCTCTCTGCTTCTATTGGATTTTTTTTATTAGAGAATACACAAATGGACTGATATAAGTTGTAATTCTAATGAAGGAGGGATCTCTTGAACACTGTGAAATTATGTGAAATTATGTACTGCACTAAAAACACAACTTTGTGTTCTGTAAATTACATTCATATACTGTTAATTTGCGTGATAACAAGGTTTTATAGGTTAGGTAATGATTCTGAAGCATGTTTAAGGATTTTATGGTTGTGGTTGATGACTCAAAGTGCTTGATTATGGTTAGAGAAAGAAGCAACAATTGAAAAATTGAAGTGAGGTTTTCAAAATAAAAGCATCCATATCATAATGGGGCTCTTGAGTATGCAGGATTTTCAAAATAAAAAGGTAAAAGCTTACACAGGCGTCAGTGGCCCTGAAGACTTTAAAAATTAAAATATCAGTTTCATTTTTTCCTTATACACACACCCACACATATGTACAATGCAAGTCATGGACCTTTGAACAAGTCTGACAGATAATGTTTATAATGTTTTTATGACAACTGCGTTAACTGTTTGTGTCCACAGAGTATTTGGGACGCTTCTGTCCCTCTGTTAAGTATGAATACATGTGTGTCCAAGCGGGTACACACACACTCTCACACACACAAGCATGGAGACACAGATTTTCAAAATAAAACCTTACAGGTGATAACAGGGTTTAAACAGGGCCAAATTTTCAAAATAAAAGCACCTTTCTGTTATAATTGATGATTTAAGTCTAAAATATAATATATTATATTATTATATTTCTCGACCTCAGCAACTCTGACCCTCCTTCTCTCCCCTCAAACAAGTGTGTGCTGTGAGACTGAACTTTGGCTTCTGTTGGAGAGCAGTGAGAAAGTAGTTTTCAGAAGTGTGTTCAGCTCTCAGTACTTCTGTAGTTTCTAACCAAATCTCTTTGGTTTGAAGTTTAGTTTCTCTCTTGTGTTGCTGTTTGTACTTTAAGGTATCTGCTTTATATTACTATTTTATGTTGACTTTCAGCTGGATATGAGTAAGTTACTGCTGATGAAAACCCAACATTTACTTTTTTGCAGCTTCATAATAAAAGCTTTTGTATAGCAACAAAAGAGGTACTTTGATTGTGAAGAATTTGTAAGAGACAAGGTGTCCACCATCAGCTAAAGACAAGATCACATAAGTTGAAAGACACACACGCAGCGCTGCTGAGAGAGTTGATTTGAAAAGTCAAGCCAAACGACGTGTGTGGAAAAGGGCGAGGAGAGAAAGTTGAGCTACCCGTGAGCAAAGGGGGAGAAGAGCTACAAGGGAAGCTGTGGTGCTGGCAGCTGAGAGTAGAGTCGGAGCACACGTGCAATAGTTCAAACTACAGTGAAAATTAAGCAAACTAGTGGTGAATTTTGGTGAAATTTAACATTTTAAACATTCACATGAATTGCGTAGATTTGAGCATTTCACCACTTTAATTTTTCTCCACCTTATGTTACTGTTTAGTCACAAACTACTTGAATCTGCTCACCTGCTTTTCTCCTCATTCCTCACACTCGCCCAAAAACACAACTCACGGTTTGTTTGTTTTTTCCATAGATGTATTCACCCGTGATTCGTATTGTGTGTGTTTCTCTGTCAGAAACTGTCCTTCTCACAGCAGAGTGAACAGTTGATAGAGGGGTAGGAAAGCAGATTATTCACTAATCAATCGCATATGCTGTCATCCTTTTGGACTGATTACAAAAAAATATAAATGCCAAAATCTGTCACAAACTATATTTGGGTGTCCGTCCAAATAAAGTCTCTGTGTAGGAAACACTGCAGATTGTAACATCATGCTGTTCACAGACAGTCTGCTGTCATGAGTTTGACAGAGCAACAGGGAGAGAGGGTGGTGTCTAGAAGGGAACCCCAGATCCATGAAAGATTGTGCAAGTGTGATTATTTTAACAGAAACAACAGGTAGAAGTGTAGTGAGAGGTTTGAAAGTCAAGGGTTCCCTTCTAGAAACAAACTGAGCTATGAGAACGCACACACATATCTCCACATATCTCCATCTACAGTTGTGTTGAGTTTCAAAATAAATCAGTTGTTGGAAGCCGTGAATTATCAGAGGTATTTTCATGAGTAGGTCTGTAGTGGATTGGTTAGAGAGGTCAGTTGTGTGGCATCACTGAGGATCTTCATGAGTGTAGTGACAGAAGGATCTAGATGTGTTTCATGATCACTCCACAAAAAAGCCACGTGCTAAATAGCCCTGCGTGCTTTTGACCATCAAACCCAGGACCAGCAGCGTGTCCGTCCGCTGCCTCCCGGTTCCTCTCTTCTGGATCTATAAATGAATAGCAGCCATCAATCATTGTCAGGGCCGTCCTTCCCCAGCCCAGACGGACGGGGGTGACTAATGTCACTGCATGTTACTGTCCAGCCCTCCCGCCTCCACTCCCGCTCACTCACATCAAACAGACCTGACAGGCCACCAGCTACAGACCAAAGGGGCACCACAATGTCACCTTTTTAGATTTTAGGGGGAGGGTTGGTGGGAGGGTGACTTGTTGAGGGGACACAATCAGCTCCCAGCATCCCGCTCTTTGTTTTGTTTGTTGATTGACAGCTGGGGTGCCTTCGTTGGGCAGTGAAGAGGACGTTGGCTGACAAATCTCTTGATTGCTGTGTAGCTCAGTATAACCCTCATTCACATCTGTCCCAGGTTTGTCCTGACTGATGGACAGAGTTCAGACACTCAAAAAAATGGAAGACTGTAAAAACAGAGCACTCTGTAGTAAATATGGAGTGATTTTGTGTGCTGTGTGGTCATCTGAAAAACATTATGAAGTATTCTTTGTGATTGGGTTCAATAGTTAGGGAGCTGGTGCTCAAGGTTGGTTTACCAATTGGGCAAAGTGTGGAAATGCCCAATGGCCCCAGAGCTCAAGGATCCCCAAACAGCCTGGGTTTACCTTTTGAACAGTTTGTTAGTGATTACTTGTTTTTGAATTTATATGAAATCAGCTGGATTGCCTGGATTGTCCTGTGTCAAAATATGTTTCTAAAACCTTAATTATTTGTCATTTGGATTAGGCTTACACTATATATAATCAGAAATTAAGGTGAGTTTTTAATCAATTTAACCAACTGTCATACTAAAAAGCTGTGCTTGTGTCACATAGTTGGAAGTGGATAGTGTCTGGGTGTCAAAATATTTTTACTGCGCTGTGTACACAATGGGGGCTCAAAAACAAATCAGTGCTTTTGTGCATTAAATTCATATTTTTGGTCTTTGAAATAGGAAAGTTCAATTCATGTGTTGTAAATGTTCAACTAAGGATATTTTTGCCATTTTACTACCATACCAGGAATAGATGCCAATATTTTAAGCTCTGGCCGTGCGGGCCACTAATGGCCTTTTTACACAGAGCTGACCTGGTTTGACTCTCTTTGTCTCTTTTAACTGAAGATGAGCTCAAGGGAGCTCGAGTTGTCGGCTGTAAAGTGGTGGATAAATTGTTCATGCACATATCTGCGATAAACATGCTGTTTCCTTCACAATAAAAGTCTTGTATTGTTTTGTTATTCATACACTTTTATTATGAAGCAGCACAAACAGGAAATGTTTTCATTCAGAGTTTCATCAGTGATAACTTAACACGACTCCGACACAACTGAAAGCGAATATGAAACAGTAAAATAATGCAGATACTTGAAAGTACAAACAGTGACACAAGGAGAGAAACTACATTTCAAAGCACAGAGATTCAGTTAGAAGCTGCAAAAGTAGTGAAAGCTGACTATAAAGACTTTTAGAAACATCTTTCTCTCTGCTCTCCAACACACAGCTGAGTGCTACAACACACTGTTGTTCAAGGGGAAGAAAGGAGGGTCGTTGTGGGTTGGCCGTGGCCAGTGAAATGTCACTGCAGCCTGCTTTGAGGCGGGTCTTTTGGTCTTTGGCATGACTCGGTGTAGCATGACGTGATAAAAGTGGTCAGCCAAAAGCACCAGTGGAAAAGTCCCATAAGACGCTGTGTACAAAGTACGTTTGTGGTGGCCCAAATGTAAACTTATGTATAAATGATACAGAAAAGTCCATTTAATTCAACTTTACACAGCCTTCCTTAACTGTGACACTTGTTCATTTTTCCCATAAATTGTGTTGTGGTGTTGACTTCTCAGCTAAGTAAGAAACTGCTATACATTACATCCTTAAATGTGTCAGATTCTAAACTCAGACATTCACTACTAAATTTTTGTTGATGTTTCATTTTTTCATATTTCTGATTCTTCTGTACAGATCATGTTTGCAGTTTGAGTAGACTTAGTAAACAGACTTCAGTAGCCTTGACATATCAGTAGCTAGTCAGTGACGAGTACTATTAGCTGTTTTGTAAATGACGTGAAGGACTCGGGGTGTTTGCTGAACTGTAACATGTTAGTGAAGGCCATCTCAGTACTAGCAGTCCAGCGAAAGTTACGTTAGTTAAGTTAGAGCAGGCAGAATAGTGGGGGTTATGTTTCCTTTGCTATAACAAATCAAACTCCTTGTCTTTTGTTAGCATCTACTTCATGCTGTTTGAGTTGGCATAACATTGGGTCAGCTTATTAACATAGGATTTGTTAACATATTGACATGTAAATCTAAAATACAAGAAAGTGGACAGAGCAGGTACCCCCGCCCCTTTGTACCCCAGCAAAGCCTGGTGGAGGCAGCCTGCAGGTTTATGTGAAATTACAGTCCCCATCAACACTGTAAAATGAAAAAAAAAAAAAAAAAGACAGTCATTGCCCGGTCTGTCCTATTACACCCTGAAGTATAACACACCACCAGGACAGCAAGTTTTATCTAAGCTGTCTGTTTTGTTGATAATGAAGATTATTGTGGTTAGCATATGTCGCTCATTGTGGTGTTCAGGACATGGATTAATTAGGGGCTATGGGGGCTGGGCCACTGACGCTCCACTGAAGTGGCATTAGAAATGGGAGGGTTAATGAATTGTGGGGTGACTGTGGCAGCTCTGGATCTTGGTTACTTTGAAGTTGCAGGGTTAACGTGATGAGGGTCAATATTATGGTTATTGGTGGCCATTTATAGTTGTAAGCACTTGCCCATGTACAAGCTGTGATCCTCTACAGTGGCCGTGGATTCGACTCCCACTTTGGCCATTTGCGCACATCTATCCCTCACTTTTTTTAGTAGTCGCTTGTAAGAACCATGAAGGCATTGGTCTTAAAGCAAGATTTGTCGTGTTATCACAATCTTGAGAACTCGAACATGACTGATGCTTTCTTTCTTTCTGTATGCTTTTTATTGTTTGCTACAGTTGATTCTATTATCAACTACAAGTTACATGAATTTAGACCAACTTTTGATTGGCCGTTGCATCAGCCTAAAATGAAGGAAAGAATAAGTTGATTAAATCTGAACAGGTGAAGCCATGAAGGCACTGTCCTTCACAGTTATTGATGAAGTTCCTTCAGTGAATGACTCTTGTGTTCAGAGTATACTGTGCATTGCAGCAGTAAATTCTGCAGTGTTTTCATCATCCTCATGTACTCTGGACTCTCATTTGACCTAAACTAAAATATTTTCCATGTTTTAACATAGATCAAACTGACATGTATAGACTTAATGAATGAATATGCATGAACACAACATTGACCCCAGATCAGAATTACTTGAGCCCCGGATCAGCAGTACTTCCGAACGCTGAAATCCCGTCACCGTACTTACCAAACTGCAACCTCATGAAGGGACCATATGGAGTCATGCTGGACACATAGAACGATTGGCACATTTCAATTGGATATTTGTCATGTGCTGTGCATCAAAATGTGTTTTACTTTATTATCTTGCAGGTAACTTCCAACCTGTATAAAAGTGTGTACACTTTGTTATTGTTGGCATTCTGAATTAATTGTTTTGATGACATATTGTGAATGCATGGCAAACTTTATTTCTGTTTCTGACATTGTTTATTTCTTTCTGTTCTCTCTGTCCTCCAGGAGGGTAAATGGAAGTGTACAAGGAAGCCAAAGCACGCTAATGGACTTTGATGCAGGGCAATCCCTGTAACTTTGATCACAGCTCGCTGTTGAGTGTACAGGCTCACGGACACAAGACTCAAACGACTCTACTCCTGCCTGGTAAGGAAACCCTTATCAATGTGACTGTCACGTGTACTGCATGGAAAGTGGAGTGAGAATGAAAAGCTTGAGGAAAACAAATTCTACTCTGTCACACCATACACGAGCAATCACTGCATAATTGTTGGTTGTAATTTGAAATCTGACAACCTCACTTGTGTGTAAGTGAGTAATGGGTGGGAAGTTTTTGGAATTGGTCCAGTATTGAAGGAGCTGCAAAACAGGCTGCAGTGTAATCCTTACAGGAAACTGTGCACCATGTGTCCACTAAAAGGACACAGGCAGGCTCACGTTGTTGTCCAGTGTATTCAAGTTGTTAGACGCAAAAACTTTAGGAAATTGGGTCCAGATTAAAAAATATCTAAGTTGCCCTTTGAGACACCAGGGCCCTGTTCAGACCTGGTATTAACATGCGTCCTCCATGATCTGATCACAAGCGTGCCGCTCTAAGTATGTGCATTCACGCGCCATTACAATGTGTCTTCAGATGCATCCTGAGTGCTTGTGATTGGATCTCACTTCCTCGCTCTATATGCAAATAAACACGGTCAGTTTAAGGTCCATCACTGTCCTGTTCTGGGCTGTTTAATCATTTCTTTGTTTTTTTTTTTAGTTCAACGCCACGCTAAGTTCCTCTGTCAGTCCAGACTGACAGGAGAGAAGCTCTGTGGTCTGCAGGGATTTTATAAATGAACTATGATCATGATTATGCACTTTTACTCTTTCTGATTGTGCGGAAATCTCATGTTTTCGCATCATAGATGACAAAGAAAGGCATTAATTACAGATTCAGACAGTAAAAGTGTGCATACCAGCACACCATAGGAGCGTTCTCTTCTGTCTGCTCTTCTCAGTAACATCATATGTTTTCATGTCAAATCTTCGTTGCAAAATACACTGTTCCACAAAGAAAGACATTAAATTAATGTATAACACTTGAATTCACAAGAAGGCCCAAATAATTACGCATTTGTCACTGACAGTTTATAAAGTTTCCCCTCACTAAACAACTCTCCAAATAGTGCAGTTTTTAAATAGAGTCTGGAATTAATAGCGTCTTCACTGCATAAAAATAAAGACTAACTGTAAGCAAAAAAATTAGACACCTTTGTTGTCATGCCTCATGAATCAGAGCCACCAACTGATCAGCAGCACCCAACAACAAGAAAAGAGGAACATTGTTATGGAGCAAACAATGATTTCTGTGTGTCTTGTACCATATTTTTATATCTTTTTTGAGCATCTCTGATGCTTCTCTCAGTGATGGGATTAACACTGTTTGACTGCAGTTCTTTTCCATATCAGACTTTTTTTTGTATTGTTTTACTCTTGTTAAACTTTACAAGTAAAAATGTAAGTAAAATTGTTGAATTCCTCCAAAAGACACACACTTTCTGCTGGTGTAAACAGAGCTGAGCAGCTGGATGTGGTCACTCAGTTGCCCATTTTTTTAATTTTGAAAAAGGTCTTAATTTACCCAGAATTCATTATGCTGTAGTCCCACTTAAGATGGTCAAGAACTAAACTGCTTTGTGCAATGGATGAATTTAGACATCTATCTGATGTCTTGCTATCTGTCATGGCCCTGGATCACTCAGAACCAGGTCTGAACAGATCCTAAGACACAGTCCCTCAGGTCACAGTCAGAGGTGTCAGAGACACAGATGTTCATCTAATCTATGTTGTATCTGTGGGTAAAGATATCAGCATTAGCTTACAGTCTCGTGTGTGTATTTACCTGACTAGAGGAGTGACACAGCAGTGTTTGTGTGTGTAACCCACAGGGCTGGTTCAGTCCCGGTCAAGTGTTCGTCTTGGACGAGTACTGCGCTCGCTACGGCGTTCGAGGCTGCCATCGGCATTTATGTTACCTGAGCGACCTGCTGGAGAGGGCGGAGAACGGCGCCATGATCGACCCCACCCTGCTGCACTACAGCTTCGCCTTCTGTGCCTCCCACGTCCACGGAAACAGGTAGGAATCAGACCGCCAGCTTGTCCTCTGTCCTTCACTTTCCTCCAGGTACAAACTACCCTCGGATGCTGAAATGATTAGAACATACAATATCATTTTATAATCGTGAAAACTAGAGTTGGAGCAGGAAAAGAACAAACTAATGACAAACAAGTCATTCCGCACGTACAGACACATATATGGGGCAAGTATGCCCCCCCCCCCCCACACCCCCCTTTGTTTTTTATGTTTTTGAATTTTTTGCATGTCTGTTGGTTTTTACTGCATGTTCACTTTTCCTCTTTCTTTTGTCTTTTTGTTCCTTTATAACCTCTTTACCTTGTTCACGCTCACAAAATGACCGTCCTCCACTGTTCCCACACCCCTGCACCTCCACACACCCACACCTAGTCAGCGCGTGTCTGAGTTGTTAAACTGGCCGGTATCTGAGGCCGAACTCGAGCGAGCCCTGTTCCCCTCTGTCCCAGAGCTCCCCGCCCAAACTGCTAAGAGAGAACTCAAAATCATTGAGTTCATGAGGAAAATGGACCCCAGATCCCCAATTTTCACAGGAGCCAGAAGGTAAGTCATCTCATACTCTGTGTTGTACAGTCTCACTAAGGGGGAACATAAACATCCTCTTTGAAAGGTTTTAGCCATCAGTTCTGTTGTTAACTCACCAAAATCATCATCATCATCACAGCAGCAGCAAACAGACAAGACAAGACATATATTAAGTTTAACCCAATTATCAACACCACTTAATGTAAGTTGTCAAAAATACATATTTTTGGCCTGTAGTGCTATTTATAGTTTTGGTGTGAGGTGCAGAGTTTTAGAGAGATCGGCCAAAGAGATGCCTTCTCTTCAATATAATGGAGCCAAATGACACACTTGTGGTGCTCAAAGCACCAAACGAAAAAAAAAAAGAAAGAAAAAAAAGTAAAAAGAAAAATTCAAAACTCAAATCCAGAAATCATGACTCAAGATAATCCACAGACCTTGTTGAGCAATTACATGTTGGAACTACTTTCTTTCTCATAGACAGAAAGAGGAAGAATCCATCCATTGTAGTTCTTTCCATCATCATCTGTGATATGAAATCATCTGAAATTCACACAGTTTAGGAAAAAGTGTGTGTCCTGATCAGAGAAAATAAAAACCCTGAAGCACATGGACCTCTCTTGAGTGACTTGTGACAGTCCTGTCAGCCCAAATAGCTGGACACAAGCCAGGAGAGGTTGTGTTACTAGTGTCCAGTGGTTTAGTAGTTTAGCTGATTCAAGTGACTTTCAGGCCCAGAACTTACAGCTTGTTCACACTACACGCTGGAGCCGCGCTTGTACATGGTGTTACCTGCTGGTTTTCAGTTTGGCACCCATGTTAACCGGTTAGAACGTCCACACAGCCCACATGAGCAGCGCGACTTGTGTGCGCGTCAGGTGCTCGCACCACGCTTCATCTAGACATTCAGAAGTTTGCCTGCTTTTTCAATGTGATGCATGTTGTTTGCAGCAAAAATACTTGGTAAAAATGATCTGTTGACAGTCATATCAACAACAGGACACCTCTCACTACAGTTTCATTATCTCGAACTCTTCTGTAAACTCTGTAGAAAGATAGAACTTTGAGCAGCCGCCTCGCAGCAGAAACACAGCCTGTGTGAACACTACAGCAGTTCGGTGACGGTGCCGTCACTCACTGCTCCAGCATGTAGTGTCAACCAGCTGTTAGAGCAGTGGAGCTGCAATCAGAAACAAGTGAGAAGAACACTGCCAATCTGCAGTTTGTGCACTAAGTTTATGTTTGTAGAAGTTGTAGCCTGCAGTTGATCACTGCACTGAACAAGAACACAACAGCCAAGTGTTTTTCTGTGGCTCTGACTTTAAACTAAACGAGGTTCAGAGGCATGTCGTTAAGCTTGGTTTTGTCGGGGCAGTTTTCAGTCAGACATCAGATGGTGTGATTCCTGATGTGACACAGGAGTGATGTGGCTTTCTTCCAGTATGTACTCTGTTATCTAAGTTGCAGTATTTACCTCTCGTCTAATCTGCTGTGATGTCTGAGGACATCAAATCTGTCAACATCACAGTCAGCCGTCTGCACATGAAGCCTAACAAAGATCGACGAGGGCCACTCCAGCGCTGAGGGCAAAGGTCGGGGAGGGCTGTCTGTCAGTGCCCCCCTCCCCTCCACCACCTCCTCCTCCTCCCTCCATCCCTCCAACTTACCCCTTCCTCTTTACATCCATCCATCCATCCTTCTCTCCTGTCCTGCTGACAAACAGTGACTGAGGACTGAGGCCTTTTCTGATCAGCATGGACAGATGGACAACACTTGCTCCAAGAGAAACAGAGAAAAAAAGGAAAGAGAGAGAAAAATACTGTAGATGACAAATATGACAGGAAAAGGAGAAATGTGGAGGCTTTTTTTTTTAAACTAAAAAATGGGCATATGCATGGAGGAGTTTGGTTCAAACACGGGTATCAAATAGTTGTCTCCTGCTGCCAGCGGACAGAGCTCAGATCAGTTTATTATTAATAGTTAAAATTAATATACTTCATGTAAATTTAGATCCAAAAATCGATTTTTATTTTCTTAAAATCCGAAAATAATGATCTCCACATCCACGTCCACACACATCAAACAAAGACCTGCTCTGCCAGGCCAGCCGTCGTGCCTGGAGGTCGAGGCATGACAGGTTGACAGGTTGTCATGTGTGACGGCCGAATGTCTCCTCTGCCAACGCTGCTGCGTGTGCCCCAGTGCACACACCTCATCCAGACCACCGCCACCCCCCTCCCACCCCCACCCCTTCCCAAACAAACACACACATGCACACGCGAACACCCCACCCCCACCCCTGCCTCCTAATAGCCTGCTGGCCTGGAGGTGTTGGTGCGCCAAGTTGGACTTGGTTGCCCGGTCGCCTGCTAAAGTGTCAGGATTTGACTTCTGTCCAGCTAAATGTCCACTCCATTTAGACAGACTCTTTGGTAGGAAATGGCCCTGAAATAAACCAATAATGTATCAGCTGCTCTTTATTAGGTCTAAAATATAATAAAACCTGATTAAATGACACTGATGTTAAATACCAGTTTAAATTTGAACAGCAGCATATTGCAGCGCATACAGCTTCAGATTATACCTCATGAATCTTAACAACCTGTAAAAATGATGATTTTAAATTCTCATGTACTGTTGTACTGAATTTAAATATGGTGAAGTGTGTTTTGGATAAACAAATCCACAACGAGTTTTCAGTAATCACAAAGTTATGAGGTACAGATGTAAAAAATGTATTAGATTTCTGAGTTTAAAGTCAGAATTATGAGGTTGAAGTTTGACTTAATTCTCATAATTATGACTTTAAATTCAGAATTCAGATATAATTGTCAGAATTTTTACTTTATTCTCATAATTCTAACTTTCAGAATTCTCAGATTAAAGTCAGAATTCTATTAATAAAGTCAAAAGTCTGACTTTAATCTCAGGATTGTGAGAATAAAGTCAGAATTCTGAGATTAAAGTCAGAATTGTAATAATGAAGTCAAGGCCAAAATGCACTCAAGTCTTACTTTCATCTTAGAATTCTGAGAATAAAGGCAAAATTATGAGATTAAAGTCAGAAGTTTGACTTTTTAAAAGTCTGACTTTAATCTAACAATTTAACCACATTTTTCACATGTGGCCCTAAATCTCCTAATCCTCTATACAAAGTCAGTTTATAACCCAAATTTATTTTTGGAAAATAAATAAATATTTTTCAGCTCAAATATTTGTTGAATGATTCATGTCAGCAACAGACCATTGTTATTTATTTATTCATGAATTATTTCATGTATTCTATAATTTCTCAATTAATCTTATTTACTCGATCATTTGGTCAGAGCAAACAGAAAAGCTGTAGTAAAAAATGTTCTGCACAGATTCCAACTTACTGTTGTCTTGTTTTGTAGACCAAGTGTCCAAACTCCAAAAATATTTAGTTTAATGTCACAGGAAATTAAGACAGGGAGCAATTATTCACACTGGAACAAGATCATTTTTTACATTTTTGCTTAGAAAAATGACAAAAGACATAAATGATTAATCAATTAAATAATTAATCAATAATCAAAATAGTATATTAATTTTCTGTCCGTTAACTAATTGATTAATCAGTTAATCATTTCAGCTCCAGACTGATCGGTTATGCTTCTGATTGAACAGTGTATAAATAAAGAACAGTTAATGGCAGCAGTTTGCTACACATGATCCAGTTAAAGCTGCATTTCTGGATTTTGTGAAATAAAAATTTTAGAAGGTTTTAAAGCCAACACGTCACATGATAATTTACCTCAAGGACTTGATGAGGTTGTCCGAGGTTGCATGTGAAAGGAGATGTGAAAGTGTTGCTGGCTCGCCGTCTGTCTGTCACTGATGGCTCATTTGCTTGTTGTCGTCATCGGAGCTGTGAGGTCATGAGGTCAAGCAAACATGAGGAAGCTGCCAAGAAACAACGCACGGCTGGAAGGAAAAAAAAAAAAGAGAGAGCCCTGCAGGACTTAATTAGTGTGAAATTTTCCTCTTTCATTTTCTGTCACAATGTTGAAAGGTGAGATGGCTTTTTAACTGTGAATGTTTCTTATGACAGTTCCTCTCCAATGTTTCTGTCAGGTTTTTAATCTGTAGTTCTGATGCACATGATCACCAGCCACAAAACAAAGGGGACAGCAAAACAGAAAAGACAGGCTATTTTATTAGTGATTTTCCAAAGTGAATTTTCCAGTTGTAAAAATTGGTCAGCTATACACTGAATAAAAACATTACTTTTAATGTTTTGTTAACTAAAATGTGTGTCATAGTCTATATCTACGCCTCAGTGCCTTTTCCTCTAGAGTCTGCCAGTTGCTGCTCTCGAGTCTCTCTAGACTAGCTATGGATGCTAAATTCAAACAAAGGAAAATAAAGAATTTAATAGTTACAGCTCCAGACATTTCTTTTCCTTTTCCAGCCAAAAATGACTCTTTTGATAATAAAGGTTGCTGACACATGTTATAAAGCAGAATGAATATCAAAGAGTGCTTATAACTATGATTATACAGTGCTACATGCAGAATATAAAGCATTATAAGTATGTTTATAATGCATTATAAACAAGGGCACCAGAGGAAGAATTACTTAATCCTCAAAATTTTAAACGGGCGTCTCTTGTCACTATTTTGTGACTCCGGCTGAAACGTTGGTACCATCCTGTCAGCACTGTATCTTCTTTAGAAAAATTATAAATGACAATAAATAAATGTTGCCTGTTAAAGTGTTGCTGATGACTCATGATTGTCAGCAGCAGGCCTACAGGTGTCTGTGATACTCTGAGCTCGTCTGTCCAACTGTCCATGAAAAGCAAGTGCGGTCTGTGTGAGACGATCGCTCAGGCTAAGCAAATCCGTACCTCTCAAAAATGTAACAAACACAGCATCACCGAGCAGAACCCCCCCAACCACACACACACACACACACACACAACAACACAACACACACACACACACACACACACACACACACACACACACATCGAGACAGTTTCTCACTGTCTGCTGAAATGACATGTCAAGTGGGGTGGGGTGGGGGGGGTAGAAAGAGAGAGAGAGAGTGAGTGAGTGAGAGAGAGTGTCATGTCTCCTGCTTCTCATCATGCTGTCATGGCCACCAGTCCAGCGCCTCTTCTGTCACATGCACTCTGCTCACACTCCACCCAGACCCAAGCATGTCACAAACTATAAACACATCAGATACACACACACACACACACACACACACACACACACACACACACACACCTGCTTGTAAAGCTGTAATTGCTCTGTGTGTGTTGAAATGATAAGAAGAACATGATACAAGAACGTCAGAACGCGCTGTTAAGGGTGTCAGAATTACACGTGTTTGAATGTAACCTTAACTATAACTTGGCTTGTCATTTAAACAAATTAGTTTCAAAGCACTAAAGATATCTCTGACAGAGAATAAACTGTGTCAGTATGTGTGCATATGTGTGTGTGTGACTTCTCCTGCTTCTGGGGTCACATGTCACACTAAAGGCCAGTTAATTGGGGACATAAGCCATGGTTTTTGGGCCGGTGGTTCATCAGTCCCTACAGGATTTCGTAGGCTTTTTTTTGAGGTGGATTGTTGCAGCCTATAATGCCTGATTTCACAGCAGCGTTTATAAAAAATTGTGATGTTTGTTGCAATATTTTTAGGGTTTTTTTTGCAATGAAATTGTGGGAGCAAATGAAAATTGCAACAATGAGTTCCAATTTATTTATTTGGTATACTTTATTAAATATCAAACATGTCTTATTCCTGTGAGAATAAAACTATTCTTTGTTGTAGGTATTCTCAGTAAACCTTACATAAAAAAGGCTCAGATTAGAAAAATTCTATTAAAAAAATGCTTTATTTGTAAATGAAGCATGCCTGGGGGATATTCCACAAAGGAGCAACATTTTTGGAGCTCAAACTCAGCAAACACAAAATTATAAAATATAGAAGTGCAAAGAATGTTGATAAATGTCAATAACAATGACAAACCCTCTGTTCTTTTTAGTACTGGTGAAAAAATAAAAAATATTTAAAAAACAAAAAAATGGAGTGGGTTCATTGAGATGTCCTGAGAGAGTGATATGACTGATGGAACTCTCAGGATGCTACAATAACTGCTCAAATTTGCTGAAATGTTGCAGTGATTGGACAAAATTGCGAGGTCGTGCAGAATTCATGGGGATTGGTTGGTTGCAATCACAGTGTCCTGGAGGGTCTGGTAAAGGTTAGGGTTAGGTTCAGATTAGGTTAGAAGCAATCAGAAAATGCAGAGGCAACAAGTTTCTCCTTGAGGTCTTTTTAGAGGAGGTTAGTTAAAGCCTCCTAAGAGGGTAATATAGAGAATAAACAAACCCTTTACTTGTCCATGCTGTTGTCTTTCAGGCCTGATGGTATCGGCACAGTGACCGTGGAAGAGAAGGAGCGCTTTGAGGAGATCAAGGAGAGGCTACGGGTGCTTCTGGAAAACCAGATTACACACTTCAGGTAGGAACCATATATCAAACCTGTCAGCACGCCACCCCAGGCTGTCCCACCACCCCTTTCACTGTCCACAGACCCCTCACAAACAATGAATCCTAAAAGAGCTTTAAAATACCAGTTGAACATGGATTGGGTCAACTAGTTTCTACATAAAGTCAGTGAATTTGGTGCTCTTATGTTTGGCTAATTTGTCATGTTGGCTCACATCACTTCCCCTCTTACACTAAAATCTTTGTGGAATATTTTACAAGAAGCATGATGACCAATGCTGCTTTTCATTAAGTACAGGTAAACCTCCTCCTACTTTGTTAGATACTTGCAGAAAATTGTAGCCTTTCTGGCAGGTACTCCATCCCTCTCATGCTCCATCCCTGCATCATCATGCTTCTTTTTCTCTTTCTTCTTTTTCTAAATTCTCTTTTTCTTCTGCACGTTCTTGTTCTGGTTCTTCTTTTTCTTCTTCTTCCTGTACCTCTACTTTTTCTTGTCTTGTTGTTCTTCTAGTTCTTCTTGTTCTTCTTTTTCCTCTTCTTCTGAATCTTCTTGTTTGTCCAGTCCTGCTTGTTCTTCATTTTCTTCTTCTTCTAAATAAATAAAAAAATAAATAAATCTTTTCCTTTTTCTTCTCAGTCTTTTTCTTCTGGTTCTTGTTCTTCTTTTTCTTCTTCTCCTGAATCTTCTTGTTCTTGTTCATCTGGTCCTACTTGTCCTTCATTGCTTATTATTTTTCTTCTTTCTCTAAAACTGCTTGTTCTTGTTCTTCTTTTTCTTTTTCTTCTTCTTCTTCTTCTTCTTCCTCTACTTCTTTTTTTTCTTGATATTGTTCTTCTGGTTCTTCTGTTTGTCTTTTTCTTCTTGTTCTTTTTCCTATTCTCAATCTTGTTGTTTTTGTTCACCAGGTCCTACTTGGTCTTCATTTTCTTCTTCTTATTTTTTATTCTTCTTTTTTGTCTTCTTCTAAATCTTATTCTGGTTGTGTATGTTCTTTTCCTTCTTCTTCTTCTTCTTCTTCTTCTTCTTCTTCTTCTTCTTCTTCTGCTTCTTCTTCTTCATCTTCTTCTTCTGTCCTCATCTTTTCCTTCTTTTCTTGTTCATTTTGTTCTTCCTCTTGTTCACCATCTTCTTCTGCTTCTTCTTCTTGTAAAGCCAGATTCCATTTGATTGACTGAATAACTTCTCATCACAAGATGTTACAACTAATGTTCTACATTCTGCCACCTGCTGTACCATGACGAAATGCAGCAAATTCATCAAATAGACCCAGTGGGCTGCACTACCTATTTTTTTTCTAGGAAGGTTAAAATACACAAGATTTACGGCAAATTAAATGGGAGGACAGAGAGAGAGAGAAAAAATGGGAGGGTTGATAACCATGTGCTGAACTCACTGCTAAGGGTCCAAATGAAAATCCAATCTGTTGCTCCAGGTACTGCTTTCCATTTGGACGGCCAGAGGGAGCACTGAAAGCAACCCTGTCCTTGCTTGAAAGGGTAAGTCAGTACTGCTGGACAGATGTGGGCTGTTGTGTACATTTTAAAGTGTTAAAAAGGCATTTTTCTGTCACCTTTTGCCATCTCTCTTTCACATTTGTCTCATTTGTCTTGATGATAAGGTAAAACACTGTTGCCGTCTTTCCTCTTTAGGTTCTGATGAAGGATATTGTAACTCCAGTTCCACAAGAGGAAGTGAAGGCTGTGATCCGTAAGTGTCTGGAGCAGGCGGCTCTGGTCAACTACCAGCGCCTGTCAGAGTACGCCAAACTGGAAGGTAAGTCACTGCTTCAGCACTGCTCCTTTGCATTAGTACTTGTGCAGTGAGAACACAGCGTGGGTCTTGTGTCTTGATGCAGCTGTTAATATAACAACTCTGAACCTGCTGAGTCAGTTAGAGAGACTGTGAGAGTTTCCTGTCACACAAGCATTCAGATGTGAGAGATTCTAAATGCAGTGGTGAGAGGATTTCTGATCTCAGCAGGGCACAGCTTGCACAATGTGTTCTAATATGCAGTTGTTACTGGAAGGCTCGTAGAACGTTGTGGGATAGTCAGTCAAAAGTAGTAAACACGTTCTCCAAATTTAACTGAGCAAGGATTTATTAAATAACACTGTTGAATTTAAGGAAGTAATATTTTTTGAAGCAAACTGTGTAGACATCCTTGTCTTCCAACAGTTAGAATGAACGCTTGAAATGAGCTGTGTTCGGGTGGAACTTTAATGTTACACACATGCAGTCAAATTATGAAGTTTACAGCAGTATTGTGCATGATATTTTAGAAAAATGTAACTAAATTTTAGCTACGCCATTTACCATAGTCTGACTTTCTGCTTTCTGACTGACGTCTATAAGTGTACATAAAACTAGTTGCCACTTGGGGCCACATGTGAAAATTTTATTTGAGTAAAGTCAGAAATAAAAATCAGAATTAACGTCAGTCATTTATATAAATGAAAGATATGTAATTTATGAAATGTTTTGATTTGCTTGACTTTTTTAAAATTCTAAACTAAAAATTAACCTTGTCCCAGACAAGAATTCACAACTTCAAACAATTTAAAAATGTGTTAAAATCCTTCAAAAAAAAAATCTGAAACTAACAATACCTACTGATAACAGAGGTATAAACATGTAAATAGCACATTTTTATACTTATGTTATCAGTAGTTACTGTTAGTATCATCTTTATTTTAAAATCGACTTTTTAATGGCAGTATTAATGGTTTCCCTCAACTCCATCAGATTTTTACAAAAACACGATTTAATCAGACACATCAGATGTGCCTCAACCATAACATGTTGACTCTGTAGCCCTTCTAAATCAAAGCTAAATAAGAATTATAGTTTAAAAAAGTGTATTTTGATTAACATTAAGAGAACTCTGAGACACTTTAAAAAAAGAAAATGGCTGCTCACTACTGCTATGTTGTGAAATGAAGAAATTTAACATTTTGACAACTCCGTCAGACTCAGCTCTGTCAGATTTCCCATCTGACAGAGCTTACGTCTACATTTAATACAAAAAAAGTTGATGTTTTAAAATATATTTTCCAGCATAACTGAAGAGTAAAAATCAAAAGCTTCTTAAAAAACACTGAAAAATGCAGAACCAGCGAATTCATATGGTGGACTGCTGAGGATGAATTCTGCAGTCTCACAGTCTGAAGGAAGAAGCTGCTCTTCAGTCTGGTGGTACAGCAGCAGATACTGATGGCAGCAGGGTGAACAGGCTGTAGCTGGGGTGGCTGGGTAATGTCTTTTAGTATCCTCTGGGCTCTGCAGGCACCTCGCCTCCCCGATATTTCTGACACTCGGTAGATGGGTACTAATGATGCTCTGGCAGTTTTAATAACCCACTGTAGAGTTTTCTTATTCAGGGCCGTGCTCATCCTATGATGTCTTTACTCTCACAATTCTGACTTTGAACTGATTTCATGCAAATAAAGTGAATTGAATACATTTTTCACATGTGGCCCTCATCATCTTATGTAGACACAGATGTGCATTGTCAGTGGAGATCTATAGAATGATGCAGCTATACAGTAATATAGTATATTTTATTGTACTTGTGAATTTTAAAACAAAGTCTAACTTCTAAACTTCTCTTCACAGCTGCAGTAAAAGCCTCTTTAATCTTCTTTCATAATGTACTTCATGTCATGATAGATGTTTAAAGTGACAGGTGTTTATTTTGCCTTATCTTCTATCTATTTTAGTAGCAAATGTACAGTAAGTAAAAATGCATTCAATTCAGTGTTTATGCTGACTTCGTCCACCATGCCTCAGCTTCTTTTTCAGCTGAGTCCTACTGCCTCTGTACCCCACTTTGGCCTGCCTGGTAGCTGAAGTGATGCTCCCTCTTTTCCCCTTTTTTCTTCCTTCCTCTTCCTTGCTCTGATGATTGCCATGTTCACTCCTTTTCTCCTCTTGTCTATTGGCTTTTGCTGCTTCTCATTAACTGCTGGTTGAAAACAGGAAGGCCAATAAACAAGACATGATGGGACTGCCCCTCGTGGCAGTTCAGTGTTTTTCCTGTTGCATGGACCAGGTTTTCTTTAGTAGGCATCATAGATATTCTGCAGACCTCTGAAACAAAAAAAAAACTGAGTCAGAACTCTTATCTGGTACCAAATTTAGATTTTCTTTTTGTTATTGTCTTTTGTTTATGTGATTATTCTTCAAATTTCACTTTCACTTTACTACTTTATCTGTGACTCTAAACCTCTAGAGGAACACTGACATTTGGGAAATATGCTTATTTGCTGTCTTAGCCAGAATCAGATAAAAAAAAAAGATTGAACTCAGTGTGTGTCCAGTACAGAGATCCATCCTGAGTGTGATTAGCCTAGCTTAGCACAAAGATCAATTGGAAGTGAAAGATACACTCGTCAGGAACTCCAAAGCTTCAGCCTGTTAATTTGCAGGTGAGTCACCAGTTCATTCAGAGTCATCTGGTTTGATGCTTGTGATCTCAAACCTGTCAAACTCATCAGGACCGGCCTTTAGAGATGATGTTTATGGTCACTTAACTTATTGGTTATTTGTTAAAAACTTGAAGGTAGTCCTACTACACCAGGTGTACTGCAAGCTGTCGGTACAACCCTACTATTAGCTGCCTGTTTCTGGCAGCATCTTCTATCTGCATTTACAAAGTCCCTGTCTCTACAGGAAATGACAACAAGCTCCGAGCTACCAGCTGAAAATGGCAAGTTAGCACATGGTCACTTGAAATAAACAAGCTTGCCTATTTCTACAGTGGTTAAGTTAGCAATCAGAATAAGTGGACTAAAAGTACTTGGGTAGGTTTAGAAGAAAGATCACTGTGTTAAAAAAGTACGTTGCTTACGGGAGTTCACGGAATGTTACATTCTGTTATGTTACATTACGTTGTGTTATGTTACGCAGGCTTGGGAGGATTATTTTAAAAATGTATTCTGACACTACACTGACTGGTTACCTGTTCAAAACTGTAGTCAGTAATATGTTTAGATTAAAAGCAGTGATTACACACTTTAAAATGTATTTTGTTGAGTATGCCTTTCACACTACACACTCAAGTAAACTGTGGTAAAACCAAGTCGTAGTCATAGTGGTGGTGTTTTGAGACTTGTGAAGTGCACATGGTAGTATATCGGTCTTTATTTTAAAAAGTATTATAAAATTGTAATCACGCTAAATAATCCCCATTTTTACTAAATGTAACTGGAATCTGATTACATCTTGGAATAGAGTTACCTTTCTTTGTATCCTCATTACGTAATCCCGTTACGTGATCCGTTACTCCTCAAGCCTGATGTTATATTACGTTACATTATGTTACGTTATGTTTCTGTAGTTATTAGGGATGTGCGCGATTAGTCGACTATGTGATTAAACATCCCCACCCTTGCTTGTCGGCACCAAAAATACTAGTCGTTTAATCTAATAATCTAATCTTTAACTGTGCCTCTAAGATTTTTTATGCAGCCACCTGCCACTAGTCGGGCCTGCAGCCCCACCAGGCAGCAGCCCCTCTCACCTAGTGCGTATGCCCCAATCATTTAGGCAACCCTGGATGTTTATATCAGCAAAGTCGGACAGATGACAGCTTGTAAAACCGGCGCGGTTTGGCAGTGTTTTAATCTAGAAAATGGAAATAATGTTGAATGTAGACTGTGACAGAATAAGCTGATATATATATTCACTCGACTGGAGAAACATGTGACCACATTAAGCACAGACACGGACTTAAACCTGCAAGCAGAGCAGCTGCTGCTGCTGCTGCTGCTACTGCTAGCACTGCTAACATTAGCCACACTGTATGTCAGGCTAGCAGCTAACATCAGCTCTGGGTCCTTTACCCGCAGACACTGTGATCCTCTTAGGTCGGAAAGGTTGAAGCATTTAGTGAGTGTTTGTCATGTTTTGTACGTTAATGTGTAATGTTTGTATTGCATAGTGCAAAGTAGCGCACATTTCAGCGGTATTTAAAGTACGATTTGGCGATTGTTGTCTGTGATTAACGGCTTCAAATGGCTCTTAATACACAGTGTTTAACATTATAAATTAATAAATTCTGCTCTATTTTAACTGCTTTCTGACTGTTTTCTTAGTGTTAGACTAGTCGACTAGTCTAAATTAAATTTTGCATTTAATCGACAGAGGGAAATTAGTCAAGAGGAACATCCCTAGTAGTTATGTTACGTAAGGCCGCAGATATACTTGCTTTTAACTTTGCATTTGCTTACACACCCTTTTGCATCCATATGCATCATGGCTGCCTCGCGTTTCCTGCGTCCATTTGGAGCAATGGTTGTGTACATCCTCAGAAATTAGCGCTGCATACATGAACGCAAACATGTGGTTAAACAGCAGGTATATCTCTAGCCTTACGTCACATCACGTCATGTCACGTCAGGTCAGTTGTCAGAGCTGGGCAAGCTGTGTTCACATTGCTCGCAGTCTCTATGCAAAGCCAGGCTAAACATGTACAGGACCTATCTGTGTACTACACACACACAGGTGTATCACTCTTCTAATTTTCCTTTCAAACATGAGACATGTGACACACCACCAAACGTGTTTGATTGGATTTATATGAGATTACTCTCAAATACAAAATAAATACCAAGGTTTAATTCATCTTTTTGACTTTGGCTTCTTAACTGTATTAAATGTCAGTTATAGTAGAAACTCTTGCTGATCAAATCCACATAATGTTGAGTTGCTTTCAAGTCAGATCAGGGGCAGCTTGTCTATAGCTGGATCAGGATGACACACCAAACAGCAAACAAGCACATTTTCCAACAGTGGTTCAGTTAATGCTCAACTACTTTAAATGTTCAATTAAAGACGATGTCTGTAAAGAAACCATCACCTCTCTGAAGACACTAAGGAAGATCAACCTTAGTATCTCAGCTGTGATTGTTGATTATCCCTAAAACCCCTGTCCTTCATACTGGTGTGCTTCCTGACCGATGGGAAAAAAAACTCATATTTTCCGATTTTACTTCTGCTTGGCGGAACGAATGGTTAATCCAAAGTAGACAGCCCATAATCTTACACACACACACACACACACACACCACACAGGATACAGTCACCTTGTACCCTGGTGCCTTTCTCAGCTGAAAACAGGCTGGATACTGAAAACTCTGAGGTTAGACTGATATGTTGTTGGACTGACTGTGACATATCAATGAAAATCACTCAGCATCATCCAGCTCAGATAAGAGATATGAGGAATTGATGCAGTATGGCAGGCATGTCCAAACTATTCCATGAAGGGCCATGTGGCTGCGGGTTTTCCTTCCTACCAGGCCGGAGCACACCAGGCTCGACTGGTTTAATCAACTGATTTCAGTTTTCAAACAGCTATTAGTCCAATCAGGTGTGCTGTTGGTCGGTTGGAGCGAAAACAGCCACTCAGCCCTTTGTGGAATAGTTTGGACATGCCTGCAGTATGGGGACATATTTGTAAGGAAGGCTCTCAAAGGTGCATTGTGTAGCATTGTGATTGATTAATTAATTGCTATAAAACTCATGTTCATCAGTTTTATTGTGGTTAACAAATAAGATTGTCTATTAACTTGTTTTAGTTTATTTTATTAGTTTAGTTAATATACTGTAATGCTGGGAAGTTGCTTCACTGTACAGATGTATAGAATTACAACCAATCAAATACAAAATACAATCAAAATACAATGTAGCTTTTGTTGTATTTTGATGTATTAATCAATTTGATATATTTAAAGTGAGCTATATTAAATGCAAACTAAACTAAAGCATACAATATGTATGGAGGATTATTGCTGCAACACCAGAAAAAGAAAAAACAGATGCTCAAGTAAAGTATTGCCACATTTCTAATAATATATTTATCTTGTTAAAACATGAAATGTGTCACGTTATAACCTTATAACTTATAGTGTTACATTATAACAATATAGGCTGTCACATTATAACCAGAAACATTACACGTCACATTTCACAACAATAATTTATCATGTTATTACAAGAAACAGTGTTATGTGATGTTACATAATGGTATATTGGCATAAAGAGAAAAGGACTTTCATCTGGGGTTCGTGTCCCATGTGAAACCAAAAGTCAGTGTTGACTTCTTTTTAACTTATTGTAATGTAAGTTATGTTATGTAAGTTATATTACGTCAAGGTTGCCAGGTCCATGTTTTTCTTGTGGAATTTGGCTTCTTTTGAAATGTTGCTGTGGGATGATTTTTTTTTTTTTTTTTTTTTTTTTGCTGTTTGGGTGAACCTAATTTGTATGCAAACTACTTTCATAATATCTATAAATACACATCTGTGTTTTAAACAAAATAATTTATTTATTCCAAAATCCTACCAAACTGACTCTAGATAAGCACATTCACACAGATCTGGCCCACATCACATGCATGCCTACATAAACACACACAAATCTGACATGCCTGTGTTCTCTGCCAGTTGACGCCACTTTTATTGGATGTTGGGCTGTTTGCATACAATAATTTTGTAACGTATGTTAAACTGCGAAACTAACATACTTAATCAAAACCAGACGATGATCTTTTCATATCAGACACTACATATTTTTGCAAACTTACAGCGTCATAGTTTTTAGGCGTGTAGCCACTATGCTTATCCTCTTCAGTAAAACTAAACAAACAAAGAGTCTACTGTCCAATCATTTTGATATTATACCACATAACTGATTAATCTGCAAAGAATATGTTCAAAATGATACATATTGCACCTTTGATACAACATTTTAGACTTGAATTCACTCAATAATAATACACTAAAGCTATTATAGCATGAAATAGTAAGATATTAAATAGCAGCAAGTATGGGCCTGGAACACCTCCTACTGGTCGAACCCTAGTGACCTCTGTGCTCATCCTCTCTGACCCTGGCTTCTCGCATGCCTCGGTATCCTCCCTCTTTCTCTGTAGGGAAAAAGAGAGAGATGTATGAGCATCCTGTCTTCTGCTTGGCGTCTCAAGTGATGGATTTAACCATTCGTGAGTACCTTCCTCATTCCCCAGCATCACCCCCCCCCCCCCCCCCCCCCCCCCCCCCCACCTCTGCACCGGTATGCACGCTAACCACGACAAGTGACATCACATCTCTGTCGTCCCTGATGTCCTTTGGTCTGTTTGTATCTGTTGTTTTTGTCTCTAAAGTCTTCTTGTTGCACTTTCTTGATGTGTTTCGAGCACAGTTTTAGCTACTCAGAACATTCTGGTCTTTCCGTGAGCTTTTTTTCAGTCCTGCCCAAAACCACCTGTTCTTCGTCTGTCTGCGACTTGAATGCATTTTTACTTTGCTTGTGTGTAAATCCTCGTAAGTGTTTAAAATCATGGTACATCCAAACAGGACACCCACATCCTGCAGTTATGAGGGCATCTTATTCAGTTCTCAATCATCAGAGTGAAACATCTTTGGACCCACATTAGACGAGCTGTCAAAGAAAAGGTCACACATTCCTATTGTGAACATTCTTCTGTCTTTGAATGAAACCACCATCAAATGCTGATAGTTATGGCATATATTATAATAATTTTAACAGGTTTTCATGCTTTTTCAATTGTCCCATACTAGATTTTAGGTCAAAGTGAATACGCTTTGTGTTTTGGGTACTTTCATGGCAAGCTCTTTTAACATTTAATCAGTAGCAGTAATAGCAATTGTAAATATCAACAATTGCTTTTTGATAAATTAGAATTCCAAACCATCGTATTCATTTGACCAGTAGCAGTTCTAATTAAAGGTATCTGCAATTAATTTCTCACTAGTTCATTGCAAATATCTGGAACTTAATTACAACTAGTCAAATCTGACATGTTATAATTCCACGTTAGCGTGTTCATCACATAATTTGGACTAGTTGCAATACTAATTAATGATCAACAACTCACTTCTCACAAGTAAAAATGTCTTACTTGTGGCTGTGTGCGTCATAGAGCTCTTCAATTGTTCTTACACTGTAGATATCTAAACTTCACTCTTGACTAATCAAAATTAAATTAGGTATATGTTGATGTGGAATTGAAAATTGCTAAAACAGTTCTGACCCATTGAGGCATGGACTCCACAGACTGGTATCTGGCACCTAGACATAGCAGCGGTTGTAAGGTTGTGAGGTGGGGCCTCCGTAGATCTGACTTGTTGTTCCAGCACATCCAACAGATGCTGGATCAGGTTGAGATGTGGAGACTTTGGAAGCAAAGTCAACACCTTGTCAACATCCTTTGCTCCATGGTCCAGTTCTGAACCTCACATATCCATTGTACATTGTACTCTGATTGGTCTGTGGCCGCACCTACAGCAAGCTGAGACACCTTTCGACTGGAAAGCAGTACAGTAGATGGGTTAACTTGTAGTCCCCATGAGCATCAATGAGCCTTGGGCGCCCATGACTTGCTGGTTTACCAGTTGTCCTTCCTTGGACCACTTTTGCCCTGAACAGTTAGAGGTTTCATGCCTTCCTCAAGGGCCTTCCTTTGGCGGTGCCCAGGGGGTGAACTGGCACCTCTTCATGCTCCCAGTGCACACTCTTTACTCTCCATGATTTACTATCGACCATTTGTCGTATTGATTTGTAGGCGACCACCCGTGCAACCTGTAAACATGCAAAACAACGCTGGTAAATTTGTGGACCTTTACATCCCACGTAAATGCTCTACTAGCAACAAAGTCTTTGGAGCCAAGTGTCCACCCTCTGGTCCCCAAGCCAAGTCCTTATGGACTGAAGTACTGCCATCCCAAGGTAGGTACCAACCACTGCATACCTGGAACACCCCACAAGACCTGTCATACCTATTGGTTTTGCAGATGGTCTAACCCAGTCATCTAGTCATCACAGTCTGGATCTTGTCAAAGTTGTTCAGATCCTCAAGCTGCCCATTTTTCCTACATCAACTTGTCGACCACTTGCTGCCTAATATGTCCCAGCTCTTGACAGGTGCCATTGTAACATGATCAGTGTTATTCACTTTATCTGCCAGTGGTATTAATATTGTGGCTGATCAGTGTGTATTTGTAAAATGTCAAAATTATCTTATAGATCTTACTGTAAACTAACATTTCAACATGTCATTGAAGTCCTTGCTGCTAGTACTATTGCTACTAGTCAACCCTGCTGATTAAATGTTGAAAGGGTTTGCGAATAGTCCTGTTTTCATGCTTCTTGTTAAGTTTTGTGTATCACGAAATGCACTTAGAACCGACCTCTTTCTCAGAGGCTGCATATAACTGTCCAGTACGTTGCTACTGAATATTCAATCTAACCTTTCACTTTATTTCTGACTCCTGTCTTCCTTTACCTCTGTTTATTCTGCCTGTATTGAACCATCTCTTCTCTCTCACCCTCTACCTGAAATTTTCCCACCTCTGTCCACCTTCTCTCCATCCTTGCAACCTGTTCTTTTTTTCTTAAAAAATGTAACTCTTACTTAGAGGAGAAATCTCAGAAAAAACTGAAGGATCCAGGTGACGTTGTACTGTATGTCTAACCTCTGCTGTTAGCTCATTCCTGACCAGAAAACACCCAGTCTATTTTAAACCATACTACCATGGACCCTGTCACAACCTTCCCGATGCCTGTTCATTGCTCAGTGAAGGCACAGAACCTTCACAGAACATGTTTCAGGAATGTTTTGATGGAGTTAAGTGACCCCCTCCCCTTCCCTGTGGTGTTTTTCACTGCTTTGAATTCTCAGAATGGACATTAAACATGACATGTGATAATCAGTTCTAGGTGAACATGAGCAAGAATTGAGATTTGCAATGATTTGATTGACCTGCAGTCTCACAATAATGTAAATTACAGCATCAAATTGGGTCTTCCCTCAATGATACCCTTTGAAAGCAAGGAACTGATGGCCAAACATGGCAGCAGAGCAGGGCTGAGTTGATGACTGACAAAACAGCACACATTGCCAGTGAAAATCACTTCTTCTGAGTGCAAGCATCCAAGCATGGACTAAACCCTGTTTGCATGCAGGTGGCATTTAAAGTATTTCAATCTAAGAAATTGCTTTCTCTTTAAGACCAGCATAAAAAAGACCACGTGTTTAAAGCCACATGTATAAAATGTTTGTTATTACAGAATATTTTTCCTGATGGCAAATGTTTTTGTTCGTAGAAAAATGAAACAATCTCAGTGGCGGTTCATCTCAGTGTTGCAGGCTGGATGTGGCTGCCACAGTTTCTTTTTCAATCCTTTCTTTTATTTAATCCGTCACAATGTAGCTTCAAGAAATGCATTTCATCTCAAGGTGATTTGCCAACAAGTCTGTTTTGCGTCTTTGGTTGAAGAAGACCTTCAAGCTACATTGGGATTGGAAATGCAGATCTTGCCGGAGTGGGCAGCTTATACTTTGATACGGGTGGGAATGTGTAATCTGGAACACACTCTTTGCAGGAGAGGGTGGTAATGGTCAGAAATCAGGGGCGCGATCAAGAAAACAGTCCTGCACAGAGCTATACTTAAAACTTCCAGCAGAAGTCAGAAATATCTGTAACATGTCAAATATCCCAGTGAAATGTTAGTGATAACAATCAAAACCTTGCTTATTAAAGGGAAAACTTACCACTGTTCATGTGGATTTCCAGTCAGTATGGATGCTCACTGTCGTCAACTGAAGCAATAAATTCCTCGGTGTTGCTATATTGATAGAGAAAGCTGAGTTCTCCTGCTGCAAGGTCTGTAGTTCTTCCTGCATCCAGTGATGTCATAGTGATATAGTTGGTGTTAAGTTGGTGTTTCAGCTTGGATTCTCTCTTTTGTCATCTAACACTATGTTGCCAACAAAGTAATAGCTATAATGTTATATGTATGGCATATGGTGATACACAGCACCATGGGTGTGGGAGTTAGATGCCTGCACAGCTCTGCAAGCAGGAAAACTCAGTTTTCCTGGTCAATATAGCAGCACTGAGGAATGTATTGCTTCAGTTGATTATAAAAATGAAAGAATATAGAAAATTTAACTCATAGAAAATATTCCATCGTTTCCAACACTACACTTCCACACTTTGACAGAATTTCTCTGACTTGAGAGACATTCCTAGATCCCAACAGTTCCCCCTTTAAACTAGTACAGATGTCCCATTCTGTGGAAGCCGTCAGCCATGTTAGCATAACTGAAGCTCCTGCTGTCCACAACATCACTGAGCCACAAGAGCTCTGCCAGCAGGTGGACTGAGCACAGTCGTGACTCTGACATGGACAGTTCAACCCATATAAAGCTCTGTGTGTGTTTATGTGTTCTTACCCAGCAGGATGATGTTACTGACAGCAACCACAACCACTGTTGCTTTATTCCAACGGTAATATGTTAAGGTCCTTGTAATAGTGTTAGGCAATGAGACCCTTTAAGCCCTTATAAGATGGTAATTAATGTTATTATGTGTTAATGATAACCTCATATACATGTGTCATTATTGGACTGTAAGATTTATAATGGAAGGTATAAGCCTTTATAAGTACATATTAACTCTTAAGGTGTTAAATAAAGGAATTTATTATCTTTAATAAGGCATTGTTTTTAATTTAGATCCAGTACTGCAATAAGCATAGTTTAAATTAGATAAGTGCATAAAAGGATTTAATTAATGGCTAACAAGACAGCATTCTTACTTTAGATCTAGTAGTTGCAAAAAGCAGAGTTAACTGTTAATAAGTGCATAATAAAGGATTTATTAATGTTAACAAGACAGTGTTCTCACTTTAGATAAAGAAGAAGGAGAAGACATACTTTTTTTAATCACTGGGGGAAATTACATGTTTTCTCTCTGTTGTTATTTACAATCACAGGCCCAAAATACATATAGTTAGATGCCCCAAGCAGCTGGAGATTTGTTGCCTTGCTCAAGAGTACCTCAGCAGTGCTCATCGGGTGAACTGGCACCTCTCCAGCATCAGTCCACGATCCATACTGACTGGTCCATGCTGGACTTGTCCCCAACAAGACAGTGTTTTGCTTTATATATATATATATATATATATAGTAGCTGAAAAAAGCATAGTTAACTGTTAATAAGTGCATAATAAAGGATTTATTATCGCCAACGAGACAGTGTTCTCACTTTAAATCTAGTAGCTGCTAAAAGCATAGTTAACTGTTAATAAATACATAACACTGTATGTATTGATCTCAATAAAGCAACAAAAAAACTTAGTAAAGGTTTAACAATAGCATCATAGACAAGTTAGCTAAACTCAATAAATGTGTCTGTAATGCTATTATAAACCTTTATAAACTGTTAACAGGTTTCTTATGAGTGCTTATAAATGTCTTCACAAAAACATATTAGAATCTTATGCAGACTTGTAACGGTCTTATTACCTATTATGCTTATTAGAAGGACCTTGATATAAAGCGTTATTGATTTATGCTATAGAGCATCCATTCTCCACTAATGGGCTGTGGCCCTTCAACCCTGCTAACTTCACTAGTCTTGTGTAATGTAAATAAAACAAGGTGTCCTGATATATGAGAATAATGGATGAAGTGG
Organism: Lutjanus argentimaculatus; assembly: GCA_034769285.1. Lineage (NCBI taxonomy): Eukaryota > Metazoa > Chordata > Actinopteri > Lutjaniformes > Lutjanidae > Lutjanus > Lutjanus argentimaculatus. The sequence goes on from JAWZSL010000014.1 coordinate 29,041,794, forward strand.
GGCACTCTGCTGTATGTTGTGGTGTTTCCACCTCAGCATCCATTATATTCTCTGTTAGAAAACCTTGGACTCATTCTCATACATTGACCTCTTAGCAAAGGAAAAAAAATAAATTGAACCCCTGTTCATTTAATGCCACCAGGCTTCTGTCAACTAATCAGAAACAAGCACATTATCTGGCTGTGGTCTAACTTCAGTCCTTTCACTGTACACACTAAAGAACAGAGTATGGATTAAATCATGTACAGTCTATATTTACTGTTAATACAAGCAGAGTGAGAAGCAGCTTCACCAGCCAAACAATCAAACTGTTAACTAAGTCAGATACTGTGAACATAAACACAACACAACATAACCACCACATTACTGCATGGTGAGTGTTCAGTGTACATGCTGTTTACATCATCTCATCATGTCCATGTTTCCTCCAGATAACTGTCACAGGGGCAGACATGTGACTCATTCACTACATACATACCACAGGTCATTAGTACTGCAGCCACCCAACAGTGACATCAAAAATGCTTCAACAAAATGTAGCAATCCTGGAATGACAGTGTAACTAGGGCTGGGTGTTTAATATTGAACTTTGTCTCAAGAAAATATAGTATACAATTAACACGATTATTATTTGAATCAGTCAAAATCTGACCTTAATTGGCACAATTGAAGAGTTGAAGCGTTTGTCCAAAAGTATTTAGGTCTGATACCCAGCCCTAATTATACCATCTGATATTTCATGCTTGTATTTTTAATATGACCATGAGATTGTTCCAGTGGTTTAGGCTGAGGCTATAGACTGGACTAAGGATCACTTTTGAGGCAACAGCCATATCCAGACTTTGTGAGTGATTTAAACCCTTTAGCTCCAGTGTTTGGGAGGAGGCAGGATAACATGCATGCTGTATATTTATTTATTTATTTTTTGTAAAATCTAAATAATTTATTAAAAACGAGACACATGTATATGTCAGACTAGGGATGTTCTTATACACTTATGGTTGCATGAATACGGTAGTAACAAGAGCCTTTGTTCAGAGTAGATAGTGGTGAGGCTGCCTGCACTGACCCTTGACCTTTGTGCTCCAGAGAATGTAGGGCGGTTAGTCACCCCTGCCAAAAAACTGGAGGACACCATCCGCCTGGCCGAGCTGGTGATCGAGGTGCTTCAGCAGAATGAGGAACACCATGCTGAGGTCAGTGTGCTGGTATACATGCATCTATGCTCACACACACACACACAGACACACACATCCACTTTCAGGCCCATAGATTAACAGCAGCATAGGCTGCTGGCTGACTGTGCAAAGCCAGCAGTAATGAGACAGAAAAGATGGGCCTAATTAAAACCAATGAGTAGAGTTAATTGTACCTCTAATGGCCAATTCAGCTACTGATATCCTGAACCTCATTACTGTCTAACTGAACTTTACTGATGTCCATCAGCTCAGTCAAGTTAGTGTTCAGTTTCCTAAGTGACAACAACTTGATGTCCAGCTAGTCCATCCAGTGCAGCCTGTTCTCACTCCCAACTCTTCAAATACAGCAGCTTTAGGTAGCAGTATGTACGCTGTGGGTAGCATCATTTCTCGAAGCACCCTGCTAGTGTTATGTTTTGATGTCAGGTGACATTTATAAAGAATGAGAAAGTCTGCCTTTATTTTGGTGGTAAGTGGTTTTGTTGCCTAAACTAAATATATTTTGTTGCCCAAACCTTACCAAGTAGTTTTATTGCCTAAACCTAACCCTGGTCCTAAACCTAAGTGGTTTTTGTGCTTATACCTAACTAAGTAGTTTTTGTTGCACTAAACCTAGGCAAGTGGTTTCATTGTCTAAACCTAACCAAGTAGTTCTTTTCTTTTTTGCCTAAACCTAACCAGGTAGGTTTTGCACCTAAACCTAACAAAGTAGGTTTAGTTCCTAAACCATGTAGTGTTGTTGCCTAAACCTTACCAAGTACTTTTGTTGCCTAAAACCTACCAAGTTGTTTTTGTACCTTCATTTTGAATGTCGACATTGATGTTGCATAATTATTATTGCTTTCATGACTGCAGAGCCCCGCACATGTAAAACTGATGTTAGAGGGTTACCTACAGCATCATAGTTTGAACACTTAGGGCCACTGACTAAGTTGCCATATTTGACAAGCTGGGAGTGAGAACATGTTGCTTAGTGTTATTGGCCACTGGCACCAGTTTACTGCTGTGAAAGTAGAGAGTGCACTCTGTATATTGCCTACAAATGACAATACTGCCAGCAATGGCTTGCACAAGATATGTTGACTAGTGTACTAATCAGATGATAACAGCAACATATTGATGTTTAGTTGAAAGGATGGCTCACTATCTAGCCTAAAGTATCACTGCTCATTTCAATAAAAATATAGAAATTGACTGTGTAAATTTTAAACCACTGGAAATGATCATACAGAAATACAGTCAGCCTTTAACAAGAGCTAATCCTCCACTAAGGCCACAGGGTGCATTACATTGCTTGCAAGTATGTATAGGACTTGGCTGGCAGTATACTCCAGAGGAAATGCAAATTTTGTTTAATATTACCCAAGCCATATGAACACCATCTAGTTCAATTCCATCGATATAACAGAATAAATGTGGGCCACAGCCAATCTTGAGAAATTTTGCTGACCAGTTGGAGGTGATGTAGGAGGTGCAGTGAAAAGTCTTAAATAAGTTCTCCTCGTCAGCCTGTGCACTGTAATCAGAGCAGCATACTGCACTTTTGCTACATTTTGATTTGGTTGGAAACCAGTGCAGATATGCCAAATTCCATTTAGTGTGGAGTATTGTGTTAGCCATAGGGAGTGTTTTCACATGTTGTTTCCCAATTTGTTAAATCAGATTTATCTGCCACAGAGATTGGTTTATGTGTAGGATATTGATTGATTTCAGAAATCCCATTCATACACTTTCCATTGAATATGTTTACCTTGTTGTCTCCAGTACAGTCTTTAAAAGCATCACAGTACCCACAGGGGATCTCAAGATTGGTTTCAGAAGATAAATTGAGCAAGTTATTTTATATTCCTGCTGTCTGGGGGTCTCAAAGTTTCATATTCATTCAGATTCCAAATGGTAAATACAAAGTCTCTCACCAGTAACCGCATGTTACTTTGAATCATCATATTGTGTCTTACCTGCACAGTGGGCCTTACCTGACACAAAGTACACACTCTAAAGTGTAGCAGTGGAGAATTATCAATCAGGTCTATTCTTATATCACAGCAGAGGAGCTCCTCTGTGTCTCTGGCAAACACTGAGCTGAAAAGATATTGAACAATAAGAACAAACATCGTGAAGGCAAAGGGAAAAGTGATGCACTGATGAAGAAAACATGAAGTTTTGATGTAAAGATTCTGTAACCTATCCAACATTTCTGCCTTTTCACTGTGAATGCTGTGCTATTTACAATAAATCACGTTATTTTTGTTATTTAACCAAAACAAAATTGACTTATTCCCTCTCTGCTTCTTATTTCAATGATTTATTTGGTTTGCGGGGAAATGTTTGAACAGGGAAAAGAGGTATGTGATTGTCTTAGTGCCATATGCCCCGTCTCCTACCCTACCCTTACTCTAAGTCCCATGCATGCACTTAATGATACGGCTATTGTTGTAGAGGATCATTAATGTTTCCCTGCTCAACAATGACCCAGAACCCCTTTCAGCTTGTGGTCACTGCTAATCAAGTGCTTGTGGCAGTGCTTGTTAGCTACAAAGCTAGCAACAGTTTTGCCTTTGGTGATGAAGAACAGAGACAAGCACTTAGGCAATGTGTTTTACTTGTTTAAGTCATTATCCTACCTAACGTTCTGAGGAAACAAAGAGCAGAGTTGTGAGTTTCAAGGGACCAGTGTGCAGGATTTAGTGGCAGCTAACTGAAAACCCCCCGCCTCACCCTCCCCTTCCAAGTGTGGAAAAATTTGTGAAAAACACAAAAGATCCTCTCTCTAGAGCTTGACTAGAGACTTCGATTTGAGTCAAATTCAAGCCACACATGTGATGACTTCAGACTCAACTTCACAAAATCGAAAAGGACTTGTAACCTGACTTGGACTAAAATACCAATGACTCATGACTTTGCTTGTGCGTGAGCCTTTTGACATGAAAATACTTGATACCCTCCCCAAAGTCCAAAGATTAAACACTCAAAGTGTTATTTAAAAAGTGTTAATCCATGAATCAATTCACTTCCCTTCATTTCCTGAATGAACTAATGTTATCCTTATTAGTTCTCAGCAAGTCGATACTTAAATCAATACAGTGTTTGAATCGATCTGACAGCATCCAGTCGAGTTGCAGGAGAGAACCATGAAAAACAATGGGCTACAATTGAAAAGAATTTCAATAATTCCAATTCATTTCGTTTCATTGGCATACAAAAACTACAAGGTGCTCAACAAAAATTGAATTAAAAAGTAGAAAAAAGTTCAGGTTACCAACAGACACAACTACCAATGTCATTAAACAGTCAAAGTTGCACAAAGAATTGTAAGTTTTGGCTCTGTTGTTCAAATAGCATTACATTTGGTGGAGACGCATTTGATTGGTTTAGGACTCAAAATTCCAAGTTTAAGACTTTGGACTTGTATTGGGACTTGCCTGTCTTGACTTAGGAATTGACTTTGGTGCTCATGATTTGCAAAACAATGACTTGGTCCCACCTTTGATAGTCAGTGTTTGGTTGGTCTGTCCTGGGCCGCTGTAGAAACATGGCGGACTCACCCTCTGTAGTATAAAGGGCAAATAACAACAAACTATCTAACAAAATATAAAAAAGTACATATGTGAAATACACATACACATATACACACATGCATATACATATACACATATATATTCAGTAACACTTTATATTAATGTGCTTGTAATAGGCATTAGTTAATAGATAATAAGGCCCTTATAAGATGCTTATTAACATTAATGTGTAAGTAAGACTATATAAGTGCATAATACACGTTTGTTTTATTGTAAGACATTTATACACTTACAAGAAACTATCATAGTTTATATCAGCCTTATGGGTTTCTTACAATTATTTATAATGGCAGTACAAGTTACCTACTGTGTCATTATTTGACACTTGTTGTTGCATTATAGTGATTTTAACTCACTTCATTATGCATTTATTAGCAGTACTTGGCAGAGGAAAAAGCCTGAAATAGTAATAATTGAAAAAGAAACGTGGGTAACTGTTAACAAGTGCATAATAAAGTATTAATTAATCTTAATAAACATTATTCACTGCCAGTAAATGCATTCTGAAGTATGTAGAAACCTTCATAAAGCAACAACAAAAGCTTAGTAAAGGTTTGACAGTGATGTAATAGGTAAGTCAATTGATCTAAATAAATGTATTTGTGTCATAAACAATCATTAGAAACTTATGAGGCTTTTATTTTACATTCTCAAGCATCTATTAACTGTGAACAAGTTTTTATAGGACTGCTCATAAATGTCTTATAATCTAACAATAAAATTGTTTATTTTTCTATTATGGACTTATAGTCTTATTATACACTTATGAAAACATACATGAACATACATGAATATTCCATTTCTGACATATTCTGCCAATACATCCCCCTAAATCTTACACACTGGCCCTTTAATGCTGAACGTGTAAGTTCTTGTCTCAAAGAACACAACTGCTTGTGCTTTGTTTTCTTGGAGACTACCCCAAATCATCCCTGAAAATGCTAACCTGTTTCCTGTGTTTAGCCATGTGTCATTTATTCTACCAAGTCCAGTAGGTAAGCTTGGGGAAGGTGTTGTGTCATCTTTCCTTCTCCTTAAGGATCCCATTCCTCTCCATTGGATCCTTCAACACGCACAATGGAGAAAATGCGAGGCATGCTTTGTGTGATCGTAGAAAACATCACTCCCCTTGCATTTCAACGAAATGCATTTACGCTGCTGCTCAAATGATGTGAGCGCACTGGTGAAGCAGCCTAACCAGCGTTAGAATCCATCCCTGGCAAATGGTTTCAGTTCCATTTTGTTTTAGTCAATGCACAAAAACACATTCAGGAGTCAAGGTTATTGTAAATGAATGCAATTGACTTTTTCCATGTGTGGCTCTAACACTGGTTATAGCTCATCCTATATACGGGCCCCATTTTGTGACTCTCATGTAGTCACCAATTTTAACTTAAAGACTTTCACGCTGTTTACTGCATTCAGCTTAGAGAAATGACCCACAGTTTTGTCAAAAATGAGGAGTAAAATTGGAGTAAGTGTAGCACTTTTAAAGACATGTTCATAATCCTCTGTTTACACCTGGCATTATCATGCATCTTGGATGATCAGAAATGGACAGTTGTAAGTACATCAGTTGACAGTTGTACATCTCCACAAACGTGTCGAGTCGAGCCACAAAGACATCGCCTATATTGGTTACTTTTCACTGCGTTTGTAAAATTTGACATGTTCACCATCAATGAAATATTGTCTTCCTTCACAAATTTAGTGTAAATGGTGAAATCAGTTGAAACGGTTTGTCCTAACAATTGCTAAATTTTGGCAGATAGACACACTTCAGACCCGAGGTAGCCACTGGTACAGTGACGCCGCTACAAACTGACACCTCTTTTTTTGAGGAAAGAAACACCTTACTGCATTTAATGCTGAATTTACACAGATAATTAAGAATTTGCCATAGTGGTTTTGCAAAGTTTATTTTGTTCCCCTTCACTCAACAACTCTCATATATATATATATATATATATATATATAGAAAAAAAGTGAAGCCATCTCCCCCTGGTGGCTGGCTACAGTATAAGTCATTAATCCTGCCTCCCAATGTTCATAGGTGAGACAAGGGCCAAATTAAACATGAAAGTACACATCAAATACATTTTTTCCAAAAATGGTTTCTATAGTTTTACGCCATTATTATTGTGCTGAGGTTTGTTCAAATGTTAATTTCTCTGATCAGTTTGATGTTATTTAGTTATTTGATGATATAAATGCAGGGTTTCATGCACGCTTCAACCCTGGTCACTACTGTGCGACTCCAAATGACATCACCAGTGCAAGATGGCAGCACACGTATCCAGGATATTTTGGCTTCAGTTTTTACAGTACTTTAATTTATGCCAATGGTTGAAACAGACTGTGTTCACAAACATCTGATGCTTATCTGAGCAGGTCAGAGAGACCACCTCCAAACGTGGAATGAGCGAGCGGATCTCAGTGCATCCTCACTGTGTCTTGGGTGCATTCACACCTGTTCATTTGTGATCAGATCACCCAGGACACATGTTAATACCAGGTGTAAACAGGGCCTCAGACTCTTCTGTCCTACCACTATGCAGATATTCCTCCTGCTGTACAGTGAAGTCAAATTTCATGTGGAGCATCCCCCAAGCACAATGGCAACAGGAAAGTGATAGCTGCCTCATTCAGTTTCTCAACCAAAGCATATGGCAAAAAGGTTGTTGACATTAGAGCATTTGACTCTTTCTGGCTAAGTAGTCTGAACCAGATTTATAAATTACATGATAATAACATTTTGGCTCTTGGTAACTTGTAATGCATGTAGGTCCTGATGGTTCAAATTATCATAATTCAAAGAACACATGTATCTTCACACAAAAGTCCAAATTTACATGATATTTACATGGAACAAAGCAGGTAGTTAAATCTTAACCAATAAAATCTGTCAAGGTCAAGGTTAACGTTATTGTCCCCTCTGGGAAATTTGTTGTGCAGTCTACAACAACAGCTGCAACAAAAACAATAATAAATATGTAATATATGGGAGGACTGCAATCAAAGTGCTAGTTGCTATTGAGCACATCAACAGCACTTGGAATGAAAGAGGCATGGAGTCTTTTAGTCCTCCCAAAAGGTGCCCTGAGAGTAATAGTTGCAGCTCCCTCTGGAGTGGATGGTCCTAGCAGATAAATATGGCATTAGTCCTCCCAAGTACCTGCCTGTTATAAAAGCTTGATCTGACTCCTCCCTGAGATTTTACTGACAGTTTTAACAAGACTTCCAAGTCCATTCTGACAGAACAGATTAAGTTTTCCAAACCAAGCAATAATAAAGAAAGTTAAAACAGATTCAGTGACACTTGTGTAAAAAAGTATCATCATCTCAGCGGAATCATTAAAGGAGTTCATTGTTCACAAGACATGACATCTTTGTTGGACCTTTTTTCAAAGTAGCATCAGCAGGGGATTCATAAGTCAATTTATTATCAAGAACAACACCCAGATATTTGTAGGTCTCAACGAGGTACAAGTATCCAAAGAGTCTTTGTCTGTTTAATGACTTTAGGAGATTGACGGTGAAGCAACAGTGTGTCATTATTTCTCAACACACTCAAGTGGACTCAATACTTTCCCCCCTTTTGTTAAGAAGCAAAATATCATTATCATAGCTCCAGCAGTATCCACAACATGCAAGGGTGATACATACCCTATGTCAACGGCTTTAGTTTTGCAGGTGTTTTTTATATTATTTTCCTAACAGTTTTACAGCTGCACAGTCCACCAGGTTCATGGGGTGTTACAAGCAGCTATACATTCTGGTCGCCATCTTTGTTTGGGTTTGTAAGTGGAGACGCAACTGATGAAACAAGTTGAAAGTCTAAATCTTTGGGGATTCATTTGTACTGACAGGAGGATGCTAGACGATATGGAAAAGTATCAGGGCCAAACAAGAAAAATGAGAAGAAAGGAGAGGAGGATGTTTTTTTTAAATTTTTTTAATTTTGCATTTAAAGAATAAAGTGAATAAAGTCCAAATGTCGAGAATAAAGTCAAACTAATTGTTTTATTATTTTTTTAAATTCTGCATTTCTAGATTAAAGTCAAAATGCAGAGAATAAACTGGAAATTTCAAGAAATAAAGTCAAACTTTTACTACCAACATTAGTGCATATGACTGTCTCTACAAAATGCCTTGTGTAGATAAATTGGTGAAGTTTGTACTTTTGAATCAGTTTTGAAATAGCTGGTAATGGACAAATGCATGGATATTGATGGTTACACCTGTGTGTAATTCAGAGGGTATATGTTGTGTCCCAAGACACAGCAGTTGTTTAATCCTGAAGGTGCAGAGGTCAAGCGGGTGCAGCCTCTGATTCGCAATAAAGGTCCCACCGTGTTGTGGCATACGGATTTATGTGATAAGCTGAAGCCATAGGACATTAGTAGGTTGATGTATTCTCAAAAGTTCGACTTTAATCTTGAAATTTCGAGTTTATTCTGGATTTTTCACCTAATTCCTTGGAATGCAAAATGAAAAAAAAATCAGCATTTTCTCATTTTTTTCTCATGCTTGGTCCTAATATTTTTCTGCAGGAGGAAGAGTTCTTTTTAGACGTGTTTTTAAAATACTTACTACTGATGCCTTTTTAAAAAAAAAGTTTATCCTCTATTGTTCTTTGTCTTAATTCTGTGACTTAAAATATAAACACAAAAGTAAAAATGATGATTACATGAGTGGCACTGACTAGATGTACCTTCTCACCAACTATCCCACACCAACTATCCAACGCTAAGAGCTCCCATGGCAAGTGCATGCCCCTCCCCATCCCCTCCCTCCCACCACCACCACGTAAGCCCATGGGTACATTCACATTACAGTGTTGACAGCTTGATGTGAATGAGCAAACACCATGGATCCTCAGGGGTCCCTCTTAAGAGGCCCCCGCAAGAGTGGGGGTGCATGGAAGAAAGCGAGTGTTTTCGATGTGCATGAGAGTAGCCTGGTCCCTAACAGTCACTCCACTGCGTCTGTTTTATGGGGAGATATGAGCGTGGCGCAGCTCGCTGGCTCCTTTCTTCTGATTGACTGGCTCAAGGAGCTGTGGGTGAGTGTTTAAGTAGTTCCCTGCCATGCCTGTCAAGGAGCTGCTGCTGTTCCCTCTGCGGGCCAACAGAAAAGCGTGTGATTTTCCGTGTCCAAGCGCTGGTTTCTCTGCTCCGAGTTGTGAAGAATCCTTCCCGGAGATCACGCAGGGAAGTCGTTGAGGCAACAACTTGATTTCATATGGTGAAGAGTGAGCGAGATAGTCAAGAGTCTTTGCAGTAGATCAGTGGAGTTTCATCACATATTCAGCCTTCATGGTAAATGAGATTCAAACTGTTAACTGTAAAGACATGCCCACTGGGGAGCACTCATGAGTACTCTCTTTTTTTTGTCTAATTTGTCTCCCTTCTTTCACTGTCATCCTCTTGATTTGTTCCATTCCCTGTACTCTGTCTTCCTCGCTGTCTCTCCTTTACTCCATCTGAAGGCCTTTGCGTGGTGGTCGGACCTGATGGTGGAGCATGCCGAGACTTTCCTGTGTCTCTACTCGGCCGACATGGATGCGGCTCTTGAAGTTCAGCCGCCTGACAGCTGGGACAGCTTCCCCCTCTTCCAGCTGCTCAACGACTTCCTGAGAGTGGACTGTGAGTGAAGAAATACTAAAAAAAACATATTCAACAGTGAGCATGGGGACTGAAGGAGCTGAATGTGCCTGTAGAGGGTTGATCGGTGAAGAAATGACCAGACACCAGGCCTGATGAAGGGTCAGATGAAAAGTTCAATGGATGAGAGCAACTCATTCTGGTACTTTCCTCCTATGTCATGCCCCAAACCCTTCTGGGTGAAAACAGCAATTCTAATTTGACTGGAGGTCTTTGCCAGTTTAAACTCATAAAATAAGAAAACCATATCACCTTTGAGTTACTGGGAGCCCAAATCCCCTGCCCAGTCAGGTGAACAATTACACTGTCTCTTTTTTATCAACAATCAACATCGCCACCAGCACTTGTTTTCATCTAAAAGGGGGCGTGGTCAAGGGAAGTCATGTATGGCTGCTCTCATCCAATAGCCACTTGCCCAGGTTAGCATAAATTATGACATAATCTGATGGTAAATCCTAACTTTATTGTGGTCATACAGTAATACAGTCAGATTCATTCTCCATCCAAGTATTAGGGGCAGTGGGCAGCTGCTGTACAGCGCCTGCAGTCCAGCTCCAGTTGTAAGTCAGCACCTTGATCAGGGATGCTGACGGGACACACTCATTTCATTGTCTTGAAAGTCTGTGTTTATTTACCACAAACAGCTAATGATCTCCTCCAGGCGTAAGTCAGCATGCGCTGGGTCTTGTGTGTGTAAGACTGACCAATGGAGCTTGAGCTTGTCTGCAGCTATTCTGCATTCAAGTCAGCCTACAGTTTTTTGCACACATTTATGGCTGTGAATCTCAAGGGCCTCTTGTGGTTGCAGTGATTCACAATTTTTGAAAAACCTACATAAAACTGCTAACTTCTTTTTCTTTTATTGGCTGCTGGGGGCTGCAAGTCATCAACAGCTGCTAAGGTTAAACAAGGCTTACCTACTAGCAGTGCTGGGGAATAACATGTAATTAAATTACAAAATTAATGTAATTGTAATCCATTGCAGTTGCTTAGAAAAATATGTAATTATATAGTTACTAATCTAAATGTTGGTGATTACTTTACCTCCCAGCTCAGGTTTGGATCCTGCGAATTTTTTTCTTTTCTTTTCTTTTTCTTTTCTTTTTCTTTTCTTGATAAATGTTCGGCAAATGTTTTACCATATGCGTACATTCTTTCTTTTATTGAAGTTCACCATTTTCAAGTTTTCACTTGCGTTGTTCCACACTGGTTTAGTAAACATTTTCGCTCTTTGATTTTTGTGAAATATTCTCACAAGTTATAACAGTGGAGTTACTAATTAATCTTATCATTCAACAAATGTTCAAAAATATAAGTATTAATATTCAATTCCCTACAGTCAAACCCTTTATTGCTTCTAACTCAATATGATTCCTTGTCTTGCATTCATGCACCTTAGATTTTACCTGAGATTTTCAGCCACATATATGTGAACATAAAGTTGATTATCATTATGCATGGTCAGTTAGCATCTGGAGATTAATATGGGTCACCCAAGTAAAGAGAGAACTAGTTGAGTCTGTATACAAATTTAGCTACATGCAGGTATGGAAGTTGATTATCACTTACATAGATGCCTTTTGTGTGCTGTTTTACACACAATAGTAAGACTTAACACACGATCTTGTTTTAGAGTTTGTTTGTATTTATGGATTGTTGTGTAACTGCTTACAAAGCAGTTGAATTGTTGAATCCCAACACATGAGCTGTTGAAATGTTACAAACTCTTTGTATTTTATTTTATTGTTAAGGAAATGTTTCTATCGCAACAGTGTTTGTAATCTTTTCATAATAATCATAATCATTTTTCATAATTGACCACATGAATGAGGAGCATTTGATGGTAATAATGAAGGTTTACAGCTGCTGCTGCTGCCTGAGCACCCCAAGTCTCCCTGAAACATCTCTCAAATGTCTCTGAAATCATTCCTGTCAGTGTGAGATGTCTCCTTCCGGCCCGGAGCGGTTTACATACTGAACTCTGAGCTGAACTGTGTGTGTGTGTGTGTGTGTGTGTGTGTGTGTGTGTGTGTGGTGTTGTGAAACACAGAGTGTGTGAGTGAAGATAATAGTTGCTGCTGGTTGCTGCAGGCCAGTCATCTCTCTAATGAACTGCATGCACTGCCTGCAGGAGCTCTGTGGAGCTGTCCACGGTCCTGTAAAGGAGACACTTCACTGTTCACAATGCAGCCTCGGTCTGCGGGGCGCTAATTGTCCCTGGGGAATGCTTCCCCCTTTCAGTTAGTTGGGCGGGAGTCAAGGAGAAGGCAGAGCGCCGTCCACTCATTCAGCTCAGCGGAGATGACTGCAAATAGCTCGTTATGCTCACTTGTTAGTGTCATCAAATTGGCCACCTTCTCATTTGCTACATATTGTCAGTTGTGTGAAAATAGCAATTGAAGTGCATACCAGTGGAAGTAGCTACAGTACAACAGCCAGCGGTTAACACAGAAAAGGAAATTGTATGGTTCTGGCAATAACAGAGTGGCTATAAACAAAGAGACCCCTAATGTCTGTCTGCATTTCCTTGTGCGCTACAAATTGAGTTTTATTCATTCAGCTGGAATCTGTCATGCAAGATATGGACAAATAAGTCTTTCATGTCAGAGAAAAATCTTAAAACTAAAAGAAATTACAAAAATCTCTGCAGTGTTTGCTATTTCTAGTCTTTCACTGAAAAAAACTGTTCAGAACATCAACAAATGTAATTCATATCTCACTGTAGACTGTAGAGCTGCAATGATTAATCATAATGAAATTAATCGCCAACTCTTTTGATAAACAGTTAATCTGTTTGAGTATTTTCTTCAGAAAAAAGTCTAATTTTTCTGACTTCAGCTTCTTAAATGTGAATATTTTCTGGTTTCTTTACTCCTCTCTGACAGTAAACTGAATATTTTTGGGTTGTGAGTAAAACAAGACATTCAAGGACATCATCTTACATTTTGGGAAACACTGATCGACATTTTTCACCTTTTAAAACAAAACAACTACTAATACATTAATCAAGAAAATAAATGACCGATTAATCAACTATGAAAAAAACATTAGTTGCAGCCCTAGTAGATTGCTTTGGATCATAATTACATAATTTTCTTTGCCAGCATTAATTTGATCTTTTTTACAAACCAGTCCTCTTCCATAACCCACTTTGAATTTTAAGAGATGAAGCTGGTGTTATTCTCTCAATCTGTATTCTCCCATGAAAAGTGCAAAAAACAATGTATCTCTCAGTACTTTCTGACCTCTCTGCACCTGCTGTCTGTGGTGCTCAGGTCTTGAAACAGCTTTAGTTTTTAGCAAACCTTACTGAAAATGGTAAAAAAAAAAAAAATAGTGTAAATATTTGTTGTGGATTAATCCACATTTGGTGCTCTAGGTGGTATTTAGGGCAGCTGGACAGTTTGTGTGAGTTTGAAAATATACATTTTACATTTTATATGTAGTGCTGTTTGTCCATCTAGATATCAGCTGTAGAGATGTCTGTCTTCTCTCCAACATAATGGCACTAAATGGTACTCTGCTTTTGGTGCTCAAAGTGCCAAAAAATTTAAAAAAGTATGTGTGTGTGTACATATATATATATATATATATATTATATATACATTCATTGTAATATATTCATTGTAATTTTTATTGTCAATATTTTTTCTGATTTATGTCATCATCACAATTTAGCCTTGACAAAAAAGGACGTCATTTGAGATCTGTGCCCAAACCCAACGGGACCCAATGGGACTTGACAGGTTTGGGTCGGGTCGGGCCGTATTTCTCACAGTATTATCTCATGGGCTTATGGAGGGTTTGGGCTGTATTATTATCATTGTTACAGTTCCCCCCATGTATTGTCCCTGTCCCTGCCAACTCCTACTGTTTGATACATAGAGGGAAGCTTGTTAAGAAAAATGTCGGGCTTTAATCAGGCTCGGGCTGAAATATTCTTAATGAGGGACGGGTTCAGGTTGGGTTCGGACAGAATTTGTCGGGCTTGGGCCTTGCCAGGCTCAACTTTTAAGGCCTGATTAAAATTCTAATGCTTATCAAAATTTTTGTTGACAAAATTAACACTAATAAATAGCTTTGCATGAGTTATACCTATGATTAGTAAACTAACCTCAGCATTAGATCAGTGAAGTGCCCCTTTAATCTGCAATAAATGCAAGGACACTTATACAAACATATGACTATCCTGAAAGGAAGTCTCAGTCCATGGTGTTATTATGTTTCACAGTAACATCAGAGGCAATCACACGTAACAAAACATCTTCAGTAGCAGCACACTGTTAGAGCCAGCAGAGCCCCCTGCGCTCACACCGAGTAACAGGCAGCAGCACTTGAGTGCAGCCGATCATCATGGGGACATCTTTTCCACAGAAGGTCATCTGCTCTGTTGCCCCACAGCGGTGCACTTATGGAGCAGTAAATAGCCTTAGCACCAGACAGGCGCCAAAGTTGGGCTGCCATTCGAGGAGTTAATGAGGTCTAAAGCAGTGGTAGCTGGGCCGCGGCGAGCCCTGCGAACACACTCCTGGACACAACACATCCAAGTGGACAGCAGCCGCTCAAGTGGCTAATTGGGAGAGTGGCAATCAGGGAACACAACAAACATTGCACCTACTGTGTATCATCGACCTTGACTCCAATGCCAACACACACAAACACAAACACACACATGCTCAGAGGGGGAGAGAAAAACAAAGAGAGGAAAAGCAGACACACTGCATGGAGCCGTGAGGCATCACATTAGCACACACTGGCCTCCATTTTATCTCCTGTGGTCTTTGTCAGTGTTGCCTTTTTACCAGTTGGGAGCCGGGGGAGACTGGGGGAGACTGGAGGAGACTGGAGGAAATGTGTTTGACGGCTTAGATTTAGAAATACCCGGAGACTCCGACCTTTTGTTTCGAAAGATTGAAAAGTGGATGTGCTATGTCATACCTGCTAATGAAGAGCCAGAGTTAGACACACACACACACACACACACACACCACACACACACCTCCCCTGTCATTGTTCATTATCACCATCCAGGACAGGCCTTTTCTATTATCTGTCTCAGTGCCCATCAGGTTTATTGTACAGTCCAGTGTGTACATGAACACGTAAGAGCGTAAAAAGGCCCGTTGGGTCACACTTACACAGCAGGGACTTGACTTGCCTTGACTAACAGCATGGACTTGACTTGCCTTGACTTATAGAAGGGACTCGACTTGCCTTGACTTATAGCAGGAATTGGACTTATCTTGACTTGTAGAAGGAACTCAACTTGTCTTGACTTATAGCAGGGACTTGATTTGACTTATAGCAAGGATTTGACTTGTCTTGACTTGTAGCAGGGACTTGACCTGTCTTGTCTTACAGCAAGGACTCAACTTCACTTGTCTTATAGTGGCAACTTGACTTAACCTCCTTGACTCTCACCACAGTAACTTGGGAGTTACTTGAGACCTGAAGGTTAAAACTTGAGACTTGCTCACTGAAGACCTTCAACATTATGTTCTGTACTGTACATGTTAGCAGACAGGACGCGTACTTCAGTCATGACAGCACACTAACTCAACATTACCTGCTATGTCCTCAGGTGTTACTTCCATGTCTCACTTCTGTCCTCCTCCCTCAGATAACCTGTGCAATGGCAAGTTCCACAAACACCTGCAGGACCTGTACGCTCCCCTGGTGGTGCGATATGTGGACCTGATGGAGTCCTCCATCGCTCAGTCCATCCACAGAGGCTTTGAGAGGGAATCCTGGGAACCTGTCAAGTAAGAACACCTTCATTTAATTTACCTTTACATGTTCTTCATGCATTATGGTTGTGTTTTAGGGTTAAGGCACTTTAGCAGATCTGTGCACAGATTTATCTTTTTAGCTGCACTAAACTGGGTATGAGCATTTTTTGGTTTAATTAAATTTTTTTTCAATACAAATGACTGAGAATTGTCTCTGAAGTATTATATAAATTAACACACCAGCAAAAATGGCAATGTATCTCATGTACATAATGATGTGACATTTCTCTGGTTGACTTTGAAAGAGCAGTTCTTTAAGCACAGCAGATGCAGTGATCATGTCTACAAGTCTTTCTCAGTCTTTTTGTTGTTCTGTATTTTTATTCATTTCTGCCACAGCTGAGCACACTAACATATCATTTGCCATATGTTCAGGTCCCCAGAGTCAATATGCTGATTACAACGGTGCTGTTCCATATTTGTACTGCCATTTCAGCTCCGTACTAGACACTAATACTGCTCTATGACGTACTGTGTATACAGTCTGCTTGTGTTGACGACAGATATTTTGGCAGTGGAAAAACAGCAACACTTTATATGAAGAGGGGGGTGTTCCATCAAGGCTGATAAATAAGTCTGTGCTTAAGGGAAAAAGCCTGACCTGAATTAACTTCAACTTCCACTCAAGACTTAAGTTGTTCCACTAAGACTGTCCTGGTGTAGTCAACACTAACTCAAACCAGGCTAAAACAAGCTGAACTGTGAGCGTGCACTGAGAACAGAGGCAGCCCAGAACAGCTGATTGTTGAAAAGAGGATAAGACGTCACAAAAAGAAGAGAAACTGAGAGGGATTTTCTTCTCAGCAGTGAAACAAATACAATTAACAAAACAAAGAGGACAACTAGCAAAAATAAAACCTGCAGACAGTAAATGCCAAGATAATGTGATCCCAGCAAGTGTTGCTCTGTTCCAAAAGTGCACTTGGTAGAGCGTCCATCCCATGTACTGACACCTCAGCAGCAACACAGGTTCAATTTCAACCTGAGGCTGACCTGCATGTTACCCTCCTTCACTCAGTCCTTCTTTTCTTGTTTATCTTCAGCTGTACTATATAGCAAAAAGGCAAAATGCCATTAAAATCATTTTAGAGAAGATATACAGGCTTACTTAATGTTTTTTGAGTGAATGGATAAATAACTTCACAACAACTTTGGTGCAGGTTTTTCTTAAACTATAAATGTTAAGCTTTTAAATAAAAGGATCCTGTTTGGCTTTTGAAGACAGTAAAATTTGTGAGACATGATTTTCTTAACTTAAATTAAAGTTCTTTGAAACTCAAGTAAACACATAAATTCATGCTTGGTCACGTAGAAAAAGGTCTAAACGTGTGTTTCTGTATGGACAGAAGTGATGTGAGCAAAAAAGACACTTGAGACAACTGTTTTAACACACAGCTAAAAGACCTTGACAATTAACCTGTTGGTTCAGTGGTTTAGGTGGTTGCTGAACATGGATTTATCAAAATAAGCCAGGCCTTTCCTTTATCCACATTGATGGAATACCCTTCAGGTGTCCACAAGACTGACATGAAGTGAGGTCAATGTCATTTTGAATCCAAACCTGACGTTTTGAGATGTACCCACTTCAGTGGAGGTGAAGGGAAATATTCATGACAAGTCTCATGATGGACTCACTCAAAACCAACCACATATAACAGTTTAATGTTAAAACGTGGAGCCGTTTAATGTTGATAATTAGGCCTGCTATGGCTGCGTTTCATTAATCGTCCAATGCACCCTCGCTGATTTCCCCTTGGCACTTCCCCTCAGGGGAATCCCTGCTGTTATCATAAGTTTTGTTCCATTTGTCTGAAAAAACTGAAGTGAACTTGGTGATATCGACCCTCTGAGAACTGAGGGAGTCGAGTTAACAACGATGGTCACTCCAGAGGTGTATATCAAGAGCAATGATCATGATACAGACATTTCTAAATCAGAAACTGATGCAGCTTATCACCAGGAGCAGTAGTTGAAATAAGTCTGCAACTATTTGCGATGGTTTGTAAAAAGTGGTATTATACTTACTGTTGGTTCATCTGTGGTAGTTCAAGTCAAAGTGACCTCTGTGCAACATTTCTGTGATGTTACACCAAAGGCTGAGGGGAAGTGAATAAGGGAGAAATGGAACTACTAATGAAACACAGAATGACAAGTTATGTTGTCTCAGTTGATGTCAAATTGTCATATAAAAGACATCTCAAACTATGGGCCTCATTCACCAATGTCTTCGTAAGTTTTTCTTCTTAAGAAAGGTCATAAGACAAGTCAAACTCAGATTTACAAAGGTGTTCTTAAACCGCAGAATTGTTCTTGAATGCCACTGTCCTCGTAAGTATCAGTTGTTCGTAATTAGCACAGACAAATACCCCACTGATGCCCATATAAGGGCATGAGACTGCAGGGCCGTGTGCACGCAGAAAGCACATGAATACAAGTTGAGAGAGAAATCAAGAATTCCTAAACAAAAATCTAAAGATGATGTAGTGCTGTCAGTGGTTTTATCTCCTCGGCCATGTCAGGATCAGAAAGTGAGCTCCTTTTCTTTCAGAATTAACACAATTTGACAGTACATTTTGTCTAAAAGCTGTCAAACATGAAACATGCAGAAAATTTAGACACCAGGGTCAGAAACCTAAAAGCAGGTGATTATTTTAGTGAAGTGTTTTTTCCATCAACATATGTTTAAAAAGTAATACTTAAGTGCTTAGTTTGTGAGCTTTAAATAATCACACTATAAAGTCAAATTATTTATTCTAAAGAACATAATGTTTTTTAAAATTTTGAAAATAATTATTTAAAATAATACCAATTATAACAAAAATATTTTTGTAATTTAAATCCTACAATTCTATACAAGTGTGGAATTGAAGAAAATGCAATTACGAATGATTTAATATTTAATAGTATGTCAGCACTCAGGTATGTGTAAATGTGAACAAATCCCTCATTAGAAAAGAGGTGAATGACAGAATCTTTGTGAGAATTGCGTAAGCGGGTTTTATTAAGAAATTCCTTCTTAAGAACTGTTGGTGAATGAGGTTGACTTTGTTTTAAAAATGACAGTTGTAAACATTCATAAAGACTCCTTCATGTTCATTACAGGTGTCATGTCATGCTTATAACAGTGTCATGTCAGTCTGATGGACGTCTCTTCAGATAAAATGTTACCAGATGAACTTCCAACAAGAAATATAACAAGACCAGGACTGAGACCATGTTTTCTTGTGTTCATCAACACCACATTAAAAAGTCTCATTTCACATTTTCTGCTGGTGTTACTCCTGTGAACAAAATCAAAGTGTATCTTTAACTACAGCGTGACTTGAACTTCTCTTCAGTTTGTTGCTCTTTACAATTGTCTGCATCAGCTTTGACATAGAATCTCTGTCTTCTGTCCTCTGTCGTTCTGTTTCTGTCCACAGGAGTATAACAAGCACTCTGCCCAATGTTAACCTCCAAATGCCTAAAGTACCAAATCTAACAGTCAAGCCAAGTGTTAACCTCCCACAAATGCCCAGCTTCTCTCCACCCAACTGGATGTCAGCTAATTATGACTCAGAGTGTGTAACTGTCAGCCTTGTACAGCCTGAGACACACACACACACGTGCTTGGCATGAACGTAGCATCTAAGTCGTACAGTACGACCCCGACGCAGCAGGATTTAGATGTACATCCAAAACTGTTGTCTTTCATAAATTACACTAATGTCAGGATAAAAACAATTGAGTTATAAATATAAAATGTATCAGGATTAAATGCAAAAAACATTGTCTAATAAAAACAATAAAATATTTTTATGACTTTTCATATTGCACATGATATTAAAAATAATGTTGGCAATGATATTGAAAAGTAATACAAATTAATATTGCACATGGTAGTGAATACTTTTATATGTGCAATATTACTGTGCAGTGTTACATTTAATACTGCACATATTAAAAATAATATCGCACAGGACACTGAATATAACTGGATATAAGTTTCATATATGAATGTATGAATTTTTATTAATATTGACAGTAATATTGCACATAATATTGAAAAGTAATAAAAATTCATAGTGTGTATGATATTGAATATTACTTTCAAAATCATTAGTAGTTTTTTTTACTTTTCATATTGCACGTGACAGTGAAAATAACAGTATCATGTGCAATATTAATTTTTAATCATTTTTATATTGCGCATGATATTAAAAGTAATATTGCACATGATGCTTAATGTAGCCTTAAATATAATGTGCAATATTATTATTTTTTTATTAATTTTCATATTACGTTTGATCTTGAAAGTAATATTGCACATGACTTTGACAGTAATATTGGCAATGATATTGAAAAGTATTACAAATTCATATAGCAAATGATTTTGAATACTTTTAATATGCACAATATAACGTTTCATATTGCACTTCATATTGACAGTAATATTGCACATGATACTGAAAAGTAATAAAAAAACATATTGTGCATGATACTGAATATTAGTTTTAAAATCATAAGAAATATTTTTTTTTTTACTTTTGCACATGCTATTGAAAGTAATATTGCACATCATATTGAAAAGTAATACTGCACGTGTAATTAAAAAGTAAAAGAATATTTCATAATTACACATGGTATTGAAAGTAATACATAACACTGAAAATATTTGTATCTATATATGCAGATCATCAGGATGTGTGTGTTCTAAATGAGTGAATCTATAATGTGCTCTTTTTATAATTAGTTTGATTTATAGACATGATAATGGGAATTTTGTCAAACTGAAAACTATTCTAATTCTATAATATATCAGGAAACTTAAGACTGTAAGTAATAAAGCATTTTTCAAAACAACACCTAGAATACTGATTAACAAGAGAGAAAAGAAAGAAGAACAGAAGCATAACTAGAAAAGATACTATTAATGTTTCAAGAAATGTCATTAAAGTTTTAATTTTCATGGTTACTTTAGCCTTTTTGAGATTTGAGGAGGAATGTTCCAAAGTTGAGTAGCTGCAGCACCCAGAGTCATTTTAACAGCATTTATCAATAAATACACCTTTTTTGTTTGGTGGTATAATCAGTTAGCATTATTAATTTTTTGAAGAATGTGTAAAAGCCTCTGATATCAGTGAGGGTTTCTATTAATATGTATGTGATCTTGTGAGTGCTATCATTAAAAGCTCTCTGAATATCTCAATAAACACTTGACACATCACGTATAGCACTTTGGAAACTTAAGCGAAACGTTGTCTGCACCATCAACAGGGATCAGAGGTGTAAAAGCTGCTTCATACAGTACGCTGCAGCTTCCCGCTGAGTGTGACGCTGTCGCCGCAGCACATCCAGCCCTATTCCCTCATCAGGAGCCTTCTCCATACACATTCAAAAATACCAGCACTGGAGTTTTCATTGTAAAAATGATGAGAGCTGCATTTCAACCTTCACTTTATATTTAGTAACTAATTCACTTTGCAAAGAGCAGATGCCAACAGAGATGGTAGACTTGTTTCATTTGCGCTCTCCAAAATCAGGAGAGTTGTCACAAAAGTCCAAACTGACTAAAAGGACTGGTGGAGACAGGTTTAGTGCAGGAGTGTGTAAATGAATACTGATGGAGCTGTGGTAGTGTGTTGGGTTTTATGCAGACCCAAAGCCACGTTCATGCCAACTTCACAGCATGATGTGTGTGTGGACGGATGGAGAAGGCTGTGACTTGGAAACTGAATCCCAACATCTTCACTCCCACATATGTATTTTTATGTGGAATGAAAAGATGCACAATCATAACAAGGAGACAGAAAGTACAAACCAAAGAGCAACTAAAATTCATTCAAATCCATATTATTAACACTGAGGATGTACAGTATGTTCTGCATGCTGCTTTTGTGAATAAGAAACGTTCCTTAGAGAAATTACCAACTAGCAGGCATGTGGTTTCGGGCTGCTATTTAATCATTTCCAGATGCATTTCTGTTTCTGTCATTTTCTCTTCATTTAAAATGTATTCAAGTCCCTGCGTGTCAGTGCACTTCATATATACCCCACATGCATTGTGTGTTCTGTATAGAATAATCTTTTACAGATATAAACACGAGTCTACAGCCATGCTAGAGGCTCGCTGAGTAGCTAAATGCAAAGTAGGCTTTGGTAGAAGCTAATGGGAATGTCATTAGTTTTGAAGGTATTTATTCATAAACCAAAGTAATGGACACATTTTAAACTGATGATGATTCACTTATTAATTCTATAATTACTTACATAATTTATTAGGAGAGACAGTTCACAACAAACAGCCTGTAGTGCTACTCATCCATCTAGATCCTTAATTCTCAAACTGTGGTACGTGTGCCACTGGTGGTATGTGAGTTCTCTCTAGTGGTATGTGGAGGAATTTAATTATTTAAATTAATTAATTTTAATTAATTACTCAAAACTGAAAATGCTTTCAAAATACTACAAAATTACAAATGTAAATACATAAATTAGATCATTGGAATGTAGTTGAAAATAAGTTTTATTCGCACACATACATCATCTAGGATTACTGGTAGTTATGAGATACACTGTGATGGAGAGATAGTAAGCAGAGGTAAAATATAGAGCCTGAAAATGAATAGTTCACAAACACTGCACTTGTGGCTCCAAACCAGAACTATTAAGAAGAGGAGTGCAGATCAGGAGAGAATATTTCAACCAGCCGTGTTGAAAAACAAGTGGATGACCAGCAAAGTGTCCATATTATTAAGCCTGTAATTAGTTTACTTGGTTTTCTGCTTCAACAATTCAAATAGCATGATTGACATGGCATCTCCCATCAGTTTTAATAGAAGTGGCACCAAAGCAAAGAAACTAAAAATGAGGTGTCAGTCCTATTGAAGCTTATGGGAGATGCACTGTTAATCATGCTATTTGGAAACCAACAGCAAATATACAATTGTACACATTTGGAAAAATCAATCAGTATGTTTTTTTAGAAGTGTGTTCTTTCATTTTTAGAGGCATTTTGTTAGAGGTTTCTCAATAACCTTCAAACGGACTGGCACCAAGCATAGACTGTTCTATAGTGATGTAATGACCTTTCCTTCTCTTTTAGTTTCCTTGTTGTGCTTGGCCATAAGCTTTACCTCAGCTAATTTAAGTCCAGAAGTCCTTTTTTCTTTCACCTACTGTTACCAGTCAGCAAATCAAGAATCTGCAGTGGCCATGGTGTATAACTGTCCATAAACACCACAGGATCACCACAAAGACCTTTTAAAAAATCATCTCAAGATCTCAGTTAATGAAACTTATCCTATTCTCTGACAATTACTTTGGCAGCATGTTTCAACAGCCACCAGAACTAAAAGTATTTACACAATGTAGTGCTCTCTTGGTTATGAACGTGCATCTTTTCATATCTTTGCATCTCAAAGCCTTTCCCTCACTTACCTGACACTGTAGGTTAGAACCCTGACCCTGCTTCTCTCTACTTCTTTGGAGTAGATGGTTGAGGAGGGGCCCCTTGTGTCTGACTTTGTCCCTGCACTGTGCTTCAGTCTGCTGGGACTGAATGATCCTCATAATGGAAGTAATGATCCTGATAATGTTGTCAGTGGTACTAAGATACCAGCAGCTAATCCTGGTCCTTACATTCCTCCACTTTAACTCCTTTTTCCAGTTCACATCAACAGACTGAGAGTTCCCACACATCCTGGAAAACCTGTTGATTTAATTCAACAAAAAGTCTGTGGAAAGACAAAAAGTACAGCACAGATAAGAAAGTATGACATGACAGTGCCAGTGACAAACACATCATTTGGATTTGAAAATAAGGATTTCTTCAGATGAGTGGGAGCCCTGAATCTGTCCAGTAAAGACTACAGCTCATTGTTTGCCTTTCCTCTTGTTTCTGTTCTTAATAACTATAAATGAAATACACTTTGCAAAACTGACTAACCATCACACGTACAGTACAAAGATGAGTATCCTGCACCCACACATTCACACAGTCTAAGCCACTAATGTTGCTCGGTATGTAAATGACAGGAGGGAACATGCATAAATTTTCACCTTCACTCACAGTGTAGTGTGTAAAACAGTGTTAGCGTGGATCCTGCTTCCCCTCAGTGCTCAGTACAGACTGTGATGAAGTGAATACAGTTTACACACTGAACATTGTACACAGGCCCATCTCAGAAGAGCACTAAAAAAAACAGTTTGATGTTTTCCAGTTGAAGTAAGTGGGGAAAGTAGTGGAAAGCTTACCAGTGTTACCAGTGATACCTCTGATAAAATAATTTCTTATAATCAGATAACTTCGGAGGAGGATTAGGGCCACATATGAAACATGTATTTGAGGACTTACTATTTTCTCATAATTCTGAGTTTAAAGTCAGAATTCTGAGAATGAAGGCAAAATTTTGATGTTAAAGTCAGATATTAGAATAAGTCAGAATTTAGAATGAAGTCAGAATTGCTTGAGTAAAGTCAGAATTCTGAGAATGAGTTTAGAATTATTAGAATAAAGTAAGGGTTATTAGAATAAAGTCTAAAGTCAGATAGTCAGACTTATTGGAATAAAGTCAGAATTGTTAGGATAAAGTAAGAATTATTAGAATAAAGTCAGGATTTTCAATTTTAAGTCAGGATTCTGAGAATAAAGTCGGAACTCAAATAAATTCTTCATGTGGCCCCGATTCTCTTCCTTTGATAACTATCATCTCAGATTTGTTTGTTAAATTATTAATGCATGAGACAATCTCACAACAGCCAGAATTCTGTAAATGAAGTCAGACTTTTGACAATAAAGTCAGAATTTTGAGTTTAAAGTCAGAATTATGAGAATGAAGTCAGAATTATGAGAATAAAATCAGAACTCAAATTTGGCCCTGATTCTCTTCCTTAGATAACTCTCATCTCAGATTTGTTGGTTAAATTATAAATGAATGATGAATGAATGAATGAATGAATGATCTCATAGAAACTCTTTAAAATCAGCCTGATTTCAACATGAATTCAAAGTTGCCATGTAAACTTTTCATTTGCAACCATGATCATAATTTTCTTGTTTTTTTAAAATGGACACTCTGACCTGTGGCCCTGCAGTAACGGCTCAGGGACATCAGAGGATCTCTTCTGGAAGCTGGACGCTCTGCAGACCTTCATCAGAGATCTCCACTGGCCAGAGGAGGAGTTTGGCAAACACCTGGAGACCCGACTGAAGCTGATGTCCAGTGACATGATCGAGTCCTGCATAAAACGGTAACACACTTTAAATAAGTTATATATTTATATTATATTATATTAATATTATATTATCTATTATAAATACTAACCTGCTTACACTGTAAACTGAGTTTCGATACATCAACAGTGAACAGCAACACTATGCAGGAAGTCCAGCTTGAGTAACAGATGTATTCATTTGAAGGCTCATCAGCTGCATAAACACTGCACAGTGGTTTTAATAGTCTGAGACAGGATGCAAGGTAAACCAGTCGGGGATTACCAGTAACTGAAACCAGTAAATGAGTATTTGAGGAGGGATGAGGGTGGATGCCATCAATCTGTGGCCTCGACCTCGGCTCTGAAACATCAGCAGTCTAACTGTGCTGTGTGTTGATAAATCCATGATGCTGTCCGAGGTGCTGAAGCTGCAGACATATTTGTAATTGTGCCTTTTTCCTCTCAGTCTCGCCCTTCTGTCATTACTTTTAACTACTGATGTCACCTCTCCAAACTAAGTTTGCAAATTTTGTGTGTTTTCCTGAACCAATAGTTGAAAATGCTAACAATCAATTAATCATTAATAATTTATAAGATACAAAACATGTTTTGCTCCCTCATTTTTCTGTGTTTTTTTGGTCTTTTTTTTTTCTCATTTTAAGTCCAAGTTTATTTTTCCTTATTCAACAAATGGCTCCACCTGTCAAAACAATGTCAAAATATGATATAAATATCCATGAATGCATTTTTAATTAGTTAAATCTGTGTGCTACCATGGCATTTTTTTTTTTTTTTTTTTTTGTTGTTGTTGTATGTCTTTGTTTTCATCGGGCCTGTTTGTGATCAGATCACCTTGTTGGCTACTAAAATGCAGATGAAAGGTTTGGATATTAATTCAAATTGAAAGTCATTACTCAATTATGACTTTAAAAGTGACTAAGTAAATTATGTTGTGTAATGCATACTTAAGTATGAGTAAAAGTATAAACCTGGAAGTCTACTCCTAAACTAAAAAACTACTAAATTACAGTAATTTGAGTATTTGTAATTAGTTACTTCCACCCCTGATTAATTTGAAGGCTTCTCAGCTGCCAAAACACTTGACAGTAGTTAATAATATTCTGAGATGGGATGCGAGGTAAACCAGTGGGGGTTACCACTGTCTGAAACTAGTAGACCAGTATTTGAAGGTGGATGAGGGGATATGCCTTCTACCTTCTTAGCAAAATGACCAAAATGTACCCCCTTTGTTCTGCCCTTGTGTCAGGTTCATTTCAGATCTACAGTATAATATTCTCTAGACCGTGTACTATAAATACTCTAATCTACACCATATTGTCGCCTATATACTCTATGGAGTAGTGTCACCTGTGTGAAGTGACAAGCAGCAACATGTAGTTGTGGAAGAGTGAGAAGATCACAGAGACATGCTACTGTCTGTAATATTTCTATGATCATTCACTTGTGTCTGTGCTGCTGAAAATACACCATTTATTTATTTATTGTGATAGCATGTTACCACCAGACTGGCCTCATTCAAATAAAGACCAGGATTGTGTTTTTTTCATTCATTTTAAAGTAGATATTTAGCTAATTGTATTTTATGAGTTTATCTTCTATTTAAATACAAAATTTGAAAAAAAAAAAAAAAAGTAACAAGAAGTAACCAGAGTCGTCAAATCTTCCTCTGAAATATACAAAAAGTAATGACAGTAAGTAAGTGAGTTGTAATTCTGAAATGTTGTAAAGTTGGCTATGAAATAGAACACTTAAGTACTAGTCCCTCAAAATATTTCTTAAAGGCACAGTTCACTCCAAAATCAAAAACACATATTGTTCCTCCGCCCTGTAGTGCTGTTTATCCATCCATCCAATCAGATCGTTTTGCTGTGAGCTGTGTAGTTTTGAAGATATCAGCTGTAGAGATGTCTGCCCTCTCTCCAATATCACAGTACTAAATGGCACTCAGCTTTGTTGCTCAAAGTACCAAAAAAAGTACATTTAAAAAATTCAAAACCAGCGTCTCTTTCCAAAAATCATGACCCTGTTACTCAAGATAATCCACACACCTTCTTGTGAGCAGTTTCATGTAGAAACTACTTTATTTCTAGTAGAGAAGAAAGTTCTGGCAGATTTTAATGTTTAATAGATTAAACATATATAAAATTGACAATTAATCAGTGTTTAAAAGGCTTTGAACAAACACTTAGAGCTTCATGTGTGGAGATCCGATTTAGAGAAAGTATAAATGAACCCTGCATTTATTCAGGAGGGGTTGGTGGATGGGTTGAGGGACACATAACCTCAGTATTTCTAAAATCCTGACTTCAGCCCTGTATGTTCCTCTCCTTCTCTAAAGGACACGGGCAGCGTTTCGAGGCCAAGCTTCAGAAGAGCAGCCGGGCCACAGACTTCCGCGTGCCGCAGTCCATCTGCACCATGTTCAACGTGATGGTGGACGCCAAGGCCCAGTCAGCCAAGCTGTGTGCCATGGACCTGGGACAGGAGGTAGGAGACACTAAATATGGGAACTTATTTTCTTCAAAAGTGGAAGCTCTGTTTGAGTCAGAGTCATTAATCTTACTTAAAAGTCTGAACCTGCCACTGTCTCACATAGACATCATCCAGTTTCCCTGCTTAAATCTCATATCATTTAAAGGTCACTGAATTCTGGATAAGTGTGTTTGTATTTTAGTTATTTTTTCTTCTTTGTAAGCGCAGCTTCTTTTCTTTCTTTGTCTCTTGCTTTTTTTTTGCAGTATTCACATAATTTTACATGTGCCATGTCACCTCAGTCTTTCTCCATTTCTGCTGCTTTTTTTCTCCTCTCTGTCTTGTGAAAGTTTGTTAGAGACTGGGTAAGTGTGGCTATGAATTCAATTGAAATCTCACCCTCCAATTCCTAAATGTATAATTAGTCATCAGTTTTCCCTGTCTGTCTTCCTCCACTTGAATTGTTTGGATTTCATTAGCATATGTGTAGATAGTATTGAATATACATGGGGCAGAAGTGAGAGATCTCATATTTCACAGAATCTCGAGAGTGATACCAATTACTGACGATGAATTAATTATTGCAAAGTCCTTCGCTGTTCTGTTGGTGCTACAAGGCTAAACAAAAGGATTCCTCGCGGCAACGCTGCCTCTGAGTTTCCATGACAGCTGCTCCAAAGCAGGACTGATCGCTCCAAAGTCCTTCACTGCGCTCCCCTTTCTTTAGACAAGAAGCTCAGAGCCTTAAAAGAGGTTATGAAGTACTTCATTCATTTACAGCAACTAAAAACAAACACAGGAAAGTATGCATGACACTCATTCCTGAGAACTGGGACAAATCATGTCCTTCCAAACTAAATTCTCTTCTTAAAAGAAGATGTAATTTATGAAATGTTTTGGTTTGCTTTTCATTTCTTAACTTCAGCACCACTTTTACAGGTAACTTTTAAACCAATAATAATGGAACTCACTCAGTTACGCGTCAGTCTGAGCCTTCAGTTTCAGGTCAGGTTCAGGATTGTTACTGCTCGCTCCAATATAATCCTCAGAATCTCAAAACATACATTACACTCACCATTCTATCCTTTAAATTCCTGAACTCTTCTGTGACAGAAAGCAGCCTCATCCCAAACAAGAATTCACAACTTCCGACAATTTAAAAATATGTTAAAAACTATGAAATCTAAAAATAAACAATACCTACTGATAGTATAGGTGTATGAATGTATTATTATAGTCATATTTGTTTTACAATTGATTTTTTTTCCATGGAAATGTTGACCTTTTAAAGTTACGACCCAGATTTCTGTCAATTCAACAACATGATTTAATCAGGCTTAAAAAGGTTTAGCTATATCTCACTTCCTGGTTTAAAAAAAAGTGGGAATACTGCTCAAACACTGGTTAAACTTTCTATTTTTTGACAAATTCATTTAATAATATTTCTATCTGAGCTGTGAGCCAGGGTAGAAACCAGTCCAGAGGTCCAGAGTGTTCTCCAAAATTGGGAGAGAGAGTTTCAGGAGGGACAGGAGTGGGTCAGAGAAGCAGGAAACAGGAATTGGCAAATTAGCAAAACATCTAAATACAAAACGAGAAAAATAGAGAGGCTGAAGCGAGACTAACTGAGAAAGTTGAGTCTATGATCTGGCTGCGTGGTGGATGAGGCAGGTTAACTGGAGATGAGTAGCAGCTTGGCACCTGACACCTGCACACCTGATCTGCTCAGAATACGTTTTTCTCCCAGTTCTCAAGAATGAGTGATTAAATTAATAATACAATTAAAAACAGAAGGGTCCAGATGCCAAACATAAATAAGAAAGTACGCAAACAATTAATAGATTATTTAATATGAACAATATTCATCTTTTTTTTTGAAAAAAAAGAAAGATGTATCAGTTCTTCAGTATGCAGCTCTATTGCATTTGTAATTTTATATTGTAATAGTAGTGAGTGCTGTGCTTTGCTAACATGTGTGTTTGTTGACCTCTCTTCTTTGAAAGGGCCGTCCACATGAGACTGATGACTATAACTATGAATATAATGTTTTAAAAATCATTCTAACTCAAGTCTATGGCAGAGTCCACACCACAATGAAAGTGACAAACGATAACATTGGGGTGATCGATTTGATAGAAATACTGACAGTCAGTCCAGCAGATTACACGTGCTTGGCACCGCTGTTCACAGAACATTATCTTTCATCAGTGTAGATGCTCACATCGTTACAGTTGTTGTTAAAGTTATCACTCTTACTGTGGACGGTCCTCAACTCTTTAATCCTCACATCCTCACAGTACACTGCTGAACACTCGATTCAGAGGTTTCCCTGATGACTTTTGATTACAAATGAGATCCAGTTACTGTAGTCATATGCAGTTTGAATCATTATATACAATATTTATGAAGTATACGGTTTAAGTTTACCATGGCTCTAATCTGACTCTAATTTTACATTTTTACTGAATTCTGTGGCTACTTTTCAAAAAGTTTTGTTCTATCAAGTCTTGTGGCCATAAACCATCATAGACCCTAACCCTAACCCAGACGTCATGACTATGTCATGGTGATAGCTGGAGGCAAAACAAAGATAAAACTGGAGCCAAACACAAGGTAGTGCGGCACATAACCAAGCTAAATTGTCATTTTGCTGTGTTGTTGGTGCCAGAACTGAAATAGTATTGGCTGAAAATTGAAGTTTTATCACATACCAGCTGCCACTGCCTGTCAAAAAAAATCTAAAAATAATAACAACAACAAAACAAACAAACAAACAAACAAAAACAAAACAAAGAAGCTGGGAGATGTGTCCAGGCTGTGAAAAAATACACAAAATGAACTCACAAAATGTCAAGAATGGATATATTTTCACACCTACTTTCCTTATTAAACAAATATACAAAAATACAACCGATCACCTTCTGAGTTTCTCTCTTTTGCCAAACTAAAACAAGCTTTAATTGCCTTGTGAACATAAAACACACTTCATTTAAACTCAACAGATGGAAACAAAATGAAACTCACCAAAACTGTCTAGTTAAGTCTTTCCACTGTTGAACAATCACCAACTCTGATTTGGTCAAAATAAATCCTGAATTCACTGTGCCAGATGTTAAAACAGTCAGGCTCTACAGGCTGTTTTACTGAGCAGCAGTGTCCTGAGTCGAAGTACCACCTGTCACTCTGCAGACTAGTAAATTAGCAAAATAAAATGACAAAAAACACTGCCCCCCCAAAAGCTACTGGCAATCATCAATATATCCATCCAATCGCCCAATCCTATGGCAGTTGTAGAAAGCTTGTCCACGCATTAAGTGCGTCTGTATGGGTCGATCAGTCTGCTGCCAATGGTTAATGTGAACTTTTTCAAAAAACACTGGTAGTCTTGGCTAGTAGTTAGTTTATCTTCATTCATATTCAAACCCTTGTTAAAGGAGCTACATACTGTTTTCTTATTTTTGATCATCAGTATGCTGCTGTCAAATTAACAACAATACCTGTTCTTTTTTTGTTTATTACTGTGGTGGTGTTAGTGATAATATTTATCAAAATTAATACTACATTACTGTTAACTGCTACTACTATAATGCTACTAAAATTGGTACATTTTATTTTTCACAGCCTACTTCATTCATATACTGAAGATCCTCGTTCAAAACTTTTAAGATGGTTGGCATAGATTATTGATACAATATGAATAAAAGTTTAACTGAGGGGCGGACGTTTAGCTCAGTGGGTAGAGCGTCCGACCCATGTATGTAGGCTGTTAGTCCTCTGCAGCGGCCACTGGTTCGACTCCCGCTTTCGGCCCTTTGCTGCGTGTCATCCCCTCTCTCTCTGCCCCCCTTTCCTGTCTCCACTTCAGCTGTACTATCGAATAAAGGCAAAAAATGGCCAAAAAAATAACTTTAAAAAAAAAAAAAAAGTTTAACTGAGTGTGTGAAACTGATGTGAGGCAATCAGCTAACCATTTTCCAAGAAAAGATTTATCACTTTGTTGTTCCCTCATAAATGATATTTGCTGCAGTGAAGACACCTGCTGCAGAGAACTCTCAAACCAGACAACAGACAAGTTGAATACTAGGCTGAAAAAAGGGATCATAATTTGCTCAGGTGTATTTTAGTTGATACGGAGCCATTAAAACATGGACCAGTTAACCCCAATACTCATCCGTGGAACAGTAGGATTGGACGTGCCTGCTTTTAAAGGGACATGATGAGACATTTCACCTGTACAGTAACTTCTGCAGACATCGGTCCATCAGTTATGATAACATGTTACAAGCTGCTCAAGGATTTTGAACACAGGGAAAGATATCAATCAGGGCAAGTGACACAAACCTCAGCTCTTGATATTTCAATTCTTTATCTGAGAATTTCAGGTACAAATAAATAATGTGTTCAAATCAAATATTATTGATAGGAAAATTTGCACCATATTGGCACTCCGACAGAAAATAGCGTATAACTGTCCTATGACAAAACATTAAGGCAATGCAAATGAATAGACTGTAAATAATAAATAATGTCAATTAATCTAAAAATGTCCAGTGTTTCTCTGTAATGTCACTTCATGGTGGGGTTGCTGAGTGTGGATGAGAAGAATAACATGTTTTTTTTTCTTCCTTTGTAGAGACAATACCATTCCCAAATTGACAATCTAATTGAAGAGACGGTAAAGGAGATGATAACTCTGCTGGTAGCCAAGGTACAATATAGTAGAGTATGAATTTAAATACATTTGCATTTGAGGTGATTGTTAATGTTTCCTGTTGGACTCAAATGGCCACAGAAAGATGTAAAACAACCATAAAGAGACTCAAAACAACCACAAAATGAAAACAGAGACACAAGACAACCATCAAGAGACTGTAGAAGACACTACATGACCTTAAAGAGACACAAGATGACCATACAAAGAGACTCAAAACGACTACAAAGGAACTCAAAATGACCAAACAATCGAGACCCCAAAAGCTGCCTTTCAGTCAGGTGACATACAACATTATCAGAGTGACAAGCATCTAGGAGGCAAAGAGGAGACATTTGGAGAGACTGGAGAGAGAGACCTAAACACCAGAAAACCCAAAGATATGTGGCAGGTGATCCAGAACATCACAAGCTACTATGATCTCCTGTCCATCACTGAACTAAAACATCTGCATTGATTGGTGTAGTGTGGGAGAACTTTGGTAGGTTAAAGATCAACTGGGCTGCTGCATCTTGGATGAGCTGCAGAGGCCAGATGGCACATGCAGGCACACCAGCCGGGAGCTTTCAGTACCTTAGTAGATGACAAGTGCCTTGACCAGAAGCAGCATCGCCTCCCAGGTGAGGAACAGACATATACTAATGTTGATGTTACTGCAGAAATGGGTTTTTGCAGTGATGTTAGATGAAGGACAGTTGGACATCTGGTGTCATGCCCAGTTTCTTTGCAGTCTCAGCCAAGGACACCACAGAATTCTCAAAGGTAATGAAATGGTCATGGACAGGAGATGCCTTACCTGCAGGGAAGAGCACCTCAGTCCTGTCGAAGTTTCAAGAGCTTCAGTTGGTGTGCAGACACTGAGAGAGGTCAGCCAAGCATGCAGAGATTATACTGTGACCTGGGTTTCAGACCAGGGAAAAGACAGAATTAGTTGAGTATTATCTGCATAGCTTTGGTTAGGAAAAGGGTATGTGAGTGAATATCAGATTCCAGTGACTTTGCATGAAGAGAAAAGAGGATGGGATCCAGAACAGAACCCTGAGGGACCCCATTAGTGAGGCTACAAGGTTCACTTACTCTGTAAGTACAGCCCTTGAGGAAGGACGTGAACAGGAAGAGGGCCAGGCCTGAGATTCACAGTCTTGGAGGGTGGAGAGAAGGATTGGTGGTTCACTGTGCAAACATTGCTGAAAGGTCCAACAGGGTGGCAAAAGAGGCAGCCTTCACATTTACCTTGTGACAGCAATGAGGGCAATCTCAGTCCAGCGGCCTGCCTGCAAACCAGAGTCATGGGTGTCAAGAAGATTGTTGTTCTGGAGATATGCAGAACATTTAGTAAAGACAGCATGCTCAAATGTTTTTAGAAATATATGGAAGAAGGGGGACAGTCTATAATTCTTTACAAAAAGAAGGCCAGTAGGTTTCTTTAAAAGAGGGACAGTTAGGAAAACAACTGCAAAGGGACTCAAGGAGACTCAGAATGACCACAAACACTAATTTAAGACTGGTTACAACTGAAAGGAACTGCAAGACTTTTCACTGTAAGAGACACTTAGTACTTTGTAGAACCACTCCATTCCATAAGAAAACTTAATTCCACTGCTGCTGTTTTTCTCTTGTCCTCTTCCTCAGTTTGTGGTCATTTTAGAGAGTGTGTTAGCCAAACTCTCCAGATATGATGAGGGAACGCTCTTCTCTTCCTTCCTATCTTTCACAGTAAGTAGCACGCATACACACTTCTGACACCGCCATCCTTTTCATTGTTGGAAATCCAGGTTGCCATGAGTGGTCAGACTGTGAAAACAACGCATTATATTTGTAATTTGTAACTGTTGTAAACTTTGTGCAAAACAAAAATGCTACAGCAGTCAGTAGCAGTCCCTTTATAAAATAAAAATAATTAAATAAAATAAATAACCATGTAATATCATGGTATGTATCATCCTCATTTTTTAAAATTTTGATATTGCAATATTTGATATATTTTTCATATCCCTAATAATAGACATTTTGAAAGTTTTCCCTTTGACTTCTGGGTTTCATGCAGTGATGATACACTTAATTTTCACTGGCATTTCTTGGATCTTATTTGGTGAACAGCCATGTTAAAATTAACTTTAATCATGCTGTATTTTAAATTCTTTTTCATGTTGATCTTTCATGCTAATTTTCATACAGTTTGACCTTTTTTGATTTCTTCCTGTGCACAAAATCTCTTAATACCTCAGCTGGTTTCCTACAGTATCACAAAAGCCAGGTTATTGAATTTGTGAGTGCACTTTTGCAGCTGAAGTCTCCACATGAGTCATTGTCGCCAGTTAAGCAGTAATCTACAGGCTGTACAGTCTGACCATGGCCACCTGGGTTCTGAAAAGTGGTGGCGCAGCTGGAGTCCTCACTGTTTCCTCACTCACTTCTCTCTCCTTTATGTCAAGGTGAAAGCTGCCTCAAAGTATGTGGACGTACCCGTAAGTGAGACTTATTTATTTTTTCTGTGTGTGTATGTATTAAAACCTAAATGCCTTAATCATCTTATTAATCTACCACGTATCCTATAAAAGACATTCATATATGAATAATTTGCTTTTAATATATTTTGGTGGTGGGATTTTAGACATATTTTGGTGGAAATGTCTATAATTCACTGAAACTCTTGGCAAAGGTTCAAGAAAGGTGGTGTTTGTAGGTAAAATATTTAAAAAAGTGTCTGTGCTGTTGAGTTCTCTAAACAGACCCATAAAACCATTAGTTAAAAATGATAAAATCAACATAAGTAAATTAGAAACACGAGTAGATGGTTTGGCCACAGTGCACTAGGATAAGACCCTAAAAAAGGGCCCATTTTCTTTTTATTAAAGGGATAGTTTGCCCCCAAATCAAAATGACACATTGTCTCCGGTCTGTAGCAGGGGTGAAGGGATAAATACAGAGGTTGATAAAGCAAAGTTTACCCACCTTGTTTCCCCTCATTGACTGATACAGTGGGTTAGAAAATTGGTAAGTAAACTGCAGCCTCATTCCAAAGAGGTAGATAAACTCAGTTTACTTGGGTTTACCACCCACAATGCCCCTGGCCCTAGTGCTATTTATCCATTTAGATAGTTTTGGTGTGAGTTGCAGAGTTTTGGAGATATCAGCTGTAGAGATGTCTGCCTTCTCTCCCATATAATGGAACTATATGGGACTTGGAACTAGTTCTTAAAGCGCAAAATAAATACATTTGGAAAATTCAAAACCAGTGTCTCTGGTTGACCCTGTCACTCAAGATAATTTATAGACCTTATGAGCTTGTGTGTTGTTCTTTGCTCTTCTTTCAATGAAGAAATACTCTCCAGTTCTGATAGAACTGATGCTATCTCAGTATCTACACTAACCTCCTCAAGAGACGCCACTCGAGACGAGTCGCTTCTATGGACACTTCTCAAGGTTGTCACATCTAAAAACCACACCCATAGCTGCCAGTAGTCCCTCCTAGGACGTTGATTGGCTGCACCACTTTTGGTGCAGACACAAACAGATAACTTGAAGCCTGGCGAGATGGATTCCCGCATGATCTTGTGAATCCAGCTGCCTTACCAGATAATAGCACTGCAGGCCAGCAGAAAAATGTGAATTTTTGATTCTGGGTTGAACTGTCCCTTTAAATTGAGAACACTGTGAGCATTGTGAGTAAATGTGAAGGCTGGTAATCATATTTCACTATCCAACTAAGATATCCATGCACAATATTTTATGAGAAGGTTCCTTTTTTTTTTAGAATCTCATAGACGTGCACATGGACATAAACATGTGCAGGTGACTTGATATATTCCTGAAAATGGCTTCCCACTGTTTCACTGACTTAAATGACCTCAGACATATCTTTTTTTATTTTTACTTTCTATGCTGGACATTCTTGTTACTCATTAGCTGATGGCAGTCCCAATATATGTGAGATAATATGTTGGCAAATATGTTTGATTTGGCCTCTAGCATGTAGATACTAGAATGTAGATATGGAAAAAGCAGAAAAGAAGCTTGCTAAACTATGTAAAAATTATTATTATTATTATTATCATTATTATTATTATTATTATTATTATTAGTAGTAGTAGTCATTGAAAATAGGTGTGAATGTTTTGCAAGGAAAGTAACACGTTGACATGTTTGTTAAACCTCACAGACACACACAATGTGTATTATTTAAACACAAAATGTACGTAGCAATTTTTTTATACAAATGTTTTAATGATACCTTAAATACCAGGTGTAATATCACTGGTCCTTCTATATAAATATTTCCTTGTTATGTTGATAAAAACAACTGAATATTGGCGTTTGAGTTATAGACAGATACAAGATGAAAAAAGTGTTTTCTCTTGGAAATTATTTATTTTTAATTATTATATTAATTTTGAGCAGACATAGTTGCAATGGTCTTGAAAATAGTTTAATGGTTCAATTTTGTCTTATTGTGCAAACTAACTATAATATAAATGATCTCAGTGGTTAAACATCTTAATTATTAAATTAAATTAAAACTAAACTGACACCCATAAACAACATTCATACAGTGATCTGTTCAGGATTAGATATTGGTGGGAGTTTTAATCTTTGTGTACATTTGACAAATGAAAAGTTTATGGTGGTTTTATGGATTCAAATGGAGCCATTTTCCCCCTCGCGCTTTGTGTGTTTGTGTGTGTTTCTTGTGCATGTACAAATATTTGACCATGCTTTCACATGTACGATCATAATCCAGATGGTATTAGTCGTCGTATTTCCACATCGAACCTCCCCGTGTTTCCTCCCCCAAATGTCCATTCATATGCATGCGGCCACGCAGCCGTGCCTCGTGCCTCGCTCTCTGTGCAGTACACATTGTGAGTCCATGTTGTACAACACATGCCCATTCTGCTGTCAGGGTGGCAGTGCTGGTGTGTGTGTGTGTATGTGTGTGTGTATATATGTGTGCATCAGATCTGTATTAGCTGCCAACACTTCGGCCGTAGCAGCACGCCAAATTTCAAATTAATGCCTTGTCAGTGAATGTGACGAGGCACTGTGTACGCTGGCAGGGGTCGCCGTTTCCAGCCCAGCACGCTAATTGTGTCCTTAATGTACAAAATTAGAGTTTCACTGGTAAAAAAGACACTCATTTACACATTGTAAGGGTCATTGCAGATGTGTTAACTAAGTTTAGGAGCAGCTAACGACGAGTTCTTTGTGTGAGTTTTGGAATCTGTATGAGCTGGAGAAAAGAGAGAAACTGAGACCAAAAAGGTTTAAAGAGTGTGTGATCTCGTCTTGAAAATGGGAAGATATGTTGATATAAGAGAGAAGAGAAGTAAGGTGCCGTTTACAAACGCATTGTCCTCAGTGAATATTTTAGATGTCAGAATGGCAGGCCTCCTAACAATCTGCTCTCCCCATCAAACCCAACTGAGTGTCTCCAGTGCCCCTGTTCACTTTGCACATGCCCAGACTGTGAGGGCTGGTCCCCGGCCAAGCTCAACTCTCTGACAAGAGCTGACTGAACTGCCCTGTCGTCCTGAGGCTGCATCCTTATACATGAAACACTTCTATGGAGAGGCAGACATTACTTTTCTCCAAATAAGAGCTGAAGACTTTCTCTTTAATGTTGATTTTATTTGTTTCTGTTCCTCTGGCATCAGCTACATGACAAGATTTCCTGTCTAACAGTCAGTTAGATGAAATTGGCTGAGTGTGTTCATGCTCCCCAGTTTATTAACCCTTTCCTTAGGACCAGTTTCACACTTGTAAGAATTTAGCAGCATTTTGTTCACTCTGTCCA
The DNA here is from genome assembly GCA_034769285.1 of Lutjanus argentimaculatus. Classification (NCBI taxonomy): domain Eukaryota; kingdom Metazoa; phylum Chordata; class Actinopteri; order Lutjaniformes; family Lutjanidae; genus Lutjanus; species Lutjanus argentimaculatus. The sequence continues at coordinate 29,080,219 of JAWZSL010000014.1, forward strand.
AGACTTTGTATTGATTGGGTGTAATGACAGTTTTAGCCTTTAGGGGCCACTAGCACAGCTTTAGACCATTAGTCTTTAGTATCTTAAACATTATCTGCAACCTGGTAGTCTGACTCACCAGATGCACTCACCTGTCATTGGTCACTTGCTCCAAGCGGCATCGCAGCATCTACGTTTTCAAACTCCCTGGAAAACAACAACAACAAAAAAAAAACCTCAGAGCTGCAACCTACACACTTAACAAGCTAAAAGCCGTTCTCTTTTCTTTTGCAGTGATGTAGTCATTTTAATACCAGAGCTCACCTCCCAACGTGCAAATGTTCCACCAAAACAAGTTCCCCCTCGACGCTATTTTGCAGGAGCACCTTCACTGCATTCTTGGCTTAGTGCCACCCAAGACATTTATGATTGGTTTAAAGAAATGCAAACAAGGCAGCGTGTTTTTTCCTCTATAGCAGAATGGGTATGTGTGGAGCCAGACCTCTCTCCAGCTAGCAATCTGGAAACCCATGCCTGTTGTCTGACATTAGACTCGGAAAGTAGATTAAATGAGGCAGCTGCAGCAGGAGGCAGTGACTAGAGCAGCATTCAGAAAACATACAGGAAGTGACACTAACATCCTGTTTGATCACCTGTAGGTTACCTGTAATCTGCAGACTGAGATCTGAGATCCCCCAACTGTCTGTTCTTTTAGCTGCCTTGTAAAGTACTGTTCTTTTGATAAGTCACAAGCTTTATTATTATCATCAGCCACAAAATATCTGCCTGTTGACAGATTAAAACTTCATTGCACAACATAAGACTAATCTATTTGGCATTCAATATTACAAATACACAGAAAATTAGTATTTTATACAATATGTGGTGTTTGTTGTCAAAATTAAGAGCCAATCGGAGCATGTCAGCTCATTGATCAGGTGACAGCCAGGTGTTTGCAGCTGGCACAGAGCAACTGTGGTACTTGGTTCTAAAAACTGAGGCCGCCTTGATCTTGTGACGTTATTGCTGATCACGTGTGCATGACGTCAGAGCAAGTTGGGATCAATTTTGGACAAATCTAACCGGCATGCATTGTGTGGCGATCGCCGGTGATCGATTCTGTGCAGGCCTGGCTCATCTTGAACACACCTAACGATTTAGCATCTGGGGATAATGGGCAATGTATGGGGCTTCTGATATGGATATGACTTCCTTTTCTGTGCACTGGTCATTGTTTACAGTCTGATGACACTTGAGAGGCCAGAATGGAATTAGTGGCAGATCACTATAAACAGATATCTGTCAGTGAATGCAGATAATGTTTTTTAAACAAGCTAATAAAAAGCTGAATCACCATCAGACAGTAGCTGCCAGTGCATTCCACCAGTTTGGCTCCAGATGGACTGTTGACCTGCATGCAACCGAAGCCCATTCAACCATGATTGATCAATGCTTAGACTACACCAGAATGCTTTCAATACCAAATTCCTGTCACTTGCAAGAGATTCTGCATTAATTTGCACATATATGTTTATGGTGATTATTATATCTGTTGCATCAAGTGTGCAAAAAAGACAATAACCTCAAATATTGCTCGAAAAACTTGTCTCTAGATGTCCTCAACATGACCATTGAATGCAAAACCGTGGTTGTTTTGTAGTTATTAGCTTCAAAATGAATATTAATCTTGTGTATGTATCTAGCAAATACAATTTCAGCTGGATGGGATTAAATATTATTTTTACACTTCACCAGTTGACTGAATAAATGCTGTTTTCTCTTCTTCCATCTTTCTCTCTCTTTTCCCTGTCCCTTGCAGAAGCCGGGGATGGACGTTGCTGATGGTTATGTGACGTTTGTCCGCCATTCCCAGGACATGCTGCGGGAGAAGGTCAATGAGGAGGTGTACATAGAGAGATTATTTGATGTAAGTAAGCCACAGCACCACCTCCTCCTCCTATCAAAGGGAGGCTTAGCAATGACAAGGTTTCATTCACTCCACCTGTGATCACTTGGAGGAGGAGATTAAAAGTCACTCCTATCAGCAGAGTCAACCAAAGTCAAATGATTAAAGTCATGTGATAACTGATCTTTCCAACGTACATGTGAGCTTTAATCTGTATGGAGACATTTTCAGACAGCTTTTGAAATTCCTGTTTCATAATAATCAAATACACTATATACAATGTGACAAATACAATAAAATCAGAGCAGAATATTATGAGACATTTGATGTCTTATCCCTACTTTCAGAGAAGCAGATGATAGTAAAAAGCTAAAGGTTTTAGGAGGGGGACATGCAGCACACGGAGCTGCACAATATGTGACTGCATGTCACAAAATGAGGGATACATGAATAATATCACTGAATGTGACAAATATATCTTGATCTACCTTATATACATATAGAAAACACACACACATGCATACACATGCACACACACGTACTGGTTTAAACCCATTTTCTTGTGCTTTTTCTTTATGTATTTATATTATTTTACTCAAAGAATCATATTTTTTGATGAATGTGTGTTTATCCTCATCATTGAATTGAATTAATTTGTACGACCCATTTTTTTGACCATTTCATTAATGCTTTGACAATATTGTTTACAAAACATCCTTTACTGGCACATTGAACTGAATTGAAAAATCAATTCAAACGGTAAACAAATGAAAAGGTGTTCTTTTCACTTGCAGTTTCATGTAAAACGGAAAATAGTCTAAAAGTTGTTGTTCAACTTTGTGGATCCTGATTTTCAAATTTCCCCAATTTTTGCACATTTATTCCACATTAACAAAAAACATGAAATGTTTTTTTAAAAGTAGATTTTTTTGGGCTAATATGACTCCGACCTCAGTGTGAAGATCCTGTTCAAACTGAAGGAATTATTATTTTTCTCCAAAATGAATCACATTTTTGAAACATGTTTGAAGCTGCATGAAACTTGGCACACTCATCAGTTGTGGTACAGGTTTTGGTGATGGGCGTGGCTGAAAGACTTGAACATGCCCCTTAAACAGCAGCCCCCTATGGCATGTTTCCCCCTATGTGCATGAAAATCACTAGGCACATGTATCATGTCCAGACGTACAAAAAAGCCTATTGGAGCCATAGTCTAAATCAGTTTCCCAATCCTGGTCCTCAGCGACCCACTGCCCTCCATGTTTTAGATGTTTCCCTGCTCCAACACACCTGATTCAAATGATCAGGTCATTATCAGGCTTCTGCAGAGGCTTGATGATGAGCTGATCATTTGAATCAGGTGTGTTGGAGCAGGGAAACATCTAAAACATGCAGGGCAGGGGTCCCTGAAGAGCAGGGTTGGGAAACACTGATCTAAACTAAACAGGAAATCATCCATTTTGAATTAAGAAGCCAATTTTGGTGATTTCCTCATGTTGTATTTGAACAGAATCTTCCTAAAGAAGTGATCAGATGGACTTCAAAATTGGTGTGTGCCATCAAGAGACTGTTATTGAAAGATTCCGTTTTCATTGGCCGTGGCGTCACTTTGAACTTTAGTGTAAATGGTCAAATCTGCCTTAAACTTCATGTTTTATAAAGTCCTGGCCTGAAGAAATCAGTACTCAGTAACAGTCATAACACCACCTACTGGAAACAGGAAATGACATGTTTTATATAGTAATGTGCTCCTCCTAGCAGGTTGACCACATCCAATTCAAATGTGGTCAGAAAATCCTGAAGTGAAGATTGTGACATTTTGTAAGTGGGTGCTCTATAGTGCCACCTAGTAGAGACAGGGATTGACACTGAAATCCTTCCTGCGGTGTACAAAACGTGTGAAAGTTCAGAGCCTTGTTGACTTGTCAGTGTCTGGCCAAGAGGCCGAGGCCACGACATGCCCCAACGTGCATTGTGGAAGGCCTGGATCATTGCTGCTTGCAGCTTTAATTTATAAGTGCATTATGAGTTTGATTCTGGTTCATTTAATGCTGCTGTAACTACAAATCATTAGTACATAACTTCCATGTTTCCTGTCTGCCGTTCAGCCAACATCTAGTGCAGATTCATGTCTTTTTGGGTCCCTGCGAGTCATTTTGTGAAGCTGACTGTACTGTTGCATCAGTGTCCCCTCTCCATAGCTGACAAACTGTAATCAACTCGAGCTGTAATCAACTTGCAAAACAGTCCATGACACTGTTTGCCTCTAATACATGAGATGAGGTCAAGTAACACCAAAACAATCAGTAAATCTCTAAGCCTCACTGCCGAGCCTCCACTTAGGTCAAACTGGAGGATTTCTCCCCAAAATGTGCTCAAACAGTCCCTGCACCCGGATGAGCTGCATACTGAGCTGCAGCATGCAGCAGATGCATTTCTGCACCGCCGTTCTCTCGGCTCCTCGCAGTTTACCACTTTGTTTCGTGGTGTTTGAGTGCGGTTTGTGCTGATCTTGAGGAGGGATTATCCTAAGCAGAGCTCTCTCTCTCTTTCTGAGTCAGCAAACAACAGTTAATCAATTGAAAAGAGGGCACAAAAGATCACTTTGTAAGATGGCTTAGGTCCGTGTTTACAGGCAGCCACCCACCACACATTTGCTACATATTTTCTTTGTCATGACTTACAAGTAGATTGTCTCAGCAGCTACTTCATAAAGACACATTAAAACTCGCTTGGTGATTCATTCTGTGAAAAGACAGAGCTGGTGCATTTCAGGGATAGTTCAACCTTTTTGTTGTAGTGAATGAATAAATGAGTGAAACCCTTATTGCTTCTAAGGGAAATAGTTGTGCACAAGGAGTAAAAGACACCAACAACAACACATGACAGCACATAATGTAACATAAAACAGAAGCATCATAAGAAATACAAAAAAGGTAAAAGGTGTCATAAAGGACATCAAGTGTGGTAGACAAACTGAAAAGTTCTGACAATCCTGAATTACAAGTAGTTGTCCCAGATCTCAAATCTTGTCCTTTCTGTTCCAAAAAATAACCATTATAGTAATAAATAATATGAACAACATATGAATTTTGGGATGTATTATTATGGCTATAATTCCTGCTTTTAATTATTAAATTATATCATATTTGTTTTTGTAAAAGATGTAGGAGTATTATTGATGTGTTCTCACATGTCTATTGATGATTTGACAATATTAGAAATAACAGATCACTGATGTCACTTGTCCAGTTTAAAGCAGATCACAGAGCTGCCACCGCAGGAGGAATCTGTGATAAAAAAAAATACCTACAAAATGTAAATGATCTTCATAATATTAGTAACGAATGATGTTACCCTAAGTTATTCCATTTTATTACACAGCTTTGTTAAATCCCTGATTCTGATTGGTCATTTGTGGCATTTTAAGGTTTTGTATTTCTGTATAGCAGACCATTGTAATAACTAACAGGCTGTTGCTACAGATGCAGTTCTGATCATAAACTCTGTTTGTACATTGAGCAGGTCAGGGTGATTCCAAGACCCATCTGCTTCACGTCCCACATCACCCTGTCGGGTTTTATTTTGCAATAATGACCTGTTCACTACAATATTCCTTACTGAACACCCAGACCCAACTCTTTGTCCTGACTGTCACCCATCATTGTCATCTGGTCATTCTAAGAAGGTGCCAGATCTTGGCTATGTTGGACCTTCACCCTGAAGATAAAAGTACAGATTCAGACCATAGAGGCTGCAGTGGATCTGCTGTGATCCTGTGAGTTAGATTTATGGTGTACTGGTCTGTCATGTAAGTAATACTACACATCGGTCCCCCAGTTATCTCGCCACCCAGTTAAACAACCCTGTTCAGTTTGTTCTTGCTTTGTACAGACAGTCCCCCCCTAAAAATACAGAAGCTGTTAAACTTTTGCAAACCTAGCACTGGTGTTATCATTCCATGTCAGTCCTGTACATTTTCAGTGGTTGTGTTTGGCAGTAGAAGTGCAACACCCATATGCACATTGTAGAGAGAAGTAGTAGTCAAGACACAGTTACTAGAATGTGTCAATCCAGGGAGCAAAAGTGATAAAATTACAGTTTCTTTTGGAGACTTGGTACAAGCTGACGCTGTGAAACAGGGCGCGCACTAAGGTGCTGCTGGTGCCTGCTTTCATGCTTGTCACAGACCACAGGTGTGTGTTGCTGCAAAGATTCTCACTGACAATTGGATATTTGCTCTGGCTGAAAGTCCTCTGTTTAGGTTTCCAGCAAGCTGGCAGCTGATCAGGCCAAACTGAGCCACAGAACATAAAACTTAACTTTTAAATATGCAATCAGACCTTGCAACAATCCACAACACAGTGCTCACTGCAGGCGTATCATTATCAGAAGTGCTTTATAGTGTCCCAGATTTCCTACAGTGTTTTGGTCGTCATTTAGTGCTTAAATTGATCAGGAGAAGGGATATATCAGGCTCTAGCTGGCTAACTCCCTGAGCTAAATCATTTTCTGGGGGACACCATACAATGCTGCAAGAACAGTGTCTGTACAGTAATCTGGAATCACAGATTATTTGGGGTAATCTTTGATCTCCAAGTGAACAGGATCGCACAAACATGTTTTCTTCAACTAAGAATCTTAGCCAAAATCTTGTCTTTTCTAAACTTAACAGATCTTACTGTTATCTTTTCTTGTTGGACTTTTGGAATTTGCTTTATCCAGGGCTCAGACAGAGAGAAGTCTCCTTTCAGCTAATCCAAAACACTTCTCCATTGCAGTGCTGTTTTCATTCATTTGTTTCTTGATGTACTAGTTTTTATCTTGCAAACATTAATGAAAAGAACATTCCTTTTGGATCTTATATTGAGGGTTGGCCACTGGTTCTGTCTGTTGTCAATAACATACTCACCAAGTTAATTGCGTATGCTGTCACTACATCCATCCATCCATCCATTCATCCATCCATTCATCCATTTTCTAGTGCTTGTCTGGGGCCGGGTCATGGTGGAAGCAGGCATGGTAGTCCAGGCATCTGCCCTGAACTCTGCCCAGCAGCATTTTACAGCTCTTTCGTCTATCACAACATTGAAAACATGTTTGACTTTGTGCAGAGAATATGGACAGCAGGTCTCACTCTGGTTATAAGGACTGGATGGCTCATAGCAACGGCTCTGGTTCCCCATAATCCTGCCATAGCCCCTACAGGCCCTCAGGGGGACATGATTGTAAACCTTCTTCAAGTCCTCAAAACATGTGTAAACTGAGTAAAAAGCTGGTCCAGTCTTGCACGACCAGGATGGAATCCACACTGCTCCTCCTGGATCTGAGTTTTCACAGTTGTTTGGGGCCTCCTTTCCAGCAACCTGGAATAAGCTGTCCCAGGAAGGCTGAGCAGCGTGATATTTAAGCACAACTCCAGCCCCCCTTTTCAAAAGTTGGAATGACCAACCCAGCCTCTGTGCAACACTAAAGAGGCATGTAAGATTTGATCATGAATCATGCTTGAATATGGCGTTTGTTCTGGCCAATCCATGAGCGGCTCAGAAGTCCATTACGAAGCACCATTCAGGTTCAGATTAAGCAGGTCATTCCTCCCAGTCACAACAGGTTTCACCACATTATTGTTGAAATCACCCATCCGAACTACCCAGGCAGTACTCTTCACAGAGCCCAACCAAGGCCAGATACTCCAAACTGCAATTCAGTATTTAAGCATAAACAACAATCAGAGCCTTCCCTCTGCCTCTCATTGTCCAAGGAGAAACCAGCCCTTAGCTGGGGGTTTGTGAGTATCCCCACACTGTCCTACACCTTTCACCCAGGGCAAATCCAGAAAAGGAGAGAGTCCAGCCCTTCTCCAAGAGTCTGGTTCCAGACCCAGTTCCATGCATATAGGTAAGTCCAACTATATCTAGTTGTTATTGCACCACCACTATTCTAACTCTGGTTCCTCCCCTGCCAGGGAGGTGACATTTCACCTCCCTGGAACCAGTCTATGATTCAATCGGTCAGCGCACCTTGGTCCCCACCTTTGCCTGCCACCTGGCTGATATTAGGTCCAACAGCAGTGCCAACTCTTCTGTCAGTACCTCTGACCATGGCACCAGCTTAGCTCTGGAGCTGGTTCTCAGACGCTTTACAGCAGCTGCCCACTGCTCCTAATACTGGGATCGGTTAAATATGGAGACTGCATCTCACTATACATTGTAGTCTAGGTGATTGCATATGTGACACTAAAATTGATCTAAAATTGGTCAAGACCCCTCACCTGAGACCAATTTGTCATGGATCTGCTGCACCCAACATCACAGCTCTCAGATTCACAGGGATGCATAAACTCCCCACCACAATAAGGTGGCAATTCTAGGAGCCATTGCTGAAAATAAGTCAGATAGGTCAAGAAATCTGAATATTCAAATAAGGTGGTGTAGATAATTGGATAAACTGTTTAAACTCCTTATTTACAGCCTGTATCATTGCATGGACAGACTTTTTTGTAGTGATATCACTGTATTCACAGTTCTCAGCAGTTAACCATAATCAATAAAAAAGATGCCCAAAATTATGATAAGAAGACCTAAGCTGAACAAACTAAATTATCAACAGGGTAACTGAATAAATAATAACTAGAATAATCAGTTAGCTGCAGCTTTAATTATTTTAATGAATGCTGAAGGTTTGATGAGCTGAGACTGGTAAAAGAGTGGGGACACTAGACAGGGACATCATCCAGGTTGTGTAATCCTTGTCACTCTGCTCCTGACTGTGTGTGCGTGTTCATGCTTGAATCTCTGCAGACTGAACAGTGGAGGCATGTATACAGTTGCATCTATCTGTCCGTGCCATTGTGTTGAATCGAGGCCTTGAGGTCTAATCCGTCTCCTGTCGTCTTCCTCTCTGTTCGTGCTGACAGAGGGTGACAGAGGGGTGTCCAGTGCTGGATGTTTGCTGTTTGTTGCTACATCTTGACCCGTTGCTTTGCCATGTATCCTCTTTTCCTCTACAAGAGCATTTTCCTGCCGGATTTGTCTCACCCTGGCTCCTCTTTGTGTCATTCCGTATCAGTTCTCCCCGCGGGTCACCAAGGCCGATGAAGTGTCTCTGGCTGCTCTCTGCGCTTGTTGTGCTTTTCTTGTCACTTCACCCTTTTTTATCTACTCCTCCCTCATGCTTGTCTTTTAATCTGGTTAAGGATTGTTGACACAGATGCATTAGTGCTTGATTTTGGCCTTTTCGATCTGTCTCATATTTATCATTCATCAGTCATTTCCAGTTGCATGCTTTTAGTCCTGCTTTGTGTCTGAGTTTTATTCTATAAAACCAAACTAGAGTGAATGCACAATTTGCCAATGTTTTGATCATACTATGGAGTTTACCAACCATTGAAATAAATATAATATTTCACACTTAAGCATACGTGCCAACCTTGAGACCTCTGGGGCTCCTCCCCAAGAAAAGTTAGACTTAGACTTTTTTCCTTGCATTCTGGATGAAAATAAACTAATAATGTGCAGATTTTTTTGCAAAGAGATGCCTGCAGATGACTTGTAAATAAAAATTATTATCTGGAAAACACATGGGATATATTATATTATAATGGATTATACTATAAGCAGAGGGGAACCCTGAGGGCCTTCTAGGCCTTCAGAGAACACCTAACATATCAGTGTTTCAAATATTATAATTAAATAAATTATATTTGATTTCTTTCATTTAATTATTAGATTATTTTCTTCTAGTTCTAATTTAAACCTCATTTTCTATCAGCAGTTAAAGGGTTTCTATCCTGAAAACAGCAAAATAGAGTTATCCAATCAGATTTTTTTGTTGCTGTCTCTAGGCAGAGAAAGGTTAGATCTGGCTTACTCATTGGTTAGGACTTCATCATGGGACAGAAGGCCACAGCCTCTGTGTTTGTTTAGACAGTAACAGGTGAATTAAACAGTCACATTTTGATTTACTGTGGGTGGGACTAAAACTCATTCCCTTAGTCCTTCCTTGAAGGACAGTGATATCTTGCTTAAGACAACGTAGTCAAGACCGACAGTGTTGCTAGGTGGCTAACTTGATAGCACTACCTTTTTCAAGTCAGACTTTCACGGTGTAGCAAAGCATCTGAAAAGGAATGTGTTATTTAGGAGACTGAAATTGCACTAGTCCCCACTCTTTTAGAAAACAATTGTAAGACACTTGAATCTTCTTTATTGAAGCTCCTTCCAACAGTGCAGCTCAGCAGACAGAGCTGTGCTGGCAGACAGAAATAATAGACCTGGAGATCTATGCTACATGTAACTGTGTGTGGGACAAAGCAATAACGAACTCAGAATGATTCATATAGATTATTACAGCTCTTAATATAAAACACTATTATAACTTATCCAAACAATAGTATCAGAGTAAATGGCAGTTTTCTACTGTTTAATACAAGTTTAAGTAAAGAAAACTCTAGAAAAAACATTACTTATTCTGCTTCATTGTGTGGTGTTTGCTGCCCTCTACTGGTTTTTTTGTAGGTGGCAACTTCACACTACAAACATATGTCACAAGCTACCTGCTGCCGCTTATTCCAGAAAAATCCTTTTCCATTTTGCTGCATTTTTGGTGTTTCTGGCTGAGTTTTGACTGAACTGAAGTCCCAGCTCTAATAGTCACTTTTTACCACAGATTATAAGGGTATATTAATTAGGCTGCTCTTAGAAAAAATATGGCCCTTCCTATAAAAATTTTATTTTAAAATTGTCATAAGGTGAAATATGAGAGAATTGTGACCACAGGAGGACAGAAAGGGCAAAGAAAAATGTAAGTCTCCAGGGACAATTGGGAGGGTTGGCAAGTATGCACAAGAAAGACTTTAAAATCAAAGTAGAGGACTCCAAAATGTTGATGCTAAGCTGGCCCCAGGCCCACAACTTATATCTTCATCTTATATCATCAGAAAGTTTCTGTCATATATAATAAGCATAAATACTGGAAAGTAGGTCACAGTCTTTGTCTAAATGGGTACTTAATTATAGATTATAGGGTTATGGTATAGCTTTAGAGTCTATGTATCTGTAGCTGGCCCTACCCCTCCTCAGAAATGCTACACTTTGTGGCCACGGCAGGTGCAGAGACACCATGTGGAAACCACAACAACACAGCTACTGCATGAGAAACTACTGGATGAGAAAGTAAAATTTGTTTGGGTGATCCAGTGAAAGCAGTCCACTCAAGAGTGCCTTGTGTGCACAGGACAATAAAAGCAAATCCAGCATTTAGACAAAAAGTTAAAGTTACAAAACTGCAAAAAAAAAAGGATACAGATAAAACTGAAAAAGGGTTAAAACAAAATGGGCATCAAAGCAGCACCTCTTGCATCAATACATCCAGCTTAAGAGCAATAAAGACATGACACAGTCTGCAGTTGTATCTGTCTACTCATCATTAAGTCAAACTTCTCACCACTTATAAAGCACATTCTAAAACAATCAAAATGATAAGAGATCAGCTGCCTAATAAATCAAAACTAATTCAACACTTTGTCTTGATGTGAGAAGAGAGTGACGACAAAGACAAGAAAGAACCTCCAGAACCTGTTGCTGCAGGGTGGTGTGTATGTGTAATGTTGTGTGTGACAAGGAGGAAAGTCTCAGTATGTATTATAATCACTTTATTACACAGCTTTGTTAAATACTATATTCTGATTGGTCTAAGGTCTGTTATAGCAGACTGTTGTGGATGCCACTCTGTTCTGGAGGAGCAATACAATAATTTTTAAATCAATTTTAAATATTTTTTAATTATTGATTCCTTTTTTTGATAAGTAACCATTTAATAATTGGGATAATATGCTGTGTGCTGGTCATTATTGAGTAATAAACCTCATCAGGATAAATCAAGACCCCTCTGCTTCTGCATCACCCTGTCAGGGTTTATTTCACAATAATGACCTGCTCACTGCATATTATCCCAATTATTAAATGGTTACTTATAAAAAAAAAAGGAATCAAAAATTAAAAATTATTTAAAATTGATTTCATTGATTTAAAAATTATTGTATTGCTCCTCCAGGGTTTATGAACAGAGTGGCATCCACAACAGTACCATTTATGTTAATATCATGGATATTTTTCCACTGACACAAATAACCAACAACTATGTGCCTCTCATGGCCATTAGGATAAGATTCACATTTGTATTTAAAAAGAAGTTCATATAACCCATGTTTATACACACTTGATGGTAAGAAAGGCTCAGATGTAGTGAGCAAAGAGGATGATTTAATATTCCACAGCTCTGACTGAATAACTGACATCACTATGACAACAAAAATTTATTGTTCTGACTCTTCAGATATACACAGATACACATATAGACTGATATAGGCCATATAGGCCAATATCAACCGATATTGATATTTACCAATATTTATCCTATATCCCTTATTAATATACATTCATATTGTCAGGGCTCAACAATAAGCTTGCCATACCGGGCAAGTGCATCTCGCAACTCACTGCCCCTACCAGGCAAGTGGTAAAAAGGAATTAAACTAAAGTCATTTTTCATGCAAAATGACAGAAAATGCTGTTTTTAGCCTCTGAAATATGAAGATTTAAGGCTTTCCTGCATCCATTATCATATTAAACTAAATACTTTGGGGTTCTGGACTGATAAAACAAGACATTTAAAGACTGCACCTTGGACTTTGAAAAACTAACATGGACATTTTTCATTATTTTCTGACATTGTAGCCCCAGATTAAAGATGACAATTAACTTGAGTCTTTGTTGTTATTTAATTACTTTTGATAATTAACAGTTTGTACAGGCACAAGTAAAAAATTGACTGCAGACAGGTAGATTTCTGACCCAACATTTAAAGTCAAGTCCATTTTTTTATATAGCACCAAATCATAAGTTATTTCAGGGCAATTGTCATATAGAACAGGCCCAGGCTGTACTCTTTATATTATTTACCCAACAATTCACTGTGTTACTGTAGAATAGACACTGAATCAAACAGTGTAGGAGTAGTGAGCAGTTAAACACAAATGTTCATCAACGTGTGTTGTGTGTGTGGTGGGTGTGTGTGTGTGTGTGGTGTGTGTTGAGTTTGGGGGGGGGGGGGGGGGGTCGTCTTCTTAAAATAAGGTCAGGATGGACTCCCGCTAATCTTTGCTTTGTTAGGCAGCCCCTCCTCTCCCTTGGTGGGCTGCTTACTTCACTTATTTATCTGTTTTGTCCGTTCGTTTCCCCTGGTGAGGATTACAACTCATGTCCCATACATGCTCACAATAAGGCTGCTCGTTACATAGATAGTGTGTCTTATGACTTATTGGTTTTGTTTTTGGAAAGTTGGTGATCTTGAAATTAAGTTCATACTGCCTCCATCTCAGAAACATACTTTATTTTTAATTTACAATACAATTTGTTTCATTAATGTTCGAAAATTATAAGAAATACAACTTAAAAATAAGGATGAAAAAACAAGATAGAAAGAAGAGCAAAAGTAAACAGCTGCAAAGGCAACAAAGTGCTTGGAAAACAATTTTCAGCCGTCTATATATAATCCATTTACTTTTTTAAGCTAGAAAGACATTTCATGGTGTTTTTTTTGACCTGCCAGGACACATTTTTTATGCCAGTTGACAAGATTAAAGTCTTGAAATCTTTCAGTGGGCCATAATGTAGAATGAAAGAACTCTATCAAGTATCCACTACAAAAATAGTTGAGTGTAAAGAGATTACATTTCAAATCACATCAACACATCAAGTCCTTTAAGCATGTTTCATTTCACACATCCCTGCCAAATCTGAAGAGCAGCAAAGTGTTACAGCCAGCTGGACACAACAGAACAACATGATCCGGCCTTATAAAACTGAAGGTTACAGGCAGGAGATGGAACACAGATACTTTGCACGTGCCTCAAAATAATTTAGGTTTCTTAAACATGTTTGGCTGGGATTTCTTCCAGAGACAATAATCCTGAGGTTATATGTCATTATAATTGGGGTTATGACATGCATTTATCTCGAGATGCCTTCTAATATCAGCCAGAGTAAGCAGATTATTTCACCCTGGCCTCATAATTTCCAAATATGTGTCATCACTCACAATTTGACGTCTAGAATGGCAGCAGACAGGCCCATATGTGGTCTAATGCTGATAATGTTAAACAAACAACAGCGTCTCAAGACATGAATCATAATCTGAGACATATTAAAAGTGCTAATACCCATGTTCTGACATAGATTCTTGGGTAGGGGGGCTTGTCGGAGCAGGACGTTTTTAACTGATATTTGACCCACTTCTCTGACCATTCATGCAGGGTGGTGGGAAACCTTTACACTTGTTATTTTTGCTCCTTCCAAAGCATAGAATGTGTTCCTTTTTGGTGTTTAAGTCAGATTTTCATTAAATCAGATTTACTTTGTTATTTTGCTAACCACAGTCCTGACCAGCAATCCAATCATGGAGTTGTTTTAATATTATATTTTCTGCTGTTGTGGAAATTGCTCTGAAGGCAGGTGTCTGTGGCATCAATGATTAAACTGGCATGGAAATCCCCTGCAGAGAGGTGGCTGTTGTCAAGTTGCTTTTCATTTTCTGGCCTGTGGCTGCTGCAGGTCATGTTCATATTAAGTGTTTACTCTCAAAAATATTTTCCATCCACAATAAGACTGATTTCTTTCCCAATGAAAACTTCATCGACTTCATCGGAAATATCTTCCAGAGTGTGTACATGTTGAAAAATGCTGATTTTGCATAGAAATGTGAACAGGAAAAGTTGAGCAACCAGTGTTTGAGCTGCTCAAAACTTTCAGCTTGATTAGTTGTTTTCAGTTAATTTAGCTGATTACAAATTACAGATGTTGCCATTAATTGACTGTATCCTCCTCTCATGTCAAATTGTATAACTGGGGCACTGCCAGTGGACTGGCAGATAAGGGTTGCATATACCCTCCTTTTTTAAAAGGGACCCAAACATGTAGTCTTATACAGTTTTTTGCGCCAAAATAAACATGTATATGCAGGTTTTAACCTGGGTAATCCCATTGCCACTAGATGAGTTTTCCTGTTCTTTTTCTATGTCACGTTCCGTATCACAAATGTGCAGGAAAACAGGGTTAGCAAACATCAGAAAGCAGCATGGAAGCTAGTGACTGTGTTACAGTGGTTACTTTTTTACTTCAGTCTCTCTTTCAAACTCAGTGCAGACTTATTTGGACTAATGTTTGAATGGAAACAGATGGAATTTGTCGCTGAGAAGAAAGCAGCAAGAAGTCTTCATTGTCTCTGCTGGACAAGGGGCAAAAATTAGCAAGTTCACCCAGGTGTCATGTTTCCATAACTGGTGAGCAGAGCTGGAGCTGATAAATACTGGTGACTACTACACAGTCATTTGACCCATTTGAATGCTGATTGTAGTCATTCCCACTGAAGACAAAAGCCAGATGTTAGTGGGTGTTAGCTTTTTGTCCAGTGTAAAATGGGCTTTACTGTCAAGGTATCATTCTGCTCAGAGTTTGTGAGACACCTTATACCAAGGTGCTGGACACTCCAGTGGTCAAACCTTGAATTCAGTAGGAGCAAGGTGGATTCAATTCAGGATGTGAAACAGTAAACTAGCTTTTTATCCTTGCTACGACACTAGAGCAGGTCATGGAAGTCTGACTATCCAGTCAGCA